>SWDT01000012.1:0-737228 GCA_009193035.1 Halicephalobus mephisto | reverse complement strand
AGAAGTCAAAACGACTTCATAAATAAAAAACCTAGAATAGAGTTTTTCGATATGAAAATTTCACCACTGATGGGATTTTTGACCCAGGACCTCGGGGTAAGGAGGTATAGGGGAGGGAAGGGGGTCGGGGTCTGAAATTTTATAAAGTGATACAAAAATTTTTTTTTGAATGATAGCAACCAGCATTAGCTAATCACAAGATGACTGTGTTGATTCCCCAAAGTTTTAAATTTTTCAACACATCCGTTAGAAGAGCTACAATAGTCTCAGAATTCTAAAAATGTTTTGTGACATTTAACAAAATTAAAATAAGCTACTCGAGTTTCGCCAGGAGTTACGTGGGTGTATGTGTGTTGACCAAAATTGTCAGATATTTTTGTAAGTAATTGTGTAACGTGCCAAGGAATTCTGCATTTTCTATGGTACTGATCTTGACGTTCTCTATGATAATAAGGATTCAATTTTTGAGTTGAATTAGCTGTAAGAAGTGCTTCATCTTGAAGATTATCCATCAATATCTATCTGATTTTGTTACTATATACAGCTTGAAGTACATGTTGCTGTATTTTTCTAATACCTTCAATACTTTGCCGTACTATAAATGTGGTTCTTTCAGCAGATTGTGTTTCCAAGATAGCACTTTCTTGATTCCTCTTTAACTCTTGTTCGATTTGGTTAGAAATTCCGACAAAGCCGTTCAGAGCATCATTAAATTTCAAAATATTACCAAGAAGAGTATGTTTAGTAGACAGTAGCTGGAAATTTTTAGTTTTTTTGAAATCCCATAGTTGATTTATTCACAACAGTCATTTTTGGTTTTCAAAACCAACTCTTGACATTACATATCATCCAGAAAATTATGTTATTAACACTTTCTTCAATATAAACCTCCTTGATATTGACTTATAGATGTCGTTTGGAAGAATTTTAATTGCTTTTTCATCAACATCATAACAAAAAAGTACTTTTCAATAATAAAACAAAAGTAAGGCAGTACTTAACATTTTAATTACGGTATTACAAAAAATTTCGCTTTCGTTGCAAAATCTCAATCAAGAAATAGTTCTGACACAAAAAAAACATAAAATACAAATCCGGTGTATTTTATAACTTCATGGTTCATATATTATTCATACTGAATTAGACATTTTTTAAATTTCAGACCTCGACCCCCTTCCCTCCCCTATACCTCCTTACCCCGAGGTCCTGGGTCAAAAACTCCATCAATAGTGAAATTTTCATATCGAAAAACTCTATTCTAGGTTTTTTATTTATGAAATCGTTTTGACTTCTAAATTTTGGACCCCCGACCCCTATACCCCTTTTCTCTGGGGTTCTAGGTTAAAAATAACATCACCAATGGACTCAGCGCCTATGAAAACCCTACAATCGACATATTACACTTCCATTGGATAATTTCTCACGCAGCGAAAAAATTTTCCTTGCCCTCCACAAGACCGTCAGAATCGATTTTTTTGATATAGTTTTTGATGCGACGCGATTTTGATGTCGCGCTTTATAGCAGCCCATTGAGAGTCCTAAGGACTATCTATGCAATAGATGCAAACTCCAGCCTAGACTCGGGGTATCTAGATAGTAATAGTTGATGAAGAAGACTGGTGAACTTCAGAATCCCTTCTTGGGACACGACTTCAGAAGTCAATACCTAAGAAAAGTTGGAGATCTCAGGAAATACATATTATTTAAAACAAGAACAAAGTCGATTAAACTTCAATTAACAAAAATACAGAACTCCAAACTTCAGAATCCGAGATTCTGAATCTCCGAATTCTGAAGGTTGACCCCCAATTCTGACATCATATTCGGAATCTAGGAGTTCAGTTACCCATCCTAGGAACTTTTTACGAAAATCGAAGAACATTTTTTTCTATTGTGCCAAAAAATGCAAAAAGTTACATAGAATCGCTCTTAAGATAAGCAATGTTCAAAGTTAATTTTAACATTGGTAAAAATTTTAAATTACGAAATCATCATAATAACAGGTCTTTTTTGTTCCAAATTTCAGTCTGAGTTATCATAGAAAAATAAAATCATAGGAGTGAGACTTTTGTGTTCAATACAATTAAAATAACCGTCATAATTTAAATAGAAAGCCCAATCTAATAACTTTGATGTGATTTTAAGAAATTTTTCAATAATTTTTTCATTTACTATAATTGATTTCACGAATAAATTAAAAACAATCAATCTATAAGTTTGTTAAAATTTGGTAATTTTTCTACTGTTGAATATAAATCTATATAGTCCCTGTAGGTTTTTTAACTAAATATACGGATCTGTGATTGGAAAGTTATTCTGTAATTAGATCTGGAAACAAATTTACAACTTAATAACAGACTTAGTAATACAGGTTCTGTTTGTTAAAACAAATTTTTTGTTTAAAATGACATGAATCATCCAATTGTACCAATTATGAATTAAACTATGACGAGTTATCCTGATACTCCAATGTAATTTCGATAAGATTTGTAATATTTTAAAATTTAGAAGAACATTATCTTACGAAATATATTATTAATCATTTTGTTAAACTTTTCAAATTCGATTACAAAGTAATTTCGAAATTTATAATTTGTTTGTTGAACAAAAACAACCTAGAAATGCTATCTTTGGTTGCATTCAATATTAGGAAATCTATTAAATTTTTACTTGCAAATGCAACTGGAAATTTAAATGTGCAATCCCAAATTTATGGATATTGCAGATTTTCTCGATTTATAACAGGATTAATCATAAGTGGAATGCAGATTCTGAATGCTTAAAATAATAAACAACTTTTGTAGAAACGTCAACTTAAGTAAAAGTATTTGTAAACCCACTGCAGGATACGGTATTTCACACATCTCCAATCAAATCTAAGGTAGATCTACTTTGACTTTTCAGTAATCATATATTCAATTTTCAAAACAAGAATGTAAAACAAAGAAAATTGAGGTAATCCTCACCCGTAACAATAACCAATAAAAATTAACAATTAACTCAATTGAAAGGAACTTTGTCGTAAGGATTTTCTTTGATAGATGAACTCTTTTTGGGCAGTGGAATAGTTTGAGCTAACATTGATGAATATTGAGCAGTTGGAAGTTTGACAATGATTTCCTTCGGTTTCACTGGTGGAGGCGGAGGGGCTGTAGATGGTCTTGAGATGGAGGTTTTCTTCGGCTTGAGGTAGGCAGGCGGTGGAGGTGGCGGGGATTTCTTAGGTCTGTCTCCATATTCAATAATTAACGATTTACGATAAATCTTACTGGGGTTCCTGCCATAGATGCAACTAAAGCAGCAGCAAAGAAGAGTGAAGATCATTCCTGTGATGGAATACACAATTGCGTGCTACAATAAGATTTTTGACGGAGTTAAATTAAAATTAAGAGTCATTGTAGTGCAACTTTGTGTATTTTTGTATAGACCTCCGGTGCAAAACTTTAGATACTTTTAGAATTCAAAAAGGCATTTACAATGGAGCAATCAGATCCGTAGGTTCTGAATCTGATGCCAGCAATAGGAGTTAGTCCTCAGAACCTTGGATTTCGAAGGCTAACTTCTGATCCTGATCCCAGATTTAGAATCTGCAGATCCGATTCCGTTATTCTAGATGCTTTTTCAATTCTAGAGATATCCAAAATGTTGTATCAGAACTCTATCGACATATACAACGTTACTTAAGCTGACTTTTAAGATAGATTAAACTTACTTTGATCCAGATGGGGATCCCGAGAGTGCATTTCCTTCTTCCACAATGTCTTTCAAGAATTTTCCTTTCCAATGTACATTCACAAATTTCTTCTAAACTGATTTCCTCTTCAGAGGTTTCTCCTTCCCATTTACACCGGTTCTGATCACAAGATTTTCTTTCAAGATGGTCCTTGCAGGACTTTCTGTATCCACAATCACATTGTTCTCCTTCTTCCAAGATGCCATTTCCGCAGATATTGATTCTGTGGAGTCTGACTTGAGCTGATGGTTGCATATTCGCGTATCCTTCAGCGACATCGTCGTTGTGAGTTCTTTTCTTCTTCGGAATACAATTTGATTCCTTCACTTTATTATACAAGGCTTGGAAAGTGCAGTTATACGAAAATCCTGGGGCTTGGAGACATTTATCACTCATGTGAAAACTTCTTCCAGAAGCTCTGGATCTCGAGAAATAAGCCTTGCATCGGCAATTTTCCAAGTTTTCCGGGTTTTCTGTTCTGCTCATATTCAACAAAATTCCAAAGTATTCAACGATTCCAGGTCCGGACTCCTCAGGGCTATATGGACTCATCTGCAATTTTTACACTTATCCATCAATCAAATTCGTAAAAAACATAGCTAATCACTCAACAATGGGTGACACATTTTTAGGAGATAAATCAGAGTGACCTAAGCAATTGGCGGGAAACAGGACACTCAAAGGATCAAATGAACAGCCCATTTATTTTAAAAAAGGAAAAAATGGACAAATTGTAGGATTAGAAAAATTTTAAATTTTCAATAGTTCTAAAAATGAAAACTCACCGGAACGATTATACCGTTATATGGACGACACAATTGGGCTGCCCAAGCAGTTCCATAAGTTTTTCCTGAAGCAAGAAAAACCGCAAAATTGTGATACGGTAGCACTCTTTTTGATCTTAATTCATTGTGGAACTTATTAGTATCTTGGATTTGTCCGAAATCTTGATCAGTGATGATCACATCTGCCAAGATTAACCTGATATCCAGTTGGTAAAAATAAGTATTGGCTGTAGTGAACGTGGTCGCAACTGCTCTCTTTATCGTCCTGGGATCATTGTGGTAAATCTTGGCCTGGAAAAAACGAATCAATCAAACAATTGAAAAAACCCATCTGGCACTTATGGAAATAGGTCCAGGCAAAGTGACAGCAGATGGTTAGAAATTATTTTTCAAAAAGCTCTCAGAAAGAAGTAGATAAAGATACTAAATATGATAAAAACAATAATTTTAAAAATAAACTTCCGTTTCAAAACTAAAAATAACTTTCCTAAAGAAATAAACTTTCGTTTCAAAACTAAAAATAATTTTAAAAATAAACTTTGTTTAATACAAAAATTACTTTTTTTTCAAAAAATAAATTTTCGTTTCGAGATAGAAAATTCTAAAAATCAATTTTTGCTTCAAGAAACATTTTCAAAAAAAAAATAAATTTCCGCTTTAGAAAAAATGACTCTTCCTGTCAAGACCCAATTTTTGAGAAATACAACTTACCGTATTCCTATCCACAAAAGCGATAACATACAAATACCGGGTATTACTGTCTGTAGTTACCAGTCCATAATCTGGAGCATCGTAGATGGAAGCATGAAGGAACCCGATAATCGGTAAAAGTCTAACCAAGGTCAATGAAATGTTCGTAATCCATAAGTTCATCTCAGTTCTTTAGAAATTTCGAAATCGGCTAAGCCACAAAAGAAGGAATGATGAAATACGTAGTAATGCCGTAGGCAGTCTGACGAAGCCTCCTCGAAATGAGTCTCAAAGGGAATAATAAAATAAGCTTGGTGTTCAAGCCACTCAAAATGAAAGGCAAAATTAAAAATACCCGATTCTGAAATTTAAAAAATTTAAAAGAGCATTTTTCCAAAGCCACGATTTTTCATTAATCCTTTGAGCTCGGTTCAGTTAGGATGAAAATCGAAAAAATATACACTTGGAATGCCCACTGGTCAGTTTTCCCTGCTCTGGCTGCAAGAACGAGCGTTTGTCTGACAATTGGCTTCAATGTCAAGAACGGCCTTGGTTCCGAAACGAGGCAGTCACTCCGGGAAAACTGCGCAAAAGTCAAAAAATAGATTCTATTTCGGAAATGGAGTCAAATCAAGTAAAAAGAATCACACTATTATAAAAAACCAGAAATGGGTATTGTTGCGAAATCTTCTCGACATAAGTTTTTAACGTATTTTTGAAAATTCCAGTATCCTTGGTTTCAGAAATTTTTAATGAATTCTGAAAAGTTATATGAAATTTTGAAAACTTTTATAAAATTCTAGAAAACTTAAAAAATTTACACCAGGTTCTGAAAATTTTGAAAATTTTTTATTAAATTCTGAAAAGTTCTAGGAACTTTCAAAAATTCTAGGAAAATTCAAAACCTTCTGCTGAATTCTAGAAGCTTCAATAAAACTTTAATTTTATAAATATAAATATTGAGAAATATTTCCATACAAATTTTTAGAAAATTTTAAAAGCTTCCAAAATCCTAAATTCGAATGTTCGTTTTCGAACTTCCTGAATCCTAAAAAATTCTAAAAAAGTTATCATTTTAAAACTAATTATAATAAAAAAAAGTTTCACGATAAAATTCAAAAAACATCAAAATGGTGAGAAATTCAATAAATAAAAAAATCCACTTTATTTATAACATGTTTACTTATATCAAATTTTTCGTTTCATCTACCTATAATCAAACAAAATGAAGATTAAATACAGCTGTATTTCTTCCGAAAAAAGAAAAAACCGCGTTAAAACCAATAAAAATAGGAAAAATAAATCCAAAACTTGTCAGATCAGTTTTGTTAAAAGAGAATTAACAGTCAATTGTATCTTTATTGATTTCGGAAAAAAGTTGCCGCAGGCCATAAACTTGTGACAGAGAAATAAATTTTTATATCTTTTTTTGGCGGTCATTTTTGGAAAGTACAAACAGGATGAATCACGGAGGAAATTAGACCACAGCGAAAGATTCAAATGCTGACTAATGTAACTTTGTCGAATTTATATTTTGACCTTTTTAAAGGAGGAAATTAAAATTTTAAAAAAAAGTGAAAATCAATCGAAGCCATTTATATCGAAAAAAATCCACGTGATGATGACAAAACTGATAAAAAAAACTCAAACATAAGGCATCAACAGGTGCGGAGGAAGTACTCTCCATCATCATCGGGTCGAAAACAATTTTTATTACAAAAAATTATGACTCAGTTACGAGATCCACTGTGTGATGAACAACAATGAATAAGCTATGAATTTTAAATTTTCCTAGAGGTTAGCAAGACAATTTTTCGGAAAAAAAATTTTTTAAACTAAGCTAATTTTGCCAGATGTCTCGGAAAAAAGGTCAATTAAAATTTAAAATAGACCACCGAGTAGTTAATTGTCCTGGGACACGTGTCTAGATAGAAAAATAATTTTTGACCAAAATTGGCGATTTCGAAATTTTGCGTATAATTTCAAATTTATTTTGAGCAAAATTCGGACAGATTTCGACATAATTGGAGGTCGAGAATCCAAATTAATTTTATCCGAAAATAAGAAAATTTGAATGGAAACAAAATTTGTTCAAAAATTAAAACCTCAAAAAAATTGACATTTTCGATCCTGATCAGAATTTTCAAATCAAACTATGAATTAATACGAGGTGAAAATCCAAGAGATTTAAGAGCCATTCTATGTAACTACACGGGGTATAATTAAGATACGTAAAATTCAAATACCACACGATTTCTTCATGAAGTCTCCGTCTTATCAGTCGATGTACCTAGATCACAATATAAAGTGAAGGAAACCGAACCTCGCGGAGAGAAAGAATCATATTGTTGATCGAATCTATTGGATTTCTGTGGAGCTCGGACTGAAGACCCTGGATAGACGTTTTTTTTCTATTCCCTTGATAATGTTGAATAAACTTATCTGGCAAACTGCCAATGGTAGGAATCTCAATCCTCTGCTTGGTCTCGGAGCTATGTAACTATCATTGAGCGTTCAACACTACACAGTTCCGAAGACCCATACTACATACACATTCTCCAGCACCAAAAGTATAAATGTTTAAATTTGAATAAACAATATACCTAGAATAGGATAATGGGACTTGTAAATTCTGAATCTGGCATCAGAATTAGGAATCGGTCTTCAAAATTCGGAGATTCTGAGATTTGAGAAGTCATAACTTTGTTGAATGAAGTTTAATCAATTTGGTTTATTTTTTAAATAATATATTCCCTAAGATCTCTAAATTTTTCAGACACTGACTTCTGATTTTGTGTCCTAAGAGAGGATTCTGAAATGTCGTAATCTTTTTTCACCAGGTTTTACTGTCTAGACGACCTGTAAGGAAGTTGGATTTTATGTGTACCAACGACTCTTAGAACCCTCCATAAAATACCGCTGGATGCAACATCAAAATCGTGTCACACCAGAAGTTATACCAAAAATCACTTCTGACGCTCGTCTGGCAGATCAGGAAAATTCCTCTGTTGATTAGAATGCTATTCAACAAAAGTATAATATGTGGATCATAGGATTTTCGGAGCTACTGAGTTCATTAGTAGTGGAAGCTTCAATTCAAGATCCCAAGTTAAGCAAGTACGAAGGGTTAAGGATCCAAAATTGATAATAGGAAAGATGTTTCAAATAAAAGATCAAATGCGAAATTTGTGAACATGGAAAAATCAACAATAGTAGGATATTCGATTTATGATCCTCAAAGTAAGGAGTATAGAGACCGAGAAACTGAATTCCCAAAAGTCAAGGAAAATTCATAAATGAAATGTTAATTATGATATTCTCAAAAATGGAGAATTTGAAAGTGAAGTTATTTTCGTTGTATAGTCACTTTGAAGCTTCGAAAAAGTAGATTTTATCATATCAAAATAATCAAATAACAGAATTCTCTGTCAAACCAAGGCGTTTAGTAGTAGTCCTGCAGCGGAAATAACTTGATCTTTGAAATCCTCATACTCGAAACCCCTATACCTGATTATTTATTTATTAGTTACCCTCAGATTTTCATAAACTTAACCTCTGATTTTTATACCCCCTTACCTTGAGGTGCTGACTCAAAACTTTCAATACAAATGAACTCAATACCCCCAAAAACTTTATAATCCACAAATTGCACTTTTGTTGAATAATATCATAATAGAAATCTCACAAAACAAGCTAAGAACTTAGATCGATAATGATGTCAAGCTTTACAATGAGCCAATCACTAGAAAGGAAGTCATGTCAGAACATATCTACGACCAAAAATTGCAAATTTAAGTGTTTAATTTCTTTAAGTGTCTTATTTTTATATTATGATATTGTACTGAAGCGGACCCTCTACAGTGCGGAAAAAATGCTAAATAGAAAGTTGAATAGCATTCTAATCAACAGAGGAATTTTCCTGACCTGCCAGACGAGCGTCAGAAGTGATTTTTGGTATAACTTCTGGTGTGACACGATTTTGATGTTGCATCCAGCGGTATTTTATGGAGGGTTCTAAGAGTCGTTGGTACACATAAAATTCAACTTCCTCACAGGTCATCTAGACAGTAAAACCTGACGAAAAAGATTACGACATATCAGAATCCCCTCTTAGAACACAAATTCAGAAGTCAGTGTCTGAAAATTTAGAAATCTTAAAAAGCAGATATTAATCGAAGAATGAAGTCGATTGGACTTTATCTAACGAAGTTATGACCTCTCAAACTTCGGAATTTTGAATTTCCAGATTCTGAAGACCGACTCCCAATTCTGATGTCGGATTCTGAATCCGCGAGTACCGTTATCCTATTCTAAATATTTGTTATCCAAATTTAAACACTTCTACTTTTTGTACTGGGCCTCCATACAAAAAAACGTAACTTTTGGTTCAGTAACAATTGTCAAATGTGATAAAACTGTAACACAATCGTTACAGTTTTCATGATCATGTGATGATTGCAATAAAAATTGCACGGAACAGTAACTGTTTAGATTTGTTACTGAACCAAAAGTTACGTTTTTTATATATATAAAAGGAGCAAAAGTCATCTAAAATAGGTTTTAATGGTCTTGAAAGACGTGACTTAGTAGGAAAGTAGTTTTTGACCAAAATTGGCGATTTCGAAATTTTGCGTATAATTTCGAATTTATTTTGAGCAAAATTCGGACATATTCCGACATAATTGAAGGTCGAGAATCCAAATTAATTTTATCCGAAAATAAGAAAATTTGAATGGAAACAAAATTTGTTCAAAAATTAAAACCTCAAAAAAATTGACATTTTCGATCCTGATCAGAATTTTCAAATTAAACTGTGAACTAATACGAGGTGAAAATTTAAGAGATTTAGAGATCTTGAGAAAGCAATACCTTTAATCCTGATTACACGCGAATGTAAAAGAAAAAAAGCAACTTATTCAATAACAGCGGGCGTTGCATTTATGTTTATCCTTTGGCAAGCAGCTTATTGTCTGATCTCATGTGGTCTCGTGCTAGTTGTAAACAAAGTCGGAAATCAGCGAAATTTGAACAATCACTAAAATCAACTATTATTTTTTATTGAATTTGTTTGACCTCTATTAAAGTTTCATAAATTTATGAAATCAGGATTTTCGATGACAACCATAACTCATAAAAACATTTTTGATGATTTCACTCATATTTAGCTGAATATATCAAAGTTATTTCTTTAACACAACAAAATTAATTTTATCACTTTATCTTAGAAGATATTCTGAACGTTTTATCGTAATCTTTAAAAATAAAAACATTAAATTCCGTCTAAGTTGTAATGATTAGCACATAATAATTCACGTTACTAAAGTTCCAAAAACTTAATTTCAAAATTTGATAAGGCGTCAAATTTATCAAAATCAAAACATGCAACTTTAAAAAAGTGAAATTCCCCATCTTGATCAAGTAGATGATGAATGCTTTTTAAATCACCGTCAATTTTAGAATAATTATCTTAAGAAGACAACCACCAATGAAGAACATGAATCAAGCAAAGCTTCATAATCTGGATAAATTACTGAAATATTTAAATGTAATCATATGAAAAAATTGATATAGGAATTAAAAGAAGCAATTGTTTTTTCCCGATGATAATATTAAGTTTAATAAAATTAATCATATGACTCACTTTCTGAGGTAATTTAACGTGTTGCTTTAATTGACTAATCCTGTTCAAATGCTAACTCCTTGATTTATGCAAGTAACCAAACGGTACAAACTAAATACAGCTTCGAACGATTCAATGTCACCATTCGTTTCCTCTTCTTCGAACAACGTTATTGCTGCTATAAAATTGTGTGCGTTGTGTCTTTGTGCCTCAGGAATTTTTGTGCTGAGAGCCTTCTTGTTTTTCACAATACTGTTACTCACGGACGTGGGCTTCTCCTTCCTCAATTCCAATGGGTACAAATGGTTCAATGACCACCTTATTATCTCAGCTCCTGTCTTGATTTTGACTGTTCTTATCTATCCGTTTCTTAAAGTGATTAGTTGATTGATTCTTCCGAGGGTTCAATTTCCTCTAAACTCAGTTTCCCTATAGATCAACACGACCATCCTTTCTTTTGATGCCTTCTTAACCCTTGATCTTCTTTGTTTCAAAGATGATTTTTTTGAGAGCAGTCAAGTATCTTTTGGTACTTCTGATCTAACAATTGGTTCTTCTTCAATACTTCTAGACGATTTTAGTGCTTCGGATCAGGGGGTAATAGGCTGAGTTACTACACTATTGCATCATTCAAGAAATCGGTTTTGATTGAAGTTTTAGCAGAGCAATTTAAAACGATTCTGATTTTCGTGGTGTCACTCTCTTCTTTAAAAACTATGTGGTGTGAAATGTAGTAAACTCGATCACCATATGCTTTCTGAACAGTTTCCTCAGCTATTTCGCTGTTCTTTGAACCTCTCCAGACTCTTTTATCGTTTTATCACCGTAAATTTTAGCTGATCAATCCCTAAGCCAATATTTGTCACAAACAGCTTCTGATTATGTTTCTATGAAAGTTAAACTTTATATCTTCCATTTCTCAGAATAGTCATCTTCCTGAAAAATTTAATCATTCTTTCATCTTCAGTTATCCTACTACTCTCTTTAAGATGACTCAGTCTCCAGTTATTAATTACTCGTCACTGAATTCACTAACTATCGTCTTAACTGTCTCATTTGGATTCTGTAGCATTCTCTTTATAACCATGTTTCTTACTAGGAATTCGTTTTGCTCAATCTCTGTTGCCTTATCAATAAGGTTCTAATATGGATATATTCCAATTAGTATATTCACTGTTGATCTCTTCACATCTTATTGTTCGTTGGGATCTACATTGTTCTCGATTTGAAAGGTCACTATCCGTGTACTAATAATATTCATAGTTACGTTGACAATAATCTTCATTGGCTCCTTCTTAGTTAATATTATCATTTCCATTATTTTAGAGCTGTGTATAGCCCTATTATCTCCAAAGTAATAGACAATCATTAGCTCCTTTTCCATTTCTTAGAGCTAAAATTGTCTCGCTAATTTTATTGTGTTGTAGAATTTCCGAAAGTGTGAATCAAACAGCAATCTCACTTTCACATTATATGATCTATCCGAGTTTTAACTTCAGTAATTAAAGTTATAAGAGAGGGACATCTTCCAACACTTTCATTAATCTCATTGGGTACTGTACTTGCCATCGTTGGTTTCTTTACTTTTTCAAGACATGCTGTCTATCTCTGAGACAATGGTATATGATGTTTCCTATGGTATTCTCCAAATTTTTCTTTTACACATTTTCTTAAACTATTTCCAAACAATTAAGACATCTTTTATCGTTCTGAACTTTTATTATTCTTTTTTCTGTTGTTTTAATTACCAAATACTCCTGACGACAATGAGTTTCTTGGTAAAATACGCATGACTTTAATACTTCTTTTTTAAACCAACTCTCTCTTCCAATAGATGCCGCATTTGGTTCCAAGATCTTTCTCACTTCTGTTCGTTCTCTGAAATTCTAACGCCCATTCGACCTTGATTTGTTGCATCGGTGTTCCTATTGCCTAAAGTTTATATATTAACTTTCTCTGTAACTGATCTATGACTTTTAGTTTTCTTACATGCCTTGCTCTTCAATTTCCAAAAACTCTTCCAAATGATCCAGAATACTTTTGGCAATCCTCTTCCTTTCATTCTTGCGTCAGTCCTGATTGCTACCTCATGGATCTTCCTAAACTTAGATAAAACTATTTCTGTTCCTTCCATAGAATCTGTACCATAGTTCATTGTCTTCAGTTGCTTAACCATATACAATACAATACAAATTGCTCTAGCTGTTGCATGGGCGTGGTCTCCCGCGGAGCCAGCTTAACCATATGATGGAATATGGCATTTTCTTAATTGACTAGTCCTGCCCGAATGCTAACTCCTTGATTTATGCAAGTAACCAAACGATACAAACTAATTACAACTTCGAACGATTCAGTGTCACCTTTCTTTTTCTATCCCATGAACAACATCATCGCTACTATAAAATGACGTGCAAATAAGATCCCTGCGCCTTAGAGATTTTCGTGCCAAGAGCCTTCTTGTTTTCCGTGATACATTATTCTACTGCTTGATCACTTTTAAACGATCAAGAAGCAAGAAAATTGCAAAAGTATATCATTTTACTTCGGCACAAGATGGGGAAATTGCACATAGGAGGAAACAATTACAGAAAGCTCCAGAAAGAGTTTTTTCGGCATACTTCCGGAGTAGACAATTGGTGTCATTGAATATAACTGTGGAAAGCCTTCCGATTTTTATTTTTGGTGTTTTTCTGTCTTCGAGAAGATTTTTAAAAATATTTTCTCCTAGAGACCTAGATATGCCGTCGAATGGGGCTAGAAGAGATTCCCTGGTCTACCAAGCGAGTATCGAACGAGGTCGAATTGAGGGACTGAAGAGGGAGAACACGATTAAGAAGAGAAAGGAACTAAGTAGACAAGTCTCCTTCAAAGAAGTCGTCGAGAAACTCAACGATGATGGACTTGAACTCATCAAGCAAACTCCCGACAATGAAGTTCCGAGACTTATTGTCATCATCAACACTTGCAGTGAGATTAAATTTCTTAATTTACTGTAAAGTAGAAGATTTCAGATGATAGTATAACTTTGCTTTCTCAAATAATCCAGAGATTTTCTGTTAATGGTATTACTCTGAGACACGTCGAGACTCGTCCAGACAAGGCCCATCCCGGGGAACTGGAGATTCTGATAGAGATTGAGACCAAGAAAGTCATTCTCATGAACGTTCTCGATCAGCTGGTTACTGATAAAATTGAAAGAATCGAGATTAAAGCTGTGGACCGCCCGGGAATCGTTAAGAAGGTCCAGTGGATTCCAGTACACGTTTCTGATCTCGATAAATGTGCCCATGTTGTTTGTAAATACGAACCGACTGAGGACCCTAAACACCCAGGGTACGGGGACGAAGCCTACATCAACAGAAGAGCAGAATTGAACGCTATTGCTAACAAGTACAGACAGTAAGTTTTCTCTTTCATTTTCCGACCAAAAGTTGAGATTTCTAGTGGAGAACCTTTACCCGAGGTTGAGTACACGCAACAAGAACATGAAACCTGGAGACATGCTTATCTGGCTTTGAAGGATTTAAGGGAAACTCACACTTGCATTGAGTACCAGAAGAACATCAAGATCATGGAGGATTTGGGTCTAATCACGGCAGATAGGATCCCATCGTTGAGGAAACTCAGTTCTTATGTTCAGAGTAAGGATTTCAAATTGGGTTAGAAACAGAAGTTGAGATCAGAAAAGGTTAAAGATGAGTATCTAGGTTTATCAAAAAGGTACTAAGATGAGAAGGAATTTTAAATTCGGTAAAATTTATGTAGTCAAAATATTTCTATTAACTATATCTACGGCGTCTAATAGGGTGCATTATATAGATATTTTCTCTGTACCTAGCAACTAGAGGCCAACATTCTCAATCAAGAAATCATTTATCTTTAATTTTTATATTTTAGAATATCTATTCTCAATTCTCAATTCTAGATTCTAGTTAAAACTTATTTTCCATTGATAAATGAATTATTTTAGAAAGAACAGGATTTCAACTACGCCCTTGTGGTGGACTGCTGTCGGCTAGGGATTTCCTTGCTTCCCTGGCTTTCCGCGTCTTCCAAACAACCCTCTACATTCGCCATCATTCCAAGCCCCATCATTGCCCAGAGCCAGATGTCATTCATGAGATCCTAGGGCATTGTCCCATGTTTGCTGATCCTGAAATGGCTCAAATGTCTCAGGATATCGGTCTTCTTTCTCTCGGGGCTTCTGATGAACAGATAGAAAAACTTGCGACTGTTTACTGGTTCATTGTCGAATTCGGATTATGCGAACAAGACGGAAAATTAAAAGCGATCGGAGCTGGACTTATCTCGGCTTTTGGAGAACTTCAACATGCAGTCAGCAATGTCCCCGATCATCCGAGATTCGAACCAGAAGTCTGTGCTATGAAGACCTATGAGGACAGCGATTATCAGCCGATGTACTTTGTGGCTAAATCCATCAAAGATGCCATGATCAAGTTAAAGAAATATGCTCTCAATTTGAATCAGCCCCAAGTGAGTGTGTATGATCCTTACACTCAATCCATCAGACAAATCGAGAGAGAAGAGTACGCGAGAGACAACCTCAAGAGACTCAGAGATGACGTCAACCAACTCGCGGATGCCATGGAGAGTTTGAAACTTACCAAACATTAGACCTATTCTTTATACAGTAAGGTATAGTCAAAATTAATAAATTTTAAGCATCTCAGAGAGGATAGTGACGGCAGTGGTGAAATTACTTTATTCTATTTATTTTCATGTTCGTTAATTCGAAAGTTAGAGTTTTCGGAAATTCTCTAGTAAGTTACAATTGAAGTAAAAAACTTCTGTTTTAATAGAAGCACACTATTTCGTGAACGAAAAAGATATAGATCTTTACTGTATTGACAAATCTTGAATATTTTTCATTCCTCTCCCACAGTAGTTAAAAAAGGAAATTCTTATCCAAAATCACTTGTAAATTGGACTGTACCTCAGGTTCTCTGTAAAACACTGAACAAATTAACATTCATTTCTCATATTTGCACCATCTTTTAATGCTTACCTAATTACTTTCATAGCTAACCATTACTATTTCCTACAGTAGTTTTCAGCAGTTATATAATGAATTTTCTGAAATGCAGTATAGCCCAAGTTTTTAAGAATTCATTTCCTTATTCTAAACAATATGTAAAACCCAACACAATAATAATAATTCTCTGAAGCCACTAACTTCATAAAAAACGAACACTCTCCTACCGTAACTTCAGGGATTATCGAGGTAGGAGCTAGTTCACATCCTGTGTCCATAATCCATCTCCATCGACCAATTTCATTCTAACCTAAAAATATTAAAACTCAAATAAAGCCACCACTCACTCCTGGTAATAGTATTACTTTATTGAAAACCAATACTACACGCAAATAATATCTAAAGAAAATAATGTTAAACCTAAAGACGAGGATCACATAAACCAACAGTTATCCACTTTAGGCTTGAGGGTTACGGAACTTCTCACCAGCGTAGACAGCTTCAGGACCAAGTTCCTCTTCAATACGAAGGATCTGGTTGTATTTGGCCAGACGTTCAGAACGGCATGGAGCACCAGTTTTGATCTAAAAACATTGTTATAAAAACGAAATTGACTTTTACTTCAAAATGGTCTTAACACGAATTCCTAAGATCTTCTAGAAACTAAAATATTTCTACACCTTTAATTTTGTGCATTATTTCGTAATTTTCTGGAACTATATCCTGTTTGAATACATTTAAATATTTTTATGTCGGGCCTACATCAAGTACAAGACTTTCCTACTCTCAGAGATAAGTAGCTATAATATTTTTGATATTTTGATATATAACACCAAAATATCCTCATCAAAAACGGATTACCTTGCTTATTACCGAAACATTTTCTAATATAAATACTTACTTGTCCAGTAGCAAGACCAACGACCAAATCAGCGATAAAAGTGTCTTCAGTTTCTCCAGAACGATGAGAGACCATGACTCCCCATCCATTCTGACGAGAAAGCTTGGCAGCTTCGATGGATTCTGTCACACTACCAATCTGATTGACTTTAAGCAAAAGACAGTTGCAAGCTTTCTTTTCAACAGCAGTGTTGATTCTCTTAGGGTTAGTTACGGTCAAATCATCACCAACAAGTTGAATCGGAGTGGAGCTGTGGAACTTGACCCAGTTATCCCAGTCATCTTGATCAAAAGCATCTTCAATAGAAACCACAGGATATTCATTCACGAAGGATCTGTAGAGATCAGCCAATTCATCACCGGTCAACCACTTGGAAGAATCAGAATTGGGATTCTTAAAGTCCAAATCGTATTTTCCATCTTTATAAAATTCAGAAGCAGCAACATCCATTCCAATGGAGATTCTTCCAGTATAACCAGCCTTGGCAATGGCTGTGTTCAACAAATCCAGACCTTCCTTGTTATCCTGGATGTTGGGAGCAAATCCACCTTCATCTCCGACAGCCGTGGCATCCAATCCATAACGTTTCTTGATTTCGGATTTCAAATGATGATAAACTTCAGATCCCATTTGCATTGCTTCACGGAAAGTCTTAGCTCCAAGAGGAAGAATCATAAATTCTTGCATAGCAAGTTTGTTTCCAGCATGAGATCCACCGTTGATAACATTGAAAGCAGGGACTGGGAGAACAACTTTTTCGATTCCAGCAAGTTGTGCAATGTACTTGTAGAGAGGCATACCTTTGTGGACAGCTCCAGCTTTCGCAACAGCGAGAGAGATTCCGAGAATAGCATTAGCACCAAAGTTGGCTAAAACCGCATTGTTATAAAAATCAAAAATAAAAATTACGAAATCGTCTCAATGAAAATTTTTAGTATTTTTTTAGAAACTAAAACAAGTTATGCAATTGTTTTTTTAGCTCGTAATAATGTTTTAGAATGAGATTCTCCTTGTATAGATCTAGAAACTTCTAGATCGGAGGTATACAAGGTACATGACCTTTCGCCTACTCTTTAAGGTCAGTAATTACATATGAAAGTACTAATGAACACTCAGAAAATCACAACTAATGCCGACG
This sequence comes from Halicephalobus mephisto, assembly GCA_009193035.1. Taxonomy (NCBI): domain Eukaryota; kingdom Metazoa; phylum Nematoda; class Chromadorea; order Rhabditida; family Panagrolaimidae; genus Halicephalobus; species Halicephalobus mephisto. The sequence goes on along the minus strand of SWDT01000012.1, from coordinate 719,368 downwards.
TATTTAATGAATTTCTTGTTTAAAAATATAAACCTACATTTGTTTTCAGTTCCATCGAGTTCAATCATGAATTTGTCAATTCCAACCTGATCGGTAACATCGAAGTTCTTAGCGATCAAAGCAGGAGCGATTTTATCATTGATGTTAGAAATGGCCTTGAGGACTCCCTTGCCGTGATGAACGTTCGCATCTTTGTCGCGAAGTTCGAGAGCTTCGTAAATACCGGTAGACGCTCCAGATGGAACAGCAGCTCGGAAAACTCCCTTATCCGTTGTCAAATCGACTTCAACAGTGGGATTACCACGAGAATCGTAAATTTGACGAGCAAAAATACGGACAATCGGCATAGTTGAGAACTGTAAAAAATCTAAAATAAAAACTATATATCTAAAAAAACAAAATTACACATAAGCATAAATAACACGACCAAAGTCCTTGATTATATATCGAATTTTAAACTATTTTTAATAAAAGCTAAAATCGCCCGAATGTCAATCTTGAATGATGCAAGAAACCTCCTAAAATGCACGAACACACCACGGCTAGAGGCAAAGTGAAATAAAACAACTCCAGTCCTGGTTTCCTCTCTCTTGAAGGCCAAATCGATAAACAAAAAAACTCTACTAACTCTGCGCTATTTTTCTTCGGTCGAGAAATTTAAAAAGTGAAAAAAGAACAATCAGATGAACAAACCAAGCTGACCTGATGTAATAGGAAGGTTCGTCGATATCTTGATCAATAATGACAGCTGCTTTGGTTTGTTGACAATCTTATTTTTCGACAAAATCAAACCATTATATAAACAAAAAATAACTTGCGAAATTGTCTCGAAACGAATTTTCTACAAATTAAAAAAGTCAAATTTCAATTATTTTTTAATTTTAGAAATTGTAAAAATTTAGAACTTATATTTTTATAAAAACAAAAATTATTAGAACTTTCGCGATATTGTCTCAACGCGAAAATTTTAGAATTTTCTAGAGAACTAACCTACGTGACAATTTCGATTCGACGTGACACTTCCGTAATTTTACAATTTTTTACACAATTGTGCAATTAATTTTTAAAATATATTTCATCTCGATGAATTTAGAAACTTCTAAATCAAGATCAAGAACCTCCTATCCATCCTCGAAGATGAATAACTATTTATTAAACTTCTGATGGATATTCGAGATCTCAATTCACATTATAGTAAATTTTCGAAAATACTTTTTTGCAAAATTGAAAAAAACAAAAAAAATAAAGATCAAAAAAAGAAAAACAACTTTTGGAGAAAATGATAAAAATAAAAATAATCAAAATGGGCAATAAATAAGGTCAAAATTCAGGGCGAAGATGAAAGAATTTTTAAGTAAGAAAAAAACAATAAAATTTTGACATTATGAAGTAAAAAAATGAGACCTTAAATTTGAAGAAAAACGATTTTTAAATATTAATTTCGAGAGAGCAACTTCCGATCGGTGCGAGTCAAATTCGACATCAAATCGGATTGATCTCTTGCAGATGTGGATCATAGCATTAATAATGTGATTTTATATTTGAAAAATCCAAGAATTTAATTTTCATATTGATACAATTTCAAAAATATTTAAGAATTAAAAAAATCCAGAAATTTTCGAAGATTTTATAAAAAATTCTGGGATCTTCCAAAATCAAAAAAACCATCCAACACTTTTCAGAATTTCACAAAAGTTTTTAGAACATTTCAGAATTTCCCAGAATCCAAAAGGTTATGGAATTTCCAGGAATTTTGTAAAAAAATTCAGAATTTAAAAAACCATCCAACACTTTTCAGAATTTCACAAAAGTTTTTAGAAAATTTCAGAATCAAAAAGAAGGTTGTAAAAATTTCGAAATTTTTGCAGAAAACTCCAGTACTTTTCAGAATTTCGCAAAAATTTTTAGAAAATTTCAGAATTTTCCAGAATCCAAAAAGTTATAGAATTTTCAAAAATCTTATTAAAATTTCTACAATCTCTCGAAATCTGGCAGAAAATTATGGAATTTTCAGAATTTCGTAAAAACTTGTAATTTTTTGAAATTCCGTGGGAACTTCTAGAATCCAGTTGAAACTTGTATAACCTAATAGAAATTTTCGATATTTAAAAAAATGTTTATAATTTTTCAGAATTTTGTAGAAATTTAAAAAATTTCGGAATCTTAGAAATTTCTAATTTGGACATTTATAAAAAATTCCAAAATTTTCAGTTTCGGAAATTTTTGCCGAGACAACTTTGTCATAAAATTTGTTTTTTTATTTTTATAATATGATAATTCGAAAATTCCTACTGTAATCTGATTTGTCCTCGATTTATGAATCATCCAATAATTTAAAATTCACCGAACTCGTTTTCGAGATTAAATTTTTCTTTTTTGGCCGTTTTCACAAAAGCGATCTGGATGTTTGAAAAACCATAAATAAGATTTAGTATAAAAACCAAACTTTAAAATGAAAAATATTAAAATTAAATTTTGTAAAATCTAAAATGAAAGTTATTGTTATTTTTTGTTTTGTGTACTTGACTATTGCTCAAGAAAACTACCGTAATGAAAACGGAAGAAATGCTGAAAATCAACAAAATGGAGTTTTTGGAAATGATCAACAAAATGGATTTACTGGAAATCCCAGACAAAATAATGAACAACTTCCTGTTTTTGGAGCTTCTGAATCTGGAAATTTCAGCAAACCTTCTGGAGGTAAAAATGGATCCACTGGAAATTTTCAAGGAGGTTTCCAGAATCAAGGAAATTTAAATAACAAAAATGGATCTACTGGAAATTTTCAAGGAGGTTTTCAGAATCAAGGAAATTTAAATAACGAAAATGGATCAATTGGAAGATCTCAAGGAGGTTTCCAAAATCAAGGAAATTTAAATAACAAAAATCAATCTACTGGAAATTTTCAAGGAGGTTTCCAAAATCAAGGAAATTTAAATAACGAAAATGGATCCACTGGAAGATCTCAAAATCGTCGAGAAATCTCCCAAGGCTTAGGACCTTCGAACAGTGAAAACGGGTTCCCAGGGGTCTTTGGTGGAAATGGAACTCGTCCAGAAAACAACTTCGGCCAAAATAACTTCACTGGAAGACCTGAAGAAAGCAAAAAAGGTGAATCCAATTTCCCCGGTGCTTCAGGATTCGAAGCTTCTGAAAATTCTGCCAGAAATCAAAGCACAGCCGTCTGGAATTTCGGACAAAATCCAAAATTTCAACAACAACAAAATCAACAAAACTTTTCCGGTGCTTCTAAATCTTCTTAATTTCCAATTATCATAATTTTATTACATGTTAATTGAAAAATAAATAATCCTTTAAATTACTGTAATAATTTTAAAAAGCAATTTTCATTGATTTTTATTTTTAAAATTTTTTTATTTTCTTATTTTTTTAAAATTTAAATTTTTTTACTTTTTTAAATTTTTGTAAATCCCCTCGAGATTCAATCTTTTTATTATGATTCTTTCGATGTTTTGCCAGAGATTACTGTATTCAAGTAAATTAATCCCAGTTGCCCAGATGATATCAAGTTCTTAGTTAATGATTACGGTATTTTCGAGGACAAATAAGAGACTTAATGTCGAAAACCACTTAATACGAAAATAATCCCAATGAATTAGGAAAATAATGATGCATAAAAACTCTAAAATCTTCGATAACAGAAAATACAAAAAATTTGACTTTTAAGATTAAATAAACATTGTTTTTTTACTGTATTTGCTTGATGAATTTCAACATAATTGTCATCATAATGTTCTTTTTTGTTTGTTATTGGATTAAAGCAATAAAAAGGTTATTCATCAGGAACGCCTTGAGGGACTTGAAATTATCGTTGGGTTGATAACTGTTGCGGATGTGTGATCTCCATGACCGGAGATATCCAGAACGCCGGAGGCTAGACAACCTTCTATCTAATAAGGAGTACAAAAAGGAACACACCATATCAAACAGGGTCCCCAGGTGTTATGCTATTATGTCATAATATCGTTGTTGTGGATGCGTAGTCTCCACAACCGGAGATATCCAGAACGCCCCAGGCTAAACAGTCCTCTCTCTCCATTGAGGACTATAAAAGAACATATTTCACGTCGGACGGGTTCTCTCGGTGTTGGGCTTATACAGTAGAACTTGGATATCAGATACTCCCGGCATAACATATCTCTTGTTGTAGCATACGGTGTGAGGGAGTGAATTTGGTTAGTCTGTCTTCAAATTTACCCCTGCTATAACATATCCTTTCTTATAAAATACGCTTTGCCCGATCCCAAGGGGGTACCTTATATCCAAGTTCTACTGTATTAACATTGTTCTACAATATATTTCTGTCTAGTCTTCATAAAAGACAACAATAACAATATAGAACGCCTGAGGGCATTTGTAGAAATATCTACCAAAATAAGTTTTTAATGATTCAATTTCTCAGAAAATCCTGTCCTTGTGTAATATTACTTGATTACGAAATACATGATTAAAATTTTGAAAGATTTTGGTGATTTTCAAAATGTTTGATTTCGAAAAATATTAAATTTTAATTTTTAAAATTCTATTAAATCACGAAATTCAAATTCTGGAAATTTTTGGAAATTTAGAGAATTTTAATTTTGAATTCAGAAATAAAATTAAACAATATTCAATTTTTGCAGAATTTTTTAAATTACAAAATTCGTCAAATTTTAAATTTTTTTAGAAAAAAATTAACAATTTTTATTTAAAAAATTATTAAATTAAAAAATCCATAAACCTTTTCTATCTACTTCTAAATCGTCCATAATCCCAAAAATACTCATTTAAATAAAAAAAATATTTTTAATTAGTTTTATATCGAATTGAACAATTTCACATTAATAAAAATAAAATTTGTCCGGAATATAATTACTTTTTCCAAGTATTGTAGAATTAAATTAAGGAAAAAATGAATTTAAATGGAACAGAGATGGAATTGATAAGAAAATCCCACAAGAAAATTTGTAGTTTTGTTTGGAAAAAAAGAATAAAGTTCTTCCATCTGCCTCCATTACCTTATCTATTGTCAGTTTTTCCGTGTCTAACGACAGACATACTTGTTTTTTTGTCCCAGAGATCTCTCGAGTGGCCCTTGCGTCAGTCCCTCAACTTGTTCAAATCGATTCCATTCATCAGATCGGGTCTGTCACTTGTTCGTTTTCTGTTTAAAGGTCCACAAGAATCCATTTTCCGGTTTTTCAGAAAGATGGCATTCAGCAAAGCTTCGATCACGTTGTTCAGATCCACCCCTAGAGGTTTGAATTTCACTTTTTAAAACTTTTCATATATGAATTTCTAGTTGGAAGTAGATTTTACTCTGAAACTAACAAGCATCTCCAGATCAACAAGGATACTCGAGTTCTTATCCAGGGATTCACAGGGAAACAGGTTTGATATATAAATCCTAAAAAAATTAATGTTTAAATTTCAGGGAACGTTCCATGGAGAACAAATGATCAAGTACAACACTAATATCATCGGCGGTGTTTCTCCCAACAAGGCAGGCACGACACATCTCGGAAAACCGGTGTTTGGCTCCGTTCAAGAAGCCGTGGACAAAGTTGGGGTTGATGCTACTGTCATCTACGTGCCCGCTTCCCATGCTGCTGCTGCAGTTGAAGAAGCCATGGATGCGAAGGTCAAACTTATTGTCTGTATTACTGAAGGTATTCCTCAACAAGATATGGTTCGTGTCAAGAACAAGTTGGTGAAACAAAATCATTCTCGTCTTCTCGGACCTAATTGTCCTGGTATCATCAAGCCCGGAGAATGCAAAATCGGAATCATGCCTGGTCACATCCACCAACCTGGTGTTATTGGAATCGTGTCTCGTTCTGGAACCCTCACTTATGAAGCTGTCCATCAAACAACTACCACAGGCCTCGGCCAGACTCTCTGCGTTGGTATCGGAGGAGACCCCTTCAACGGAACAAACTTCATTGATTGTCTGGATATCTTCCTTAAGGATGAGCAAACCAAGGGAATCATTCTCATCGGAGAGATCGGCGGAACGGCAGAAGAACAAGCCGCTGAATATATCAAGGAACACAATTGTGTATGTTTTTTGTATATCTTAGTTTTTTTTAAATTTAAATTCAGGGCCCCAACAGGAAGCCAGTAGTTTCCTTCATCGCTGGAGTCACAGCCCCTCCTGGTCGTCGAATGGGCCATGCTGGAGCCATCATCGCCGGAGGCAAAGGATCAGCCACTGACAAGATCGAAGCTCTCAAAGCCGCTGGTGTTGAAGTAACTGCATCTCCTGCTCAGATGGGCGTTCTGATGGCCAAAGCTCTCTTAGGTCCTGGTGGACAGCGTGCAACAGCTTAAATGTTCAATGCTATTTCGAGTTTCCTTGTTACTTTCGGTTATAGTACTCATGTGTCACAAGAGGAATACATTTATAGTCTAGAAGACTAATTATTTGCAAAAATTGGATGAAAAAAATTTAACGGAAGTTGTTTTTGTTTTTACTTGACACATTTGCCAAATTTAGCGGTCCAAACTGGCGTCAGTCTCTTTCACGAGATCCCGGAAGAGGATGTACGCATCTTTGAGAAGAAACAACGAGATTTCGAGGATGTCCCTTAGACGGTCAACAATCGCCTCGATTACGTCAGTTTTTTCTGCAACAGTAAATTCCAAAAATAACAACACGTGTCTATTTTTCTTTTTTTTGATTAAGGAATGCATTTAGTTGGGAGATATTGAAGATGAAAAATTTCAGGATATTGATGATGAAACAAATCTTTATTTAAAAATGGATTTAATTTTTTGAGGGGGAAGTGGAGGCGAATTGAGAATTAATTTTGGATAGATTAGAGATAATAGAAAAAGTAATCTTTGAAGTAGATTCAAATATATTAAAAAGTTACAGTATTTTCATGAAATTGAAGATTCACTAACAGTAATTTGAAGTCAAGTTATCTTTGAAGTTGTGTTAACTGGAAAAATAAAGTTTGAAAATTATTATTTTCAAAATTTTGCAAAAGTCATTTGGGGTCATGTTATTTTTTATATAATTTGTTTAAAAAGTTCAACCAAGGTCAAGTCAGTTTCGAAATAACATTACTTAAAAGTTACTGCCATCTCAAGTTAATTTTTACATTACTTATTTAAAAAGTCCAATTTCGAAACAGTATTACTCATTAGGGAAGGTCATTTGGGGTCAAGTTATTTTTTATATAACTTGTTTAAAAAGTTCAACCAAGGTCAAGTCAGTTTCGAAATAACATTACTTATAAAGTTACTGCCATCTCAAGTCAAGTAAAAAATACAAAAACTACTACTTTTAAAATTTTCCAAAAGTTATGAAAAATTAAATTTTTTTAGTTTTTTATCAATCAAAAAATGCCATCTCAAGTCAAGTTATTTTAGCAATTGTATCACTTATCAAATGAAATCAAGGAAGTTCTATGAAAACTACTACTTTTAAGGTCCTCCAAAGTCAACTTCACTCTTGTCATCGATAGTTTAAAAACGGGAAACCATTTCTTTGACAACGACACACGAAGTACAAATAATACAAATAGAGTACATTTCCACCAGAAGGAGGTTCATCTTCAGCGTGGTCAATATCCAAGCTGGAGCTGACCTTCCTCTGGCTCGCTAGTGGACGAAAAAAATACATCCCTTTACATTTCTGTCTTCTATTACAGTAGGTCTTTGATGGACATATATTTCTTTTCCTTGTTCGAGAATAACGTCTTATAAAGTCTGTGGAGTTGACTGTGGTCGGGGGTCTGGGCAAACGGTACACGGACCACGAGACGACGTTTCGACATTTGATGAAATTTCGAAGGTTCTCGAAAGGTGCTGGAGTCTTCTGAAAGTCTCTGCAAATCGTCCGAATACTGTCTGCTGTTCGAGGACCGAGTTTCCAGTGGCGATATGGACCTTAAAAAACAAAATTAAAAAATATTTTAAAACTACAGTACAACTAACAAAAATTAAAAATTAAAAAATATTTTAAATTTTCATATTTTTCGAAAATTAACAATTAAAAAATAAAAAATATTTTAAATTTTCTTATTTTTCGAAAATTAAAAATATTTCGAAATTTTCTAAAATACAGTATGACTGAGAAGAATCAAATTCACAATTTCGAAATGATTAATTTTCAGAGATTTTAAATTTTTTATTTACATTTTTGAAAAAATTTAAAAAATAAAGATTTTTCAAAGAATACGGTACAATTGATAAAAGTGAAATTCTCCGTTCAAAAATGATTATTTTTTAAATTCGATTTTTTTCATTTACATGTTCGAAAAAATTAAAATTTAAAAAATAAAAATTTTCGAAAAAAATACGGTATAATTAATATGAATTAAATTTATGATTTAAAAATAATTATTTTTTGGATCTCATCTGGAATTTATTTATTTTTTTAAAAATCGAAAAAATTAATTGAAATTTTCTCAAAGGATACGGTACAAAGAACACTTGTCAAATTGACAGTCGAGAAGGATTAATTACTTTTGAATTTTCGTATGGATTTCTTTTTATATTTTTTTACATATTTAACAAAATAAAAAATGTAAAATTTTTTTCTAAAATACAGTATAAAAAAATTTGCATTTTTTACAATTTTTATTTTTGAATAAAACTCACCTGGCCATTGTCGTCTGTAAAATGAGGCACACTAAGATCGAAATGAGAATACAATAAGTCATAAAACGTGTTGCTGATTCCATGGTCCCAAAGAGTAAAGATTGAAAATCCTCTGAGCTTTTTCCCGAGCTCGTATGGGCGGGATTGGGTGGATCCAAAAAAGCTTCTGAAGGAAAATCGGGGAAAAGGCCGATGTTGCCTGAAGCCGATTACTCAATGTTTTTAATTTCAATAAAATCCAATCCACGGACGTCAAAGAAGAAACATCAAATGAAGGATTAGAAGGATTAGAAGGAGGATATTGAATAAGTCCAAAATTACCTCTGCAGCGGTTTTTCGACAAAAGGACATTCAACGCGAAAAATAGATGTAAAATTCCGGGAAATATTCCAAAAATATTATAAAAACCAAAAATTGGAATTTCATGTGCTATTTTTAAACGAACTTTTAAAAGTTTAAAATGTAAAAATTTTCGATTCTGAAATGAGTGGAAAAGTTTCAGAAAAGTCCGGAAGGATTCAGAAGTTCCCATAGGTTTCTAGAAACTTCTATTTACTCCTGTAAAATCCTTTGAAATTCTGGAAATTTCCACAAAAGTTTTAAAAATTCGAAAATTTTTTTGTTAAAATTTGGAAAATTTCAAAATTTTTCATTAAATTCTAAAAATTTTCAGGAATTTTTATAAAATTCCCAAGTTCTTTAGAAACTTATTAAATTTTATAAAATTCTAGAAATTTTCAGTCTTCATCAATTTTTAAAAAATTTCATTAAATTCTAAAAAGTTTCAAAGTTTTTAAAAATTTATTAAATTTTATAAAATTATTTAAAATTCTATAAGATTTTTAGAAATTTTCAGTTTTCGTTAATTTTTAGAAATTTTCAGTTTTCATTAAATTCTAAAAAGTTTCAAAGTTTTTAAAATTCTCAAAAATCTGAAAACCTATTGGATTCCAAAAACTTGATTGATGTCATAAATTTCCAGATACTTTACAAAGTCCCAAAAGCTTCAACAAAATCCTCAAAATTTAGGATTTTTCACTAGATTTCGAAAGATAAAATTCTCTAAAAATTTTAATAGTATATCCTAAAATGAAAGACATACGTGAAACTTTAAATTTTATTACTTTTTTATCGAGGGAATTTGAAAAATTACAAAGCAGTGAAAAACGGGACTCTGGGGCATCCGCTGTGATGTAAGTAATTCCAAAAGATAAATGACCTTTGTTCCTTTAAGATTGCCTTAGGCCAAGTTAGGAACTAGAAAATTACTTATTTTTTAGAAAGTTAGTCATGGGATGTTCCAGATTAACTTTTGACAAATCTTTTCGTTTTTGTGGATTTCGGAATAGTTAATCCCCCAGGTAAGCCAATATTTCTTATACAAAAACAAAATCCGAAAAAAATGGAGCTTCCTGATCCGATTAAAGCATCAAAAACGGTTTCGACCATTTCAAAAGGATAAAAATGACGCCATGAAAAATATCCTTTATCCAAAAAGAGAATTGGGAATGAAGACACAAATTTTGATTTGAAATTTGAGATTTTTTCGGGAAAAACGGAATAAATAATGAGTACATTTGCAAAAAGAAAATTATTAAATTTTAATAAAATATTATTGTAGAAAAAGTGCAAAGAAAACACGAAAAATCTTATAAAACATTTTTGATTTTTCAGTTGAGACAAAAATTAAGGGATTTTTAGGTGGTTTAATAAAAATATTATTTAGAAAAATAACATTTTTAAAAAATTTCAAAATTGTCTCAACACGAATTTTTCAAATTTTCTAGTTAAGACAAAAATTAAGGAATTTTAAAATAATTTAATATTGTTTTTTTTCCGAAATTGTCTCAACACGAATTTTTTAAATTTTTCAGTTAAGACAAAAATTAAGGAATTTTTACTTAATTTAATATTATATTTTTTTTCAAAGTTGTCTCAACACGAATTTTTCCAATTTTCCAGTTAAGACAAAAATTAAAAAATTTTAAAATAATTTAATATTATTTTTTTTCGAAATTGTTTCAACATGAATTTTTTAAATTTTCCAGTTAGGACCGGAAATTAAGAAATTTTAAAATAATTTAATATTATTTTTTTTCGAAATTATCTCAACACGAATTTTTTAAATTTTCCAGTTAGGACCGGAAATTTAAAAACTTCTTGTAGAGGTGGTTCTAGAAAGTTCGAAAATCATATTTTTCTAAAATGAAACATTTGGGAAAATATTTGACACAATTACTCCAACACAAATTCTCAGAATTTTTTTGACGTTGAAGTTTATGAAATTTTGCATTTTTTATATTTCCGAAAAACTCAAAAATGATGTTATTATAAAAAATATTATTCACGAAATTGTCTCAACAGGAATTTTTAGCTTTCCAGTTGGGACCAAAATTGCAAAAGTTTTTTTGATTTCTGAAATTTCAAAATCAAGTTACTGTAAAATGCAAAAAATTCGCAGCAAATTTTGGAAAACTTTTTTTGACGTGAATTTCCGAAATTTTCCTGTCGAGACCAAAAACTGTCAAATTTGACGTTTACGAACATTCTAAAAATTTAAAATCATCAAAGAAATTTTAACTTTCGTAATTTCCATGAAATTCAAAATTCAATATTTCACCAAATACCGTAACCGAAACCCCCAAGGGCGTTTGTGTGAGTCCTTGTGAAGATGTTTATAAAGTTGCTAGAAACAGGTCAGAAATTAAAATTTGTTCTGTCTTTTTGTTGACAGTCCAATGACGTACTGCTTTTGAATTCACCAACTTTTTTATTACGTAACAAATAGCCAAGCGAAGTGGGCTGCTTAATTCACTAAATAACTTATTAAATTTCGAAAAACAAAAAATACAATATTTTTTAAATTTACAGAAAAATTCGGATTTAAATTTGGAATTTTGAATAAAAATTAATCCAAATTTGGATTATTCAAGTCAAAAACGGAAATTTACCTAAAATAAATAATAAAAAATTCAAACATTTTTAATTTAAAAATTGACAAATTAGTCCCATTGGGATGTTTTATAAAAATTATGACGAATTTGAATAATTTACAAGAAACAAATTTCTCCCACAACGATAATTGAAAATTTTTTGTGAAAAATTTAAAAAATAAATGTTTTATAAATTTTCAAATTTCGTAAATTTAATAAAAATTGAAAGAATTTTCCAAAAAGAAATTCATGAATCTAATAGGATTACGTATTATCCATATAGCTAATTCATAATATGAGCAAAACAGCTTGCTTACGAAAGCTTCATGACTACGGTAATTAATTAAAAATGAAGAAAATCATAGATTTTAGAAATCTAAAGATGTTTTTGGAATCCTACAAAATTAAATAAATATAAAATTCAGTTTTTGGTTCCAAGAAGAAAATTCCAAAGATTCGTGTGAGGACTATTCGGAATTTAAAAAATCGTTTTTAATTTTACTATGATACTGTAAATTAAAATTTAATTTTAAACAAATTTAAAATTTAAAATTTCTGAATTTTTGGTTCCAAGAAGAAAATTCCAAAGATTCGTGTGAGGACTATTCGGAATTTGAAAAATCGTTTTTAATTTTACTATGATACTGTAAATTAAAATTTAACTTTTTGAACAAATATAAAATTTAAAATTTCTGAATTTTTGGTTCCAAGAAGAAAATTCCAAAGATTCGTGTGAGGACCAGTTGAAGTTTTTTCTAACTTTATTATGATACTGTAAATAAAAATTTAATTTTAAACAAAAAAAAATTTAAAAAACTTCAAATATCGCACTTTTTGGTCTCAACAAGAAAGTCCCGGAAATTCGTGTAGAGACCATTTCTTTGAAATTTTGTATTGGCTGCTTCTATTTTTACTATGATATGCATCAGAGACTAGCGGATATTTTTGGAACTTCATAGAGCCACGTAAAAATTGGAATTTTCGGTCTCAACAGGAAGGTCCTAAATATTTATGTCGAAACTATTTTTAAAACTTTTGCACTAAGTGTATTTTATACAATACTATAACTGAGTACATTTTAAATATTTTCGGAACTTTGTTGAAGAACATAAACGTAAAATTTTCAATTTTGATCTCGACAGGAAACACCTGAAAATTTACGTCATAAAAGTTTTTTGAAAATTTTTTGGAAGGCGTTTCTGTTTTTCCGAAGGGAAGTACCCCAGGATCCAGGTGGTTTTGGAACTTTGAAAAACCACGAAAACAAGAAATTCACAATTTTTGGTCTTAAACGGAAATTTTTTGAAATTTATGAAAATAATTTACTTTTGAATTTTTTCCAAATATTTCTAGTTTCATAATAGTGTGATTTTCGAACATTAAAAGTCACTTAAATAAAAGTATAATTTTGGTCCTAACAAGAAAATTCAAAAAATTGTGTTAAAATAATTTTCGAAAATTAAACAAATATAAAATTCTAATTTTTGGTCTTAATTGGAAAAGTTGAAAATTTTGTATAAAATATTTTTTTACAGTAGTGTGTTTTGAAGCCTAAAAAATCACGCAAATTTAGAACTTCAATTTTCGGTCTCAATGAAGAAATTTAAAAAATTTACAGTTGGGTAATTTTAAAATTATTTAATAAAAATTTTCAAAAGCATTATATTGAAGATGTCACATTAAACACCATTTCGAAGTTCATGGACATTTACTGTAAAAATAGAAAATTAGAGAGACGTCTGGATTCAATTAATAGCACTATTCGGGACGTCTTCAGGATTAAGTCCGACAGAAATAAAAAATTCCGAAATATTATCGAAAGTTAAATCTAGTTTTTTAATCTGACGTGATATTTTAAATTTTCGAAAATAAATTACCAAAAAAAAATATTTTATTTATAAAAATAAAAATCCTAATTCAAAATTTCAAATACTTAATATTTTAAATTTCCCCCAAAAAATTCCAATTTTTAATTTTTAAAAATTTTTTATTTACAAAAAAAAGTTATTCAAAAAAATTGGTTCTAAAAAGAAAATTTTTCAAAAAAAATTTAAGTTAAATTATTTTGAACTTTATTAATTAAATAATTTTTAAATGAATGAAAATGATTCTATTTTGAAATTTGAAATTAATTATTTTAAAAAATTAATCAAGGTTTAACTTTTAGCGGAAGAAATACAAACCGATAAAGCGTAGGCGAATATGTCACGAGCGAAGCACACCTAACAACAAAAATCTCAAAATAGAAAATCTCTAGATAGCTGGATATTATGGATATACATAGGAGGAAAGGCTAATTTCCCTATCATGTTATTAAAAAGTAAAAATATTCGTTGCAAAATCCTACCAAACTACAATGACGTGATTTTCTTCGAATTTCCAGTCAAGATTAAAAATTATTAAAATTTAAATTTTTTTATGTCTTCAAAATTCCATAACTATGACGTTACAAAAATAAAAATAAATAATTTCGGAAAGATTATTTTTAAAAAATTTTGAAACTTTTCAAACATAATTAAAAATTATTAAAATTTAAATTTTTTTGTCTTCGAAATTCCATAACTATGATGTTACAAAAATAAAAATTACTTCAAAAAATTATTTTGACACAAATTTTTGAAATTTACTAATTGAAAAAAATTATTAAAGTTTAAATTGTACAAAAATTTTAATGTTTCAAAAATACAAAAATAAATTTTAAAAATTCCGGAAAGATTATTTCGAAAACAATTTTTTGAAACTTTCCAGACAGAATTGAAAATTATTAAAATTTAAATTTTATGTACATTTTTAGTTTTAAAATTACAGTATTATAAAAATACATAAAAAATTTGAAAAATTATTTCGATATAAATTTTTAGAATTTTCCAGTTGAGAAAAATTATAAAAATTTATATTTTTTCTAAAATTATAAAAATTTATATTTTTTCTAAAATTGTAAAAATTTATATTTTTTTAAAATTATAAAAATATTTTTTTCAGAAATCCAAAAAATTGTTTAAATATGAATTTTCAGAATTTTGTTATTAAAAATAAAAAACTCAGTATTAACGTATTTATGAAAAATTACAATTGCAAAATTTAAAAAACAGAAATATGAACTACAAAATTTCGAAAAATAATTTTGACACGAACATTTATCAATTTTTTTTTAAATCAAAAACTATAATTTTAAAAATTTAAAAATTAAAAAACAATGTTTTTAAAAATATTGTTTGATAATTTTTTAAAATTATTTCAGAGAAAAATTTCGAACTTTCTCGTTAAGACCGAAAATTGTGTTTTTTGTTTTTAAAGATTAAAAATTTAAAGGATTTTGAAAAATTCTAAACTCTTATTTGATGTTTTGTAATCCTATCCAAATACCGGAAACGAAGGTTTTCGAAGACCATTTTTCAAATTCCAGAAGTCAACAATTACGAAATTAATTTTTTTATTACAAAATTTAAAAAATTCACAAGGGATTTTTCACTTTTTCGTAAAAAATCCAAAGTACGACCAAAATAAAAATGGTACATTTTTGGGAATGTTTCTCTATTTTATAAAAAACTCAAAATGGACATTTTGGCAATATCTAAAAATAGAAAAATAAATTTAGTGACGCGAAAGCCAAACCAAAGCTATAATCCCGTAACGAGATTACATATCTCTGTTGACCAATGACGCTTCCATGAATGAAGACTATTTAGTTTATCATTGTTGTTTATTACTAGTGGTTGCTTCGGGAAACGATAAGTTTCAGTCACAGACGGTGTTTCTGTCGTCAGATTTCACGCTTCATGGACAATTGACGCAAATCGTGGAGGTGTTGTTGGCTTGGAAATGGCCTCGGGAAGTTTGGCACTTGGATTAGAGAGATGAAGGAGGAAGAGGAATGAGTTGGAAGAGGGACAAAGAAAAGTAGAAAAAAGTAATTACTACTGGGACCGAGAAGTAATTTAAAGAGGGATTTATTTTAACACAAAGATCGGAAAGTCTTAAAGTACTGTAGAAAGAAAACTAAATTCGTTCTGAAATTGACGTAAGAGGAAAAGTGGCCACCACACGGAAGTGCTACTGATGTAAAAAACATGGAATTCTCGTCGAAGCTGGGGTGATGCTGAGGAATACCTGTCTCAGCACGAGAATTTACAGGTCCGATGAATACCGTATGATGTAAGCAAATTTTTTTCAAAATTAATTTCGAGGAAAAAGTGATCTTTCCATGAGAACGGCACTATTACTAAAAAGTGGAATTCGTGTCAGGACCGAAAAATGATTCGAAAAAAATTATCCCAACACGAAAACCAAGCAGTTTTATAAACATCGTAGCAAAGAAAACAGTTTAATATTACCTTAACAAACAACTAATCTCAGTACAAAAGTGCGATTACTGTAAACAGCAAATATTCATGGCGGGATTGAAAAGTCATTAAAAAAAGATTTTTCCCAACACGAAAATCTATCTATTATCACTATTATAAAAAACGAATTTCGCTTCAAGACAACCAAAAATGACTTTCGACACGAAAAATATTATTACCGTAGAGAATTCGGAATTCGCGTCAAGAACAAGATATGATCCGAAAAAGGTTTTTTCCAACACGAAAATCTGTCTAGTATCACTATTATAAAAAACAAATTTCGCTTCAAAATTACACAAAAATTTGTTTTAATGGAATAATTTTACTACTATGAGAAACGTGAATTTTTAATTTTAAATAATTATTTATTGAAACCTAGCCTTTCGGATTGAAATTATTCACTTAATTTACCATTCCGTTAACCTAACAATGAACTTAGTTGTGGCTAAAAATGTACTCAATAAAGCCAGAATCACGAGGAAAAGACAATAAACTCAAAACTCATTTCTTTGAACAAACAAAAACATGACCGTTCATTTACTAACAAAAAAAGCGTAACTTTTGACTTCATAACAAACTTAAATAGTCATTATTATTTTTAATTTTCGTCACAAAAGTCAAATATTCATGAAAAATGTGACAATTGTGTCACATTTTTATTAAATTTCGCAATTGTTAAAAATCCAAAAGTTATATTTTTTGTGTGTACTACGTCAGTTGCACTATTGTTGTGAATTTTTCTTTTCTACAGTAATACTAAACTTTTCTAATTCAAAAAATAAAAAATAAAAAATAAAAATAAAAATAAAAAAATAAAAAAATAAAAAATAAAAAATAAAAAATAAAAAATAAAAAATAAAAAATAAAAATCAACTTGAAATTTAGTCAAATGAAAAATGAATAAAATTTTATTAAATTTAAATTCGAAAAATAGCATTTTCAAATTTTTACAAAATTAAATTTAAAACGTCATTTTTTAATTTATTTTTTGAATTTTTCGGAGGATTTTTTAAGTTTTATAAAATGTAAAAAAATTCAACAGCAACTTATTTAAAATTCTGAGAAATTTTAAAAATATTATTCATTTTTTAAAAACATTTTTAGAATTTTAAAAACATTATTTACTTTTAAATTTCAGAATTTTTAAAACATAATTATTAATTTATTTTTTAATTTTTTATCATCTGTAAAATAGAAAAAAATTAATTTTGTATTAATTTATTTAAAATATTTTTGAAATTTTCCGACTTTTTTATTAACGATGAAATGTAAAAATAAATTCCACAGTAGTTGATTTAAAAAAATTTTGCCGGAAATTTTTCGAATTTCGAAATGCCAAAACTTCCTTTATAAAACAATTGAAGAAAAATTGGGATTTCTTGACGCCACCACCCTCAAATCCGGTCTTGATTCAAATTTGCAATTTTGTTTCATTTCAAACTGAATTTATGACGTTCTGAAATCCACCCTCTTTTCCTGAGGGAGTTGAACCAAAAATTCACGGGTCAAGACCCTTTTTGAAATGCAATAGGTTTTGTCATGTGACTTTATAAACAATTCTGAAATCAATGTCTTTCGGGAAAAGCATCAAGAGCATTTTCGTAATTTTCAACATTTTTTGGATTTTCTTTATCTTCCGGAAGATCGCTGAGGAAGTTTCCGATGAAGTACTTGTACAGTAATCCTCCCATGATGGCGCCGATGCAGGGACCGATTATGGGCACCCAGAACCACTTGTAGTTCCAGTAACTGAAGACGTCCCAACCGTACCCCACACAGAGGGTGAAGAGTCGAGGACCCAAGTCCCTGGCAGGGTTGATGGCACATTGGCAATTCGTGGCGAAGGCTACCGCGAGGACGGAGAGGGACAACCCCAGGAGGAAGGGCTGGAACCAGAGGGGGATCCCGTGACGACGTTTCGTGATGCAACGGATACAGATGCAGAGCATGGCTGTTGTGGAAATCTAGAAAATAAAATAAGTTAATCATAAAAAAAATTATTTACTTGATCAACAAGTCCTCCTCTAACGGTCAGGTAGTCCTGGGGGTACGTGGCAAAAATATGAGCAGTCCGAGTAGCACCAGTCACGGTCCTATCGCCATGTTCATAATGATCTATGTAATCTAAAAAATTTATAATTCTCTTAAATAAATTTAATTTTCTAAAAACTTAATTTAGTAAAAAATTCTAGAGCTTTTCAGAATCCCGTGATAACTTTTGGAACTTTTTAGGATTCTGTAGAGATTTCCAAAACCTTTGGTATTTCTCAAAATTCCATAAAATCTTCCAAAATTGAACAGCAGATTCTGAATTATTTTCAAATTTTATAAAATTAAAAACATTCAAATTCGGAAAATTTATCCGATTCCACGACAATACCCAATTTTTTGTGTTTTTTAAAACATAATTTACCGTAATACACGGCATACGTCAATCCAGCCCCAATGAAGGCTCCAGAAGTCTGAGCTACAGAATACAACAGAAATCTCTGGAAGCTTAATTCTCTGAAAACGAAAAAAAACAAAGACACTGCGGGATTCACATGACTTCCGCTGATTCTGAATCCTAATTGGACAGTAAAAATGAGACAAAGCCCCCAGGCAATAGGAACTGCCGGTCCGAAAGTCCCTCCTGTGAGGATGTCGACAGCGTTGTAGCTGGTTCCGAGGAACTAAAATCGTTTAAAAATTAAATATTTTTAATTCTAAAAAACTGACGACAAAGAATGTTGTACAAAAAAATTCACTCATCAAACAAGCCCCCAAAGTCGGCCTCAGATGGTGTTCATCCCTCCAGGGCTCCCCGAAGAAAAGTTTCTTCATCTTTCAACTCACAATCAAAACAAAAATAAAATTTGTTTCAAATAAAAAACCATAAAATAATTATCTTTGTTTTATTCCGGACTAAAATGAAAAAAAATGAATACTGATATGTTTCTATATTTTCAAGGAAGTAGATTGATAAAGAAACAACCATGTGGGATTTCCACGGAAAACAAAGCTCCAATTAAACAAAAACGAGAAAAAATTTAGATAGTTGTAGTCTTAAAAAAATGAAAAAAAAATCCAAAATTATTCAAAAATTTTCACAGAATTTTAAAATGTTATTTCAAATTCTGAAAAACTTCAAATTTAAAAAAATAATTTGATATTTTTTGAACGATTACTGTATCTTCAAAAACTAAAAAAATAAATTACTGTAGAAACAATTCTGATTCAATAAAAATTTGTTTTTTGTTTTTTTTTAAATTTCTTTTTTTTTTAAATTTTTAAATGTGGTTTTTAAAAATATGAATTTCAAAAATAACAAAAAATATTTTTTGTAATTTTCGAATACAGTAATTTTTAGTGAAATAATAAATTTGATCAAAATAAAAAGTTAATTTTAGTTTTTCAATGACCTGTATTAAATTCGATTTTACAAAATTTGTCAAAAATTAAACTTTTTTCAAAAATTCACAACTATATTAAATTAAAAATATTTTTTTTCATAAATGCCATTGGCAATGATTACGGTAAATTAGAAGTATTTAATGAAAGATTCAAAATAATTAATATGACGTCTATTACCGTACCAATAATCTTTAAAAAAAATATACTTTTGACAAAATATCAAAAATAATTACAAATTTATTTTCCGAAGACTAATTGGATGAAGGATTAATCCGCTTTCGAGAAATCTAAATTTATACTTTTTAAAGAACAAAAATAACGACTAGTAATTACGGTAAGAAGACAAATTACTTCTAATTAAAGTTACTTCAGAAAAATAAAATTTCGTTTTAGAAAATATGTAATTTTTTATTTTGATCAATTTCATATAAATCTACAAAACCCGACATGTGCAGATTGCAATTATTATAATGTGTTAATTCTCGTGCTATTTTATGATACAGCGGATATCCCCGTCATTGAATCAAAAGCCGTTACGAACATGTCCTCGTCTTCAGAGGAAGCCACCGGAGATACAGCAGGGGACCCGATTGGAGATCCCAGGTTAGCTTTGTGAGCTCTCGCAGGGACGTACACTTTTAAAGACTCAAAAGCAAAGACTTCTTTCAATTTGTCTTTGGTGTCAATTACGTTATCTCCTGGTTCGATTCTCGGCCATCCCAGCACGAAAGATAATTCAGTTTTTGCGTCATATTTGGGTTGGATTACCTTCCTGCCGGGAATTTTGCTTCCTTTAACTCCAGATTTCATCGTTAGCCATCTAGTTGCGGCAAATTTGTGGAATTTCCCTAACAATTCAGTTAAATCCGTAATTTTGTAGTCTTTTCCATCCACAGTTATCGAGAGACAAACAATAGAAGATGTGAATTTCCTCAGACCTGGGGAGAATAAATCTTCGAAATTGACATTCAACAAAGCCAGAGACTGTAATCTGGGACAGTAGAAGTTTTTGGCGTCTTTTTGGAACTGAAAATAATTTTCGAAAATTAAAATTGGCAAAAAAGTTAAAATCACTTTTAAACGTTAAAGTTATTTGTCAAGTTTAAAGTTCTTTTTAAAAGTTAACTTACTTCTGCCCATGTCCGATCCACTTTCAAAGATCTCAAATTCGACAATCTACAAAGTTCCGTGAGCAGTTTCGAGACGTTGGTGCTGCATTCTGAATCCATCAGAGCTACTTGGAGTAAATCCAAGCTTTCCAAAGAATCTCCGACGCAGTTCATCAAAATACAAAAATCGTAATACGTCATGTGGCATCCGGAGAGAGACAAATGTCGTAATTGAAAAAGAAACGGGTTATCGCATTTAATAGTGGCGACGTCATTCATCTCAATGTCCAAGTACTCTAGGTTCTTGAGACATCTGAAGGAAGAAAGATTGACTGCTTGTATCTGCTTCGGACGGGCTCCAGATACATTGTTGACGACCACATGAAGGGATCTTGTATGGCAGTGGGAGAGAAACACCCGTTCGAGGGAGAGCAACTGAAGAAATAATTCATATATGGAAATTAAAACAAAAAACATTCATATTGAGCATGAAACAAAAGTTATTCATGTATTGAAATTAAAGCAGAGCAATTATTCATACACGAAGAACAAACATTCATACATGGAAATAAAAAAAAGTTTTTCCATATATGAAAAACCAAAATTAAAAAGTATTCATATATGAAAAGCCAAAATTAAAAAGTATTCATATATGAAAAATCAAAATTAAACAATATTCATATATGAAAACCAAAATTAAAAAGTATTCATATATGAAAAATCGACAAAAACTAAATATTTTAATAAATAAAATAATATTTAAAAATAAACTTACATTCTCTCCAGAAAGTTCATAAAATCTTTGAGAATAATCAGCTGCAACTTCTACTTGGAAAACCATTTTTCTTGTTGTTTCGAAATACACAACTTTGAGGAAGTAAACAAGAAACCAAGTGTCCTTAAAGTTAGCAAATAAGTTTAAAAAATGTTTTTATATTTTTAGTAACTTTGGTCGCTTTTAGGCTGCTCGGAACACGTCTTAAAGGAAAGAAAATCGTCTAAAACAAATCCATAAAGTATCCGAGATTGACTCTGTGATAAAAGGATAAACGAAAACAGACCAGCAGACGGACAAATTTAGTGTAAAAACTTTCAAAATAAATTTTGAAAACAATTTAATTTTTAAAAATATAAAATCATGCAAAAATTATTTAAAAACGATATTTTGAAATTAAAATACATTAAAAGAAAAAATTGCAGGAAAATCATTCGAGAAAACAATAAATCCTGTCAATCATCGATGCAACGTGGATGGTGGAGGCACACAACAGTTTTTCCTTCGTGGACATTCCTCACAACGCTCGATAACGCACCTCTAGCAACAAAGACAAACATGGTCTTACAAAAGGAAAAAAATCATTGTTTGGCTTCGATGCTGAAAAATTAAACATCTTTAATCTTTTAAAATCGAATTTTAAAGACTTTTTATTGTGCACTGCAGAGAAAGGTCTAAAAATTAAAACTAAAATTGAATTTGAACAGCAAATTTTGATATGAATTAATCCATTTTTTCTTCTGGGAATTCATGAAGCTTCAATCGTTTTAAATTCTCTTCCAATGTTTCTACTCCCATGTTTATTGCCTCGTCTCTGACTGCAGCGTACAGCGGAGAAGATAGATAACGCTCTCCGAAGCTGTTGCAGCTGGTGACAATCAGTTTTCCTTCCATATCGGGCATGTTGGCCACTCTCATAGCAGCAACAACGTTGGCTCCGGAACTGATTCCTCCTAGAATCCCTTCTTCTAGAGCAAGTCTTCTGGCCATGACGATAGCTTCATCTGAATGAACTTTGATGGCTTGTTCATAGATGGAAGTGTCCAAAACCGGAGGAGCGTACCCGACTCCCATTCCTTGGATCTTATGTGGATGGAAACTTTCTCCATTCAAAACTGCCGCTTCTTCAGGTTCAACGGCGAAGATCCTGACAGAAGGTTTTTGTTCTCGAAGGTACTTGCCTACTCCAGTCAAAGTCCCTCCAGTTCCTACCCCGAAAACAATAGCATCCACCTCACCTTTGGTCTGGCGCCAAATCTCGGGTCCAGTGGTTTCATAGTGGATTTTCGGGTTGTCTGGGTTATTGAACTGATGAAGAAGGAAGGAATTAGGAATATTAGCTGCCAAGTCCTCTGCGCGCTTGATCGCCCCAGGCATGAGTTCCGTTGCTGAAGTAAGGACGAGTTCTGCCCCCAGGGCACGGAGGAGAGTTCTCTAAAATAAAGAAACATAACCATAAAATAGCTACAGTTGAAGAATGTAAATACAACTGTTCCAAAGCAAAAATGGATCATCTAATCTCGAACCTAAAATTACACTTACTCTTTCCAAAGACATGGATGCAGGCATCGTTATGATCAGCTTGTACCCTCTGGCAGCAGCCACAAAAGCTAAGGCAATTCCGGTGTTTCCAGAAGTGGGTTCAATCAAAGTAGTCAATCCTGGTCGGATTTTGCCGGTCTTTTCTGCTTCGAGAATCATGGAATAGCCGATTCTGTCCTTGACGGAACAAGCTGGATTGAAGTACTCCAGCTTCACGGCGACTTTGCCCTTACATCCCCTGGTCACATTTCTCAGATACACCATCGGGGTGTTCCCTATGAGGGCTAGGGCATCTTCTCCAATAGAGTTACGATCAGACATATTTATTCTGAAGAGTAAAGGTTAAAAAAAACCAAAATTCACTCGCTCAAAAAATCAAATTTTTCTTTCTCGAGACAAAAATAAAACTGGTCCAATCAAGACAGACAAAGCAGATCAATAATGAATGTTTTAGTATTTTTAGATAAATTCACTCCATTTATAGTTGGGGTTGATTTATGGAAATCACGTTTGAGGTCAATTAGCCCAGCCCATCATACGTGATTTTTGGGAAAAACCTGATTAACACGTAGTCTTTTTAAAAATCATTTATATCTTTGCACGTATTTCTTTGTCGGAAGACAGACAAAACATAATTGCGCGAATGGGAACAAGAAAAATGATCAAAGATGGGCGTTTGATCTGCAGATGATTATCATCATTTTTATGGCCTTTGATGTTGGAACAAAATGTTCACTAAATTGTAATGTAATTGGCGATAAATTAATTTTTTATTTTTATAAAAATAATGAGTATGAAGTTTGAAAAAATTTAATATTTAAACATCTAAAGTGTCTATTGAAAACATTAAAACTGAAATCTCAATGGAGTGATAGTGGAAAAACAGAGATTTTAGAAACATGAAACCTGATTGCATTTCCAGATTTCATTATAGGAATTCCGAATAGGATCAATTTTAAAGCAATACTTACTACTGTTAATTTCGAAATTCATTAGCATGTCAAAAAGTCTCAAAAATATCTGACTGCTAAGTAGTTGCTGAATTCTTCGACAAATTTACCTCTTTTCAGTCAATTTTATTCATTATTTGATTTTATTTCCTCGTCTGTGTACTTTTATTCAGGTAACCAAAATAATTCATTACCTTAAACTTTGGTCTTGTCTCCACGAAGGAGTACACCCAAGTTTCTATACAATCGCACCTTGCTGATCGCAAATCTCCTAAGATGCTTTTCCCGCCTAATGTTAGTATATTATCAGTGCTATTCGCAGGTATGATCTACTTCTGATAGTATTTTTAATCCGCTAGGATTGATTTCATTTTACATAGATATGCAAGGACAGCATTAGGATGGTGATTAATTCATCGTCACGATGATAATACATTTTTCTTTTTTATTTATTCTTCCAATAGTGTTTGCCAGAGTGAAATATGGACAAAGCCTTGATTGCATTAATTACGTCTATGTAGACGATGGTGCAATGTATATTTCAACTCCAAAATTCCCCATGACGGTTGATTGGAAAAATCGATCGCAGTGTCATTTCGAACTTGAAGGCAAATCCGGAAATTTCGTCTTTATAATCACTAATGGATATCTAAATGATGTAGTTATCACTTGCGATAAGGAAATCAAGTAAGTTCAATTTAGCAATTTCAAATTCACTTAAAACAGATTCTATGATGAGATCGACACAAATAAAGATTACTACCAATTCATTGGAAAATCGATCTCCTTCCGACTTCTGACGAATACTTCTAAATCCGAAAATAAGGCTGTGTGGCAAGCTTTTCAAGGATTCGCTTACCATGTAGATAATGTTTCTCGTGAATCCTATCTAATTGACTTCAAGAACAGTTCTAATTTTGAGTTCTCAAATTTTAACATGCTAATTCCGTTGACGTCGGAAATTGCTAAGCATTGTATATGGATATTTCATATCAACGTCATGGACACTTATCTAAAGGTGCTGCGAAATCTGGATATGAAGGATAACTCGAGTGCTATAGCTTGCAATCCATATATAAGGCTCAAGTACATATTGCTAACTTATTAGTAATTAAAGTATCGATATTTTAGTCAATTGGGCCCATATCACTCAAATGCAACGGAGGTTTTTAAACTCGGTGAAGCATTTAACTTGTCCACTATTTCTTATTCCAACCACATGAGATCTGTCGATTATAAGAGTTTAAGGGGATTGGTAAGCGTAGCTCATATAGACAATCGATTGTCAACCAACTGCGCTTTTACCAATACAGATGAAAATACTTTTATATTTTCATCCTTTGATTTGATTCATGGGTATGAGAATAACGCTGTAAGTATCCATAATTAAGTAAAGGAGATGCTAAATCTCGTTTTAGCACTGTATTCAAAAGGTTAAAGCCGAGAGCAGCAAATATCATGCCTTCTGGTTTCAAACTTTCCACTTGGAAGCAGCTTATGACAATGTTACTGTGTACAACGCAGCAGAATTCGAGGTAATTAAGATGCTTCCTGGCCATACTTATGTCGCGCCTTCGTATGACCTTTTTTTCCAATTCGATTCTGATGGTAGCATTACTCAAGCTGGATTTAAGGTTGTCATTAAGGAATTTGGTAATATCTAGCTGTGGCAATAGTCGAGTTGTATTATAAACTTTCAGATTGTTCAGTGCAAAATATGATTGTAACTATTCCATGCTCTGGAATCAAAAACACGACATATTTAGACAACTTTTACAATCCTCATGTGTTTTGTGTTAATCAAAAAATTACAATTTCTGTAAGTTTTTCATATCAGATGTAGGTATTCTGTAATCTAGTGGATTTAGTATAATATAGAAGAGGAATGTGCCAATGAAACTGATTTGATTGCCCTACACTATACCATTACTGATAGTATATTATACGGGTTTGTTCAATATGCAGAAGGAGCGAATGACGGGTATCCATTGTGAGTATTTGTAAAAGTATTTTTATCTTTGTTTATCTCTAGACTATACGCAAGGACGGTGATTCCGGTGAATTTTGTTATTTCGTTATCTAGTAGTTTTTTCTTCGATATTCTTGATACCACAGATATTTGGTGCTTATTAACACAATATCGAATTCCTACACCGAGGCGTATTGATACAATAATTTTGAATGAAACGACCACACATGGTTTTTATGATCTATCGAAGATACCGGATAATGGTTACATAGAAATTAAATATGAGTTCCCCAGAAATATGATGATTGATTACTTTTTCGCAACAGACAGCGACTATGGTGTTCTTGATTTCTATGAAGGATTCTTTGAAACTTACATAGCACCGTAAGTCGTAAAGAACTCATTTGTCAATAGTTTTCAATCTGTAGAATAGAACATATTAGTGCTGTCCATGGTAGCATCAAGAACTGGCGGTTCATGCCCAGAAGATATACTTCATTTGCTTATACTTTCATTTACACCGAGAAACAAGGCAAGAATTCCAATCCATTGATGTTCACCAGAGTCAATGATGGTTAGTTTTTTCTTATCTTCATTTGGACAATTAATTTCAGTAGAAATATCAAACTGTCTTTTCGAGCACGACGTGATTGACGCTAGATCATTGGCAGAAGGAAATGGGAAACTGACAATGGTTAACAACGGAACAGAGGCTTGTACAGTGACTCTTCTCAACCCATTCAAGGAGAAGAGAATTTATTTGGATGAATTTTGGACCAATTCTGCCTATGATCCGATAGAAGTCCATGATGAGCAAGAATTACTGTTTACTTTCACGAAATTTGACAAAATTGGGGAGTTCTTTTTAAAAAACAATGTTTATAGATTTGTTTTACCTCCGAGGACTAGTTTTACTGTAATCGGACGTGAGAGTAAATTAACCTAAATTTGAGTTGCTGCACATTATTCAAAAGAGATTTGCAAAACCTTTTATGGTCTTTTTGCTTTCTTGTAGGAAAAGGAGTTCAGTAACATTTTTAGAAGTGAATTATCCGTCAATTCCTAAAATCCGAGAGTTATAAAGAAGTTTTAACACCTTTTATAAAACTAATCCTCACTCACTCTTTGTAAAAATGTTTCCTTGGCATTCTTTGAAATTCACTTTTTAATAATTGTTACTAAATTTAAGTTCCTATTACGTAAGTCTTACTTTTTGTTGAAACAATGTGTAGTGGCCTTTCTATATTACCAATGGACTTGTTACTACATATTGTTAGTGAACAAAGTATGTAGAATTTCATTGAGTAATATTTGCCACATGTGATGATCCAGAAATTACATTGGAAAATTTGCCAGAAAAGTTTCTTCAATTTCATGAGTCAATATTAAGCTACATTTCTTTCACAAAACCAAATAATTCTTAATTTAGAGCACTATAGTAAACTTATCTTTCAAACTGATCCCCATCGTACTTCAAGATCATATAAAATTAAACACTTTTATTGTTCTTCCAACAATTAGATTAACCTGTGCTATTTTTGCAACTATCAATGTGAGTTTAATCCGAATTAGAATCTTGGAAATAAGTTTGTTCAATGACTGCTAAGCAGAAAAAATTTATTTACAAAAATAATTTCAAGCCCTCAATTCTCTATCAAAGTATATGTGCACCTTGATTACCATAGCTCAGTTTTATCCACACTTCTTATCCTCTAGCTATAGATTTTGTTGTTGTAAATTGTGGGATTACAAGTTATGAGTGAAATCAACTTCCTTCTGTAAGCGGTCACTAGTAAAAGTATGGATGCCGCATTCCCCACCGGCCCCCAAGACAATGCCAACGAACAGATGAATCCGGGGATTCCCATAGGCACTGCTGGGAAGAAAAGCCCGATAGCGAATATTCCAATAGGCAATACGTAGGAGATAATCGGACAAGCTGCTTGGACAAACAGCATCTTGTTCAGATCTCTATTCACTTTCCTTACTGATTTCGAAAACTTGTATTCATTCTTCTTCATGAAGGCGTAAATCTTCCAAGTACAGTAGGCGATAATTGAGTAAGATCCAAACGACAACAAGATGGCAACAAATACTGCAATATAGCATTGCAGAGTGCCGTGAGCAATGGCCCCGGCCGCTCCAACTTTCTCATTGTCATCTGCTAAAATCCATCCAAGACTAGATTCCGCCTTGATCGTGTCATTTTTTCCTGCTAGATAGTAGCCCATCCATCCGTTCAATCCGAAAGCCATTGCTCCTATTACAGCTCCTCCAAATAAGAGTAAGTAGAGTTTAAGCGAGATTGTTCTGTTGTGACAGAGAAGTAAATATCGATAGACGAATTCCACGGAAATCCCGGTCATTGTCAGGAAATTACAAGTAGCCCAAAAATCCCATAAGAGAAATCTGACCTGAATTGATGATTGTCGAAAGATTCCGTTGTTGATAGCAAATTGAACTCCTTCAGCTTCTGCCACCATCTGCAATTAACACATTACGAAAACAATTCATCAATGATTTACAGCTTAAATCGAAAACTGGGAAGTGTACATCAATGAAAGAGGAACTTACAGGACCACCAATTACATGGGAGAATAACAGTAAGAAATCTAGGAAACATGTTTGTAATATAATGATGTTGTATTGTTTCATTCCAGGGACTTTGCAGATAATAATCATGGATAGCAGTATGCAGTTTAAAAAAATACCTGTTGCACTGATAAAATATTCATTAATTCTGTGAATATCGCGCCATACAGACATGGTTCTAAAGTAGGTTGATGATTGAGAAATTGAACTATGAATTAGATTAATGACGAATAGAAAATATTCCTGAAGAATAAATTATATTCAAGAGGACAAACCTCACGAGAATGAAAATCAGAAATCTCTTTAGACACATTCTAGGAAACTCTATTTTTTGCGTGGAGACCCAGCACAGGGATTTAAATGTTTCTGAATATGGACAGAAAGTATATAAGAATAGGATAATGGAACCCAAAAGACTAAACAAGTAAAAAGGTTAACAAGAATATTTGGTATTGAAATAACAATAATTAAAAGAGAAGACAAATCAACTGCAAAATTTCTTTTTGAGGCACGATTTCAGAAGATGGCATTCAAAAATAATTGGAGATCGAATAAAATAGATATCGTTAAAAAAGAACAACATCCATTAGTCTTTATCTGATAGAGTATATGAAATTTTAAATGCCAGAATCGAGAGTTCTAAATCTCCGAAAGACAATCTCAATTTTGATATTGGATTCAGAATTTTCAGATCCAATCATTCCATTTAAATATTTGTTGTTCAAAATTTCAAAATATATAAATACCTATATTAAGACTTCATCCAGAAAAATGTAATTGGTTAGAATGAGTTTAAAGAAGCCAATCCCGGAATAACATCGAAAATTACAAGAAAATTAAAGAGATTTGAATGTAAAAATTTAATAGTTGATTATATTCTTTATGTTGTTGACAAGTACCGCAATAAAAATATGAATTCTTGATGTTATGAACCTAAAAGCCGCTGAATTGAATTTACTGTAATTATATTTCAAACTGGTATTTTAAGGAAAAGCAACGCTTTGATAATAAGTGAATTTGACCACGATATATAGAATTATATATAAATGTCATATAGTATCCATATCTTTGTGAAGTCCAAATGAGTAAATGAATTAGTGAAAGAGTTCGAAGGCAGTGACAATCACTACTTCTAATATTCTTTATTGTTGCTCCGAAATTCTTATTATTTCAGTAATTTTTATTAATCTCTTACATTTCCCTAGCAATTAAATCACAATAAATCATCATCTACATCTGAATTTAACTTGGAACCACAGAATTTCCAATTCCTGATGCAAATGAGTCAGTTACAGATGGTTTACAATCAGCCCCACAGTTGCAAAAAATACAGGCAAGCTTTTCTTTTAAATAAGTCCTAAAAGGCTGGATGTATAGACACAGACAAACATAGTCGACTATTGCATGAGTGCAAGTAACAGAAACCGCCAAAAGTGAAAACTTTGTAGCCCATCTTATCTCAAACATTGTTAAAGCTAAAGATGTGATTGTCGGTAATAACAGAAAGACTACAATGCAACCTATTTGGATAGACCAAGATTTGAGTAGCATTTTTTGCATTTTGTATATAGTGTCGTCTAAATTTGGTTCATTTTTCCTAAGAATCCTCAAAAAATTTACGTAGAGCACAAACGTAGAAAAAAGTAGCCCTATTAGACTCAATAATAACGCGTTCATGAATACTGTAGACATGTATCCATTTATTGTAGAATCGTAACCAGCCATAGAAGGATAGCTGTCAAAGAAGAACTTCATAAAGCTTGCTTTTTTCAATACCGCTTCTTTAGCTAGCTCAAAGTCTCCAGTATAAAGATACATTGGGAAACAAACCCCAACTACTAATCCCCAGAACACGATAAAATGAATAACTTTGATATAAAGTTTCTTTCTGAAAACATCTCCGAATTTGGAATTGGGTTCCACATTGACGTATCTGTGCATGGTTGAGAGATAGATGCTGAACCCCATCCCGACTGCAATGAATCCGAGGAAGATTATTGGAAAATATTTGTAATCTTCGGGGAGGAAAGAATAAAGCCCGGCACTGTAGACGAAATAGAAAGGCCAGAGAGGCACTGGCTTCCAGAGGACTAAGTGGAGATTGAAAATGAGACTCCAGCAAAGTTGATGAACAATGTAATACCTGAAATACATTTATGAAAGATGATTGTCATAAATAATTCTATTGAAAGAACAAAAAATTTTCCTGTTCTAATGATTTATGGAAATTCGTGCCAACGAAAGTCAAGTTTAACGTTTGTAATTTTGAGAAAATCAAATAAAGGTGTTAAAAAATATATTTAAACATCATTTTGTGTTTATTGAATAATATTAACATCATAGGTAAGCATCTGTCATTCAACTCTGGTAGTTTGTGGAAAATAAATGTTCTATATTGGTTTTAATAATACTCAATTAACTCATAACCAATAATATTAATATCATTCGGCTCCAAATCATATTCGAGTGATTAAATTTATCATCGATTTGAAAAATTCTACAACTACCTCACTTTTCCTCTTTACTTACCTATACTCTCCCATATTCGGGCTTGATTTCTTGATTATCAAGTACATTAACAGAATAAACCCCACTATAGTCAAAGTTCCACAGTAATCCATAAATGTCATGTAAACTTTAACCAAGGTAGGATTATCGAAATCATCCAATGTAAGCACAACCTCAGACATATTTGATATGTTAAGAATAAACCAAACATACAAAGCGAAGGCAAAGAGGAAAAGTACACCTGTAAGACGTCGTTCTAGATTCATTCTGTAATTGAAAGTAAATCCTCAAAAAGCAGGTGATACGCATAACAAATAGACATATGTCAGTAACTGTTGTGCAAATTGCCATAAACAGTGAGCATATGGAGGAAAGTAATTGAAGTATGATGCAAATCAGCGTTCGATACTACCAGAAAAATTAACAAAAACCTAAGAGATATAATTATGAATCTTTATAAAGATTTATTGTGATTTCAGTTACACTAAATTCGCTATGATCGTCATTTGAAATGAATACTATCGAAAAAAGAGAACGTGAATATCACCATGGTTCTTCATAATCTCAACATTGAATATACTACCGTTCTGATGTAAACAAATCACATGTTTTATTTCGTTATAAACGGTCTATTTACAAACATGAATCTAACATTCAAAGTTTGGGGGTATGCAATAAAAAAACTAAATTATTATACTAAGTAGGGGATATAAAAATTATTAAATGCAATTACCCCAGAAGGAAAATAATTCAATGTTAGTCATTCAACACACTTCTATATATGTAAACAACCTAGTGACTGAGAAGTTGATTATCCAAATATAGGCTGACATCCACTCTGCTGCAAATGGCAAATCAGATCGAACAAAGAAGTCAGTTTTGTTGAAAATAATACTCTCTGGTTGATAATAAGCTGAAAGAACAATACTACGTTTCACTTATCTATCGTTTTGCTAATAAACCTGAATAGATCAGATATTACGTTGTCCTTCGATGCATACTTATTTCAGTACTAGTGAACAAAAACATTTATTTTTCACAGCAGACAAATGGTTTTTTATTTCATTTATTTCTGTGCATTTTCTAATTTGACACAACTTTTTAAAGCTATTCCAAATTGATTATTTGTGGTAGAGTTGAACAAATGTGTATTTTTATCCAATAAATAGACAAATCAAAATAACCATCCACAATTGGAAGCTAATTCGTTCATCTTTATTAAAAGCATCATCTTCGTCGCCAGAGTCTTCAGTAACAAGCTCTTCATCAACAAAGTCTTCGAAAACGAAATCATCATCGTCCAGGTCTTCATCGTTGTAGAAAGCATTAACATACTCTTTATGTCCACTGATTAATGCTTTGTTCTTTTTAAAAGTCATATCTCGACACTGGGCAACGATATCCTTACAGTGATCTCCTTCAAGGATGTAGACTTCACAGAGTTTCCTCGCCGTAGCTGTGTTGCAGACTGATTGGATGTAGTTTACTCGACAACGGACAGATTCCAGTCTTTTTCTGTTAATTCATACAGAGATTATCTAATTTCTACAAAATCACTCACTCGCAATCATCAAGCTCCATAATCCCGCAATGTTGAGCATAATACAATCCCTTCCAGAACAGACATCCTATGATAGCTAGATCTTTTTCGGATTGATTTCCACACAAATACGCGCTGATCTGAAAATCTCTCAAGATTGTGTCATTTAGAAAGACATCTCGTTCTTCCGCAATGATGTCGAGAGAAGAACACTCCTTGTTATCTATTTCGGAGATGCATTTGTGATATTGCTTGTGATGCAAACATATTTCCTCAGGATAAGCATATGTTTCGACTCTCCTGACATCAGAATATTGGGAACATTGAATGGCTGCCTGTAATCAAATATTTTCGAGAGGAAATTGATATACACAGTACCTTTCGATCTTCCCCAGTACAGTTGGATTCAAGAGCATATCCTGAACTAGTGTAAAAAGTATCTGCAAGAACTTTAGTGTTCTTGGATAAATACCAAAAGTAGAAGAAAATAAAAAGCTGCCACAACATGAAAGTCAATTATTACTCAAGTGAAATTGTTGGTTACAAGTACATAGAAAATCGCTATAAACCAAAATGAGATTACTAGAGCTAACATGAGTTTTCAGTGTAGTGAATAGAATATAGCTGTTTTCAACTGCAACTGTGTTCAGGAGTTTTAATTATTACTAATATGACCATTCTGAAAAACGTGAAAACTATCAAGAGAGTGGGGTGACACTTATAAATATATTATCCTTTGTCTATTGCTTGTAGTTTAGACTTTGGAGTCTATGGAACTCATTAAATAAGGATATACACTGTCCGTTTATCAAAGGCAACTTTACGTCCATGAGTCAAGTTTACTTCGAAGAACTATTAAAGAGCATCTTGATTCTTCGCCATTATGTGAGCTTTGCAATTTTGATCTGTATGGGATTTGTATAAAAATACAGATTCTTCAGTACTAGTGTTCAGCAATCATTGCTACAATTATATTCTCTGAATAAAGCCAAATTCGTTTTCATAATCTCACATTGATTAATAATCGCTTTTCTAGTGCATATAACCAAGAATATTATTTGAGTAATAATTGATTTATGTGTAGTGGCTACTTTTCATTTTTACTGTTTATCCAAAGACTGAAGTTCTTGTGAACACTTTTTGCATTTGTTCAGAATCTGCAACACAGCTACGGCGAGGAAACTCTGAAGTCTACATCCTTGAAGGAGATCACTGTAAGGATATCGTTGCTCAGTGTCGAGATATGACTTTTAAAAAAAACAAAGCATTACTCAGTGGATATAAAGAGTATGTTAATGCTTTCTACAACGATGAAGATTTTGATGGAAAAAAGTTCTTCCAGTAAAAATAAACAAATTGGTCTTCAATTATGGATATTCATGTTCATTTATGTTTTTATTCGATGGAAGAAAACTTTTGCTCAGTTGTTTATCAAATACAGTCAATATTGAATAAAAGTAGAGTCAAAAAGTGTACCAACTGTTCAAGTCGAATCTCTTACATGACTTTCTTGACAGTTCGAGAATACAGCTATGATTCCTATATAGATTGTAGATATGAGTGCTTCAAGTATCAGAAGTTTTGATAGAAAAAGTTGGTATTTGAACTAATGCAGTTACGCTTATTCTTCATTTACTACTGAAGACCAATGATCCAAAGAGCAATTTATTTTACCATGATATCCATTTATAATCGTATTTCCTAATTTATGCTTTAACCATCAAGTTCTAAATTATAGCTATTGAAGTGTGCATAGTTCAAAAACAAAAATTTTAAACTGACTGAATAATTTGGAAAATATATAAATATTGAAGTTGGAATTGCTATATAATTGTGAATTGAGAAGTTTAAAACATTTCTAACAACTTTTCAAACACATAGCTTAGATTCTTAAGAGAACTTACTAGGATTGAATATGCTGATCTTTGTTTCGGGAAAATAATAAAACCTTAAAGCAGAAATCTAATAATTTTCCCTACTGAAAGACGTCAATGTTTCTTTTCGGTGAACTTTTCAAAGAACATGCTTGATGAAGTAATATAAATATAATTCTTAGAAATGAGCCACTAATTTGTAATTATCATAGAAGTGCAGCAATTGTTTAAATATTGAAGCTACCATATCCACTTGAATATTAATAATTAAATTCGACTTGTGAGTAATAAATCCAAGTTTCAATTTTTTGTAGACTTCCTATGACGTCATTGATCAAATGCTTGTATTTTCCGAGTTTCACTAAATACTACAAAGTTTTATTCCAAATATCTAAGTATTAAATTTGTACTTAATTGAAACCGCGTTCTCAGTAGGTCAAAGTTCAAATTCAAATTCAAATTAATTTCTTTGTAGTGTCATTTCTGTCCTTCAACTTGTCCAAATTTTACATATCTGCAGCAAATTAATTTCACTGGCTATTACTTGAAGTTATGATATCTTAGGATAAGTATTCCTTGAATCCGCAGATTTTTGAGAAAAATTTAACAACGAAATTCCTGATTAGTTTAGTCAGAGATTTGTCTCATGTGAAAAAGCTCCCTTCGAAAATGGGAGGGCTGTATATTCTTACTGTATATGCACACTCTAATCATGCTTTACTTTTGTCTAACGATTAAAGCAAAGGAGGGAAAGAGACCTTTGTCCAACCAGCACCAGATTCAGAATAATTATTCTTTAACCTTTAGGTAGGCCTTTTAGGACGTTGGCTGAATAGAAAGTTCTTTGAAGTTTACAGAACCTTCTGAAGAGAATAAACTTCATCTATTTTATTTATACTAGTAAATTTCGCACTCCCAATATTCCTAATCTTTTTGTCATATTCAGCATAATCTAGAAGTAAACGTTTTAAAAGATTCTTGATCGTTCCTTGTTGATATTAAGTTCCTATCTTTGATTCTTCGAAGTGGCAATTCAACTGTTAAATTAAGCTACCACAGCAGAATGTCCATCTTGCGAGACATCCATAGAGTCATCGAGTATCTTGCCAGTGGACTCGGAATTACTCTAAATTCTCTTTTGTTTTACATGATCGTTACTTGTAAAGTTCCTGGAATGAAACAGTACAATATTATCTTACTACAGACCTGCTCTCTGGATTTCCTCCTTTTATTTGCACATGCAATTGGTGGTCCTGTAAGTTCAACTTTACAACACTAGAAATTTCAGTTTTCGATTTAAGCTGTAAATCATTGATGAATTGTTTTCGTAATGTGTTAATTGCAGATGGTGGCAGAAGCTGAAGGAGTTCAATTTGCTATCAACAACGGAATCTTTCGACAATCATCAATTCAGGTCAGATTTCTCTTGTGGGATTTTTGGGCTACTTGTAATTTCCTGACAATGACCGGGATTTCCGTGGAATTTGTCTATCGATATTTACTTCTCTGTCACAACAGAACAATCTCGCTTAAGCTATACTTACTCTTATTTGGAGGAGCTGTAATAGGAGCAATGGCTTTCGGATTGAACGGATGGATGGGCTACTATCTCGCAGGAAAAAATGACACCGTCAAGGCAGAATCTAGTCTTGGATGGATTTTAGCAGATGACAATGAGAAAGTTGGAGCGGCCGGGGCCATTGCTCACGGCACTCTGCAATGCTATATTGCAGTATTTGTTGCCGTCTTGTTGTCGTTTGGATCTTACTCAATTATCGCCTACTGTACTTGGAAGATTTACGCCTTCATGAAGAAGAATGAATACAAGTTTTCGAAATCAGTAAGGAAAGTGAATAGAGATCTGAACAAGATGCTGTTCGTCCAAGCGGCTTGTCCGATTATCTCCTACGTATTGCCTATTGGAATATTCGCTATCGGGCTTTTCTTCCCAGCAGTGCCTATGGGAATCCCTGGATTCATCTGTTCGTTGGCATTGTCTTGGGGGCCGGTGGGGAATGCGGCATCTATACTTTTACTAGTGACCGCTTACAGAAGGAAGTTGATTTCACTCATAACTTGTAATCCCACAATTTACAGCAACAAAATCTATAGTCAAAATACAAGAAGCACTAATTACAATGCGAGCCATAATAATAGTCAGTTGGAGGGGAGAGCGTAAAAGGAAAAACCTATTTGGACTTATTACTCTTAACAATGCTTAATTTCTCATTGTCAGTCAGTAAGCGAATTTGTGGTCTTTTTTGTTTTAATGAGAATTATGTTTTAATTAACTTTCATATTTGTAGATTCGTTACAAATTGAAAGAAGAACCAATATAGAAATAATGTAAGACAGATTCTTTTGCAAATGATGATGAAATAAAAAATGAAATTCTTCTAAATATTACTAGATGGAATGTGCATTCTTTCTTTGAATAATTCCACATCGGCATTTCTCTTTCAAATCAAGTGAAATTAATGTTGTGATAGGATTGTGAATGTGGTCTCTGCATCATCGTCCATAATAAAAATTTCATGTACTAAGATGATGCTGGAGAAAGTCCAACTAATAGTGGAATACCTATAATCTTTTTGTTAATATAGAAAGTTGGCAATAAAGTATATTTAATAAATAATTTAACTATTCTGATCGCAACTGAAGTTCAGGGATAACTATTAATTATTAAATTGTGGGGGAACACTGGAATTATTTTTTACGGGGTAGAAGAGATCTGTTGTAAATAAAGGCCGAAGATGTTCAATAAGTTACATTATCAACGTTTTTCTCGGTAATTTGAAGAATATAAAATATAATATATAACTGTATTATTATCATTTAATTTGCCTTGTGGATTTGACACAGAGCCTTCAGACAGGAAGGTATATTGAAATGAACAGTTTCCTAGATGATTCTGGTACAGTATGTTTTATCATTTGCTATTACTTTGTCATGATGAGGTTCATCTGCATAGTGTTTAACGTAGTAAATTATATAATTCCAGAATTCTCAAAGAATACTAATTTTTCCATGTTTAATAATTTATATTATTTCACTTGTTTTTATAACTTTCGAAATTCCTGTAAACATCATTATCTCAAAGTAGTTCTCAGAAAGAAAATCCATATCTGTATAGATTTTTAGTGGTTTATTTCTGTTTCCAACGTTCACAAATAAACTTTAAGATAGCGTTTTTGGTTATCTTCATCAGTAGAACCATTAAGCTGACATTTAGCCATCAAAATGTCAAAAACTGCAATTTTCATTTAAATGAAAAAACAAACGGATAATGGAGTGAATACCAAGATTATCTTTATCCATCCAAACTACGAAGATAGAGATTTGACAGCACTTTTGCCAACTGAAAAGGTTTTGAAATTTTTGAATTGCAGACTGACATATGAAAGTAGTTAATTCGTTTTGATCATTAGGGATACTTTATTAATAAATATGGAAAATTTGTGATCTAAAAAGCAGAAAAGATAAGGAACTGTTTGAATATTTTTGATATTTTCCTCAACAGCAACACAAAAACAGAATTTATAAAGTTTCAATAAATAGATTTTTAATCTTTTGACTTTTAGTCAATATTCTTTAAATTAGCTACATTAAGAAAGTATCATGGAACTCTAATGCATGTTTTAGACAGCTATAATGTGCTCCAACTATAATATTAAGTGTACATTTTTTAGCTGCAACAACAAGCAAAAATAAATCAGAATGTCATCACATGTATTACAGGATCATCTGAAGTTACTTTTACGTGTGGTGATTTTATGCAAAATTCAGTTAGAAATTGTTTATAATTCATTTGGATATTATGTTAATGTTGGAAAAATCCACAAAATTTGAAACTCTACTTTTTTTTGTTCTTGGCATTGTGCGTCTTTTGACACGTGGTGCTTGTTGCTTTTTGCAAAAAATTATTGTGACGTCGACTTACTTCTTCTCCTGTGAATAGTCTTCGGATTCTTCATAAATTGCCATTCGAAAACTTTCTGCCTTGGTATGCTACTGTTTGTTAACAATTTTATATCAAATTCGTTTTTCAGCAGAGGAATCCGGATTTTCTAACCTTGTGCATCATGTCTACCAGATCCCCTGGAGTCAGAAGACTGATGCAAGAAGCGAAAGAATTGAGCGAACCAACTGATATGTATGTTGCCCGGCCTTTGGAGGTAAGATTGGCATTGAATTCCGTAAATTTCCATTGGTTTCCGTTGTGACTCATAAATCAATAATCCACAACATTTCTTCCAGGACAACTTGTTCGAATGGCATTTTACGATTCGCGGACCTCCGGATTCTCCATACGAAGGTGGTCTTTATCATGGACGTATAATTTTACCGGACATCTATCCTCACAAGCCTCCGAATTTTGTCATGTTAACTGTGAGTTTGACATGGATATATGGGTTTGTAAATCCTTGTTGCAGCCTAGTGGACGATTTGAGACGAATACGAAAATATGTCTGAGCATTTCATCTTATCATCCGGAAACCTGGCTCCCGTCGTGGTCTATTGGAACTGCTTTGGTTGCTCTAATTGCTTTCTTCTCCACTCCCGGGAAAGGAGCTGTTGGATCTCTTGAATGCAGTGATCAGCAGAGAAGAAAGCTTGCTCAAGAGTACGTTTGAATAGCTGTTTTCCACTGATTTCGTTTTTTCAGTTCTTTGAAATGGAGTTGTCCAACCTGTGGCTGCAAGATGTCTGAAGTCCTTGAAGACCTCAAGGCTGCTGTTGGAAAAAAGCCTTGTGCCGAATTGCCTCCTACTAACCCAGATGCTGATGCCGAAGATAAATCAACTTCTCAGTCTGAAACTGAAACTCCGACAATTTCTCAATCTGAGGCCGAAACTGAGATTCTATCAACAACTGCTCAACCAGAACCTGCCACTGAAGCTCCTGCTGCCCCTGTTTCTCCTCCCTTAGCCCAACTCCGAGGTCCTGTTCGTCAACAAGTCCATCAAGAGACCAACAATTCCTCCACCGTTGCTCTCCTTCTTTTCTTCTTCACAGCCCTCTTCTTCGGTCTGGCTTACCGTCGTCTCATCTCTATTCAGTAATCATCTGGTCGATTTACAATTTCGGGTTTATATTTACTAATTGCAATCTGTGTCAGTAGTTTAGACATCCCTTGCCACTAGATGCTTCCAACATTCTTAAGAGAGTTATCAATGTAAATATAATTAAACTATACAGGTAATATGTCAGTAGATTTTTATACTTCTGAATCCAATCTATAAATGTTATTGACAAGAAAGAACATTTTCGACTAAAATTCGGCCTATTAAAAATTTGGAATCACGCGTTTTTTCGAGAGCTCTGGAGTATTCTGAAATTTGACATTACATGTTTCTGGGGCTTTGCTCGTTTTTATATAATCACTGGGAAATTCCAACACCGGCAAGTTAATGGCGACCGTCAAGAGCGTCAAGGTATTTGTAGTCGATTATTCGAGGTATCAACATGTGCCTAAAAGAAAAATTTTTAAATTTTAAAATTAATTTAAAATTACCTGATTGGTATAAAGAAGAAACAAACAATAGGAAAGACCATTTCGACAAAAGGATAAGGCGAAAATCCGATCGCACAAAGTAACATTAATTGGATTAATTGGCATGCTGTGAAAAGATGGATTTTTCGCTGTGGAACTCGTCTTATGTAATGTGTCGGTGGATAAGCTTGTTGTTCTGTGATTAACAACAACAAACGTTCGAACATTTCGTTTCCGGTCAAGGAGGTCAAGGCCATGTAGAGGAAGAGTCCATGAAGAACAGAAGTCGGAATCCATCGAAGTGGAAATGGAAGTAATGTGAATCCAGAAGACAAAATTAATATATGGGCGATTAGAGTTGCTAATCTGGTTTCACGAACATTCATTATCCTGGAAAAGTATGTTTATTTTAATTGAAAGGAATTAATCTTACACTTCGTGAACATGTCCTTGGGCGACTCTTTCCTCGACATCGGCCAAGGCTCGCAGATGCAGCGGGGAATGTGGCAGAGCCCCGTGCATCCAAGGAAGGCCCATGAGGGAAAGAAACATGTTCAAAATCGCCACGACAAACAGATCCAAATGTTGCGATGATCCTTTCTTCAATCTAAAAATTAATTTTATTTATTAAATATAAATAATAAAAATTTACTTGTTTTGTGAGTTGTTGATAATGGAACTAGTGATATTCTGATCCATATAAAACAAAAAAGACAGGAAGAATCCGAGAAGCATGCAAACCGGATAAGCTTCCCAAGGCAAGGAGAAAATTGGAGGAATCGCCATCAATGGGACTTCTGGACGGAGTTTGAACATGTCTTCTGAAAATAATTATTTTAGTTTTGGAATGAAATTAAAATAAAATTTTCGTTTCAAGATCATTGTTGCAGAAATTTAGTCTTGCAACGAAAAAATTAAATTTATAAATTTCCTCCTGGGACCATTGATGAAATTTTTTTCACAGATCTCGAAACGACTTTATTGAAGAATTTAAATTTTGGAAAAAAATAAATTTACAGTATTTTGTTTCGAGATTTTGAATGATATTTGTATTTCTGTAAATTTCGAAACGAAAATTATATTTTCATCAATACTTGATCGGAACGGCGATAACGCCATAGATCCAGAAAGACCGCTAAGGGAGCTTGTCTAAAATATGTAAGGCTTACATGGCGCTTTTCTGGAACCCCCTTCCCCTGTAAGCCTTACATATTTCAAACAAGCTCCCTTATAGGAAATTAAAATGATTTTTTTACGAAATTCCCCTAAGGAAACTTGCCTAAAATATATAAGGCTTACACGGCACTTTTCTGGGACCCCTTCCCCTGTAAGCCTTATATATTTTAAACAAGTTCCCTATATCTTAGTAAAGCACTATCGACTGCGGGGTTTGTGTCTTTTAATACTTTTATTGTAAGCTGTTTAATTACCCAAGTTTGAGAGTAAAATTCAAAGTAAATCGATGATTATTACTCTTTCAAACAATAATTAACAACTTACTGTCAATTTCGCTAAACAAATAAGCACCCGCAAACGACATGATTAAAACACTAGCCGGAAGGGCGTAATCGGCCAACCACTCTCTTCTGCTTCTTGTCAAATACGGTGTTTTTCTAAAGTTGTATAAAAACAATCCCAACCAGAGGGTTCCAAACATTAACAACATGTAGAGGATAGAAGTATCTCTTTGACACGGGATTCCTAGTTCAGAACTAGTAATATTCACCGACTCTATTGCCCGTTTTGCTTTTTCTTCGTAATTCTCGTCGCAATCGTAGTAGTTGTCCCGGAACGAATAGTGAATCGCTCTTATCGATTCTACCGTAAACGCGATCGCAATAAATAAGGAAAACATTTCTTCTGCTGACCTAAATCATAAAATATGAAAATTAAAAATGAATTTTATTACGAAATTATCTCAACACGAATTTTCGGAAGTTTTAGGATTAGATTTAAAATTTATGTTTAAAATTTTTATTAAAATTAAAAAATATTTTAATTAAAAAATGAAACTTTGGCAAAATGACAACATTGCCAAGTTTAAATTTTTGGCGAAAAGTGAACGGATGCCAATTAGGGTGTTCAATCTGATAAAAAATGAAAATTGTTTTGACAATTTTTTACAATTTATTTAAAAAGTTTTCTCATTTCTAATTTTAAATTTTCGAAAATTTTCCGAATTTCTGATTTTAAATTTTTGAAAATTTTTCGAATTTTAAATTTCGAAGATTTTTCGAATTTTCCACTGTAATTTAGAAATTTCGACAAAATTGTATTTTAGAAAATTTAAAAAAATTAAAAGTTCATTGAAAACTGACCTTGTTGCTAACTTCATCAAGTTGCAGAGCTCTGTGCCTGCGTACACGATGAGAAAAAGTTGACAAAATAACCCGACACAGGCATACATGGCGAAGAAATCATAGCCCAAATCCTGTGATATCCGGTAAATTACTTTTATATAAATCGCCAAGGGTACTGTTGTCAACAGAACAATCATGGGTTGACCGCCAAAGATGGCAAAGAAAATTCCTCCAATAGCTTGACCAAAAATGACTTTTCTGACATCTGAAACATGTTGATTATTTTACAGTAATCATCAAAAAAGAAATTATTAAATCGAAAAAATCGAAAAATAATCGAACATTATTCGCGATGAGACCGATTTATGAATGACGTTTTTAAAAAATAAAAATCACAAAAATGTCAGACAAAAAATCATTGGTCTCGTCGCGAATGATGTTTAATAAAAAACAGTCAAAAATTACGGACGAAAAATAAATATAATTTACATCAAAATTATTAAAATTTTTATAAAAATAAATATAAAAAAAAACTAAATAAAAAATCACCGATCTTGACACGAATGATACTTGATTTGTTCTTCAACAAGTAATTCGGTCACTGATTTTCGGACATTTTTCGTGTTAAAACCGGTATTTTTTATTTAAAAAATTAATTTTTTAAAGATAACTTTCAAGTACCGGTCTCATCACGAATGATTTTTAATTTTTCATCTTCAAATATAGTTATTGATTTTTTCAATTACAGTATACTTACTGATTCCTCCATTTGTGTTGTCATCGTTCAAAACCCCAAAGGCTATTGCTGGCAGCAAACAGGCAAAATATAAAAATATAACCGTGCTAAATAATTTTTGGATCGTTTTGTGACCACGTAATCCGTCGAGATAATCGGCAATGTAATGTTTCCGTCTTCGTTTAAAATCTTGAATAAGGCCTCGGAAAGGGTACCAAGGACCATTACCGAAAACTTGTTCTTTGGCTTGAGATAGATGAATTGAAGCTTTTCGTTCTCTCCATTGATTCTGTTCCATGGCCAGTTCTTTAGCAGCTTCGAGAAGTGTAGATCTAAATTCATCGACAGATTGGGCCATTACCAGTCTTTGACGAATATCCATGTCTGCAAACAAGGTAGCGAAAGTCCTGGTCGTTTCGAGGGCCGTTTTGGTACCTTTCTGAAAAAATCAGATTACGGTAAAACTAATATTAATCGTGTTGAGACCAAGGGCGTATTTACTTTGTAATTTAATAGTCTTCAAACGAATTAAGTGCATTTAATACTTTACTGAATTCAAAAACAACATTTTTGTTATTTATGGACTCCTGCAACGAATTCAACCAAAAATCGTTTCAAGACCTTAAATGAATTAAATGCATATAGATTGTTTGTAAATTTAAAAACAACATTTTTGTTACTTATGAACTTTTGCAACGAATTCAACCAAAAATCGTTCCAAGACCTTAAATGAATTAAATGCATATAGATTATTTATAAATTTAAAAACAACATTTTTGTTACTTATGAACTTTTGCAACGAATTCAACCAAAAATCGTTTCAAGACCTTAAATGAATTAAATGCATATAGATTATTTGTAAATTTAAAAACAACATTTTTGTTATTTATGAACTTTTGCAACGAATTCAACCAAAAAGTCATTTTAAAATTCCGAACAAATTTTCCTCAATTTGAAAATCATTTTTTTTCGAAAATACCCACCGCTCTGCTTGGAGCAATGACGATAATGATAAATCTTAAATCCTGCATAGTTCTTCCCAAATTAGTCGGATGAGACAATCTGGCAATGGCCACATGTCTATGTTGTACTGTATTTAGCATGCATAAAGCACAAATCCAAGTTTGATCATAATCAAAGCTTCCTCCCATTGTACCCGTGGTGCAGATGCTTTGGACAGTCCTCGAGAGGATGTGAAACTGGTTATTTGCGTCCTGGGTGAACAAGACGGATCTGACTTGCTCAGAAGTGAACTCTGGTTCTTGAATATCCATTTCATGAATGATTCTGAAATTATTCAAATTCCGTCATTTTTAAACTAAAAATATCCCTTGAGGGCATAAAGTAGTTCTGGGAACTTTTTGTTTCAATTTTTTTCGTTTTAGAAACAAAGTGAACAAATGCCCGAGGGTGGCCTCAGCTGGGATTCATTAAAGTATAAACGTCAACAGACCGTTACGGAAAATCATGTGCATATAGTTTCCCTTCGAAATCACAAAAAAGTACTTTTTTGAAAACTACGGTCAATTTTCAGTGCAAACTACACACACGCAAATTAATATATTTGCCACTTGATATTTTATCTTTTAACGAGTATTGACCAAATTTTATGGAAAAAATATTTTATAATTTCCCTTCAAAATCTTAAAAATACTTTTTAAAAGTTATCTGGTTTTACATAAACTTTTTCATATTTGTCGACTGGGATTCTGACTTTATAATTAACGTCAATCTAATTCTATGAAAAATTACATATATAGCTTCCCTTGGGGTCATAAAAATATCCTTTTTGAAGACCTTTCGTTTGGTCTTAAATGGCAACCTCATACGTACGATTTTCCAAAATATGTCGAGTTATATACAGTATAACTTGAATATAAGATACTCCTACTATAACATATCTCTTGTTATAGCATACGGTGTGAGTGAGTTGGGTTAGTTTGTCCTCAAATTTACCCCTGCTATGATATATCCTTTCTTATAACATACGCTTTACCCAGTCCCAAGGGGGTACCTTATATCCAAGTTTGACTGTATATTCTTTCTAATGAATCCCAATTGACTGCT
Organism: Halicephalobus mephisto; assembly: GCA_009193035.1. Lineage (NCBI taxonomy): Eukaryota > Metazoa > Nematoda > Chromadorea > Rhabditida > Panagrolaimidae > Halicephalobus > Halicephalobus mephisto. Next base: position 674,633 of record SWDT01000012.1, on the reverse strand, counting down.
GTGAAAAATTACACAAATATAATTTCCACAAAGAATCAACAAATATTTCAGAAATTTTTCATCTGGTTTTGAATAAAAATTATATTCATGATTTTTCATTAAAAATTCGGATATGACAAACTTACTTTGCAAAGATTTCTTCCAAGGAAGTCTCCTGGAGATCCAGCAAAAGAATGGCCTTGTTGAGCAAGTGATCAATGTCCATAGTGGCTCTGATCTCGCTTCCAAAGTCCTTCATGGGGATTTTTTCGTGTTTGGAGTACATCAAGGTCACATTGTCGAATTCATCTGAAAAAAAATACAATGAAGAAAATTAAAAAATTAAATTTTGAATTATTTAATAATTATTTTTAATAAGCACCAGCATTACTCCAACTGAGGGTGTCCATTGGAGGGGTATCGGATTCAATATCGAAGGTTTCGTTGAGTTGAATCACACTGCCCAGTTGACTGTTGGTTCTGGAATCACTTCTAGGTCCGTCATCTCCGTTTTTTTTCCGAATTTCCAATAAAGGTTCAGCACAATCCTGAAGCGACTTCATTGACATCCAGGAGACTCTCTTGGCCAGTGTTCCCGGAGGCAATCCAGAAGCCATAGCTATTCTTGTAATCTGGTTTTGTTGTTGATTTTCCAAAACTCTTCTTCCGTTGTTGTTCATGTTGACTAAATTAATAGAAATTGTTGGTTGAGAAGCTCTTCTTTCAAAAGCTTTTTTCGGTCTAAATCCAATGACTGGAGCTCCGGTTTGGACAGATTTTCGTCTTAGGATATCAGAAGCACAAGCAGTAGTCAAATGAGAAGTTTCATTAGTTAACGATTCTTGTGCCAAGACAGTCGCCACTGGAGCAGACGGATGCTTCACATGGTTCCTTCCGACTGTCCCACTGGTTGTAGTAATCTTCGTGTCATCTGAATCTTCACTGAATTCTGTAGGACAACTAGTGATAGAAGTTCCAGAAATCGTGCTGACTCTTCTTTGTTCCGGAACAAACAAAAGCGTATGAGAAGTCCTCCGAGTGAATAACCGATGACGTGGTTCTGGGGGTTTTGTGGCCATTCCGATGAAGGTAGATGGACAAGACCGGACTCCATTTTGGTCACTTGTCACTATTACTTGGACAGAGGAGGATCCTGTCGGGGATTCAGAAGCCGAATTGGACATCTGGTGATCGAGCATGTCTTTATGATGGATGAGGGGACAACATTATGAATGATCGAAAAATGAAAAAGTCTGAATTTGTGACAGACCCGTTCTGAAGGAAAGTAATAAAAATAAGTTTCACTTGTCTCGAAACGACTCTACTATGGCAACGAGAATATAACGTTAAAAAGACAAATTTTAAATACTTTTTGATTTCTTGGTTGAATTATCTTAGATTTCCCTAGAATTAAGGATTTATTGAGGTCTTGAGACAATTATACATGACATTTACAGCAGAATGTCAGTATCAAAAAATGCATTTAAATCAAATTAGTGATTTTTCAATGAAATTTTGCAGATTCTTGTTAAAGCAAGTTTTACGTCAAAATATGATCTCAAACAACCACCCCCAGTTAAATTTTGAATCCCAAACCAATTTTTCCGAAAATATGCCCAAATTAAATAACACCAAAAAATCTATTACAAAATCTGCAGATTTATCCACTTTAAGCTCATTTCTGCTTTTGGCAGAGAAATTGGGACCAGCTATATGTCTTTCAAATAAGCTTTTAGTCATTTTAGAATTTCCCGCCCTCCGTTTTAGGAGCTGTTCTTTACTAAAAACATCCTGCCTCTTAACAGCCTTGCCGAAAGATGACTGAATTGTCTGTTTGCCCTAGATGTGAATATAAAACAAATTAGGCGGATCCGTCATGCTTAAAAGAAAAGCTGAAAGTCACTTTTTGGACTTGCAAGATTTGAGTTTTTTTGAGAGGAATAAGTTTGAAAAGGAACGATAAAAACTTTCAATTTAAAAAAATTTCGTAGGAGTTGGACAAAAAATAAGTTTTTTTAGGAACATGCAAAGGTGAAATTCAATAATCCAAAGATTGGAAAAGGAGGAAGTTCATAGTGTGTTTTGGCATTTAAAACATAACTCCAAAATAGATCATTAATTTTGGCATTGAAAATACTTGGCCAAAAATGGTCTTTGGTCATTTTTGAGTTTTTCAAAAATCTTAAAATAAATCATTTGGCATTGAGAACACTTGGCCAATAAGCCTCAATTGTCAGTAGTAACATTTGGCTAAAAGTCGTTTTTTCAAATTACATTATTTAAAAATTGCAGAAATTAAAAAAGTTCAGAAACAAAATTATAATCACCTGTTAAAAATTTTATTTTTAACATTAATATTTTTAGAATTAATTTCATGCGAAAAAAAATTTAAAAATTAAAAATTTGACTAATCCCTTAAATTTGAGGGTGGATCAAAAGCAATTTAGACGCAACAAAAAGCTATAAAATGCTTAAAAAACAAATTGTGCAACTGGTCCAATGAAAAGACGAAATATAAACTCTGTCAATGGCAGAAGCCAGAATGAAATGAAGAGCGGAAAACGAGAAGCTTCCTCTCTTTTTCGACATTGTTAAAGAAACCGCGAAAATAGCCTTAAGCTAAATTTGTAAAGAAACAAAAAAATTAAAAATATAAAATACTTACAATGGTTAATTTTTAAAAAACGTCATTTACCGGAAAAGGAAACGGGGTGTTTGACATTTTTGGACAATTTTAAAAAAGCCAAAAATCGTTCAGATATCTTGAAAAATAAATAAATCTTTAAAAATGACCGTTCAAAAAAGACATTTAATCCGAAGAGGACCAGATACCTCAAAGGCTTAGTGCCGGTCTGGAAAAAAATATTCTAGAATTTCGGCCATTGTCAAACACCCACTTTGTCGAGGACAAAGGTAAAAAATACTTCCAACATCGTAACCAGGAAATCTTTTCAAGACAAAAGTACAATGGATAAAAATTATTCAACCTCGAAAAAATCAATTTTAAAAAAACTCGGACTTGTTCGTTTTTTGAATTTTTTTTATCAATAGAAAAAAGACGAAAATCTAATTGAATTTGGCACATTCAGATTCGAGTCAAATCTTGAAATTTAAAGAAGTTTATCTACAATTTTTAACTTTAATCCAAGGAAACTAAAGTGGAAAATTTTCGTCATTTTGATTTCGGAGAAAATTAAAAATAGTTTTGTCTTTTGAAGCAATTTATGAAAAGATTAAAAATAGCAATTTAGAGAGAAAGTTGTCCATGAAAGAACAAGATTCATGAGAAAATAAAAATTTAAAACGACTCGGGAATTGAATTATAAATTGAAAAATAACAGTAATAAGACGGTTACTGTAGACGTTCGGTCCCTCTGGAGTTGCTGGTGCTTTTTCATGTTCATTAGTGGCACTTGGAACATTATACCGAATTTGCAAAAATTATTTCCTTATTAATTTTGATAAAATTTAACATTTGACAAAAATACTGAATTTTTTTTTGAAAAAATTATTTTTTAAATTTTGTTTTTTCCCAAACTTACCATTGACGTCATCATCGAATTCGTGTGTACTGTCGTCGTCCATCATGTAAAAGTTCGAAGGTCTTCGTTCATCCAGCATTGGAATCACTTGATGACCTCCAGAATCCAGACTGTGGATAGTTGCGGAAGTGAAACTAGGGTCGTAAGCATTCATCGTGGCCCCACTTGTGGTAGTTTCCCTTCCTTCTGCGAACATAACTCCGCCAGAGTGGTTCGGGACTGGTCCCATGTTTCCAGTACTCTTAGGTCGTTTCATTTTGAATCTCATGTTTCTTCTCGAGACTGGAGTCATTGTACCTCCTGAAGCTATCGTATTTTCGCTGATAACAGAACCACTAGCATCATCAGAATCTTGTCGTCGTTTATTTTGGTTGATTTTGTTTATCACAGCATTTACACTGGAACACCCGTTGGATCCTCTGGAGGAAGAATTGGGAGGAACTGGTCTCACGTGGAAAATCCTTGACGGAGTCCGGATTTCTCTAGATTCACTTATAGGAGGTGTCGGAAGGTCTTCATTGGTAGCAGAGAGACTTCCCCCATTCGAAGAACCCCCGGAACCACAGGATCCCGAGGCGATTTGCATTGCTTGGACCGCTGTTGCTCCGAATGACGTTTCACTCGCGTATTTCCTCAGTTGTCTTCTGGAATTTATCAACCTATCAGGAAGCGCAGAAGCAGGAACCCTATTGTGCTGGAGTATAGGTGGAGTCATCTCTAATCTCAACGGAGGTCTAGAATTGACTCCTTTCAAAGGAGTTGTTTCAGTACTTTCTCCCGGAGGCATGTTTAAAGAAGAACAACTTCCTTCTCCCTCGTCGTCACTCATTTGTCTCAACCTCTCCTTCAACAACTGAACTCTTAGAGGGTTGTTGGGGGTGTTAGGGGTGTTTGAGGTAGAAGTCTTGACGTGAGGCAGCAATACAGCCGCCTCGTTGAAGGAATCGTGTCTCTCGTCCGCGTGTTCCTCGTCTGTTTCGACGCTAGACTCCTTAGATAAACACTGAACTACAGGAGGCTCCGATTTTGACGGTTGTCTCGAAATGTTGGACACCACGATGAATTCCTCCTTTTAACAAAAAAAAAATATTTTCTAAAACTTTTTCTCTTCAGAAGATTTCTTCATTCTGGATCCATTTTCAGATAACTAACAAGAATCCATTTGAATCTAAAATGCAAAAATTTCAATTTTTATTTATTCCACGTGAAAAAATGCACGAAGTGCTTTTTTGTGAAATTTATTTTAAAAAAGAAAATTGACAGCTGACCTTTCTAGATTTGACCCTATTTTACCAGTTTTTCCTTTTTAAAAATTAGCAACTCTGGCATCTAAGAAAAACAGAAAAAAGAAATTTTCCAAAATTTCTGAAAAAAATAAAAAAGTTAAAAAATAAAAATTTTAAAAAATAATTTTAAAAAAAACTAAAAAAAAGAAATTTTCCAAAATTTCTGAAGAAAATAAAAAAATAAAAATTTTAAAAAAACTAAAAATTGTCAATTCTGCAATCTAATAAGTCGGAAAAAATAAAACAAAGAAAATTCTGGAGTTACGATCACTTAAACTTCAAGAACTTTGAAACAATAGAATATTACTCCCGATCCAAGCGTGAAAACACGCAAGGACGAATCGCGAATTGGTCATGTGTTTTTAGTTTTTAAAAACCTGGAACATTGGGTTTTGGAAGATTCTTTAGACAGCTATGGAAAATCCAATTTGTCAGGCTTGGGCAGATTCGGACAAAAGATGTTAAAATTTAAATTTTTAAAGGACAAAAACTACTTTTAAGACATAACTAAATAAAAAGCATAATTTCAGCCAAAATGGGTCCATGCCAGACATCTTGATAAAACAATGAAGGTCAAGGAGATATTGATTTTTAGCAGTATCCAGAAAAATAATAATTTCGAACATGTATTTTAAAAAAAATTAAGTTTGTCTTTGGCGAAATGTCTAGAATATAAATGACAATTTTGGCAATATATCCACTGTGCCAATAGATAAAGTTTGTTTTTAGCAAAGTATCCAAAACAAAATTTTACAGATTCATCCATTTCGCTAAAGGATAAATCCTATGTTGCAAAATGTCCAGAAAAAATGTCAGCAAGAATATATAAAAGTTAAAAGATAGGTTTTCTTTAACAAAATGTCTAAAATACAAATGTCAATTTTAGAAATATTTACATCACATTAAAATATTAACTTTGTCTTTGACAGTGTTCAGAAAATAATAATTTTGGCAATATATCCATTATGCCAAAAAGATCAAATTTATCTTTGGCAGTGTTCAGAAAATAATAATTTAGCGAAAATACACAAAATACTAAAAGTTTTTCTTTGGTAAAATGTCCGAAAAATAATGATTTTGACAATATATCCATTATGCCAAAAATATTAACTTTGTCTTTGGCAAAATGTCCGAAAAATAATAATTTAACGAGAATACATAAAATACTAAAAGTTTTTCTTTGGCAAAATGTCCAGAACAATAGTAAAAATCTTGGCAATATATCCACTACGCCAAAAATATTAACTTTAACTTTGGCAAAGTGTCCGAAAATACTGATATTGGCGGCATACACAAAACGCCAATAGATAAAACATGTCTTTAGTCAAGTGTGTAAAACAGAAAAAAATAATTTTGGTGTCGTATTCACTACCCCAGAGGATAAAATTCTATCTTTGGCAAAACCCACGCAACGCCAAAGTTTAAAAACATTGCAAAAATGATTTTCTACATGGATTTACAAACGAAAATCTAATCTTTAATTTGGCCTGAGGCAATAAGCGACAGAGGAACAGCTTTGAAAATTAAAAGTTTTTGAAAAATTTCAATTTTAATCAAAATTAATTTTAATTTTAATTTACTCTCAAATCAGCAAAAATTATAATTACAATCCAGGTGAAATTTAATTAAAAAATTATTGACGCAAAAACTTGTAAATTTAAATTTTACTCTTACAAATTATATTTTTTTTATTCATAGAACAAAACCATATTTCGAGTGGATTAGTGAAGATAGGACTAATCTCAAATCCAGAAATTAAACAAGTACCACAGGTGGTCATTTTGTATTTTAAAAAAAAGATTAAACAAGATTACGAAATAAAATTATTAAAAATGATTCATTCAAATTAATTAATTTTTTTAAATTTAAAATTTTCAAAAAAATTTTTCAAATTTAAAAACTTTAAAAATCATTAAAAAATAATTTTTTTTTCACCAACAATCAATTTGAAAAATAAATTTAAAATTTCAAAGTTGGATTCATTGAGAAACTTGTCACGTTTGACCTTTTTTACAAAGCCAATTTTACTTTTTTCGAGTAATAAAGGGAATCCGAAGCTTCCAGAAGTGAGGGATGATAAACAATTGGACATGAGACTGGAAGGAAATAAATTGTCTCGCAGAAAAACAAAATTGGTCTCGAAACGAATGTGAATTATAATGAGAAAATAATTAAAAAATAAATTTTCACAAGATATGAATACTATTTTTTTTTGAAAAAAAAATAGATTTAAAAAAACTTCTGTGCACTAAAATTGTCCCAATGCCAGAGGCAATTGGTCCATGCCTCTAGCGTTTCCTTTCACCCTCATTAATTATCCGCGCATAGAGAAAACGATGCTTATGTTTGAAAATTCAAGGATGGTTACAGAATCCATTTCAGAAGCCAAAACTAAAAAACTATTTGAAAAAATTTTTTGCTCATTTTCATCACGCACACAATCCACCCTCACTTTTTGATTAAATGCCTGTCACAGAAGATGAAAGAAAAAATGGCAAAATTGACAATGTGGATAAAACAAAAAAAATGTGTTTGAATATTGGAAAATTGAAAAAATTAAAGTAAAAAAGTATCAGAATTGTTAAAGTTTGAAATTATGGATAAAACAAAAAAATGTGTTTGGATATTGGAAAATTGAAAAAATTAAAATAAAAAAAGTATCAGAATTGTTAAAGTTTGAAATTGTGGATAAAACAAAAAAATGTGTTTGAATATTGGAAACTTAAAAAAATTAAACTAAAAAAGTATCAGAATTGTTAAAGTTTGAAATTATGGATAAAAACAAAAAAAATGTGTTTGAATATTGGAAAATTAAAAAAATTAAAGTCAAAAAGTATCAGAATTGTTAAAGTTTAAAATTGTCGACTTCCAGACCATGTGAGAAAAAAACTAAAATCGACTTTGGCAAAGTGTCAAATCGCGCAAAAGATTAAAAATCGAGAGTAATTGGCAAAATATAGCGAAATGTTGGAAATTTTCTAACATGAACAAATTAAAAATTATATATTGAAAAATTTCTAATTAGAAAATTTTGTCAAATACGTTCGAAATCGAAAAAATTGTGACATTGCCAAAAGTATTGAAACGTGTATTGTGACACAAATGTCAAAATGTATATTTTGCTAAAAATGTCGAAAATGCACATTTGGCCAAAAATTTCGAAATTCTTTCACAAACAACATTTTACTAAAGATTGCGAAATTTGTTCACAAAGAACATTATGCCAAAAATATTTTAGAACAAAAAAAAGATAATTATCACATTTCGCCAAAATATAAATTTTAAAAAACACTTTGCCAAAAATGTTTTGGAACAAAAAAAGATAATTATTACATTTCGCCAAAATCTATATTTAAAAAAAAACACTTTGCCAAAAATGTTTTGGAACAAAAAAAAGATAATTATCACATTTCGCTAAAATATAAATTTTCATAAAAAACACTTTGCCAAAAATGTTTTAGAACGAAAATAGATAATTATTACATTTCGCCAAAATATAAATTTTCATAAAAAACACTTTGCCAAAAATGTTTTAGAACGAAAATAGATAATTATCACATTTCGCCAAAATGTAAATTTAAAAAAAAACACTGCCAAAAATGTTTTGGAACGAAAATAGATAATTATTACATTTCGCCAAAATGTCAAGGAATATCAAATCACAAACTTTGCCAAAAGTTTGAAAACTTTTCAGAAAGAACATTTGGTTAAAATCCTAAAAATCAAAAAAGCAACAAAGCTTAACCTTTCGTCTAGAAAAATCCTCGGAAGAAAAAAAATTATGCAAACGAGCAAGTCCAGATTCCACCAGTCTTTTCATTCAAAAAACTAATTCAAAATCTCGGACAAATCGGTTTTTTCGACAAAACTAAAAAAACTCAAAACAGAGGTTTCAGAGAGATTTTGGCTTCTTTGTTCCTCGTCCCTCGGGAATCTCCTTCAGAAAACCGAAATCGACAAAGAAACAAAAGAAAAAAGTTGCGGTTCCAGCAGTGTCTTTGGCGTTATATTTTTTATAAGATGGATAAGATTGATTTTAAAAATTGTTTCGAAAAATGCCAAAAGGAACTTAAAAATTCCACTGTCAAAGAATCCAGATGTGAGAGAGAACACACAGAATCCGCAAATTGAGTTAATGAGCAAAGACTTGTCTTCCTCAAAAACTCCTACTCTGTTTTCTGAAAGCTTTTCGAGATTTCGCGACTTGACTCTGAAAGCGTTTCGAGTTTTCTGAGTCAGGATGGGGACGCCTACAAATTACCTTAAGGCTTAGGCTTTTTTCTTATTCAAGAAAAAGAATAACAAGGGGCAGTAATAGCGGGGGTTCCGATAATTGTCCCAGAAGCAGCAGGTGAAGGAAGAATGGGGGCTGGGTTCTGGAAGACAAGTCTGAAAGTAGTTATATAAGGTCAACTGAATAATTACGAAATAGGACCATGTTAAAAGCATAAAAAAACCAAAAATCAGTTATATTGATTTCAAACTTTTTAGTATTAATTAAAATTCCACTAAAATCCGGAAATACCTGTTGGCATGGATTCATATTTCAACAACATCCGGAAATGACTTTCGGGATTCATGAATACTTTGCCAAACTTTAAAACAGATTTTTTCATTCAGCTATATTTCGTCAAAAAAATTTTATGAGGTTCAGGAATACTTTACTCAAGTTAGGAAATAGTTTTGGCATTCACTAATATATCGCTAAAATAAAAAAAAGATTACGATAAATATTCTTTCAAAACAAATAATTTTGGCATTTAGTAATATCTTGCCAAAAAAAGTTTGTAAATTTCATAGACACTTTGCCAAAAAAGTTTATGAATTTCATGGACACTTCGCCAAAAAATTTTATGAATTTCATGGACACTTTGCCAAAGTTTATAAATTCTATGGACACTTCGCCAAAAAAAAATTTATAAATTTCATGGACACTTTGCCAAAAAAGTTTGTAAATTTTATGAAAATTTTGCCAAAGTTTGTAAATTTCATAGACACTTTGCCAAAAAAAGTTTATGAATTCCGTGGACACTTTGTCAAGAACAGGAAGTGGGTTGTAGTATTCGGTTACATTTTCCAAAGTTTATGAGGTTCATAAATATTTTACTGAAATTTCAAAATATCTTTGGTATTCAGTGGTATATCATCAAAATAAAAAATTATCATTGATGAACACTTTGCCAAATAAAAAAACGGTTTTTGGCATTCAATCATGTTTTACCAAAAATTGAAAAAACTCAATTGGTATTCATTATCATTTCGAAAAAACTCGGAAATTGCTATTGACATTCATGAGTACTTGTAAAAAATCGATGAAATTTTCATGGTACTACTTACACTATGCCAAAAAACAAAATTATGAGAACTCATTCATGTTTCGCTAAAAACACGGAACTCAACCTGCCCTGGATGTCCATTGTTCAGACTTCCATTCTAATTCCACATATTCCGTCCTAGACTAGAATCCAACTTCTTGACAACTTTTATGTTTAACAGCCAAATGAAAATTTCAGCGACATCAGATGGGTAAAATGACGTGACTCTAACGACTTTCGGTCAGAGTCCAGGAAACAATTTTAAAAAATAAGTTTTATTCTAACTTTCAGCAATTTAAATATTTATATTTGATCTAGATATAATTTATCCATTGAGATTCAAAAATAAGGTCAATTGGATAAATCAATGAAATAACAAGAGGGCGTAATTGACAACTGGCAAAAATTGGCCAGATCAATCAAATTCCAATTAGCAATAAGAAATAAAACAATTGGCAAATTCAAAGCACAGCTGAAAAAATAAAAAAGAGCAATGATTAACATCGGAATGTTTGGAATATGGCTTTAGGGGGAGGAAGGTTGCAGGGCAGGCAGTTCCTCATTGAAGTCGAATGATCACAGCTGACAAGAAGATTTCAGCAATGGTAAAGGTAGTTTATGACTTGTCATTTAAAAACAATCGTGTCGAGACAAGAGGGAGGGTAAAGAAGAAGAATTATGTTTTCACACGAAAAGTGTAACTTTCAAAAAACTCAGGGCAATTTTGTTGAAATTCCGGAATATGTTAAATATTCTAAAGCGAAAAAAATCATCGTGTCGAGACAGAAGCAAAAATAATAAAAATTAAATTATGTCTTTATGCAAAAAGTATAACTTTCAAAAAAATCAAAACAATCTTGTTGAAATTTTGGAATATGTTAAATGTCCTAAAGCAAAAAAATCATCGTGTCGAGACAGAAGCAAAAATAATGAAAATTAAATTGTGTCTTTACGCGAAAAGTATAACTTTTAAAAAAATCATGTTGAAATTTTGGAATATGTTAAATATTCTAAAGCAAAAAAATCATCGTGTTGAGACAAAAGTAAAAATAATAAAAATTAAATTGTGTCTTTACGTGAAAAACTCCAAAAATTCAGAAAACTCAAAATAATTATCTCAAGATTCTAGAATATGTTAAATGTCCTAAAAAAAAGAAAATTTTTGCGCTGAAATTTGGGAAATTTTGAATAAAAGCTTTATAAATAAAAAATTCTGTTTAAATAACAGCAAGGGCAAAGGAGAAATTTGTCTTTACACGAAAAGGATGATTATCGAAGAAATCAAAACAATCGTCTTGAGACCTGAAATAAGTCAAACGAAGAATCCTAAAACGAAAAAAAAAATTACGTGTTGAGACAAAATGCAGTTTGTTTTTGGATTTAAGTCTTGTCATGAAATAGACGGTTCGAAAACCTCTGAATTGACATTTTCCTGAATGAAGAAAACAAATCCCATAGCTTGCAATTTCAGATGTCTTCGTTGAAGAACAGATTGGAATCTCCAGACTTGTTTGCTCTCCAAACAATGCGTGGTTTTTTCAAATTTGGCATTTTTTTCATTATTCGACAGGAACCAAAAAATTAAAAACTACTTGATTTAGGTCAGCTGTCTTGTTCGGCAGTTGTCATTTGTAAATTGCTTGTGGCCAGATCAAGTTAGACGAGACAGCAAAAACCTCGTTGACATATCAAGACAGGACAAGTCTTGTCATTATGTCAGAAGGAGGTTGAAAAAAGAATATTTTAGATATTTGACACCCTCCAAAGGTCGAAGGAGGTCAAGGTGCAAAATTCTGTTTCAAAAAAAAAGAATTTTGAAAATTTTTCCCGAAGATTCTGAAGACATTGTTTCCTGAGATTTTCAAAGAGTAAATTTTACATGACACGAATTCATAAGTTGGTCTTCCGTCATGCATAAAGCACAATTCCAAAGTTAATTTATGCATCAACTGCATAACAACTTCACAGAATATAAAACGCGGTAAATTTTTATAAAATAAAGTTCAATGGCCAAATTTCTCTGGATTAAAAAATATTTTTTAATCATCGTCAAAAAACTAATTTAAATAATTATTGTCATATTTACAAATATCTAATAAAAATTCTGTTTTTTTTCAATATATAAAAATCTCAATTTACCGGGAATAAAAAAATGCTTAAGCCAGAATGAATTCCACCCTCATCCGGCTACTTGGTTGTTTTTTGGTGTCGTGAAAACCGAGTCCGTTCTTCGGCTTTGAAGAAAATATGAGACCTTAGCTTTGCCGGGATGCTTCTATAGTTTCATTTCAAGCCTGAGGCAAAGAGCTTTGTTTTTTAGAAAAAAGGTTCATTCAATGGACACGCCGATAACACTGAATTCATTGCTTTCTTCTGGAGAGTCGAGTTGCAGTTTGACGCAAGATCCTTGAGATAAAGTGGAGTTTCGGCCTCTCGGTCAAAATAGCCAATCCACTTGATCTCTCAAAATTGCAATAATTTCAATTTTGGCATTACGTAATAAAACACAAAAAAGAATTATTTGGCGTTATGTTCTGGAATGCCAAAAATATTTTTAGAATTTCTTATTCATGTACAAATCGTTAATGAAAAAATACTTGTTAATAATTGATTACGAAATTAAAAATTTTATTGGCATTCATTCCACAAAACACCAAAGAAAAAATTTATTATTTTTTATATTTTTTTAAAGATCAATTGGCATTCATTCTACAAAACGCCAAAAGAAAATTATTTTTTGATAGTTTTTATATATAATAAATAAATAAATTGGCATTCATCCTACAAAACGCCAAAGAAAAAGTATTTTTTGATAGTTTTTATATATAATAAATAAATAAATTGGCATTCATCCCACAAAACGCCAAAAAAACTTTATTTTTTTAAAGATCAATTGGCATTCATTCCACAAAACGCCAAAGGAAAATTATTTTTTGATAGTTTTTATATATAATAAATAAATAAATTGGCATTCATCCCACAAAACGCCAAAAAAACTTTATTTTTTTAAAGATCAATTGGCATTCATTCTACAAAACGCCAAAGGAAAATTATTTTTTGATAGTTGTTATATACAATAAATTAATTAATTATTGTCTCATATAATCCTAAAATTTACTTGTTGATAGTTGTTTTACGAAATTTCGAAATTAATTGGCATTTATTTCACAAAACGCCAATCATAAAATAATTCAATTTTCTTCATTTTGCAAAAACGTAATTTTTTGTGATTTATTGTTAATAAACCTCCAAGAAGCTTTTTCCAAAAATGGAAGACAAAAATAGGAGGCTTACGACGAGGAACCTAGGAATAGGAAATGAATAAGTACTCGTCTTTTATTTTTTAATATTTTTAAAAACTCAAATGGATCCAGAATGAAATTTTTTGAAGAGATTACCAAACGTCGATTTTACATTTTGTTTATGTTTGAAAAACCTTTGTCAAATGTTAAATTTGGTTTTGGTATGATGTTCCAAAATGCCGATTTTTAAATTTAAATTTAAAAAAAAATCAAACCGACCGTAAAGTGAATTATCATCGTCATCCACGAAATATCCATCTAGACAACTTTCTGGATCTGATTGGATTGATCCTACAGAAGGACTTGCTCGATCTCTCGACATGATCGGGACATTGAGATATCCGTCCTGATAACATTCAACTTCATTCGAAGGCGAACTCATTTTGCTTCGTCCTGCAAATGATGATTTTTTCCGCAATGACATAGAAGTTGCCATTTTTCAAAAATGTTTAAAATAAAATTCAACGACAATTGGTTCTTGAAAGAACAGATTTGTTGAATTTGGTTTTGCATAACGACAAAACACGAATCTCATTGAATGAACAGCCTTTGGCCTTCCATTCAGACTGCCAACGTTAGGCTTCCAGCAGTGAAAATGAAAAAGGACAAAAATTCAACATTTCTCTGTTTCACGCCGATTCTGGCAATTAAAGCAAGCTTCTTGGTCTCCTCTTTGCGTGACTTGATAATTGTCCAGAAAATTCTTTTGTATCCAGTCGAAACCGAGTTTTCATTCAAAAATAGGAATTAAAAATACCGGATTATTATTAAAACCAAAAGTGGACATTGTTATAGTCTCCGTACGAACTTCAGGAGTTTTCAGAATTTTCTAGAATCACACTACAACAAAAAGTACAATTTCGCGAAGTTTTCGAACTTTTAGAAAATTAAAAAACAAAAAATTTATCAAAATTCCAGAATCTTAGAGGTTATAGAATTTTCTAAAATTCAATATTTCTAAAACGTTCCAAAATTCTAAGCCTTCAGAATCCAGAAGGATATTTCACATTACATAACTTTTTAAAAATTTCTAAAATTCTTTAAACTTTTGTAGAAATTTTCAGAATTTTTAGAATATTCTAAAATATTACAGTAATTTCTAAATTCTTCCAGATTCAAATTTTTAAAATTTTCAAAAATTTCAATTTTTAGAATTTTCGATTTTAAAATTCTAAAAAATAAGAAAAAACCTGACAATGAAAATTAAAATTGAATGTCGTTAATGAAGCTGTTAGGGATTTTCCCTGGAGACTAACAAGGATTAAGAGCGCTTTTTTGTACATGAAACAGAGATTAAATGCCAAAACTGGTTTATTCAAAGGACAAGAAGTTCTCCAATAAATTTTACTAAATGCAATATAAAAATAAAAAGGTTAAATTAAGAAAATAAAAATTATTTAGAAACTTATTTGTAAAAATCTGAATAATTACGAACAATAAAAAATTTTATTCATAAAATAAAAATTATTTGTAAAAAATTAGAGTAATTATGAACAATAAAAAATTTTATTAAGAAAGTAAAAATTATTCAGAAAATTATTTATAAAAAATCTGAATAATTATGAACAATAAAAAATTTTATTAAAGAACTTCAAAGTCAGGAATTTTGCAAAGTCGAGGTAAAATGATGAATGTAATTTTTTAATGGAATAATTAATCCGTTCTCATCTTCGAAAAAAGAATAAAAAGGAATTTCATTGTTGGAGGTCTTGATGGAGAAATTGAGGAATTTGTAAAATAAATTTTCAACTAGTTAAAAAATATAAAATTTCAATATTATTGAACAATTTTTAAATAAAAAAAATAAAATTTAAAAAACCGAAAAATTCTAAATTATTTAAAATTTAAAAAATGTTTAATAAACTTAATTTTTAAATAAAAATAATTTTCTTACCGAAGGGCTTAAAGAAAAGTTAAAAAAGTTAAAAAAATAAATCCTTAAAAAATTTAAAAGAATAAAGTTTTAAAGTAAATAAACATAATTTTTAAACAATAACATAACTTCCTTATTGAAGGGAATAGGGAATTTTAAAAATAAATCTTTAAAAAATTTAATAATTAAAAATATTTTTTAAAATTAAAAAATAAATTTCAAAAAAACAATAATTAAAAATTTTTTAAAATTAAATATTAAATTTCGAAAAATTTAAAAAATTTAATAATTAAAAATTTTTTTTTTAAATTGAAAATTAAATTTCGAAAAATTTAAATAATTTAGAAATTAAAAATAAGCAAACTTTGTTTTTAAAAAAATCAATAAATTTGAAAAATAAAAATGATTTAAAAATTCAAAATTTAACTTTGTTATTGAAGACCTTGAAGGTATTACGAATTTCGGAAAATAAATTCAAAACAATTTAAATTATTTATGGAAAGTTGAAATTAATAATTATAATTTCAAAAATGAAAACAATCCAATTTTTAAGATTTTTATTAAAATCGCAAAATTTTAAATTTAAATTTTTCCTAAGCCCGCAAACCTGAATGTCTTTTCTCCATACTGGGATCAGTGTCGTGTCTTTTCAGCCTCCGGGAGCCGTTCCGGGACCCGTTGGAGTGACTCTGGTCCTTCCTCCTCTCCCTGTCAGCATTGGAGTAAGTCGCCCTCATGGAATTATGCTGAACAAGCCTTCTATTATTATTCTGATTTCCACAGTAAATAAAAGGGCTTGCTTGACATATCGTAGGAGAAGGACCCAGAGATCGTCCTCCAGGAACCGAGTTCTGTCTCCTGGGGAAATCTGAAGGAGAAACCGATCTTGTTCTGTCCTCCGGTAGGATTTTTCCGTTCGATTGAGATAATAGTTGATTTTCATTTTCATCTTCCGTCGAAAAAACGGAAGGAACATTCAGATTCAGTGGGGCGGTGTCATCCTCATCTGGGGATTGCATCCTGAAAATTCAACCAGGTGAATACCAATGATTACGTAACACTGAAGAATCTCAAATTTCGCAGTAATCCGAAACAATTATAATATTTTAAAAACGGAAATATATTTTTTCACAAAATAATCTCGACACGAATTTTCAGAATTTAATAAAAATTTTCAGCAAATTTAGTCTTGTACCGGATTCTGAAGACTTCTAACCATATTATTGTAAAAATCAGAAACAAAATTTTCACGAAATAATCTCGACACGAATTTTCAGAATTTAATAAAAATTTCCACCTATTTTTGTTTTTAATTTTCTACAGTAGTTATTCTGTAATTTTTTATGATTTTGTAGTAAGTTATGCATCATAAAATTAAAAATAAACTTTTTATAAAATAATCTCAACGCGAATTTTCAGATGTTTTTAAAAACAAAAGTAGTTTAAAATTTTAATTTTCTACAGTAATTATTTTATAACTTTTTATGATTTCAAAAATAAAATTATAAAAATCAAAAATAAAATTTTGACGAAATTGCGTCGACATGAATTTTAAACATCTTCGAAAAATTAAAGTAGTCTACACAGCAATTTTGGTTCCCGCGATGATTATTTCGTAAAGTAACAAGATTTCAAAATCAAATTTTTAAAAAACATATTCTACCTCACTAGATCTAAGATCTTCCAGACTAAAGTCATATGAAGTACGAAAGCCTCTATTTATCCACAAAAGTTAAAAATTAAATATTATAAAAATTATAAAAATCAAAAAAATTATAAAAATCATAAGTATTATAAAAATCAAAAAAATTATAAAAATCAAAAATATTATAAATATTATAAAAATTATAAAAATCAGAAATATTATAAAATAAAAATTATAAATAAAAACAAAATAATTTGTCAAAGATACGTGACTTTCCTTGTTTTAAGAAATTAAATTTTTCTGTCAGAAAAAATTCAGGTAAGCAACATCTTTAGGAATATGTGAATTCCGGCAGTTTTAAAATGGATACTCGTGAGAATTATGGATTTTCACGAAATTTTTTCAATGCAAACCCAATTTGACGACTTTTTAACTTTTTGTTCTTTCTCTGCAGGAAATAATGCCAAAGGCAATTGGGCGGTTATATCCTTGAGTAAACAATCCAAAAGAAGTCACGAATTATTTAAAATATTTTTCATCGTTGAATTTATTGAGAAAACTTAATTTTTAAATTATTCAGTTTTTGAAAAATTTTTACCTATTCATTCTACAGTAAGCAAACTACATATCGGTGTTTTTCCACCACAAGCCTTCTGGAGATTCCCTTAGAGGACATTTTTAAAAACAAGGATTCTATTAAATTCTTCCTTTCTGAATAAATTGAATAATCTAATTTTAAGGAAAATAGTAAAGAAAAATTGGATGCAAGTGATTAGGAATTCCAATTTTATTTACAAAAGTTGGATTTTTTCTGTTTTTTGCGTGGGACTTGATGGAAAAACAAAAACTTCGAAGGAAGGACTGGCTAATCGAATGTGGAAGACGACAAGTCCAGGAAGAACGGCTGATAAACTTTGCTTCAGGCTTTCCTTTTGCGGGATTTTGAGATTAAAAAACAATCAAAAATGCATCGTACTGGGTTGGAGGGAATTCCGCAAGAAGTACATCAACCACTCACACAATGACGTTCGATATTTCTAAGGATAATCATAGATGTAAAAAATAAAACCAAAATTAACAAAAAATAATTTCTTAAAGTTCATAAAATATAAGAAAAATAATTTCTTAAAGTTAATAAAATATAAGAAAAATAATTTCATGTGGGATTTTTAAACTCGAAATCCAACATCGTACTTTAAAAAATAATCACATCATTTTATAGTTATTCATTAATCATGAGAATAAATCCTTCTCAAATTCCGGATTTAGAAACTTTTTATTTATAGATATAGCTAAGGAACAATTATCCTCATCCCCTTTAAAAATTTCTTAAAAATTGAAAAATTTTCGTTCAAATTTGAATTTTAAAAAATTTTTGTTTAAATTTGAACTTTTAAAAAAATTGAAAAACAAAAATTTTATTATTTAATTTCGGATTTAAAAAATTCATTGTTTAATTTTAAAGTTCTAAAAAATCGAAAAACAAAAATTTTATTATTTAATTTCGGATTTAAAAAATTCATTGTTTAATTTTAAAATTCTAAAAAATTTTATTATTTATTTCCGGATTTAAAAAATCTACGAAAAAAGTTATAACATTTTAAAAGCTTTTTGAATAGAGTCATGACTTACATCAACAACAGTCAAAAATTTTTTTAAATATTTACAGTTTCAATATATAAATGGAAACTATCCAACGTAATACACATGACCAAATTTCGGTGTCCAGGAAACACGCTTCAGCAACCACAATCGAAAAAATCCAAAAGTCGGAGTTCATTTTTGGGCATTTTCCGTGTTTTCTAACTAAAGTAAGTTTGGATTACTTAACTTACGAGTCTTCCCTGCCGGGAACCAGGAAAGAACACTAGCTTGATGTTTTTTCATGGCTCTATTTCGATTAGCCGAAAATAAAACTAGACAAGTTCATTGGCCCGTTAAAGTTTCACTTTCGGTAAGTTTTTTAAAAATTTAAAAAATAAAAAAAATATTTTCAGAAATATGGAAATTTTTCGCGAAAATGCTCAAGTTTTGAAAAATGCCGTGGCAAAAAGAAGGATGGCAGCCACTTTGGTGAGGAAGGAACCGAGATCTCAGGTGCGGATATTTAATACAATTTTCACGATCGAAGGAAGTTCCGATGAGGAAGATAATGAAACAAAAAAGAAAAAAAAAGAAAAAGAGAAAATTCTCGAAAGTGTAATTCAAGCAAGGATTGAGCAAAAGGAGGCGGAAGAAAGGCAAAAAGAAACAGAAGAAATAGAAATCAAAGAAACCGATAACAAAAGAGAAAGAGATCCTTTTGGTAAGTCATCCACATAACCAAGTCTCGCACGGAATTAATTTCTTAACTTTTCCTGAAATTGCAAAAATTTTGGAGATGGCGAGGATCGAACTCGCGACCTTTCGCATGCAAAGCGAACGCGCTACCACTGCGCTACATCCCCCTCTGGCAACCAAACCTTGGACCATGAGGAGTATCCAGCAGAAGGTACTCAAATAAAAGTGAAAATGATATTTTTGAATTTTCCCAGCTTTAAGAACAAATAATACCATGAAAAATAAGCGAAAATAAATATTTTTTGAATTCCTTACTCTTCACACTCAATTGCTTACCCGTCATTAGGGCACTCAAAAAACAACTAATCTGTCGATATCCTAATTGAAAACACTTTGACAGATGATCGATTTTTTAATTTCCATCAACTGGAATGACGAAAACGCCAAGCACATTTCAAATGCTGACAATAGGATTGAAAGTGATAAAATACAACTTTCTTTTTCCCCAGACGAAAGCCGATCCGAGATAGCAGAGAGCAAATGATCTGGCCGCAGGTGTTTGGCCTGACTAAGTTGACTCAAAAAAGACTCTGCAATAATGACAAATTTCAGAAGTCTTACAATTATCGATTCTCGTTAAAAACAAAGTTATTGAACAATTTCAAAAAAACCGAAAAAGCAACCAAATTTTTCCGACCTCAAAGTACCCAAGGGAAGACTGCCTTTTTTCAAAAGTTCCATTTTTAAGAACTTTTTGATAAATAGTTATCCTCGCGACGAAATCGACCAAGAGTTTGTCTTGCGAAGAAATCCGTTCCCGACAAATAGAATTAAAAAGTCGACAGAAATCTCATTTATTTGTTTTTTAGAATATCTCTCTCCGATAAGCGAATCTGAAGACGACTGCGAAGTCAAAAGAGGCCAAGCAAGAAGACAAGTGGTGGTTTGTCATGTGGTCGAGGAGGAGGTGAAGGAGGTCCAGCCTTGGATCGTCGCTGTCCCATTGCCCGTGGGGGACGACAAACCCGAAGTCAGAACAAGAGAAGTACAGACAGATTTTATTTTAGCAACGAAGCAAGATGGAGACTGCAATACTGATATGGTAGAAAAAGAGGTAAAAATTCAAAAGCAAAATATCAACCTGATCATATTTCAACAAAAAAATATTTTCGGTCTGAAATTCATTGAACAATTTTCTTATTTTTTAATTTTTTTCTTTGATTTTTACATTTTTTTATCTCAATATAAAAGAAGAAAATTATTTATAAAAATAACGTAAAATGATTCAATTTTATGTGATATTTTAGAAATTAAAAAGTAGTAAATTCGACTTGAGGGTCTCAAACGGAAAATGAACTTTTTTCGAAATAATTCAAAATTAATGTTTGTTTTTTAAGACGGAAATGAAAGTTGGTAATGAGTGTAGTAAAAAAAATAATCTGTCCGAGACTAATTATCTGAAAAAATAAAATAAAAAATTATGCAATTTCAGTTTTGAAATTTTACCATTGAAGTTCAAAAATCTCAAAATTTCCATTTTAGAAAAAGTTTTCAATTTTATTTTTGTCAATTTACTTTTTTTGAAAATTAATATTCGAAAAATTTTTAATTTATTTATTTTGCTTCAGGATGTCGTGGCTCAATGTAGTTTCTTTGGAGAAGAAGGTGCACCTTCCACCAACCCCCCAGGGTCGGCTTTCACTACTATTCTCGAAATCCTCACTGAAGAAATCTACCTGGATCAACTGATAGCTTGGAAAACCGGCGATTATTCCTCCAAACAGACCATCAAAGTCGTTTCGGAAACACTTTGTTCTCCAAAATTTATCAATTTCTTCTTCAACGAAAAACGTGTAAGTTTATTTTTATCATTCTTAACCCGTTTTCTTAATACTGTAATCGTCCACATGTTTATACTTAGCAAGGAGCTTCTTTGCTTTGTTGAGGTTACAGTGGCCCTTGGGGGAAAGGAACCAGAGTCCGTTAATAGCCTGTCTAGCTGCCTTGTTTTTGACTCCGACGTAGTAGTTGTTGTTGACTATGAAAGGAAAGTAATTTTTCCTTTCTCTGTCGCTCATTTTGAACCACTTTCCATCAGCAACATCTGACCACTCAAAGTTCCTACATACTACTCCCTTGAACTGGGACGAACAAAGTTCATTTAGGACTTCTTGATCCATCAATTCTGGATTGCTTTCGAGACGAGACCTCATCTCAGAAAAGAAACTAGAAGTGGCGGTCGTGTTGAAGGCTACAAGGGGATCAAAAGCGAGTTTCTGTTTCCCAGGGTAGCTGTTGACGGGGATGATTATGTCGACGTCATCGACGGCTGTGGAGTTTCTGATTAAATCAAAGGGTGACTTGAACCAGATAGCATCGGATTCGAAGAGGATAAAGGGGATACGAAGCTGGAAAGTAGATATTAAAACAAAATTAAATCTATAAAAGTAAATTTTCTTTTCAAGAATCTTGAACTTTTTCATAAACTTCTCTCAAAAATTAATTTTTCTTTGTCGATTTTTAATTTTCTTAATATTAGTGAAAATTGAACAAAAATGTACATTTATAAAAAAATAATTTAATTTTACTCAAGACTGAATGAGGGAAAAAAACAAAAAATTTTGTTTTTTTTGAACGCAAATTTTACTTTTTTTCGAAATAATTTATATTTTTTAACTTTTACTTACTTTACTCAATTCATCCAACAATCTCGCCCTGAATGTCAATATCTGCACATAGACTTTCTTCCCCCACTCCACTCCCTCATTGTGGACATCATCGGTCTCCAGCCAGAGACATTGGATCTTCGGCCATTCCGCCTTCAGATTTTCGCAAGTTTCTTCCTGGAGAGCGACGATGAAAATCTTCTTATGTAATTTCTCATTTCCGATAGCATAGAGGTTACAGAGGAAGTTTGCTGTCAAATTAAAATATCCTTCGTTTATAACACTGAAAAGTACAAAATCGTCGGTGTTGTTCGCCGTTAATTTCGCTGTTTTTTGGAATTTATTGATAAATGTGCTGGAGATGTTAATTGGAGCAGGAGGGGATTCTTCAATTTTCTGAATAGGTTGATCGAATAAGATTTCTGTATGCGCTAAAATTCCTGCTCCTCGAAGAATTTTTGAATTTTTATTTCTCGAATCACCGTTGTTGAAGATGTCATCTCTCAGAATTAATGGTCCATCGGCATTTTTCTTAGTCAAAGTTACATCTGTGGGGATTTCTGGTAGCCAATAATGAGAATTATGAAGATGAACAAAATGAGCAATTAAATAAAGTATAATACATCCAAATAAAATTAACCACCGATTTCTCCATGTTGATCGCGAATTTAGCATTATTTCATTTGGATTTTCATTTATCAGAGGAGATTCAACATTGAAAGAGACGAAAATTATTCATTTTTAAAATAATCAATTTTTGAACGAAAAAGAGTTCTTTGATTTCTCCAAATTTGGAACGACACGTTTTCCTTCGCGCACTGACCTGGAGGACTTTTATAAGGAAGAAGGAACCGTTTGGGGGCTGTAGTTGACAGAAAAGTTCGATGAACTGGTCTAGATTTTATTTGGAGCCGTTACGTCCAGGTAAGAACTAGAATAATGCCACAGTTAAGAAGGTTGTCATCATTAACAAAGATGTTACGTGAGAAATAGGTAAATTGTGAAAAAATTTTGAAGGTTAAGAAGGTCATTTAGAAATGTGAATTTGAGCGAAGAAATATTGAAAGTCTGACATCAATGGAAAATGCGTCTGAAACTTGGTCAATTAGAAAAATTAACAGAAATTTTGCCATAAATGCTGTTTCAAAAATCATACTACTTAAAAAAATGAAAAATATATGGAATGAAATTTCGAAAAAGTCTTTCAACGTGATTTTCTAGAACTTTCCGATCGATTCTTTGGAATTTTCGCGGATTTTAATAATTTTTTCTTCGAAATTCTGGAAGATTTCTGAAATATTCATCGAATTTTAAGTTTTTGACAACATTCAGTAGATTCTAAAAGTTTCAAAACCACATGATTTCGAAATCTTAGTTAAATACTGAAAATAAAAATATCCTCTAGTTCAACTTTGAAAAATTATCTAAAAAAAAATCATTTTTTTTGTGTTACTAGATTTCTTTGCAGAACTCGTTTGTTGTTTTATCTCAAGCAGGATCACGACTGGCCTTGGAACAATGGACCTTGAAGAACCTGATCGTAAGTGAGGACACAGTCCAAAACCACTTACTGCTTTGAATAACTCGGAAATATTTCAGAAACCTCAGATATTTCTTTTTCCCGATTTTTCCAGTGTCCCAAAGATTCTTCTCCTGACTTCTACTTCGGACAATTTTGCGGTTTGAATTATTCCTTTCATCTGTTTCATCCACTTCGGATTACAGATAATTGTTGATTCTTCGTTATTTTTGTTCTCCATTGAAAATTTGACCCTACTGTCAACTACGGATATTTTCCTTGATGGAAATCCACTGGAAATCACTGCCTTCTCATTTGATGGGACATGGATTACTGTAGCAGATTCCGGAGGCTTCTTCATCTACAGAATCAAAGAACACAGAAATTTGGAGATTACAAAGTAAGGATATGGTATCGGTAATTGAAGATTGGTTTTTTGTAGACAGTTTCAGACTTCCAAACTTATCAAACAAGATGTTGATTCTGTTTTGTTGGCAAATGAACTCCTCTTTGTTCTTGCTGAATCTGCGTTATCGGTGTATAATTCCATTTCTGGATTGCATTTGAACTCTGTTCAATTAGGGAAAACAGAAAAGAAGAAAGGAAGTAAGAAACAAGGTCAAGTGATCGAACTAAACTTCGATGAAAGAAAAATTTTGGCATTTTCGAGAACAATCGGAAAAGCAGTTATTGTAGAAAAAACGAAATTCATCGAGTTTGGGTAGGTTAAAATAAAGTAACAAAATATCGATGAAATTTTCCAACATTCGGATAAAAAAGTATTACTTTTGGTTCCACAACGAATACTGTATAGGGAATTTAAAAAGTTAATCAAATATTAAAAACGTGAATTATTACAGAGAAACAGACCAAGAATTTACTTTTTCTCCTCCAGATATCCCAATCCAATTTTCTTCATCTTCTGCTCATCTCTTCTCGATTGACGCAGAAGGCACCGTATCTCAATGGCAGCTCCTCTCTAACCACAGGAAAATGAGAACAAGAATCTTCAAAACAAACATCCCAGATCCTCTTTCATTCGACGCTCATGGCGATAATGTAAACATTTTTTACTTCTTTTAAAATTTAAAACAACTAATTTTAGAGGTTCTCTATCTTGACTTCAGAAGAATTATATTTCCTAATCCTTCCAGAATAACCAATTTGAAACCATTTTTCCCAATGATTCTCACATATATGACACTGAATAAATTAGAATTAATTTTGACGCTGATCATTGTAATCGAAAAATTGTGAAATGTTACAAAAGAATCTGCAAAAATATTTATTTACAAATTAAACTGTTTTGACCTTTGCAGAGGATTGGATAAAATTTTGAACAGAGATTTGGATTTGATCCAGATGAAGAAATAAACTACACAATTTTGTAAACAACATAATAACAAATATTCAAGTGAAAAAAATACTCAAAAATCAATGTTAGGGAAATTAATAAATGAGAAATTCTATTTTTATTCAAAAAAATAATTTTACTGAATTGTTCAAAATGATGTCTTTTTTCGATTTATTCCAAACTCAAACTTGGGTAATTAAACTATTATTATAAATACACTATAATATACAAACGCAACAAGATCGATAAATCTTTATTCAGATTATTAGTAGTCTTTCTGGATCAATGAAGTTATTACTGTTCCGATCATGAATATATCTGACCTTGCTTTTCAACTTTCAAAAATCATCAAATCTTTTAAAATCAATGACTATTATAAATTTTTTAAAAATGTTTTTCTTAAATTAGTTTGTCCAATAATAACTTCCTGATACAAAAATATTTCTGATGATTCACCCTCATAAAAAACGTAAAAAATTCAAGAGCGACAGTGGCCATTGGGGATTATGTATTTTTGACTGAGTAACATAATAGGGCGGTCTGATCAGTGATTTCACTTCTGATTCTTATAAAAGAACTCTCAGACAACTGGTTATCAGCAACTTCCGAAAAATAACTTGTTTACTCTATACTGTAATCATGACTATTGTTAAAGTATGTATTCTTGTCCTCATCTTCATCACTGGGTCCAGTGCTCACTTTGGTCACGGCCATCATGGACATCATGGAGGTTTTGGTGGTCAACAAAGTCTTCAAGGACTCTCTTCAGCTCTGAGACCAGCCATCGAATTTTTTCAGAATTTAAATGATACTCAGAGACAATCGCTGATGCAGATCTTCCACAACTTCAATGCCACCAAAGCAGAGATTCGTCAAGAAGTCGAACAATGGATTGAAGAACAATCTGCAGAAACTCAAGAAGAATTCAGCGTTATCATGCAGCATCTTGAAGATATCAAACAGAACATTTCTAACTACTTTGATGAGAAAGCAGCGAATCTGAGTGCTGAAGCGAAAGAGGTTTATGAGCAGTACAAGGTAGAGCAATTGGTTTGGGAGAATTTAATAAATGAGATAATTTTTAGGCTGTTTATCAAAATGATGACTTGTCTATCCTCCAAGAATGCGAGGAAATCAATACTATCACTCAGAGTATCACAGATTATAACATCATTCTGGAATTGATCCAGACTTTCGGAAAGCTCCCTAGATGTCCTCTGAAAAGAGATGGATTTGGACGAAGAGCTGGAGGCTTTGGACGTGGAAGAGGAAGATTCGGAGGTTTCGGACAAGGAAATAACGGATTCGGAGGTTTCGAACAAGGAAATAACGGATTCGGAAGATTCAGTTCAGGAGGTTTTGGACCAGGAAATAACGGATTCGGAAGATTCAGTTCAGGAGGATTCGGACAAGGAAATAACGGATTCGGAGGATTCCCACAGCAAAGAGGTTTTGAATCTGGTGGATTTGGAAACCAAGGTTTTGGACCAGGAAACAACGGATTTGGAAGATTCTCACAAGGAAGTTTTGGATATAATGGATTTGAACAGGGAAACAATGACTTCGGACAAGAAATATTACAAAGAAGAGTCCGGCAAAGTGGATTCGACAGTACTTCAAATTCCTTAGAAGACGATTCTGACTATGGGCTTGGACAAGAAGGATTTGGACAAGATTTTGGAAATTTCGGATCCAGCTTCAATCAAAGACAAGCCAGTTCTGGTAACGGAAGACAAGGTTTCGGATCCAGCAGATTTGGAAGATATAACAGAGGCCAATCTTCTGGAAACAATAACGACTTTGGTCAAGGTTCCAACACTTTCCCATTCAATGAATATGGTTTTTCTGGATTCGGAGACAATGGTAACAGATTTTCCTCACGTAGTTCATTTGGAAATTCCGGCTCCTCTTTGTATAATTCTGACAGATTAAGATTTTCAGAACAAGTACAGTAACCTAAATCTTTTGAATTTGTAAATGTCAATTAAAAAAACTATATTTGGTGTTCTTGCTTTATCATATGATGGATAATAAACGTTAAACAACAAAGTTGACGAAATTAGCACATGGAACCCTGCTTGTAACAATATCAGCGTTTTATAGATTTTGAAACGCTGAATCGAGTGCTACAAGACATTTTGAGAATTAGTTCGATTTAATATACCAAATATTAAATTGAAAATTTCCTCGTGATCGATTCAGAAAATGACTAATTTTTAATTTTCCATTTTTAAACTTTCTCTCTTAAATTTGTTCATTACCAACTTTTTGTTCTTCCTTGATATTAAGTGACATAGTTTAAAGTTTATCTGTATAATCTAATGATAACTTTATTCAATTACGTTTCTGTCGCTTACCGCTAACATGATAACTTTCACAGCGTATGGATGTTGAACTTCTCCCAGACAGATAATTAGCACAAATAAAATTCCTGCAAATTGGGCAAGTAGTGTGAACAATTACTCTATCTGGACAAAGGTGACAAACACCTGATGAAGGTAATGCGTCTGTCTGTGATCGTTTCATGAAAGACGGTGATGAAAGAATCAGAACAACGATATTTTCACGCCAATCTAAGTACGACTCATCTACATTTTCATCAGATGAATTACCCAAAATCTCTTTTTCATATTCAGAACCAAGATCAGACTCAGTGTAATTTTCCTCTTCAGTTTCCATAGTAAGAACTTAGCTAGTTTGAAATATGAAATCGAATAGAATGAAATGAAAAATTCGAGTTTTAAAAAACAACCAATTTGCTTTAAATCATGCCTCAGGACAATGTTAAAAACATATCTCACTATCAATTCATAGAACTGTAGAACATAGCCTAATCTTTAATTTATATTTATATAATTGGCTAAGAAAACAAAAAGTTGGTAGTGAACAAATTTAAGAGAGAAAGTTTAAAAATGGAAAATTAAAAATTAATTTTTTTCTGAATCGATCATGAGGAAATTTTCAATTTAATATTTCGTATATTAAATCGAACCAATTCTCAAAATGTCTTGTAGCACTCGATTCAGCGTTTCAAAATCTATAAAACGCTGATATTGTTACAAACAGAGTTCCGTGTGTTAAAGAGAAAAATGATAAGAAAAGGAATTAAGAGGAAAAATGAAAAGTTGATAAAAAAATATTGTTGAAAGACAGTCTATCGATTTCTTTATTACATGGTCGATTTTCTCATTTTCAAATATTTTAACAATTATTTTTCAGAATCTTCCAAATGCCTTCGGATTTGAATATTCTTTTTCTCGGTTATTCTGGAGTTGGAAAAACTACCCTGATCAACAGCATAGCGAATTACTTCACCTACAATTCCTTCAAAGAAGCTCTGAACAATGACCCCATAGTCTTAATTCCAATGAAATTTACAGTGAGTGATATAGATCCTCAAATGAAACCGTTAGAAGTAAAAATGATGCCTCCTGACGATTCTTCCACCATAGTTCGAGAGCAATTGAATTTTACTACGCTTTCTGCTACCCAACGACCTACAGTTTACAAATTCACACATGAACAGAAATGTATTAATATTATCGATGTCCCAGGAATTGCAGATACTGCAGGAATAGAAGAAGATTCTAAAAAAATGAGGAAAATCCTCGATTTTATCGGTATATTGGGAGACCTTCATCTTATCTGCGTCTTCCTCAGGCCGAGCGACAACAAACTTACTCCAGAATATCGTTATTCGCTAAATGAACTGATTCTTAATCTTCACAAAAAGGCAGTTAATAATCTGGCTTTCATCTATACAAATACCAGAGGATCCAGCTATAGAGCAGGTGATGGGATAACATGTCTAAAGGAATATATTAAACAACTAGAAACAAAAAACATCGAATTTAAGATAAACAGCGATACCGTCTATTGTGTTGATTCTGAGACTTTTAGAATGCAATGTTTTTGGCATCTATATCCAGAATATAAAAAGGAAGAGGAAGAGAAAGAATACTCCAAATCTTGGGAAAAAAGCAGTGACAGTATCAAAAAGATTTTCCAACACGCTAAACATCTAAAGACTGTTTACAAAACCGTCAATACTATGAGCATCAATGAAGCTAGATGTGCCATTCTTTTATTGTTGGAACCTCTAAGCATGATATTAACTTTATTGTCTTCTTGTAAAGCTAACATGGCTTTTAAAACAATTTGTGACAAGTTAATTAACAAACAAATAATAGGGATTGATTTAGAAATTACAACTCATTCAGACTTCAACACAATTTGCACATCACAGGAATGCAGATCCAAGAATCAAATCTGTCATAGTAATTGCAAACTAGCAGATGTACTAATAAATACTCCTAACGACCCTAAATTAAAGGATTGTGCAGCCTTCGACATCGATGACGAAGAAAACCCAACTTGTTATGAGTGTGGATGCAAGTATGAATTTCACTTGAGGACGCTATACTCTACAAAAATGACAGAAACTGAAAATACTTTTCATTTTGTTAAAGAGATATCTGAGGATTTTATTAATAACAAGATAACAGAAGTCGAAGCAGCACAGAAAATCATTGATGAACTCGAAAAAGAGGAAAAAGTAGTACGGCATGCGTTAGTAACATTTGGAAAGTTCTTGAAACAAAACGCAATCATCATTTACAATGACGCTGTTGAAGACAGATTAAAGATGGAAATCAGGATAGCAGAACAGGACAACAATTACAAACTGGCTAATGAACTGAAGTCAAATATGGAGAAGTTCAAGGTAGAGAAGAACATACTAGATGAATATACGAAAGATGATGATGCTAAGAAGTCACCTTTGAATTCAATAATCCAAACTGTTGATGATCAAATAACGAAATTTTTAGACAAAAAGATTAATTCGACTGAGATTCAAGAAATTAGAAATGAATTGATGAATTTGAAGTTGTTTGGAAGCAAAATCAAAGAACTATATAAGAATCAGATTTTAATATCAAATAAACAACTGACGAATGATGATGTTATTTCTTTTGAAACAAAATTGAAGTTGAGAAAATAAGGTAAAAGATGTTTTATTCAAGGAAAATAACTAATATAGTATTTCAGAAATTAAAAATAAGTTTTTTAATCTTTTAAAGAGAAGATGATGTAACAATTCACGGAACGAATTTGTGCTTACTCCCATGAGGGATGTTTT
The DNA here is from genome assembly GCA_009193035.1 of Halicephalobus mephisto. Taxonomy (NCBI): domain Eukaryota; kingdom Metazoa; phylum Nematoda; class Chromadorea; order Rhabditida; family Panagrolaimidae; genus Halicephalobus; species Halicephalobus mephisto. The sequence continues at coordinate 644,732 of SWDT01000012.1, read as the reverse complement.
TATGGCTAGTTTACAATTTTCTCAAGTATCTATTTAATATTTTCATGATATGATTGTTATATACAAGATTGTAAATTATTTGATAAAATTATTAAATAATCATATACAATCAGCCTTGGAATTCATTTCCCAAAATTCCCCTAGTATTTCCGAAGAGTCCAGTCCTGAGAAGACTTCCAGATCCTCCTAATCCAAGCAACCCACTTTCAAAAAGTCCATTAGATCCACCCATTCCCCATCTACTCCTTCCCAATAGTCCACTAGTCAATCCACCAAAGTTTCCCATAGGACCACCGAGACTCAATCGTCCAGTTAGCCCACCCATAGTTGATCCGAGGTTGTTTATTGGGCCACCGATAGAGTTACCAAATCCAGTCGTCACTCCACGTAATCCACTGATTCTAGCTGAAGTTGGAGTGGATTTTATGATTTGACACGTGGCGGATAATGCAGCAAGGCCGGATGGGGTCAATTGAGGGGTATTTTGGGTGGTTTCTTGAGCAAGTTCACAAATGATGTACTGAATATTTGTGGGAAGAGTCAGAAGAAGATTCAGCAATTGGAGAATGTCTTGTCCAAGACCGACGTTCTGATTTAAATGTATGTTAATAATTTCATCAATAATCTGTTCCAATTGAGGAAGTTGTTGGATCTGAATAAGGAACTGATTAAGCTGTTCCGATTCCCTTTCAAGAGCCCTTATTAATCGTTGGCCAAGTTGGGGGTTTTGTTGATTGATTTGGGCAAAAGCGGCGATCAGCTGCCCTTTGTTCAGATCTGGATTAGAAGCATCGGCGAGATATTGCTGAAGATCTTGAAGGTTGGTCGTTTCGAGAGCACGTGAAAGAGAGTATAGCAAAAGTCTCTGGTTTCTGAAGATAGTTCCCATAGTTAATAAAATAAATTGAAGAGTTATTGCTGGAAATTGAGATGATTAATCAGAAAAGAGAACGAAAATCTGGAGAAAATGTCGGTAAGAAGTATTCATATGGCTAAGTTAGAAAGATATGAGAATTTCCTGGTAATTGAAGAAAAAACATATTGTTATTTCTCTACCGATTTTATTTTCTCCAAAAAATTAAAATACCTACAAGCAATATTGAAAGCTGGTTGAATTAGTTCATTGTTTCTTCCGGAATCCATGAATCCGGAATTTCCACCTAAAAATCCACCATTTCCTCCCAGACCCATGAATCCAGAATTTCCGCTTAAAAATCCGTTATTATTTCCAAGTCCCAAGAGGCTATTACTTCCAGTGATTCCAGAAGTTCCTTCTTGGATCAATCCAATGTATTCATTTAATCCATTACCCAATTGAGTAGATTGGCCCGCAACCAAGGCCAAAAACAGAGCGAAGATGAAACCGAATTTCTTCATTTCCGAAATAATCAAATGACTAGTTCTTTCTATTTTGCAGAGCTTTTATATATCCTGGATAGGGATGAGAATCAAGAAAACATGGATATTTGACAATAACAAGTCGTATTTTTTATTTTGGGGAATCGAAAATTAAACTGAAACTGTTTATGACTAGCTTAATCCTTGAATAAGCAATCCTGTTTGGATTTCTCGACAGCAGATGATTAATTGTGAAATTGTTATGAGTAAATAATTTGTGGTGCTCCGTTACAAATTTGTTTCATTAGACAAGTGATAATTTCTGAATAAATTTGGAGAATTTAAAAACTGCAGAATATTTAAAAACTTTTTCATATAAAAATGTCGCAAAAAAGAGTCTTAATTAATATAATTCATTTAGAACTCGATTGAAGATGAGAATATGAAAACTGAACTCATCAATCAGTTAGTATTCAGTTATTTTTGTTTTGTTTCAAATGTTTATAAAAACATGCGTTTTATCCCCATCTGCACATTTATTATTCAATATCTCAACTCAATAGATGTCTTTCATATCTGTAAATATTCGTCACAATCAAGAACTGCTACTAGAATCACTGATACACTCATTCTAGCATTTTTAAGACTAAATCGTAGTCGTTTTTAATCTGTGAGATAAATGGATTTATATGAGGAATCTGTAGAAACATTAGTAGAGGTAATTCAAAATGGAGTTGTTTGCAATAGATACTGTTAATTTCTTGAAAGGTTATTTTTAAGACATTGTGGTAAAAGTAATGTTGGTGGTTTTGTAGTTCTGTTTATTTGAGAAAACTATGCATTCTTATCATACTTGCAAATTTTAATCTTGCTTTATGTCTTCTATATACGTTAAAAAGAAAAGTGAGGATGTAGACCTACTCCAGTCAATATTTAGAAAAGACTGATTCACTGCTCAATAATTTCCCTATCAGCAACAATATGTATAGCGTTCTTCCCTATAACCCTACTGCTGTCTCCAATATTTGTGAGTACCGATTTTTTTTATTTTTGTGCATGATTGTAGACGAGTTAGTTCGATATTTTGTCTATACCATTAAAGAGTGGTTGTTTATAAAGTTCTTATCAAATAAATTAAGAAAAATAACTGAATTGCTTTTCGTGATAACTCGTGCTTATTGAAAGCTTTAATTTTAGAGAATTGCTTTGGAATAATTTTGTTTGTGGAAATGAGCAATTTTTTATATGGCTGTGAATGTAAAGTCGGATGGGGATATAATTCATCATTGAATCAATTGATTCCTATGGAAGGAAATCCTTTCAAGTACCAATCAAGTAAATCCAACTCTTCAAGTTTTGGATCTTACTCAAATATAACATGTGATACTTTACCCACAATTGTAAGTTTCAAACTTGTATCATACTTTAAGGAAGAAAGGCCAATAAATATTTCAGGGCTTAACATGGTTGATCGAAGAGAAATGTAAAAAGTATTTCGACTTTTGTATCTTCTTTGATGAGCAAGATTATTGGTTAGTGAATTGGTATGTGAATAGAAGGTATGAAAGCTGTGATAAATCAACAAAAAATTTACAAAGTTGTAATAGTTATGTCTATCAAATTGATTATGGTGTCGATTTGAGAATCATTATTCCAAAAAAATATTCGCTAAATAATGTAAAAATGGTAAGTAACTAGCTTTAGAACTAAGATTTTACTTTGATTTATAGGTTGAAGAATTATTTACTGAAAGAAATCTGGAATGTTCTCAAATGGATATTTCTTGTAAAGTACTGATCAACTTTGATGAAATAAAAGAAATGACTTTAAAGGAATTAGTTCAATATATAGAAGAGTTGAAAATTAAAAAGAATTCTCCGTCTGATATTCCACTTAAATTTCACGACACTATAACTAATAATCCCTCTTCCAAATCCATTAACTTCAATAGCTTGGAAAAAGTTAGAAAATTCAATGAATTCCTTCATTTTCTCTATTATTTTTTCAGAAAGATTGAAATAAAACTTGAGAAAGAAGGTTATTCAGATATTCTCAATCTTCAAAAAGCAAAGGAAGAATTACGTCCTCTTGAAGATGCTAAAAATGCATATAAATCAATTAACAAATTCGAATTTGTGGAAATATACCAAATAATTAAACAATTATTCTACTGTTATATAGAGTATATTAAGAATTCATTCAATGAAAGCATTAACATATTTGAAGAAGATAATCTTTCAGGAACTACATATGAACTAAAAAATTGGCTTCGGGCTCTTTATTATTGGAAGCCAAACGTATATATTTTTTCTTGTTCTGGATACGGACATGCTATTCAGAAACTTTATCAAACGAAAAAATTCAAAGATTGTATTGTTACTAAAAGTACTAAAGTTAGTCAGCCTATTATTAGCCTAAGCAGGAAAGAGATTCTATTCAGTTTCTCATTTGGTTTCATCAATATGGAAGGAGCTGAGTCTACTGAAATTCCAAAAGATGCATGTCCTCTTATACGGAATTGTCCTAAAGATTGCACAGATGATTCCCGGAAATGGATATGTACAAAATGTGGGGATTTCGTATTTGTTAAGAATTGGATTCTTTATTGTTCCTGTGGTTATAAGAAGTATAAAGACAAGGAATTGATCTGCATTCATGAAAGTCACCGTAAATGGAATATAAAGAACGCACCAGTACTTGTGATTCCTTCTGATTATCAGCAAATAGTATTAAAACTTCGTCAAACGATCAAATATGCAAAAATAAAAGAGTTCAAAGACCCTGAAATAATGGAACCTTTTATTGGGGAATTAAGTGGCGAAGAACATTTATTCGGGTTCATAGATATGAGTGGAGCTCAACCTGAAAAAACTGAATATGATTTACAATTCCTTCAACGAAGTTGCCCAAATGATTGTACAAGCGACGATAGAAGATGGGTTTGTACAAAATGTGGGGACTTTGTATTTTTCAAAAACTGGATTACGTACTGTTTTTGTGGATCAAAAAGATGGAACGATAGCATGCTCATTTGTCATCATCCGGTTCACGGTAAACTTCCACCAATCAAGATTATCGAAGAATGGAGAAAGTGCTTAGGTCCAGTTTTAGTGACTCATTCTGCTGATAACATAACTATTCAAAAAATTCATCAGACTGCCCAATTCAGAGAAATCGAAGTTTTCAATGAGCCCAAAGTATTTGAACCTTTCATTGCCTATGATTATGGCAAAAAAATCCATTTCGGATTTATCAATATGGAAGGAGCTAATTCTGAAGAATTGCTGACAAATCTCCCATTTTTAACAATAAAATGTCCAGAAGAATGTACTAGAGATTCCAGAAGATGGATTTGTACGAACTGTGGAGACTACGTATCTCATAAAAACTGGATTGTTTATTGCTCTTGCGGATCAAAGGAATTTAGAGAAAAACTATTACTCTGTCATCACCTCAATCGTCAAAAAGATATGTCTTCTGAAATCGATTCACTCAAAAATCAACTTGGAAAAATATCCATTAATAAAACTAATGTTGATCCAAAAATTCCTGAAGTTCTCAATCTTCTTTCCACTTCCACCGATAACGATCTAATTAGCAAAACTCTTAAACAATTAAAAGGGCCATTTGATGGTAACACACAGAACCTTATCGATCAAATCATCTCTGCTTTTAAATCCTGATTCATGTTAATGCACATCAAGCACTTTCTTCTTCTTCTTTTTATTATTATTATTATTATTATTATTATTATTCTTTTTATTATTATTATTATTATTATTATTATTCCTAGCATTTGTCCCGCGTTATGCAGGGTCTGCTTGTTTGGTCCTGACTTTGTTCAATCTTTGTGTCGAGAACCATAATACATTGATACGACATCCTCCCTTTTGTTGATCGGCCTGTCGCGAAAGCCTGACATCAGGGTTTGCTCCATGTTTAGCCTGAACATAGTCTTCATTGTCTGTTCTATGTATCAGTTTCCAGCGGCACCACGAGGAGGCTTGGACCATCACCGCCTACATCGAGCACTTTATTTTTATCAATTAACTTCCAAAAATCACTTTAATGTTCATTTTTTATTGTTTCGATTCCGAAAGAACTATGTGTAGATTCAAATGATATATAGAATTATTCAAGTTTGAAATAAAAAAATAATAATGTCCATAGGAATAATCATTGGAAATTTATGTTTAATTAAAATAAAGGTTAGTTTGTCCCGATGTATTAGATTTCGTAATTTATGCAATTGTTCCTTCATTTTATAATCTTATGTGAAACCGTCATGACGGTATCTCGCATCTAATCTAACCCAGTATTTTTTAAACTTCACTTTTTTCGACTGGATGAAACTCCTCAATCCAGTTTCAATTTGACACAATTATTTAGTACTTGGAGATTTATTCTGCTAACAGAATTCGTCATTTGATTTTATATAGGAACAAAATTCATCATTTTTACAAATGCCATGAAAAAATTCCTCCGGTTATGGAAGAAGAAAAAATTGAATTCTTTATTGTTGTTGTTTCTGATTATCAGTAGTTTTTTAATAATTTTATGTATTGGGCAGATTATTTTGAGTGGGATTTTGTTAAATCTCGAATATGCGAAAAATGACATCTCCTTATTTGAAAGCAGAGGTGCCTTTATCGTCAACTTGACTGACAGTCATGGAATGCTCTATGTAAGTTTGTTAGTCAAGTAATGTTCGCAAAATTACCAACAGAGTTGGTTTTCATAAATTGTAAAGTTTCCAATCAATGCAAGTACTTTTCGCAACATTGTTGTGTGGAGAGCGTAGTTATCGTATGTTCAAATTTTCGTTCCAAAAAAAATAATTTCGATTAAAACCGCAACTGAAAAATTTAATGTCGAATCTTGCTCCGATTGAGATTTCAAGTTTATTGCAGATTGGGAGACAAGGTTCTTTCTTCAACAGATTCATCGACATCAAAAATGATGGAAGACCGATTGGACCAGTTTTATTTTATCCTGCTATTTATTATGAAAACTCCAAGCAGTAAGTCCTTTCCTTCTTACTTTTAGTTCTTCTAACTAAGTTAAGTAAGGTCCAGATATATTTCTGCACCTTGATTAAATTACTCAATGATTTTTCTCAGCTTATTTCTTTAGCTTTGAGGAAAACACGGCTCTAATCCAACTCCGAGCCAGGCATGACCTTTCCACAGACACCAAGTTCATCTGTATATCTGAGAATTCCACCAACACAGTTGTCTCTGAGACGTCTCCAGAGTCAATTCACTTAGTTAACAAATTCTGTTACTTTCACACATTTATCGCTGCATGCAAAACTGTCACGAATCCTAGATCTTTGAAACTGACATCTCTGGATGCAGAGAACAGGTCCATCAGTCTCCCCATAGAATTGCCTATAAGGGAAAAATTAGAAGTGGTGACTTGTGGAAGCCCAAGTTTCTTTACCGAGAGATGGCAGCAGGCAGCTCTGGCCATCGAAATTCTCAATTTCTATGGAGTTAGTCGACAAGTCTACTACTTCATGAGCTCAGCTGCTGGATTTTATGACTTACTTAAGGCTTATGAAAAATTGAGGATAGTCGATGTTGTCCTCTGGACGGTCCCGGATATTCCAGAGATTGATTCGAAGAAACAACTCTATATGAGAGATCAAATGGCAGCGGTGAATGATTGTTATCAGAGATACCGGGAAGCCGCTGAATTCATCATAGTTCATGATATGGACGATCTTATTTTCCTTCCAGAAGGAAAGAAATACTACGATGAATTCAAGAGGATTTTCCAGCTGAACCCAGACGCTGCTTTTATTCATTATGGTAGTTACACCTCCAGTTTGAAGGCATCGAGAATAGGGGAGAAATTTGACTTGGAAATGGTCTTGAAGTCTGTTGAAGTTTCTGGGTTGAAAGATGTTGGCAAAACCGTTTTGGACCCGAAGAAAACTAAGTCGATCTGGGTTCATTATCCGCAGTTCATCCCTGTCTCATTAAAGCCCTATGAAGTCCCTGCTAAGGATGGATTGATTATTCATATGAGAAATTGGGAAGTATATGGTGAAGAAAGTTATCATACACCATACTTTAAAGTGAGTTTTGTCTTTAATTGATCTTGCAAAGATAGGATCTCCAAATAAAAATCTAGAACTACGAATTCAGAATTTCGAATTCTAATTATCTCATGAATTCTATTTTTTCAGGTCGCCGGAGTCAACAAGCACTATCCTAAAGTCACTAGTCTCCTTAACCCCGAACAAATCCGAAATATTTCTGAATCTTGGGACACTCATTACGAATATTTCAAATCAGTCGGCTTCATCACAAGTCTTCGGTCTACCGACTACTACCATCGCTCCATCGACGGCTGCGTCAAAATCATTGGAGGTGACGGTTACAAGATCGTCGGCTGTCGGACTGTTTACTCATGCATAATAGAACCAGTAAAGAACTTTGAGTGTATCCAATCGAGGCAACAATGGCAGAAGCACACCTTAGTTGAGGGTAAGTTTGATGCCTATTTGCCTTTGGGATCACCAATGCTCGAGAAGAAAATGAACGGGTGTACTTTGGAGTAATTTGTTTCATTATACTGTTTAAAATAAAGTACTGGGATTAGATCTACCATTATTGGAAGTTTATATATAAAGCCTTGTTCAATAGGAATGAGAATTTTAGAATTTGTTTCTTCAGAAATCAGTTGTAATGCTTTCTTTTACAAGATGTAGCTGATATTAGACAATTTGGAAATATTACAAATTCATACAGTAGAATATTCAGTGAATATTTTTAGAAACTGTATCTAGTAGTTAAGGATAAATTCGTAGTTAATTCTTTTTAAAACGTCATAATAAAGACGATAATTGAAGATAATTTGACTTAATATTTCATAATAAATAAGTGATATAGTCAGAGGAACAAGAAATTCCTTTTCCATCAGCAAAGTGCAAAAAACAGATTTATTAATTTGAAATTTAAATTTAGGACCAAAAAAATCTTTTCAATAAATGATGTCATCAATATTACAATCATTAAAGCTTGTGCTAGTCTTTTTAAATGGGATTTGACAAGAACAAAAATTTTTCGGAGCAATTAAAGTTGACAGTTCCGTGTAGTTTAATAAATCTAAGTTTAAACATAGACTTCCTTTAAATCCAATGTTGAACGAGACGATTTGTAAGATATTTTTAATAAACATAATTATTTTTTGCAAGACTTACATAAGAAAAGAGAAAACGAAACATTCTCTATTGGAAAATATGGGAATTGTAAAACTACCAAAGATATCTGTTGTGGACGCATAGTCCCCATGACCAGAGATATTCAGAATACCGAAGTCTTAACCGTCTCTTCTCCACTGAAGAGCATAAAAGGGAACACTTCGATGTATCGGTGTGTCCTCCTTGAGTGTAGTTCTGATACTTAGTAATATTATCCTATTCTTATAATTGTGTATTATTGTTAAGTAAAGACATAACAATATCTTTGCGTCAAATGCATCTTCTAAGGTTATAAAAGCAATGAATAAAAAGTATGCAGTGTCAAATATGTCATTACTAGAATAACAGCTTCAGAAGCCAGTGTATTAAGAGATTCTTGTCTCCACGTTGTCATAAGCATATGCTCATCTCAGAATCGGTTATTAAATGGTAGTTAAAGCCACAGAAAGCAAGGAAATTATCATCTTACTGGGTGACGTGTGGATCGAAAAATAAATTTGACTGATTAAACCTTGACTTCTTTTGTCATTTGACTAAGCCTTTTGGATTTTCGGCTAATTAGGAGGTACCTCAGACGTTTGTGAGCCTCCTGACCGGTCTAGCTCCGTCCTTTCGGTCACAACTATGCCCTTTTCTCTTAAAAATATCTAATGCTTGTACTTTATTGACTACTCCGGAAATTCTGAAGATCATTGAGCACCAATTAACTACTATACACTTTATAATGCGATAATAAGCTCACTACATTCAGTTGCATTTTATTTATCTGAATTCTGTAAAATGAGTTCTCTTCCACAACGAATTCTACCATATATTTACTACGTCAGCACAGCAATATCAATCTTCGCTAATGGTCTTCTTATCTGGTTGATATTGAAAAAGACCAGTCAAGCTATGAAAAATTACAGCCATGTCTTGCTCCAGGCTGCTGTTGTGGATACTATGGCTTCCATTAGTTATGCCATAGTTCAATGTGTGAGTTTTTGTTGAAAAATAACTGACTTTAATAGACATTAATCAGCATTGTTCAGCAAATGGAAGTTGCTGCAGGCTATGCTTTCATCAGATCCCCTACAACCTGGATGAACAAACTTGAAGGACAATACAAATGCATCCAAATAGCTTTATTTGGAATTACAGTGGATACTGTAGCTGTGTCCATTCCTATCCAATGTATTTTCCGGTATTACATCATCCTCAAGTAAGGAAATGATTTTGTTTTTAATTACCTAATAAAAATCATCAATTTCTAAATTTTACTCTCCTTTGACATAACCGCCAATAGTTCCAAAAATGTTCATCATAATAATTTCTTTATTTGAAATTTTCTTTTCAGGAAAAAATATCTCTCAACAATAACTACTTTGTCGATGTACTTCTTTTCTTTTTTGATTACAGTATTCTTTGCTGTTTTCGACTGGCAAGCTTATCACCCAGTTTATCCAAATACAGAACCAGCTAGAATCCTGCTTAATTACGAGATTTGGAAAAATGAGCCCAACGTTCTTGGAACTTTTTGTGCAGGAAAAGTTCTTTCCTTTGGAATCCTCGGATTCATCTTCTGCGCTTCTGCCGTTGCCAATGTCTCCCTCTTCGTCATCATTTACACAACCTGGAAAGTCCATAGGTTCCTTAATCAATCCGCAGTCCACTTATTGCCAAAAACAATAGACCTCCAGAACCAGTTCAGCAGAATGGTTCTGTCTCAGACGATCTTACCAGTGATAGCTTCAGTAACAATGATGATTATTAACACTACTGGAGTGATGCTCCGAAATTACGAGGGAGGCTTGTATCTATTCTTGTTTGTCATTTACTCCATTATCTCTGCTGTCAACCCGATCATAACAATACTATGCATTCGAAGTTACAGAAATACAGTATTTTGGTGGCGAGAAGAAGTTAGTCAAAATAGCTACATGAACGCAGACGGAAACCTGTCGCAACAAAGAACAACAAGAGGGAGTACAAATTGAATCTTCCATATCCGAGAGATCTTTTTTAGTTCTCAATTATCTGCAAATACCAACAAAAATATTCGTCATTATATACAATACAATACAATACAATACAATACAAATTGCTCTAGCTGTTGCATGGGCGCGGTCTCCCGCGGAGCCAACGTCATTATATAAATATATTTTCGATTATTTATTAGATGTTAATAAATTCTAACTATAGATCAAACAATTGGTAACAAACTTTTTCAAATTTGATACAAAGTACTCAACTTGCTCCTTATGGAATCCTTATACATTATTTTACAAGTCAACCAATTTCTCAATTGTTTTAACCTTTTAACGTGATTACTTTTCCGAGAGATCATCGTTGTTTGATCATTCTCGGATTGCAGTGATTAAAACTGTCTTCGCAGAACGTTGCAAATATAGAAGAAAAATGGATCAAAATGCAAAACATACTTTAAAGAAATCCGTCAAAATCTTAAAACATATTTTCTTCAATATTATCAGCAAAATAAACAACAACTAGAGCTATAAATCAATAGATAAAAGGATTTAAGCAGCGATTCTATAATGCTATTTTTAACAGCTTAGTTGCAAAAAGATGTTAAATTTCCTTTGGAAATGGCATATGATTCCTGTATTCTTATATTCCTGAAATATTCGGCAATATTCTGTATTGTTGTGGTCTTGAACGGATTATTAACCCTCGGATACTATGTCGCGCTTTTCAAGACCCCTCTGACTTTCTTCGTTGTTGGTTTTTCAGTACTTTTCTTCTATTTAACCACCCTCGAACATTCATATAAGATCGCTCTCGGAGTTGCTGATTTACCCAAAACTGGACCGATCCAAATCTACAATCCGTCAGCTAATTGCAAGAAGAACTTTTTAACTATCATAAATGCAATCAGTATTTTCGTTATTTTGGTGAGAGAATCTTCTCTGAAGTAACTATGACTTTTTTCAGGTCCTCCAATTCATCATTTCCATTAATGGGTTGGTTTTTTCAATCACCATTATCCGCTCAAAATCCTCTATTTGTCCTATCGACAACAAGCACCCATGTTATCTGCTTCTTTTCTGCTTCTTCTTAACAATTTTCTTTATGTTTGTTCGTCGAAACTTCTTCAGAAATATTTATAATGATGTTAGCATCGTTGAATTCGACAACGAAGCATTAGGAATCCATGTGAAGTCTACGATGATTGCCGAGGACGGAGTGAAGACTATTGTCACTGAATTAACAAAAAACCGAATAACAAAAAGAACGACCAAAGCAACAGACAAGTATGGACAAACAACGGTTGAAATTGAAACTTTCGAATCAAACGAGAACCCGATTGAAGACAAAGGAAAATTTATCGGAATTGCTTTGCTGACAACTTTTCTTTATTATCGTGAGTTGATTTGAATTAATGTAGTTTAATTGGGTCCTCATTTAGCTTATTCATTAATTAAAAAAGTGATAAAGCAGGTAAAACAAAGGAAACACAATTCTCAGCCAGAACAAGATGCGGATATGCAGCCCTTCTCCATATAGGATGTAATTTATTATCCATACGAATAGTAAAAATAAAAAACTTTATTCTTGAATAGCAAATGGTTCAATGCATTTAGTTCCCTTTTGTAGGTTTTGAAAAATGTCATTATTGAAGAATTTTCATTTTCTTACTCGAGCTAATCAGTCATTACAGCTTTGTGTTGGATTGTACGTGATCTATTTGAGCGCAAGCCACACCGCGTTGGTCCCGAAGGGAAATACCCTGAGGACCAACGAAATTTGTACGATTGCCTTTTGGCGGCAATTTGGAGATTGCGCAATAATTATGCTAGAGTTGTATTTTATCTCGTGCCGGAGGCCCCATAAAGTAATTTTATATATTTTTCGTCTACACGCGGACCCGGATTCCCCAGCGACGATCCAACACTTTGCATTTTAGATTTTCAAAAACAAAGAAATTTGAAATCATATATTTCGCAGGTCAAGTAAAATACCGAATTTTAATACTTCTCTTTACTTTTACTTTTTCAATTACCGATTTTTTGTGTAGTTAAAATTTGTGATTAAGCTGGAAATTTATTTTTCTCAGCCTCGTTCTTTAGAAAATTGACGAAAACTTTATATTAGTAAATTTCTCGGTTAAACCGTTTTACTTGGTTCCAGAATTCTAATACTACTTTTCATTTTCTCACAATGACCAATGTTTCTGTGTAATTTGTCAATCAATACGTTCTCTGCTGTTATAATAAAAGTACCCCTATTGAATTGTATTTCCTGATGCTTGGAGGAGTTGCAACAGAAGCAGTAGTTTTCGGATTGAATGGCTAGATAAGTTATTTTCTCAGAGAAAAAGTGACACATTCAAATCAAAATTTTGTCTTAGATGGATTTTACCAAATGATAACGGGAAAGTTGGAACAGCTAGAGCCATTGCCCACAGGACTATTCAATGGTTCCTTACTGTATTACAGTAATGTTGTCTTTTGGGTCATATTTGATTATTGCCTACTGCAAGTCAAAGATTTTTATATCCATGAGAAATAATGAACAATTGTCTCGATCAAAATAATTGCAACTTGACATTTGTTTGCTAAACTGAAAGATCATTTTTCTAATGAACCTTTGAATGCGATCTGTTAATCTGTATCTACGAGACAACTATTACGCAGTGAGATCATAAATATTTCGTTTACCATCAGTAAGAGAGAACCTACTAAAATTCTCCCAATTTCTCCAAATTAAAGATTAAAGTAAAATTTTTCTCAAATAACCTACAGATAAATCAATACAACTTTTCCATCTATTTAAATCACAAAATTACCAAGAATTCTACAATGAACATAATTGATGTGTGACGATCAGAATATTTATATCAAATTTATTTAGCCCAAAAATGCCACCCACGTTGAAAACAAAAATTTACAAAAACAAACAGACCCGATCAATGCCATGTGAATACTGATCAAACGAAATCAAGCAGTCCTCTCCTGCTCCAGTTGATTAGTAAGGACATTATGAAGAATCTGACTGATGGCCACTCTGGCAATAGCTCTGTTCTCTGGATTCAACTTTCGAAGATCTAATGCAATCAGCTGTCCAGCCAAACTGCATTCCTCTTCGATGGCTTTTCGTTCTTCCGCCACCTTAAGCATCGCAAATAATTCCATAGGATTGACTGGTTGCTGTCCAGAAGTCTGATGATCCTCTTGAAATACCTTCTGCGGAACGGCGTTTTTACGTTTCTGTTTCTTCGCCGGGGGATCTAAAAACTAATTAGATTTAAAGCAATTACCAGACCACTCACCATCACTAGGTTCTGCCACCTCTATCGCCGAACTACTCGTCATAGGTCCAGAAACAATTACACTCGTCGAAGCTTGAACTTGAGGAAGTGAAGGGGATTGGCTTCCGGTCATAATCTTGTCAATGAGCTTCTCTAAGGTGTTATTCATCTGAGAACGTTCATTGTCGGTCATTTTAGCGGGATCTTCTTTGATTACAGAATGAGCTCCTGCAGAAACAGAAAAACTGTGATTTTCTTTCTCTTCGTCACTGTGCTTGTCCTCGTCTGATTCCTTCAGGAGCCAGTTAAGTTGAGGATCAAAGACGCCCTCTCCTCTTGCCATCTGCTTTCTCATTTCTGCAGCATAACGTCGGCGGTAAGCCACAAAGCGGTCTCTACAGCGTCTAGCTGAAAGAATTAAAGCAGTGATTGATCAAAAAAGAAAATTCAAACAATCATCAAAAACAAGTCATTATTCATCTTTGATCAAGTAAAAGTGACTCACAAGTAAGATGCGGATCCAGGCATTTGGCGATCGTCGTCCAGATATGTCCCTTCAAAGTCTTGTTAGTCCAGTTCTTGTGTTTCTCGTCGTACAGGATAGGATAAGGCCTGACGAGTTCGAAAAGTTTGAAAATTGTTTGTGGTGGCCATTCTCGAAGATCTTCCAACGAATGTTCAGTCATCTGAAAAATTAAAAATCACACAATCACGAAAGAAAATGTAGAATGAAACGGGATTCTTGATGGAAGAGCGCCAAGTAGGGATGTTAGAGGAAACAAAGGACCAGATGTCATTTTTGGCGCTCGAACGTGATCGCTGTCTCCGTAAAGAAGGCAAAAATGCGCGAGTCGAGGTCATTACGAATGTGCACGAGGCATTGTTGATGGGAAAAGCCGGACCCGCCTGTCTTGATGTGATGAACGAGTCTCGGAATCGATGCATTCATTCCAAAAGTAATCAATTGTGGCTTTATTCGAATTAAAAAATGAGATCACTTGAAAAATTGATATATAAACTATTAAGCATAATCAACTTTGGAATTCTCGTCGACGATAAAAACTTTGCGTTGCTTTCTGGAGGGAGAAAGCTCGTAAGTCCATGGACGAGGATCGGTTTCGCAGGTAAGATCGAAGATGATGGTTGTCACAATGATGAGAACGGCGATCGAAAGGAATATCCCGGACCACTGAAAGAGAACCAACGATGAATGAGATGTCTTCTCGCACTGGTCTGTCCTATCCGAAACATTAATAAAAAGGAAACTTGGGTTTCTCTCCAGGACCAGTTTCGGTTTTATGATTTCTCTGGTGATTTTATCTTTCGAACGAGAATATAGGTCCATGGATCAATGCGAAGCGAAAAGTACCAAGAAAACAATTTCGAAATAATAAAGAAGAAAAACTGGCTCACCTCGCTCGGAGTGTTGTTCGGAGCGAAAACGGAAACAACCAAGGGCAAGAAGAGCACGATGCCACTGTTGATGATGGCGATGATGATCATGATGACGTGAGCATACTGCATCGACAGTAACTGGGCACTTTTGGAAACTCCAACAACATTCAATCCAGAAAACATAACAGCGAGGGTGAAGGCGAGTTGTCCGAGAAATTGGGAACTGTTTTCTGGAAGAAATCCAAGCCAGATGATACAGAGAGCCATGGACATCTGGGAGATAGTGGCGAAGATGAGCACTCGGGATTTCTGGGAGATGCAAGTGGCTTTGTCGCTGAAGGGCCCGGCTATCAACTTCACAATGGCCGATCCTACGAACGGCAAAGCAGCGGCGACTCCGGTCTTCTGAACGTCCATATCCAGGACTTTGTTCAAATAAGTCGGTCCATATTGCACGAATATCTGGAATCCAGTGAATCCCCCGAGGGAGCTAATCCAGACCCCGATCACAGCTTTGTCCGTGAAGATTTCTCTATATGGAATCGGAGGTTTCTCTCCATTGGGCATGACTACAGAAGTTTTTCCTTTCATGATTTTGTTCAACTCCTTCGAACTGACGTTCTTGTGTATAGCAGGGGAATCTCGGTAGAACAAATAAAAAACTACGAATGAAACGATTGTTAAACATCCTTGGAGGTAGTAGATTCCCTGCCATCCATAAGAGGATTCGCAGAAGTACCCAGACACAGGCATCGTGAAGATCGGACCATACTGGAAATAACTTTCTTGAAAATTACTATTATAAAAATCAATGAATATTTTCACAAAATTGTTTCAACAAGAATTTTCAGAATCTTCTAGAAACTTGTGGAGTTTTAGAAGATTCCAGGACTTTTCAGTCGATTTCGAAATCGTGAAAAATTTTAATTTAATAAATAAATAACTTAGAAACGAACATTTTTCGAAAATAACTCGGAGAAATTTCCAGAATCTTCTAGAAACTCCAGAATTTTGTCTTAGAAATTTCCATGAAATCCTAATTTTGTTTATTAAAAGTGTACCTGAACATGGCAGCTAAGCATAGCGATGAACATGCCACTTCCTTTCAAAGTGGACCATTCAGAGACGATCGAACCCAAGGCCGGGAGGGAAACGGAGATGGCGACTCCTTCGAATACTCTCATCAGGAATAGGAAAAAGAATCCCATATTTGCGGCCAAAGGACTCAACAGAGTGGATACTGCTGAGAGCAATCCGTACACAGTGAAGATGTTCCTTGTGCCGAATCTGGAGGTCAAAACGGGGAGCGGCAGAGTTCCGAGAAAGTTGCCTATGGCGATCGCTGAGAAGAGCCATCCTTTTTCTCCAGCAGAGTAGTTGTATTTAGAAGTACCGTTGACGACATCGTCATCGACCATGCAGATGATTGTAAAATTCAAAGCTAAGGAGTTGCTCAAAACCAAGGTGAAGCAGAAGATAGAGACGAGCATCACAACGTATCGGGTCGAGTGTCCGAAAAAGAACCCTTCCTCCTGTTCTGGAGGAATTTGGTCTGTACCCTCCTTCCCCACATCACGGAGGTTTTCGCAACTCATAGCAATGATCGCTGCTCCCGTAGCCATCACAGAATGCTGGAAATAAAGATTCATCAAAAACAGTTAAAACAAACGCTAAATTTTTTATAAAACTATTTCGACATAGAATTTCACAATTTTATAAAAACTTCCAGAATTCTTGGTTCTAGATGGTTCAGAGAAGTTTACTTTTAATTTCAGAATTCTTGGTTCTAGATGGTTCAAAAAAGTTTACTTTCAATTTCAGAAGGATTCAGAAACTACCATAAAATTTTAGAATATTTCGTAATTTCCCTTTAAATTCTGGAAATTTCCACAGGAGTTTTTACTGGATTATGGAAGGTTTTAAAAATTTTCACAAAAATTTAGACCATTCTGGAAACTTTACAAAATCCTAGCAAACTGGAATCGAAAAATACCGATTCGTTATTGTTAAATATTAAAAAAGACTAGGGATCATTGCATCTGAAGTTTGGTCAGTCAATACGACTTTGGCGATTATGATAATCAACCGGCAAAAATCATCAAAAACAAATGTGAAGAACAAAGTCTGGACGGAAACGGACTTGAACCCGCTTGGTTCAGCTGAACCATCACGGCTGGGGCAGCAAAGAACGATCGGCAAATGTTTTCCGGACACGGCTGGATCCGCAATGACGAAATCCGAAAATAAATGATCAGTGACCTTTATGCTTTTAAAATTAAGAATTCCAAATTTTCGGTTTCAATGTAATTCTGTAATTCCAGATTAATTATTGCCATTTAAACCTGCCTCAAATCGGCTCAGTTCAGAGTCCTCTTTAATTCCGAATTTAAAAGACCACTAACTAAATTTGTGTTCGAAGAATAAATTAAATATCGTTTTTGATAGGATCAGTATTTGAGATAGATCTTCAAAAAATGGAAAACAAAAAGATTCTTTGATGAAAAATATTGGTCTTGCTGCAAACTGTGCTTAAAAAAATAGCAGCAAAAGCCGTGATCGATGAATAACACAAGTACCGAACACACCGGGATCGGCGTTTAACCTATATCCTCAAAGAATGAATTATTAATTTAACATTTCTTTTTATTTTTTTAGAATAATTACTTGGTGAATTGTTAATAGTATCCTCGGGAGAAGTGTCGTCAATTTTCCTCACTTACCAGTTCTGCCAAAATCATGAAAGTATTGAAATAATTGTTCCTTCCGTTAGAAATGTACTTAACAATTCTCATTCTATCGAAATTTACTTCGTTAGCACAAATGCTGTGTACAGTATTGTGTTTGAAGTTCAGTTTGTGGTCGAATTTCTAAGTGATTTTTAGTATTCTTCTAGTGCTTTTATAATCTAAAAGATCTTACATTGATAATTATTAAAATGTCAATTGAACTGTGTGTATGACAATATAGGAAGAATTGTATAACTCATCATTGATTTATTAAGTTCTTAAATCACTATTTTGTTAATAACAGAATCATGGGAGAAAGTTCGAGAAAATTACGTTACTTTTACTCAAGCGTTAGACACAATAACATATTTTGTAGTTGAGCATTTATTTAGAATCTATTGTTCACCTTACAGTACTCTTTTTTGAAGTGACGAAACGAGATAAATAAACGAAAGTCTATAAAGTGCGTGTTAAGATTTAATAATTGTGATTCACAAAATAAGCTAAGCTTTATTGTGAAACGAATTGTATATATCTTTAGAATCTGCATTTAGTGGATGCTGAACATTCTGTTGAAACAAGAAAATAGGATAAAAATATAAAATTTCGTATATCAAATATTTCGAAACTATGAGTAAATTCGCTTACATATTTGACGAGTTTCATTCATTTATTTTTCAATTCCTTAGCTCCTGCGTTAGTTTTATCAATATTAATAATTTTTTGGAATTAGGTGAACTTTTTACACTGTATTCTCAATGTGCATTGTACCTAATTCACCAAATAAGGATTTACAGTGTCAAAAACCATTAAAATTACTTATTGAAATATCGTATCAGTGTAAGAAAAGTTGTTGGAAATTGAAGGATTTCGTAATCAGCATAGTTTGACATTTGGACAGTTATACGTTCTTATTTATAAGTTATCCTAAAATTTAATCATACTTAAATCCCACAATGATGAAATTTCCTCTAAAACCGGTGAGTTATGATCAAATTCTCGAAATCTTACAGATTTTAAGAGTCTCATGGACACTTTTGAAATCAGCATTTAAAATCGGAAGTTATGGAATTTTCTAGAATATTCTGAAACTTCATGTTGAGTTATTCCGTAATACTGTTTATTTATAATTTCTGTAAGGATGTGATTTTTGTTTTCTAATCAGTATCCCCATAGTTCGTACATAGAGGAATATATTAATAATACTTTGTATTTCATTGTGCATTTTAAAGGAGCACATATAGAGAACACAGTTCAATTCCTCCCATCAATCTCCATAGAATCATAGAATCATAGAATCATAGAATCATAGAATCATAGAATCATAGAATCATAGAATCATAGAATCATAGAATCATAGAATCATAGAATCATAGAATCATAGAATCATAGAATCATAGAATCATAGAATCATAGAATCATAGATACAGTCCAACACCTCAAAGTGGTTAACCAATGTTTCTTAATAAACCTGAATCTCTTTTTTATCTTGCTTTATTTTATCTATATCTAAAAAAGCAATAAAATGTAGTAGGAAGAGCTGTCATAGTGAGAATTTCTAATTTTACCATGAGTTAAAAAGGGATTTTCCAAACAAATGCAACTTTTACCAAGAGTTTTTATTCATGAAAAATGTCTCTTTAGGTAGTGTTAAGTTGAATGTTAGATATTTTTAATAAATAAACTAGCTTCACTTTAAGGTTTATGTTCATGCTTATTAGACAAAATCATAATATAATTCCCCACAATTCTTTGAATTTTCTAAGCGTCATTAAAATGTCCCAGAATCACGCAAATGTTAGGTTTCGTAATTTTGCATTTGAACTCGAAAGTTCAGCAATTTTGTGTTAAAATAAGTCTTAAGAGAATTTCGTGGTAACCGTTCCTGTTTTCTGATAATACAATTTTGAAAATCATAACAATCTTCACTGATTTAGAACCTCCTCATGTGGCTGTTGACCTTCTACGCTTATAACCACTATATTGGCTCGGCTCTTTGTCTCCCCATTAGCCTACTCTTATTCTACCTTATCTACAACAAAACGAACAGCTGTATGAGACCATTGAGTTTGGTTATCCTTCAAACTTCAATTGTTGATCTTATTGCTTCGCTGATTTTTACTTTTTCTCAAGCGGTAGTAATGAAGCTTCCTTGAATTCGAGATAATGCTCCTAATTTCAGCAAATGGAGGTTAGTAATGGTTTTCTATTTACTAGAAGCCCAGCTCCATGGAACGTCAATAATCGTTCACCTCAATGCTTCCATCCCATCTTGTATGGGTTGACTTATCAGATAGCTTTAGCTTCGATGCCGATTCAGTGTCTCTATCGATACTTTCTTATTTTCAAGTAAATATCAGTACTTTTAAATGTTTAACAATTAGTTTAGAAAACAACCTCCTCCTGTATTTACCCCGGTAATCGTCTACATTCTAAGTTTTCTCTTCATGTTGCCCTCGGCAATTTACAATTACACACAGAATTCTGCAGCATCTGAAGTTCCTGGAGCCATTGAAGCCTTTAATCAATTAGGAAACTGGAGGAATACCCCAAATGTATCGACAACTTTTTGTGCAATGAAAGTAGTAAGTCTTCTAGTGTCCTTTTGACCGTAATTTCACTTTTCAGTTACAATCAGCGAATATCATTTACATCTTTTGTCTCATTGTTGGTTCTAACATTTGCTTCTTGATTATGATCTTTACTTCAATCAGAATCCATAGACACTTGGTTCAAACCAGGATCCACTTTTCCGCACGTACTGTAGAAATTCAAAATCAACTCGGAAAAAGGCTAATTGTTCAATCGATTATTCCGTGTTTTTGTGCTATTAACATTATCGTGATTACTACGATATCTTTCGTATTAACGAAGTATGATGGAGGAATATTCCTACTAATTTTCATGCCATATCCTTATTTCTATATTGTGAATCCTCTCTCAACTATTTTATGCATTAGATCCTACAGGAAAGGTGTTGTCGAGATATTTAAGAGAGATAACAACGTGTCCTTCGAGTTAAATGCCATGGCTTCTGTTCATCCACAAAGGATAAATGCTCAGAAAACTTTTGTAGCTCTTGAAACCCCCAATGTTAAACCATAAGAGCTATATCTTACATAAAATAAATAAATTTTTAAACACCAAGTGAACGATAACAACCAAAACTCTAAAAAGTGCAATTCCAGAGATATCCGCAGAATAAACACACAAAATTGATATCAAGTTAATTTCAAAAGGATTACTAGTCAGCATTTGCTCATCCAGAAAGACACTTTAACAATTGGAGGATCCAGAAGGAAGAGAAAGAATTTGCAATTCAATGTTCAAATTCAAATAGAAATCACTGTTCAAATTCAAATGGAAATTCGCGCGGTTTGTTAGGAACGCAATGCCAAAAAACGAACAGTTTGAACAAATCGCGCGCGAAAGCAATTTTGAATCACACTGGTCATCTTACTAACGACTTCACTGTTCTCCTGCGAAATCCGTTCAGCTTTTCTCTTTACCGCTCCTATATATCCACTATGAAAAAGAGCATGAACCGCAGATCATCTGTAAGTTGATGTTTTTCCTTTTGCTTAGGTTTTTGCATAATTATTCCAGATTCTGAAAACGGTTGATGAGAATCAACCAGAAAGACCCACTACTCGGAATCCGAGAAGAGTCAGCTGGCACAGTGTTCGTATCGTGAAGGAGTTTGGCTCTGATACTGATGAGATGAGTGAAGCCCCGAAACATGAGCCGATGCATCTGAGTGACGGATCAACGTGAGTTTTGATATATTAATTTCTACTTTGCTTTTTTTCAGGAATATCTCCGCTTTCCTTGAACAGGAGAACGACCTCAAGACTAATAGTGCCGATGCGGATGTTACAATGACGAATCCACTTGGAGAAAATGAAATGCGGAATCAAACCCTTATGTTCTTCCAAAGTAAAGAGGAGAGTCATTTCACTGTGTATCAAGGAGATTCTACTATGAGTTCTGAACCAACTCTTGGGTTCTTCGATCAGTTACCACGGAACATGGATGCTCAAGATAGCTTCGCTTTGCAGGAAACTATAATGCAAGATGGGCTGGAACAGACGATGGGATTCTTTGGTGGACTTGATCCTCGATTTGTTTCACCTGTTAGGAGCAATACGTCTGCCCCGAAGTTTGATTTCACTCCAGTTCATGTCCAATGTAGGTTCTCATGTAATTTAAATCATAATGGGAGACTTTTTAGCTCCAACCAGTGAACACAGTCCAATGAGAGTTGACACAGAAGCCAAGAAATTATTTGATGGATCTGCTCTATCTCCAATCAAATGTTTCCCAAGTAATACCGAAGCTGAAGTTCCAGTACAATTGAATTTCGAAGAAGACGTAAATATGGTGAATGAAACCTTCCAAGATGAAGAGAAAATGGCTGTTACTGAGGATTTGGAAAAGATCAGGATTGAAGACGATAGAGAAACCCTTCCTGAAACTGGGGAAGAGCAAGTTGATGATGAACGTGATGAAAATAATTCTCCAGTAATGTTCGAAGTCTCCCAAAAGATCCTTGAGACATCACTTCGGGTCATGGCCGAGCATAATCCTAAACTAGAGCAATTGAAAATGGTGATTTTCCTATTTTGTGAATGGTATAATTAGATCAACATTGAATTTCAGAAAGCTCGTCGGTTAAGTGATCGATTAGCAGAAATCACACAATCTCGACGTCGATCATCTTTGTTAAATTCTCCAGCGGACCAAATCAACGCTACATTATCCGAGATGTTTGAAAAACCTCAAGCACAGTCAACTCAAGTTCTTCCAGATCTTAATGCTACCAAAACAACCTCTGACGTGAACAATATGTCAAATTTAGTAGCTGAATCCAAAGTTCTTGAAAATGACTCTAATGCTACTAAAACAATCTCCGATGCAGATGTTATGTCTGATTTGGTGGCTGAATCTGCAGTTCTTGAGAAACAAAATACGGATTTGTTTTCTAAATCCCTTAACTCATCTATTGGTGGTGACGGGGGAACCTACACAGTACAAAATTCCCCTGGTATGAAATCTCCTGCAAAGCCTTTGGAACCTCGTGTTACTGCTGGATCCTTCTATGCTCCTGGTTTCTCCAGTCCGTTATTCACAAGAAGTACACAAATGCTGGATGACATACATACTCCGACTCAATTGGTGACAATGAATGAATCAGAATTCATGAGAGGCACTATGAAGCTGAATGATTCAACAAGATCCAATATTAATCGTAGTGCTGTGGAAACTGTGAATCATGGTAATATTTTGAATATTACTACTCCGACTAGGGGAAATATTCTGAAATCAGATGGTGAAACGTTTACTGTTACTCCTGAAGAGAAGTCTAACACTACTAATTCTGCTGATATTGAAGAAATGGTTTGTGATGATGCTCTGAATCCTCCAGCAAATATATTCGAAAATACTTTTCAATCTGTTGGTTCTTCGAATACTTTGCCGATTGCTCCCTCAACTCCAGCTGTTAACAGAATGAGTTACCTTCAGAGTTTGAACATGCTTGTTCCGTTAGAAGAAGAAGAGGAGGAAGAACATCAAAGTTCAGCAATTAATCGTTTTCCACATTTGGCGGAATTGATGAAAGAAGAAAAAGAATGGAAAGAAACTCAAGGAAAAAATACGTCAATTAACTACAGTAAGAAGTATGCTAATGGTGATTCTCTGATTATCGATAATGGTTCTATGATGTGTCATTCAATAGCTCGTACTCCTGGTAAAGGGATGAGAGGAATAGAACCTGGAGAACTCTTTGAAGAAGAAGTTGCTGACAGTACTTTGGGACAATCATTCGCTAATTCTTCGATTTATTCAGTTGGAAAACAAAAGAATTCTGATACCTATACGATGTCGTCTTATGTGAGTTTTAATTTTTAATTTTTTAGACATTTTACGGGTTTTAGGGGTGCTGTACACGTCAATTGAATCCAACTGAAGCAGCATTAATGCGTCAGTTGGAATCACAAATTGAGCAGCTAAAAGTTTTTGGAGGAAATTTGGTTGAAGCTACTCCGGAGATAGCTAAAATGTGTGAATCCTTAAAAACAGAATGGATTGTTTATGAAGAACGACCGCTGTTGTCTTCTATTTACTACTTGGCAGAAATGACCATTGTGGATTTCCTATTCAAAGCCTTGAATGGATCTGGAGTCGACAAGAAGACTAATGAAGTTTTATTTTGCACTGCCAAAAAAGCTGAAGAAGCGTATTCGAGTGAGTTGATTATTTTTAGATTTTTGTAATTGTTGTTTTTAGCTGCTTTAAAGTTGTTTGATGAGATGCGGATCACTTTACCGAAATCGAAATTTGCAGAAAAATTGGGGAATGCTTTCTTTAAAGATAGATTAACGAATCCAGAGAAGAAAGAAACTTATACTAAGACAGCTTTGGAGAGGAGGAAAAGGAATGCTGAATTGAAAAGGCTTCATGAACAACGGATGAAAGAATTGAAACAAGAAGTAAGTCATCGAGAACAGGAACTCGTTGCTGAAAATGAAAGATTGAACCAGCTTTATGAGCAAACAATTAACAAAGTTACTGAAAATCTCAAAAAACTCGTCAAATGAAGTTTGTAATTTTAGTTTTTTTATTTTTTGGAGTTGATTTGATGTGAGTTTTGCGCTATACTATCCATCAGGGAATAAAACAGTTTTTTCATTTTCACTGATAACGCACCCCTTTTTTTATTCTACTCTTCGGAACACCTGTAAAAGAAATTTTGTGAGTATGGTTATCAAACTAAAAGGGAAAAAACGACAGTATGCTAATGTTTGTCCCTGGACGAATGTCTGTCATGTGGACGACCGGACGGCGAGTCGGTCATTATTATTCGTTTCGTGCGGCGTGTTTGGTTGTCTTCGATTTTTTAATTTTTTGTCTTCTGAATCTCGGACTTCAGTAATTTTTTATTTTGAAATTCTTCTCTTTTATCTTCTCTTTGTTATTTATAATAATAAATAAAACAGACTTGCAATTTCATTGTTTTTGGTGCTATTTTGTAATTGACCAGTTATCGATTAACTTGAAACCACATGACTCAATTTTGATTATGAAATTTTAGCTTTTGTGTAGTAGTTCTAATTTCTTCTTTCAATCATAATTTACTAGAGTATCTGGATTTGAATAGTGGTAATTAAGGTTGTTTTCAGTTACGCTTGTACTTAATCATGCAAATCTTCGTTAAAACCCTCACCGGAAAGACGATCACCCTCGAAGTCGAAGGCTCTGACACCATTGAGAACGTCAAGGCTAAGATCCAAGACAAGGAAGGAATTCCCCCAGATCAGCAACGTCTCATCTTCGCTGGAAAGCAGCTCGAAGATGGCCGTACTCTCTCCGATTACAACATTCAGAAGGAATCCACCCTCCACCTTGTCCTCCGTCTCCGTGGTGGCATGCAGATCTTCGTCAAGACACTTACGGGAAAGACTATCACTCTCGAGGTTGAAGGATCTGACACCATTGAGAACGTCAAGGCTAAGATCCAAGACAAAGAAGGAATCCCACCAGACCAACAAAGACTGATCTTTGCTGGCAAGTTTTACTGAGTCTCATATATGTCTACTTAGGCTTTTTCAGGCAAACAACTTGAAGACGGTCGCACCTTGTCTGACTACAATATCCAGAAGGAATCCACTCTCCATCTCGTTCTCCGTCTTCGTGGTGGCATGCAGATCTTCGTTAAAACCCTCACTGGTAAAACCATCACCCTCGAGGTTGAAGGCTCTGACACCATTGAAAATGTGAAAGCGAAAATTCAAGACAAAGAAGGAATCCCACCAGATCAGCAACGTCTCATCTTCGCCGGAAAGCAATTAGAAGACGGTCGCACTTTGTCTGACTACAACATTCAGAAAGAATCTACTCTTCACTTGGTTTTGAGATTGAGAGGTGGAATGCAGATCTTCGTCAAGACGCTTACGGGAAAGACGATCACCCTCGAAGTCGAAGGATCCGATACCATTGAGAACGTCAAGGCTAAGATCCAAGACAAAGAAGGAATTCCCCCAGATCAGCAACGTCTCATCTTCGCTGGAAAGCAGCTCGAAGATGGTCGTACTTTGTCTGACTACAACATCCAGAAGGAGTCCACTCTTCACTTGGTTCTCAGATTGAGAGGAGGCATGCAGATTTTCGTCAAGACTCTTACTGGTAAAACCATCACCCTCGAAGTCGAAGGATCTGACACCATTGAAAATGTGAAAGCGAAAATTCAAGATAAAGAAGGAATTCCCCCAGATCAACAGAGATTGATCTTCGCTGGAAAGCAGCTCGAAGATGGTCGTACTCTCTCCGACTACAACATCCAGAAGGAGTCCACTCTTCATCTTGTCCTTCGTCTCCGTGGCGGTGAAAACTAACTTTTCCGGAATCCATAGCTCCTGTATTCCGAGCTACTTTGTATTCTTGTGATTTTCCACGGATTTTTTGATTGCTTGACATGAAAGTCGAATAAACATTACAAGTTATGAGATTCTGATGAATCTGTCAGGTTTTTGATTCTTACGGTAATGGTTGTAAACAATAACTTTAAATCTCTTGTTCTATCAATAGGGTTGGTTGGAGAGACGATCTCCGTATAAGCTGGGTGACAATTTGGTGGTCATGTGTTTGAGAGTGTTTCCGGGACAGATCCTAAGTCCGGTCCCGAATGGAAGATAAGCAGAGTTGTGCCAATTCGAAGAATCTTTTTGATCTGAATTCATGAGCAGCTTCTTTCTAGATTTTCAGTGTCTCATTTTCTTCAGAAAGCAATTGGAAGATGGTCGTATTGTATTCGATTACGGTATTTACAAATTATGTACTATCTGTTTTATTCTTCGCGGTAAGAGTAATTGATTTATTTGGAATGCACAAATGTCACGTATTATTCTCTGAATATTTATGAACAAGTCGATGACTTTTTGGACGAGAATGGGTCAAATAAATTTACTTCAGTTTTATTTTTATTTCTCAAAGGAATAGATAAGACTTTTCAGCCTTGGTACTAAAGCGAACAATAAAACGATTTTTTTAAATTTACTTTTAAATTACTGAAAAGCAGCTTTTCATTTTTATTATTGCATAAATGAACATTAAAGTTTTATTTCACAAAAAGTTATAAAACAAATAATTTAACTAAATTTTGTATCAAACTCACTTTTTAGCATGTAATCGAATTTATTAACTTGATTTGTTTCTGAAAGAATTGCTATCGTGAAAAAATAATTATTAATTATCCGTTTCCTAAAGATATAGAATGTGTAAGTTTCGTTAATTTTCTACTCTATAGTGTGATAACTTCCTGTCTGTTCTGCATAAAATCGATCAGATTACTGTGCGCTTATTTTTCGGTTACCATAGCTGTATTTGATGCCTTTAACATTAGAATTCGTACATTTTTACTTTATATAACAAAAAACTTTTAACTGTCAGCTTTTTATAAGACTCACTTCATAAGCCGGCTTCTTTCCGGGTGGGGTGGCCGAGTGGTCTAAGGCGCCAGCTTTAGGCGCTGGTATCTTCGGATGCGCGGGTTCGAATCCCGTCTCCACCAAGGATTTTTTACTTTTACCGTGTCTTAAAGTGACTTGAATTCTTTTTTAAATATAGAATATCCGGTATAATGCAGCAGTCAATCTTTAAAGCTGTTCTAATATAGCCCTATTTAACGTCGAACGGTAAACTATCATTTAACTGAAGTAGTTGAAAATTTTTAAAAATTAATAATTATGTGATTGCAAAAGAGAATCAGCCACCCGCGAGTGAGAATTATCAAGGTGCCTAGGAGTTACGTGACATTTCTGTTCCAAACGTATATATTCCAACTTCAAAGTTAAAACTCAAAAAAGTATTTATAATACTGTAATCAAACACAGATTCTGAATCTAAAATCAGAATCAACAGTCAGTCATTAGAATTCAAGATTCTGAAGACAAACTCTGGGTTTTAAGGATATATCAAATTTTATATAAAAACTACTTTAAAAAATCAGAAACCTATCCACAATGGCTTTTAAATTACTACATAATAAATGTAAAGTTATTTAAAATGGTTTTTCACTTTTAATTTTTAAATTAAAAATATGAAAATTAGAACATAAAGATGGGACAAAAACGTCCTATTATGTGCACAGATTAAACCGAACATAAATTGGATTTTAGCGGTGAGTTATTGCACAAAAGAAGTTTATTCTGCTCTCCTTGACTCGTAGTTACCGTGTAGATTTCATGTGTTTTCTTCATAAATACACATGTTATTACTTCATTCTAATGTAATTTATTAATTGCTGCATACTTACAGAGGTATCAGCAATATCTTCTAAATTCAAGGGATATCCACTTGATCATCGGGGATTTTTCTCATAATTACATCTGAGAAAAGTGATGGAAACACAAAACGACCAAAATACCTCGGTTACTCGAGGCATAATTCCGATAGAGAACAACATGGATCGGAAGGAACTACTCCATGAAACAACAAATATTCAGCTACCAAAATTGAAAACCGAAAGCTATTAATTATCAAATTTCCCTTGTATCATTTCTCTGAACTGTAAATACTTGACACTTTAGCACTATCGAATCGTTTTTGAAACAAAACAACAAATGACTAGATATGATTTAACCTAATCCTAATATATTCGTTTGCGGTTCACAGCAAACTTTCCAATGTGCACGGTTTCGGGCTTGACTGGCCTAGATATGGCCATGCTTCTTTAGTAAATACCTAAGACTCGCATCTTTAAGTATAAAAATTGAAGATGAGAGAAATCATTATTTCGTGATTGTGTCAAGTGCAATCGAGGACGTTCTTTTTGTGACACCAAATTTCGTCGCAAAAACAAGTATTCAGAAGTAGTTCAAGATTAGACCAAAAGCGATTATATCATTGTGCTTCTCCAGCTCAAAATTAAATAACTTTATCTACTTTTAACCAAACAGTGGATACCACGAATTAGACAATTTCAAAATATTATCCTCAGAGAGTCCAAATGGATAGTTGTCATGATAAGCTGTCAGTTTCCCATGAGCAAAATTATCCGAATTTTCAAAAAACTCAAACAAGTCCAGATTTGCGGAACGAGCTAGTCCCACAGGCCACCGAGTGAAGTTAATACTAAAAGTGAAGTTCTCATGTTGACGTCTGAAGAACCTATAGACGGATTTCGGATCGATGGGGAGTTTTGGAACAGTTGTCGGAGTGTGAGTTATCCTTATCGATAACGACTCCAACTTCCCAACATAGTATTCATTCATCATTGAATCCCATTCTAAAGGGAGTTGTTCACAATGATAAGTGACTTGTTTTAAATTTGGCATTTTTTTCAACAAAGCTAAGAAAGTCATTCCAGGAGGTATCGAGTTGTGGTCAATTTTGAGGTGTTCGACATTTGGATGGAAGAGGACTTGGAACTCCGATCCCGAGAGCTCGGACCTGTAGATGGACAAGGTTTTGTGGTTGAAGATCATCAGGCACTTCATATAGGGCAGAAGGCTTCCCCCCTGAAGACTCTGTAGATTCAAGTTGTCAACGACATCGATGACGTAAGTGCTAACAACAGTTTTTTCTTCTGGTTCTGTGGGTGAGTCCAGAGGATGGACAATGTTGTAGTTGTCATTGTCAAACAAAGTGAGCATAGATACATATCTCTGAATCCTCGGGACTTCATAACTAATTCCCTTTGACGTTTTCGATAAGTTGTACTGTAGAATAGGAGAGCACAGTTTGTAAAACTGCCTTCTGGCGACATAATCGATATTTAGAAATCTTATTTTCGGCACTAAAGAACGGGTAACAGTCGGATTTCTTAAATTTACAGACTTACGTGATTCGTCGGGCGTGCTCACTTCCGAAACTTTAGGCAAGTAAGAAATGATGTATTTGCAGCTACACTCTCTTTTGGGTAAGTAGCAAGTGGTCCAAGTCTTCTGATTCCTACTGTTTTTGGTAGAGAAATACTGTCGAAAACAACAATTAAAATCGCACCAAATAAATTGATTCATTTGAGGCGAAAGAAAAATTGTTTTGCTGTGGTGACTGCATTCGAACATAGTTGGTGTGTCTATTCATGGCCTGAGAGAACCACTGTAGACAATCACAATCCATTGACCATGAACAATATCTTCAGAAAAACACAAGGAACCTAAAATCTTGTGAGTTCCAAGTTTGAACTCTACCAATGAAAATCTGAGTTGTTGTTCATTTTGATATCTTTCATCATATATGATATATGAAAAAAATTAAATAAATTTATCAATTGAAGTTCTTACAATGGATTCCGAATTTTGCTCGAAACTCATTTATCTGCTTTTCAAAGAAATAACATCACAACAATCTCCATTAAAAACGTTGGTTATGTATTGCTCATCAACCATCGTTGATATTTAAAAAACGAAATTTATCTGCAAAAACAAAAGAAAGTTACTGTAATTCTACTTTTAATAAACAATTCTTTGTATATATTGCTTTCTAAGGCTTCTTAAATGTAAATTTTAGTATCTCGTTTGATTCAGCAAGTCCGAGGTTTGGGCGTTGATATCCGATGATTTTCTCCTCGCATGTTTCCTTTTCATCAATTTTCCAACTTCATCTGGTTGAAGATATTAGCGGTGAAGAGGAACAGCTCCATTCTGGCCAATCCTTCTCCAAGACAAGCTCTCTTCCCAATCCCGAAGGGGATCAACTCCGGAGGAGAAAAGTATTTCCCATTCTCATCAATGAACCTCTCTGGATTGAAAATTTCTGGATTCTTGAAGTACCTCTCGTCTTTCATGAGACTTGAGACGTGAAAATAAAAAACTGAGAGGAAGTTAATTATTTTATTAATGATACCTGGAAGAAGCTTTCTCCTCTTCCATTAAAAATAATCGAAAAAAAAGATCCCAATAATCACGTAGAAAAACGCTAGAATTATATTGAATCCTGAATTCTCTTATGTTTTCCATGAAACTTTTTATACCATTCGAAAAGTTTGAGGAACTACAATAAATATAAAAAAGTCTCATTAACCAAATTCATCAATTAAAGTGTGTCATTGTCACAAGCTACGGACATTGGTCTTTTAGTCTTGTATCAAAAAACTAATAAATAATCACTTACTTCATTTTTAAAACGAGTAGATTAGTTAATCTTTAATCATTTTTTACACTTTTAAAACTTTAATAGATGCTTTTAGAATCTTCAAAAATGACGTAAATATAGTTTCGTAATTTTCTATTTTAACTGAAAATTTCTAGAAATTTTTTTCAGAACAATTGATAATAGATTTTTTACAATGATTTTTAATTTCTGTAATAATATAGTTATTTTTTTTAGTATCTAAATTGTACACGACAAGTCCAGGGTTTGCAGCGTGCTGTTATATGAATGATCCTTTCTTCTGAAAGTTTCTCTCCATTGGGGCTGTGTAACTTCATCTGGTTGAAGATATTAGCGGTGAAGAGGAACAGCTCCATTCTGGCTAATCCTTCTCCAAGACAAGCTCTCTTCCCAATCCCGAAGGGGATCAACTCTGGAGGAGAAAAGTATTTCCCATTCTCATCAATGAACCTCTCTGGATTGAAAATTTCTGGATTCCTGAAGTACTTCTCGTTTCTAAAAATAGCTGGAGTCTGATAGGCGATAGAAGTCCCTTTAGGAATCGTGTATCCATGAATAGTTACATCGTTTGCTGTTCTGTGGAGTAGATTGATGGGACCAAGGCCGAAATATCTATGGACTTCTGCAATCACAGCATTCAGATAATGTAAATCATTCTTGTCATCGACAGTAACTAATCTGTCGCTTCCGATAACTCTGTCAAGTTCTTCGTGAAGTTTTTTTTGTATTTCTGGTCGATTAATCAGATACAAACAAAGCCAGGAAAGAGTTCCAGAAGTCGTTTCCTGTCCAGCAATCCAGAGATCAAAGACCATTCCGTAAAGTTGTTGATCGCTGAAGAGTTCTGATTTTTCTCCATTTCTTTCCAATTTGTACTTTTCTTTCAGGTAAGCTTCGACATAGTCTAATGGATCTTGATCAGATCCGTAATCAATCTTCTTCTTGTGGTCATTGATGAGACCTAGAAAGAATTTTTCACATTCATCTATATCCTTCATAACTTTTTGATAAAACTGCTTAAACACTGGGAACTTGATGAAAAATTCCATATTTCTCTCCATCATTCTCATTAATGGATGACCCGCATGAGCTATCATATTCTCTGAGAATTTTTTCACTTTTAAAAACTCTTCTTTTTTGTCTCT
This sequence comes from Halicephalobus mephisto, assembly GCA_009193035.1. Classification (NCBI taxonomy): domain Eukaryota; kingdom Metazoa; phylum Nematoda; class Chromadorea; order Rhabditida; family Panagrolaimidae; genus Halicephalobus; species Halicephalobus mephisto. The sequence goes on along the minus strand of SWDT01000012.1, from coordinate 612,557 downwards.
GCCGTATCTATAACCAAATGTGAGGGCATTGATGATACTTCCTACTGCTCTATCCATCTCTTCCTGAAGAGAAATGACATCAATTCCGTTCTTGAAGTCGTTTCTAATATCGGAAATCATAGTAGTTACTTCCTCTAGAACCCTTTCCTGCATCAAGTTCTTCCCAAGTCAAAAATCTCTGAGCACCTTCAACGCAAATCTTCTGTGTTCCCGCCAGATAGATCCATCAGTGGTGATGACACCGTATCTACCTCTTTTTAGGAGATCTAGTCCTTCATTGACAGGTCTTTCTGCGTAACTGTCTCCGTCCTTCAAGAAAGTCTCGTAGATAGTGGGAACATCGTGAAGAGTGACTACTGGATTAGGTCCAAGCCAGATCGTTTGAATATCACCGTATTCCTTCTCCCATTTCTTCAGAGATTTCTCCATATTACCATTCAAGAAAGATAAGGCGTTTCCAAATATTGGGAGGGGAATTGGACCTGAAATTGTTAAAATTAGGACTATGCGGAAATTTCTAGAATATTTGAATGATTTAAATCAAGCAATCTTTGTAAAAGGTTTTATTTTTGTTCCATAACTGTATGACTACATTTCTCAGATAAACGACGACCCTTACCTGGAGGAAATTTTCTTCTTTTCCAATAAAATTGGTGAAATAAGAAAACCGAAATAATCAAACCAATCACAAAAAGAATCATTTTCAATTCTTAATTGAATTCATTAATTGTGTATTTATATCGTTGAATAAAGAGTTGTAGTGTGTGATTTGCACGCACTGTGAGCAATTATCGCAAGACTACTTGAAAATAAACTTGATATTTTTTTACACTTGTATCTTACAATAAACTCACCTCATTAGAATTATTACAAAAGGGGTTTTCTCTTGATGAAAATTTTATTATTTTAGAAAGCCTTCTTTCGACTCTTCTAATGATTGCAAAATTAGATTATATCAGATTTTTTAAATATTATTTTCCATTTTTAGCTGCTAGTGTTATATCGGTGTATTAACTGCACAGGTAACGCAGAATTATTTTTAATTGAGTGCGATCAATGTTTAAGGATCGCCAAGCACGCTCTTCATATATTAGACTCTAATCGAACATAATCGATGGTAAGATTGCAATTCAAAGAAACTTGATTGTAATTAAGCATAATCAACATACTTATCCTTTTTTACTTGCAGGAAAGAAGTACCTGAGGATGTTGATTGTGCTCAATTATAATCAACTTTCGCTGGATTATAATTTTATCATCAATTGCACTTGGTTAGCACCTAATATATGCGGAGGATACTCGGGGGTTCTTATGCGTTGATTATGTTCAGTTACAAATGATTACAACTCATCTGTGACTATTGCGTAAACAAGTCAGGACATACGATCTCGAAGGAAAATACCCTACTTGTTAGACCGTGAGCATACTGTCTACAAGATATTTTGAGAAGTGAATAGTTAATATATGGTTTTTATAGTGCTTAATCTTATTATTGTCTGGATAAATAAAAAACTTTCATATTCTTCATCTTTCATGTAACTCCATTAGTCCATGTAAGTCTAAAAGTTATGACAAGTGAGATTTTTCCATAATAAAAAACTGAAATGGTCTGCAAGATTCTTTTTTCGATTCCTGTAAAGATTGAAAGATTACACTATGTTTGTTTTTTATGACGATTATTGTTCAATCACGACTGACATAAGGAAGGATTTTCCTATGGTAAAAGTTCTTTCAGTTTAAAAGGTCCTTTTTCGATTACTATGAAGATTACAAATCCCTACTTTACTACTATTTATTATTTTATTTCATTTACAACTAAGATAAATAAGCTAAAAAAGTCTCATATTAGAAGTTCCTAAATTCGAAAATACCCTTGTAGAGGTTAAAACTTCTTACTATACTATTTTATTACTGTATTTCCAAATTACCCTCTGAATGGAATTGTATACTGTAGGAGATTAATTACTCTCTTCCTATCTGTATCTTAATCTTGCGGTATTCTCTAATTTTTCACTACATCGTCTTGCTTCAAAATCGAATTTTCGTTCTTTAAAAAATCAATTCTTTAACTCACTGAATTCCCTTTTCACTCTACACATGTTCGTTCTTTTTTCTCCATCAGGTTTTGACTTTACTTTCCTTTAACCGTATTGAGATCAGAGCAATACAATTAGAACACTTGAAAAGGAATGGAAAAATTTAAAAATTCAAGTTTTTTAACAGGGTTGAAACCGGCCAAAAAGACGAAAAAAGTAGGGAATCAAGTAGGTAACCGTATTTAATCGCAAGTGTAACCTTTACCCCCGTAGGATTTACGTCTGGGAGGCCGTTCACAAACGTCAAAAGTCAATCTTAAACAGGAAATTTCGTTTTCATAAAGAAGCCAAGGAAGGTACTCTTCTCGATGCCAGATGTTCTTTCTGTATTCGATGTACCATTGTTGGAACTTCTCATATTGACCCCGATTAATGTCCCAAGTCTTCTTCCGTTCTTCTAGTTCCTTCATTACGGTTTTTTCAATCTGGGCTTCCTTGGTTTCTCTCTTCCGATTGATGGCCGAGGTAGCGTTGTAGGCCATTCGGATTTTAGCAATTACTGTGCCCTGGAATACATTACTGTGGAAAATAGAAATAGTATTTCCAACAAAATTATTTAAACGTGGGTTTTCAGAATATTCAAAAACTTTCGGAATTTTAAGTTTTAAATTTTCGTTAAACTCTAAAAACTTTCGGAATTTTAGTTTTTAAACATTTCCAACAAATCCTAGTTATAGAATTTGAAAATAAAATTTAATTTAACCCACATAGCCGATCTGCTGGAGTGAAGCCAGAGCGCTTTTGTAATCTCCTTTATCTGATTGAAGGAAGTCCATCTGACAGTCTCCATCGGAATCGAAAGCCGACCAATCATTAAAGCAAAATTCCTTCCTGAAAGTATAGTACCCAGGTTTTTTTGGACAGTTGAGTCCTCTGAATTGATTGCTCAATCCGTCACCCTCACGCGGATTGGCATCAATGCTCTTTAGGGATTCGCAGATGTCACAGTAGTAACTAAAGTGCAAAATTTTGAAATTAATTGAAAACAAAAATTAATATTTACCAGTTATTACCGTAACCGCCACAACCGTCATTCGAGGCATTCTGACATTTGACGTCGCTGAATTCTTTCAGATTCAACCATTGGTATTCGCTTTTTGCGAAGAAGCTGTTACTCAAGACGTCGTGATCATTGTGGACTCGAACATTTCTGATTTCTACCGTAAAACACCCAGGGAACTTGACTATTGCCGGTTTTATGTGAACTTGTCTAGGATCAACGTCAACAAGCCGCTTAGCATCCGGTCTGGCTGAATTTCAATATTTAATAAATCACAATTTTCATAAAAAAAATAATTTTCACACAAAACCGAAAATATTGCTCCTTGTGTGCAAATCATGTTCCACCTATTTTTCTTTGGATTTACTTGTGATTATCTTTTCATTCCTGAATCAGAATTTAGGTCACGTGGAGATCACAATCGATTTTTATTCTGATCGATTTTCAAAGATAAAAATTAAAAAACTCACTACATGAAGCATCTGCTCTTCCGGGGATAAGCCAGATGTCTTGGTAATTACAGTGTGATCTGACATGACTTCTGACGGAATGGGCCTGGGCTTCCTGAATCCTGGCTCGACAAACAGGATCGAAAACGTCGCAATGAAGAGGATCCGCGGCGGAAATCGGGACAACGATAAAGAATCCAAAAACCAAAAATAAATGCCACATTTTTAGAAAACCCTTGTTTGAGAAAATTCAAAATCTAAAAAACTACAATCAATGAAAACGAACTAAGTTTAAAATTATAAACAACTTATAATTAATCAATCTTTAACCTCGAGAAACAAGATTGTCCCCGCAATAACTTCTGTAGAGCACTTTCAAAAACGTTTCGCGACGACTTAGTTTCTAGTGTTCGACAGAAGTCTGTCCGACATCAGAAGGATACGCCTCCTCTCGCGCAACAACCAGTCCACGTCTAGAATCAGATTCTGTTTGTTCGCCCATCTCCACAAAAACGAGAATTAGTCCATTTTCTTTCTGATTCGCGTTTTTGGATAGCGCTGCAGGTGTCGAATCAGACTATTCATAAATTGTGGCAGAGATGACACCTTTTGTGGAACAACCGGCTAGGCAAAAAGCGTAACGTCCTTTCACTTTATTTTGTAAATATAAAAATAAAAATTCTATAACAATTTGATGGAAATCGAAACTGTCATGGCCCGCAATGATCAATGTGGTGGATAAACTTCATTTTTTGGCAACGGATAGCATATCCTGTGCTGGTTTCTGAAATGGATATAATTATGCAATTACGGAGAATTTTAAAATTAATATCATTACGAAATAATCTCAGTACGAATTTCTTCAAATTTTTAAGAACTGAAATAATTTAAAATTTCAATTTTACAAGTAGTTCTTGCGCAATCAACCATTTACCAACTTTTTAAAAAATCATCTCGACGTGGATTTTCAGAAAAAGTAGCCTAAAATTTTAGACTTTCCGTAATATTTCGTAATTACTCATATATTGTAAAAATCATATATCAATTTTTTAAAAATCATCTTGACGGGATTTTTAGAAGAGCCTAAAATCTCGGCTTGCCGCGATGATTATTTCGTAATCATCTTTTTAGCAATATATCCTTCCTGAATGAGGCTAGAAATTTTTAAATCAGGATATATGGAGTGCATAACCGTCGAGGGTTAACAGTAAAAATTTCGATAGTTATCTAAAACACTATACGTAACACCAAAGTACTCTATCAAATGAGCTAATTTGCTTCTTTGAAAATTTTAATGAGTAAATTATACCTTGAGATTCACGGATTCGATCCAGCTGAGTAGAGTCTTCGTAATAGTTGGATAATCCTTGTCGTCAAAGGTCTGAGAAAAGCTTTCAAAACAACTATCGAGGAACTTTTTCATCATCTCGACCTGTAACGGCGAATCTGGCTCGCTGGAAGACGAAAAAGATTCATATTGCTGCGCGATCAACTCCAGCGCAGATAACTGAGTCTGAAGTTTTGAAAATTCTTCTTCGTCTTTCTTAATTTCTTCATTCAATTGCTTCACGTAATCTGCTGCTCTGAATAAAATCGCTGCATTCGTAGTTTTACATCCAACAAACGAGGAATTTACCGGAAGCAAATCCTTCAAATCATTATATCCGCTCTGAAATAAAAAACAAAAAAATAAAATAATTTCAAAAAACTTACATTTATGGCTTCTCTTCTTTGCCGTTCACATCTTAAGTGAGTCTGCTTCTTCTTTTCAGATTGATTCATGTCCGACTCTCGCGTGAAAAAGCAGAAAATCAACGGCGGAAACCTCAAACGTAAGAATTGCCAGTTTTGCACGTGCAAATGAAAACAAAATTCCGTTCGAGAAAACAAACCTTTTTTGCGCGCGAGCTGTTTGTCCTTAGTCGATTCGCTTTGTCTTCCATGAGATAGTTTGAATGGCATGGTTTCATCTCGTTCTCTACAGTATATCTCATAAAATTCTGGCATGAGTTGGTGGGAGCGTCGTGAACACATTGATAGTGGATTTTCACGTAAGTTTTCATATATGAAAAGTAATTTTTTGATGGACTTTTTTCAGAAGGATTATTCCAAAGCCCAAAACGGATAAAACTTGATCCTGAAGTCGTGATTACGAAGGTCGAGCTTTCCAAAGATCGCGATATTTCTGAACCTAGGGATTCATCGTTGGGGGTTTCCAAGTTGCTCCAGAAACCCTTTGGCGAAGCAAGAACGTTTCGAGAAAATTTTGCAGCTTCAGAAACGGTTTGTTTTTCAATTCCATATATCGATTTTATCACCGTTATATATTTCAGTTATATGATCTCAAGGCAAAAGCCGAGTACCAGCAGCTCATCAAGGAGACCTCTTCTCAAGTTCCAAGGGAACCTCGAAGACGGAAATTAGAAGACTCGTTACACGAAAGCAGTTTTTCGAATCTTTTTGGTACTGCGAATACCACTCCAAAATCAAAAATGGGTAATTGGTTTGCCAAAGAAAAACCCAAGACCAATTTTGAAAGGAATTTGGATGAACTTAGAGAAATTACAAACGCTGTTCAACTCTCGGACCGAAGCAGAATCGTTCCTTACGATGACTCATTTGTTTCTCAAGCCGAAGAAGCGACAGAAGACCTCGGGATCAGTTTCCTAAACGACAGTAATGTTCCCAGAAGGAGTCCAGTCAGGTCTATAGAAGTTCAACCGATTCCTATCCCGAAGGAAGCCTTCGATCGAGGATTAGACAATTCGAAATTGGAGGAGATTGAACGAAGAAGGATCGGAGACGAAAAACAGAAGGAAATCGATGACGAACGTCAGAGGAACAAGATTCTAGAAGCTCGAAGACGTGCATTAGACATCGAAAATGAAAGGAATAGGAAAATCATTGCCGAAACCACTGGAGATCGATTACGACTCGGACTCGAGAACTTGATCCTCGATATCCCGAAAGAAAAACCAGAGAGTTTCCCTCGTAAGTTTTGTAACATTTTTATTAATCTAATTATTCTTGTTTCAGATCTCTCCGAAAAAGCTTTAGAAATCATCCACAGTGCATGGAATAAACGGCTACCTTTAGATGAAGTTTTTGCCGACTCAGGTACTGTCAAAATTACCAGGAAAGACCTCTTGACCCTTAGTGGACTTGACTGGCTCAACGACGAAATCATCAATTTCTACTTAAATCTCATTTGTAAACGAGCAGAACTAGATTCAGACTTACCTTCAGTCTACGCTTTCCAAACTTTCTTCTACACTACACTTTCCCAAAGAGGCTATTCTGGAGTCAAAAGATGGACGAGAAAAGTAGACGTCTTTTCCCACGACATTTGGCTTGTTCCAGTGCATCTCCAAATTCATTGGTGTATGGCTATCGTAGACCTCCCAAACAAAACAATTGAATACTATGATTCCATGCTAGGCGGTAATCATCACGCTCTTCAACTTTTAAAGTTAGTTTTCTTTTTTGGATTATCGTAATTTTAATTCCTTTAGGGATTATATTGCTTCGGAATCGAAAGACAAAAAGAACCAAGATATAGATCTCAGTGACTGGAAGTTAATCGAAAGGAGAAATATTCCTACTCAACAAAACGGTAGCGATTGTGGTATGTTTTCTTGTAAATTTGCCGAATATGCTGCTAGAAGAGCTGAAATTGATTTTTCTCAAAAGAACATGCCCTATTTTCGACAAAGGATGGTCTACGAAATCTGCAAACAAGAGCTCATGTAAGAGGATTACGGATAATTTTCTTTTTATCGGTGTGATATTTACTGGAATAATTTCTATTTCCATTGGCTATAAATTAAAGCAAAAAATTCACTCGATATCTATTATAGAATCTTGTTGAGAAGGATTTTCCCAAGGTTTGCCATTGACAAAACGATGATTGTGTTGGACGTTGTATTCGTTAATGTACTCGTTCAATGACATCACAGAAGGTCGATCTTGTTTGTATCTATCTGCAATCGAGACTCCCAAGACCTCTGACATCATCCAAGGTTTCAGCCATCCAACCAAAGGAGTGTAGCCCGAGGTATACCACCCCTTATCATTGTAGAAGAGTAATCCATCAACTTCAAAATCAAGACCCATGTTCATCAATTTAGTCATTTCATCTTTAGAACATCGACAAATAGGTGGAACAAAGAAAACAGGAGCATGTTGCGTATTCTTAATCCTCTTGGTATTGATAGTAGCTTCCTCGGCAATTGAGGACAACATAGCAAGTCTAACACTAGCTTCAACTTCAGTAAACGACATTCCAGTAGCATAAAGAACATCCAAAATACAGTATCTCTTATTGTCTTTCAATCTAATACAATCCAAAATCGTCATCCCATGTCTACTAGAAGGTCCACCACCAGGTAATCCAGTCTTAGTTTCCCCAATAAGAAGACCAACTTTGTTGAAGATCCTTGTATTACCCTCTTTTGCAACAACTAAAACCCGTTTTCCAACAGGACAAACAACTACCGCCCATGATTCTTGAAGTTCATCCGGAATATCAATTAACCATTCACTTAGCATCAATTGATCCTTATATTTCTTGTTCAATTTCATCGTTCTACTAGAATACTGTCTAAAAGCATTACTTGAACTTCCTTCACCTTCTTCCATCACTTCTTCCTCCTCATCTTCAACATCATCGTCAATAACACGGGATCTATTAAACGCATCTAAACGACGTGATTTCTGATTTTCCAAAAACTCATTTCTTCTTTCTCTTTGTTTAGATTGAATTTTCCCTAAATTCTTATATCCACTAAAACGAGGATGTTCTTCAAAAATAGTTCCATCATTGAGGGATCCCTCAACAGTCATCATCCCAGCCAATTCATCAACTGCCTCATCTTGAATACCTCGACTAGTCATCTAAAAATCAAAAATCAACCTTAAAAAAATAAAAACTAAAATACTAAAGGTCATAAACCTCTAAATTCCCATAAATTTTTTCCAACAACTTTTCATAACAAAAAATCAACAACATTTTCCTATTATTCTTTCTTCATCAAAACAACATTCTTGATTATTCCTTTCCCAAGAATCTGAACAGTTTCCACAAACTCTTCATAATTAGGTTCTAATCCTTTTGTAGTCCATTTCCTACAGAAACATTGATTAACTTTAAAATCAACCACTTCTTTAAATTTCGGTCTAAAAGCGACTCCAATAGTTCTTCCTCCAAATGGATTATAGAAAAATAAAGCAATAGAGAAAAACGTCTTTTTTAAATCCATCAAAAAACGTTGTACTGGATCAAAATCCACAATCGGAAGTTCTTTATTTTTTTCTTTATTTTTCAATTCCATTGCTTTCTTTTTAGCTTCAGAATAATCCTTTTCTCTCGAACATATAGCTTCAAAATCGAGTTTAATAACAGCATCCATTTCTGCCAACTCTTCTCCAAAAATCATATTCATCGAAGCATTAATCGACAAATCCATATGCTTACTAATGACCAACATTGCTGCTTTCGATATTTCAATCAATCTGGAAAATATCACTATTTCTAGATTTTTTGTAACACTAATTCCAGACTCATCATCACTAGTAAAAATAACAAGAGGAGGAAGAACAAGACGAGCAGAAGTAAATTTCTTCATTAATGTTGCTTTCTTTTCTTCGTCTAACTTGTCTCCAAAGTCGATAAATAAAGGAGAAACCACAAAATCACGAGTAGAAAGTAGGTTCAAAACATGGATAAATCCAGAAAATGGATCCCTAAAAACAAACATTAAAAGTCATATTATTGTAAAAAGAGAAAATCAACATCATTACGAAATCACCTCGACCACAATTTCTAACTTCTTAGAAACAAGAATAACTTATAATTGTGCACGAAAGCTATTTCGTAATCCGTCATATATGAAAATTAAAGTGTTTTTGACGAAATAATCTCGACAAGAGTTTCCAAAACTTGTAATTTAAAAAACTCACATTGGTGGGCTTCCTCTTTCTGAATCCATTCTCAAAAACACTTCAGCAACCAACAACTCCAATGCAAATGGATCAATATTATTCAATAAATAATGAGATCCAACAAATCTCTTCAACAATTGACAACATTCTCCAAAAGCTGCAAATCTCTGTGATAATCCATGAATTTGAGTACTTAATAACGGTATTTCTTGAATTTTATGATTAAGAGAAGCAAAATCACACCCTTCTGAAATTAACGAATGTTGATTATTTTCTGCTAATTTCTTAGCAACAATAATTTCTTTCGCCAATCCAATTTCAATCAAAAACGGAACATTATTGACATCAACGTATATTCCATTTTCAGTAGGTACTGTAAAAAATCCTTTTTCTTTCAATCTTTCTCCAATTTCAATATAGAAAGCAGTTTTGAATTGATTCATAATATGAGGAGTATCACCGAATTTCGAGCTATGTTCCATCGTCACCATCACTTTCAAAACCGGTGTAAAGAACGGAGTCGGACCTGATTCTTCTTCATTATCCTCTAATCCAAGAACAATCCTAGCAACATTATCTTCAAAAACTTTCGATCTCTTACTCCTGGTGTACATGTATCGTCCAAAAGGCGGAAATGGTTGAGTTCTCCTATAGTACTCTGAAGTACACAACACCGACGAAATTGCTAGAGGCAGTCCTTTAAGAGCATAAAGAGCAGACGACAAATGATCGAATGAAGTAGAAACAACCGAATATTCCTCTTTCGACGAAACAAATGGTTTAACATTAAAGTTCCTTAATTTTACCTGAGCTGGACCTATATGTCTAAAATAATTAAATAATTACAAATACAAAAATTAAAAACCTACTTCGAGACAATATTTTCGGCAATTTTCCCCAGTACTTTTGAATCTTTTAATATTCCTTCCGTCCACAAAACAGCTTCACATAAAGAACCATCGGGAAATTTCCTAATTTGTGACAATTCTCCATAAAAATCTCTAAAATCCTTAGCTTCTGGAGAATCAGCAGAAGGTCCTCTAGTCAATACATCATCCCAATTTTCAGCAAGTCTTACAGTAATTAGAAAAATCTTCAATTCATTTTCTTTTTTATATCCAAGATAAAAAATTTCAATTTCTTGAAACCTATCTTTCCATCCAATTTCTAAAACCTTCTTCAAATTTTCCTGCAGACAATCTTCTTGTTTAACCTCTTTCGGTAAAAGAAGTTCATAAAATTGATCGTAATTCAATAACAAATCTCTATTCATCTAAATTTAAAAACAAACTAAAATAGTTCCAATCAAAAAGTAATAAATGGTAAAGTTTACCAAGTAAACATTCAACCAATTTAAAAAATATAATATTTTTACAAAAGTTACAACCGATGCGCACACCATTAAACCCATAAAACATGAATCCGCAAATAATCAACTCGTCCTGAAATAGAGGAGACACCAAGTAAAACAAAAACTTGGCCAATATCATGGTCAAGGATATGTAGAAAGACTAGAGCTGGTATGGCTCCCGAAACTCAGACTATACAAATACATGCAAAATCCTCAAAAATTAATCAACTAATCTTTGTCATCTATAAGTAAAGTAGTAGTGTCTGAGTGTAAAGAGCCTGACGACGTTCGTTTAGAGAGAAGTTTCTTTCCACCAAGACCATTTGGAAGAGACATATTAACCAAAAGTCCCAAAAATACCATTAAAGCGCCAAGAAGGAAAGGAGGTCCTGGGATTATACTCTGAAATCCACAAATGTACATAAAATATGAGCAGCCACAACTTACAATATCAAAAACTGGCTTATCACTAACTGTTTGATTTCTTGTTGGTATAATAACATGATCAAATGGTTGTACTCTAATATTAGGAACAGGAAATTGAGGTCCAACTCCAATATGGCCGGTACCATCATCGTCTTGTGTGAGGTCCATATCAAACATATAGAAAATAACACCAAATATAGCAGGGCCAAAACCTTGACATAAACCACGAATTCCAGTCAGAACACCTTGAACAGTGCCTTGCAAATCCCTGTCTGTCTGCAAACTGACAAAAGCACTAATAGATGGATATGATAGTTGACTCATTGCGGCCAAAACTCCTGCAGTCCACATCATCCAATTCTGCGTCCCAAGCCCATACCAAATGAGTTGCATCAATTGGAATGTGAGACCTATTGTAATAGTATGTTTGGGTCCACAATGTTTCGTAATCAATAGCAAAATTCCCGTTTGAGCAACAACTGAAAGTATCCCAACGAGAGCGATATATGCTGCTACGGCTTCCGGAGAGAATCTGACAACCTAGAAAGAATCAACAATTTGCAGTAAGCATAACAAAAACATACCAGCTTAAGATAAACAAAGAAACAAGAAAACTGTCCAGCTTCAGGCAAATAAGACAGGAACACCACCAATGCCAATTTTAGAACAGTTTTGTCTTCAAAAGCCAATCTTAAAGTTTGCAGAGGGTCGGCAGCTTGCCAAGACATTGAGTCATTCGCATTCCTTGCTTTTTGAGGAAGGGATTCGTTCACGTAGAAGATAATAAATAACAAATCCAGAGCAAACACAATCGTTGCAAGCAATACCACAGCTTCATCAGAATATTTCTTCGACAGCCATGCACCTAATGCAGGAGAGGAGACCAATGATGCTGCAAATGTTGCAGAAACCAACCCACAAGCTGTAGGTCTATCACTTTTTTCAGTTATATCCGCTACATATGCCAATACAACGCTGAATGTAACAGCAAAGAACCCGCTCAATGTGAACAACGTAAAGTACCACCTAAACGAAGAGTTAAATATGGGAATCGCCAGAAGCAAAACATACCATGGGCTGATCTTCAAGCATGGAATAGGCATGCATGTACAAAACACTGTCAACAGCAAAAACCGTTTTCTACCATAGGCATCTGACAAAGCTCCGACCAATGGTGCGCTGAGAAACGACAACAGACCCTAAAGTGGGAATTAGAGCAAAACGGGAATATCACGGAACCTTACCTTGACACCCAAAATCAATCCATTCATTAAAAACTTGTTATTAGGAAATGTCTCTGCAAGTACCTGTAAGGAAATGTGAGAATTCATATATGAAAGTTAAAAAAAAACTTACATTTATGACCGGAACGGTTAACAAACCCCAGGCAAAGTACTCCAAAAAAATAACAACCAGGGCATGAAATAAACTGGCTCCATCTCCATGTTTCGCAAGCGGAAAATCCTCTGATTTCGCTATCCTTCTCTTCTCGAAGATGAGGGATAACAAGGATCGACCACGCTTCACCATTTCTTTATTGTGGCCAACTTCAGCGCTTGGCTGAGCCTGTAACACATGTCCTTCCAGTGTACCAATTTTGAACCCTAAAAATAAACTAATAAAATTTCACATACCTCAAATAATCGCGATAAGAATTTTAAATTCTATGCTAATCAATTTCCGAGGTCATTAGGTTATTACTCAGAAATCAGTGATGCTGAGCACGATCAATGCCAGCGGCAAATAGGAAATATTCGATGATATATCAATTAGTGTAGAGAATGAGAACAGAGATAACACTATTCCAGGTCGGATACTTGAATATAAAGTGCGCAACACAGAATCCGGAATCGATTTAACAAGGAGGACCGGTTGGAGAAAGCTCTCGCGCGGTGAAGAAATGTGACACGAGAAGAAAACTCGAACGTTGCGCGCAAGATGCACTCGCGAGATCAGTATCTTCAAGTTCTTCTAAAAGCTGAAAATTTATTTTTAGGGAAACTATTGAATAAAATTATGTAAAATATCGATAAAACGAAGCAAAAAACTGAGACAACGCTCATTGTTGAGTTTGTCTTTGAAAAAAAATGATTCATTTTATTTTTGCTGACGCATTATCACATTGAACAAATATCGAAATTCATATATAGGACTTTAGGAATCACAAAAAAGGTTCTGTTGATAGTATTTATTTCCATAATGGAATTCATATGACAAAGTTCGGAAGTTACGGGAAAATTAATATTTAAGGTTAATTTTTTAAAATAAAATTGATATATGAAAAAACCTAGAAATTACAAAATGTTTTGTAAATATCCAGCATTGAGGTTTTAGAACTAAAATAACATATGACAAGATTGGAAATTACAAAAATTAAGTTCGCATTTAAGGTTAATTTTTTAAAATAAAATTGATATATGAAAAAATTTAAAAATAAGTTCTATAGATATTCAATATTAACTTTAAAACGAAACTAATCTATGAAAAAACTGAAAATGACAAAAGTAATATTAATATTTAGGGTAAAATTGATATATGAAAAAATTCCAAAATAAGTTTCATAGATGTTCAGTATTAAATTTTCAGAATTCAAATGATATGTAAAAAGTACGAAAAAAGAGTACTCATATTTAGGATTAATTTTTAAGAATGAAATAATAAAAAAACTCAAAAATTACAAGATTCTATTGAAATTCGGCACTAACTTTTTCTAAAGAAAATTATATATGACGAAATTTGAAAACAGAAAAACAATTTTATCGATCTTTAATCTTTTTTAAAATAAAACTGATAAATAATGAAATTTAAAAACACAAAAGTGAATTTAATTTTTCAGAAAATAACTGACATAAAGTTTAAAAATTATTATTTTAATGTTTAATTTTATTTTTATAAAAACTGATATATAAAATTTGAAAAGTACACATGTTTAATTTAATTTTTTATTTAAAAACTGATATAGAGAATTTGAAATCTACAAATTCATAAACATTTAGTTTTATTTTTTATACGAAAACTGATACGTAGGGAAATTTAAAAACATTAATTTTATATAAATTTTTAAAAATTTAACAAATATGGAAATTTGAAAATTAAAAATATCTATAATTAATTTTACAAAAACATTAGTACGTATGGAAATTTAAAAACATTAATTTTATGAGTTTTTTAAAACTTAAGAAATATGGAAATTTGAAAATTAAAAATATTTATAATTAATTTTACAAAAACATTAGTACGTAGGAAAATTTAAAAACATTCACAGAGTTACATCGACATTTAATGTTAACTTTTTAATCAGTTTAGGCTCCCTAATCCCGGGTGTAATTTCAGTAGAAAAAGCTGTGACTTCCGGTTTGGTTGTTCTCAGTTTCCACAGGATCCCATTAATAACCCCAGATTTCCAACAAGATGGTTAAATTCACAGGAAGGGTTTTCTCAACAAAAAACTCAGGTGTTTCATAATTGCCTCTGGCTAATTTGTAGTTTTAAGTTTTTCTAAATTTCCAAATGCGAAAATTTTTAAAATTTCCGAAATAATTTGTAACTTTGTAAATTATTAAATTCTTATTTAAAATTTTTTAAATGTTCTTTAAAAATCGGATATTTGGAATTTTATACATTAAAATTTAAAAATATTTTTTTTGGAATTTTTTTTAGATTTATTTAAATTTGGAAGTAATTGTAAATTTTAACTTTTATTTCAAAAAAGTAATAAAAAAGTACTTTTTTAGTTGTTTGTCAAATTTTACGTTATTTGTTTTGCAGTTGTTTTGTATTTAAATAATTTTTTGTATTTGAATATTTTTAATAATAATTACAACTAATTAGTTTTTCGAAAAAAAATGAAAAAACTCAGGGAAAATTTATTAAATATTTTTATTGTTAATTTTAGAATTATTGATTTTTATTTAATTATCTAATTTTAATAATTGTTTTTTATTATGCATATTTTAAAATTAATTATAATTATTTAATTTATTTTTATAATTTATCAAAAATGAAAGAAAATTTAAAAAAACTTTGATTTTTGAATTTTTTTATTGTTAATTTTAGAATTATTGATTTTTATTTAATTATCTAATTTTAATGATTATTTTCAGTTATGTAGATTTTGAATTTAATTATAATTATTTAATTTATTTTTACAATTTATCAAAAATGAAAGAAATTTTAAAAAACTTCGACTTTGAATTTTTTCATCATCCACTTTAGAGCCACTTTTTTTTATTTTTAATTTAACTAATTTTAATAATACTTTTCGTCTGAATGTGTTTTGAAATTGTTAAAATAGGAATAGGAAGAATATTGCAAGTCTTCACTTAAACAATAAGACAGACAATGTTCATAATCACACACCAAAGAGCACTGGGGATCTCATTCATGCCCTACAGTGTTGCGTATTATCAAAATCAGAATTCAAAATTCAAGATCGAAATTTTAATTTTCTGTGTTAAAAAACATCTACAAATTTTTCTTACTGTAAAATATTCTTTCATTTAAGTTGATAAAATCGGATATTTGGATTTTTCGAATCACAGTATAATTTATGAATCGTGTCTTAAGACGAAAAATTAGAATTTCGACCTTGAATTTTGAATTTTAATTTTAATAATACAAAGCACAGTACTCTACAGTCCCCGATATTCAGGCCATCTCTTCGGGCGTTTTCTTTCCAGCAAAAATGTCGAATATAATTCTGCAGTTGGTTTTTTGTAAATAATCGAAAATTAAAAAACAAGATTCAAAATTCCCTGGATTTTTTTTATTTTAATGGAAAATTCAGAATAATTAAATTACAGATTCTGAAGTGGTCTTCGAGAAGTCGGAGTTAATAGACAGCTCATCCAGAAAGGTCAAAATAATTAAAACAACTTGTTATTAATTAGTGAATTTCGAAAAAAAATTAAAAAAATTTCGAAATTCAATAAAGATAATTTTCAAAAATAAAAATCTCTAAAATTTTTAATTTTTTAAATGAAATTTTGCAAAAATTAATTTTTTTTGAAATTGACTTTTTCGAATATCCCGAGGTCAAAGATTCACGTCCCAAATTTCACAACTGTTGCAGTTACCTGGACAACCCTTTTTTATTTTCGAATTCCATAAAAGGAATCCGCCTCGTAAGATTTGCGTGTGAGCTTTGCTCTGGATGTGAAAATTCTGATTACTGCAAAGCTTTCGATGTATTCCCGGGGGCATTTTAGTTCCAATTTGTGTCCGTGTGTCCGTTGCGCAAGTTTAAATTATAATTTTTATTATTTTTATTATTTTTGTCATGTCTACTGCTTCAGATGCTGTGTTTTTTCAGTTTCCGCCTCATCCTGCAGTTTTGAGAAAGTTGAAGGAATCTGAATCGACGAAAATGACGCATTCTCGAACCATCACCTTCAATGTCGGAGGACGATGTTTCCAGACGACAGAACAAACAATCAGAAGAATCCCTGGAACAAGATTGACGGCGTTGTTGGACGAAGATCTCGAAGCTAACGAATTCTTCATCGATCACGATCCAAGGTACTTTGAAATCGTTTTGAATTTTCTCAGATCGAGGAGTTTTCCGGTGGATTATGCAGAACACATCATCGATGATCTAGAGAGAGAAGCTAAAGTAAGGATTTCATACTTGATGGAACGTTTCTCTCCTCAGCATTTATGTTCCAATTTTCACAATTTTAATTTAAAAATTAAAAACAAAAGACCATTTTAAATAACTTTACATCTGTTCTGTAGTATTTAAAAACCATTTTAGGTAAATTTACACTTTTTTAATGAAATTTTTATATAAAATTTAATATATCTTTAAAACCCAAAGTTTGTCTTCAGAATCTTGAATTCAAAAATTTACTGTTGATTCTGATTTTAGATTCAGAATCTGTGTTTGATTACAGTATTATAAATATTTTTTGAGTTTTAATTTTAAAATTGGAATATAAACATTTGGAACAGAAACGTCACATAACTATTTCGCAAATTGATTTTAACCAACTTGATTCCAAAAAAATAAAAATTTAATTTTTTTCAGTTTTATGGGATTTCTGAGTTAGCAAATTGCTGTCGAAGTCTTCGAGAACCCCTGAAACTCCACGATGAAGTCCAATGGAGGAAAGATGCGATAGATCACTACTGGAGGAACTTTGTTCAATGTGTTGTAGATAATTCCCTCAAAATTCCTTTCACATTCGAGAAAAACTCCCATTTTTTTGCGAAATGTATTGCATGTCAGGAAGAAGTGGATCCGAAATGTTCCAACGTCTACGATGTTCACGTGGACGATTGGTCCGCTCTTTCTCATCATATGCAAACCATGATGGGGAAAGTAATTCAACTTGTTGGACAATCATGCTGCATTGTCAAATGGGAAAATGAAACCACTGTTCACTTGCCCAGAACAGCAGTCAAAAGATGCTGGAAATCCCTCGGACTTGATCTCAACGACAAAACTGCAACGATAAAAAAGATGCCGTTGACATCTACTTCTTCTGTTCGTTGATCACAATAACACGAAAAATACAATAAAAAGTTTTTCAAGTATTTTTAAATTTAATAATTTTATCGAAAAATCAACATTACTAAATCTCGCAATTTTTTAAAAATGATCAAACTCGGAGATCTGGATTTTCTAGAATATCTTCTTTCATAAAAACTTTCAGCAGAATTAAATTACGAATTCTAAATATAATTTTGCAAAGCTTCGAATTGATATATAGTTCATCCCGAAAGGATATTTTGATTAAAGTCGCTTTTTGTCAGTCTGATTCTCAGTGTTGTTTCAAAATGGAAGCCGAATCTGTAGACGAACAAGGTTCAAAAATGAATCCTCCATTGTCATTTAGGATTTCCTTGAAGTACTACTAGGTTGAATATTGTTATTTATATATTCTTTGAATTATGAAACAAAATTTGTTAGAACCAGCATCATTGGTCGACTCTGGAAGTTAATAATTTAATGTCTTTATTAACTCGAATCCAAAGTTCACTGATCAACGAAACTCTACATCCTATATGAATACCCTCGTTCTGGTTGTTAAAGTGTCTCCTGCCACAAATTCTTCGAAAAATGTACAATTGTAGTTTTTATGAAAATTTATCATTCGACACGTGATTGTATTATTTCGTAATCGCTGATCTTTTAATAAATTCAGTCTAATCCTAAGCACCTTCAAAGAGCAGTCGGTACTACAACAGACAAAAAATCTTAATTTCACTAAGTAGTATTCAGATCGATTTTCCTTGTTCATATTGTATTTGTAAGGGATTCTGGCCTCTTCCCTTAATTGATAGTTTTTAACTGGTCACTTTATTCCAGTAGTTAACAATACAAAGTAATTAACAACAACTTTTCGCAACTTCGTCCGGTTTTCTGATGTCGCTCCTGTGTTCCTCAGATTCTACCTGTCGTTTGGCGCGCAAATTGAGTTCCTGCATCTCCAGGGTTTTCGTGCTAGGATTCTTCTCGTTTTCTGCGACAGTATTTTTAAATTTTCTTAATTTTTATATTTAATGATCGATATTTCTTCTACTTAGTCCATTTTGTTCTTTAAAGATCCAAAAAAATTATTTTTTATTCATTATTAAAATTATATTATTTTTTTGGCATTTATTTTTTAAATATTTGTAGGTTAGGATTTTTTGAAGAACATAGTGCAATTTAATATTGTTGTTTGTGACGTTTTTATTTTTGTCGTAATTATATCAGTCATAATTTGGCTTGTAGTGATAATAATTGACATTAAGCCTGAGGATATTTTTGTTTTTAGGTTACTCATCTAATATTATTGAAAAATGAGAAAAACATAATTTTCGTTTCATAAATAATAAATCGAAAAATCTTGGAAATTTTCTTTGATAACTTCGTTGACTCAATCGAACACTTGATTAATCTCTAATTTCCTACTTTTTCAAGCAGTTTTTTAAATTAAAATTTTTTTGAAACATCGAAATTCAATAAATTTGTGTTTTTAATTTTTCAATCATAACATTTAACGAGATCAAAAAAAATCACTCCTCTTTCGGAGTTGTTTCATAATTATCTTCTTCCATTGGTTCGTCTACTGGATTTGGAGAAACAGCAGATTCGACATTTTGTGAAGAAGGATTTTGTTCATTTGATGGGAATTCCTCTGGGAACCCTTCGACTGGAGTTTGGGGTGTTTTTGGGGCATATTCCTCAAAGGGAGATTGATCTTCGGTCGGCTCTCCCAACGGTGTATGAGGACCTTCCACCGGAGTCTCGGGGGTTCGAGGACCTTCTGCTGGAGTCTCGGGGGTTCGAGGACCTCTAAAAGCTCCAGAATCTACGGCAGATTCTTCTTCCAGAGGAGCACTGGCAGCCTCATCACGTTCTTCAACATCCGCTCTTTCTGTGGGACTTACTGGAATCTGATGATATCCATTTACCTCTTTTTTACCATCTATTTCGTCATCGCTGTCAGAAATATCCGGTACCGCATCAGCAACTTCTTCATTGATTGCCAGATCCTCAGCTCCGGAATCAACGGTTTCTTCTACTATTCTCTGTTCTTCGAATCTTTCGGAGATCCTGTGAATCACCAATTGACCGTTGGCAGTTCCGGAGAGCAAGTAATTTCCGTTATTGGAGAATCGAACTGCAGTGATGGCCTGTTCCTTGAAGCAGTTCTGGAAAACCTGGAGGGCATTCCCAGAACTTGTATCCCACAAAATCACTCTTTGGTCTGATGAAGCTGATGCGAACATAGAAGACCCCGTCCCGTAATCGAATGAAGCGGCGAGAACGAAGCCAGTGTGATAAGAATATTTTTTCACGACAGAGACAGAATCCTCTAGCAAAGCATGGAGGGAGAGTGTTTTGTCGTCACATCCAACAAGAAGCTGAAGTTCGTCGTGGGTAAACTCCACAACTCTGATTTTTTTTGAATGGACTTCCTCTACTGTGTAGAGATGGGTAAAGGTCCTGCCGTTGAAGACATCGACTGCCCCAAAGTCCGTACCAATTGCTAGGTACTTTCCCTCGGGACTCTGAAAAGCAATTATTACTGATGCTATGAAATTAGAAAACTAACAAAGTTGACGGCAGAAACATTCTGAACTTTTTCATACGGATAACACGCAGCGTCCTCCCCGTTCAGATCGAAAGCTTGCAATCCATGGATGAAACTCGCTGAAAAGAATCAGTGATCGAGACTAACATATACATGGTGAAAACTAACTAGTAAAGATGGCTTTGGAATTTGGAATAAACCTTGCGTACAAAATAGCCATTATCCCCCGGTCGATGGTCTTCCCGGTCATCTCCCCGAGTCTATCCCGTTCAACCACGTGAAGGATATTCATGGCATCAGACACCAACATCAGATTGCCGTCAGGGTGGAGATCAAACGACTGAGCACCGGTTCTGTGCTTTGTGTATTCCCCAGTTTCCTTGAGTTGAATCTCGTCTCCAAACGGAATTCTAAAAGGACGAAAACCATCTAATTTTCCTCCTTTATATAAACTTACGCTGTAAACAGTTTAATCGAATCATTTGCGGCAGAAACTAAAATATGTTTTCCAGAGATTTGGTCAAGGAACATCCGAAGTCCAACTATCGGCTTGTCATGGACTAAAGTTCATATTAAATTAATATTTTTTAACCGAAACATACGCTTCATAGCATTGACGACTACGGGATAGGTATCCGTATCTGCTGCAGCAAAACCGCGCATTTTGGACGAAACTCAGAGCTGTTAATGAGCTCGAAAAATTTTCTCCGAATAACGACGGCGGGTCAATTGGCATTGCGACATAAAACACCAAATGTCATTCTTCAGTAAGTTCAAAAAATAATCCAATTACATAATACTCTAAAAATGATTTTTCTCAATTATTGATTGCTTCATTTGACCCAAAACTAAACTTATTTTTATGATCAAGTACTTTTTAGTAGTGATTTTACGTTCATTTAATGTTTTTAATAAGTAAATCATGTAATTTTGACGAAACATTAATGATCACTTTTAAGTACCAAAAACCAGATAGTTTTGGAGCTTAAGTTCATTTTTTATACTTAACGTACGTGTTTACTATGACTAACAACAACCTTTTAAGAGTCTTATCAGCCCATCGGGACTTTGATTGTCGTGTGCTTCCGTAGATGCTAAAAAGTGAATTTTCCCATATTTTTAAGGTTGTACGAACATGCGACTCAAAAGATTTTTCTTTCTACTATTAATCCTTTGTTTTTCACTAAAAGGAGATGCTCGTCATCATCGGTATGACCAGCACTGTGATAAACGTATTGTTGGTTATTTCACATCATGGGGAAGGAAACCACTTACAAATCATCAAGCTTCTTCGTTAACTCATTTAATTTATGCTTTTATTCCTATGGATTCAGAAGGCAATTTAACTCTTAACGACACTTCAAATGAATACAACGATGTCCATAAGGCGAAACATCGTTTAAATCGCATGCTTCGGGTAGCAAGAAAACATCAGCATCTGAAAGTCCTTTTTGCTGTTGGTGGATGGGGTAATTCTCAGTTTTTCTCTCCCGTTTTAGCAGACCCATATAAACGTGCTAACTTTATTTCTAATATTGAGAGAATTACAAATCGGTACTCATTCGATGGGGTTGACATCGACTGGGAATACCCAGTCCGAGGAGGAGCACAAGAAGGAATTCCTGTAAGTATGATATCGACTACACACTGTAATTCTTCAAATTTCAGCAAGACAAAGAAAATTATGTGACTTTTTTGAAGGAACTTCGGGGTGCTTTCAATCAATACTCTAGTCGTCCATTGATAATTTCCATTGCATCTGCGGCTGGAGAAGATGCACTTCGTGCTGGATATAACCTAGAAGCTATTTCAGAACATGTCGATTTCATCAACGTCATGTCTTATGATTATTACGGACCATGGCAGAGTGACGCTGGAGAAATAACTGGCCCCCCTGCCCCGCTCTATATGGGAACACCTCCCAATACCAGCGGAACACTAAACGTTCATTGGTCGTTGAAATATTACTCTTGTCGAATCCAGGATAACAGAAAGATCAACATGGGAGTTCCCTTCTACGGTCGTTACTGGAAACATGTTGAAGAACCCTTGGACCACTCTAATCCCATGTGGAGAAAAGCAGCTCGTCCAAATGGTAACTTTGAAGGAGGAGCTCTGAACTGGTTCGAAATTGATACCATGTTCGACAAAAACCACACAAAGTGGCACACGAAAGCTAAAACTCCATATATTCACGATTCAGAGAGAAAGATGTTCTTTGGATTTGAAAATGAACGTTCTCTTCAAGAAAAGGTCGAGGTTACTTTTGAAATTCCTTTATCTATTTCATTTTTAGATGCACTATGTAAATAAGCACGATCTTGGGGGTGTCATGATATGGTCCCTTGATGGTGATGACAATTCGTATACACTGTTTAACACGATACTTTCGAATTTGTGTTCTTCGACTCCCAAATCACCATACAAATGTGTACCGATACATGGAAAAAGATGGTACACATGGGCGGATGATGGACCAGAACTGGCTGGTCGTTGTGGACCGAATGCTCCTGCTGTCAACGGAAAGTACATGGCGGTATGTAATCCGGAAGACTCTGAACACATGTGCTGCAGTGCAGCTGGGTATTGTGGAGGCACTGATGAATATTGTAATTGTGACAGTTGCATCAATTACAAAGAACGCCCAGATCTGATTGATCAACCAGCTGATTCCGATGTTGTTAACTTCAATTCACGTATACATTATAAGGTTAAACTCGGGGACACTGGATGGGTAATTGCTCAGAAGTATGGCATCACAGTCGAACAGTTAAGACAAATGAATGCAAAGAAAAACATAGATATGCTCCAGGTAAACATTGTTAAGAATAGCGGAATATATCACATCGTTTCAGGTGAACATGATTCTTCGTATTCAAGAATGAATAGTTGTATTATAAATTTCGAGTTTATGTATTAGATAGTCCAGTTCAAACGTGGACCTTTCTGATGGTATATCATTATTATTAATTTCTTGAAATTGTTGCGATTCCATGTTTATATGTTGTATACATCTTATTTTAATTTTATAAAGTAATAGATTAAAACCAACCACAAATGAATTGGTTGACTCTACAAAACTCAACTGATGACTATCAGCGGCGAATTTTTTAAATCAAATTTGGAGTGCTGCTGGGAAGAAACTCAATTCAAATCGAAAAAAACTTGAAAAATGCCATTGGAAGAATAATCTATAAATATTCGACTACGAACGAATGGGTCAAGGAAATCACTGAAGGAAATACTGATATCCAGGAATTCGAGATGGAGATTATCATGTTCATCCTGAAGCACAAGCAAAAATCAAAATAATTAAAGAAGCATTATGTCAAACTAGAGATTAGGATCCGCGAGAGTTATCCTTTAGGATTCAGGTTCCTAAGAAAAGAATAAGCGAAATTTTAAAGGACAAAATTTAACTTAAGAAAGTTTATGGAAAAGGAGTATCCCACGAACTAACAGAAGACTAAACTCACATTTGAATTAATGCTTCGAGGGATAATTTACTTCCCCATAAATTTCATAAAAAGTTACTAGATCGAACTTTGGCTTTATTCTTTTTGTTTTAAAAAGGCAGTTTAGCGTTTGGACCGGGAAAGTTAATATATCTTTCTCAAAGCAATTTAAGACTAAGGTCCTCATTTAAAAAAGATGAAATAATTAAATTCATAAACTTTAAGTTCACCAATGAGAGAAACGTTTTGGAGATTCCCGGTCATTATGTGATGTTAAATTCTGCTCCAGAAAGTTTGGAATAGTCTTAACACCGTAACACTACCGATAAATGTTTCGGCAGTAAGCAGATTACATAACTAATTCATCAAAAAACTAGATTGTAAGAGAAGAGTAAATAAATTCTTGGATGATCACCTGAATGATAACTACAAATATATTTGAAC
This sequence comes from Halicephalobus mephisto, assembly GCA_009193035.1. NCBI lineage: Eukaryota > Metazoa > Nematoda > Chromadorea > Rhabditida > Panagrolaimidae > Halicephalobus > Halicephalobus mephisto. The sequence continues at coordinate 588,373 of SWDT01000012.1, read as the reverse complement.
AGGTAACAGCACAGTAATATGATTTCGGAAAATTTTAAAAGAAAAGATAAGGAATAAAGTTAATTGCCAATTGTCTATTATCATCAACTCCAAAATAATGACCAACTTTATTATGACATTTAATTTCAATGCTTGTTTGAATTTCTCCCTATGGTTATTAAATACCATTAGAATTTGCATTTAGCCCTTTACAAAATGTTAAATTTCTTACAGTTGATATTCGCAGTATTAATTAAATTCTCCAGAGGAAAGTTTGTTTACGACACCAAATTAATTAACAATTGGACATGGGAATTTTTTTCAAACTACTCTGCTGGAAATTCCCACAACTCTAAGTTTGAAAGGTTGATTAAGGCGGGTTCTAGGTAACTTTCGTTCTTTTTTTATGGAACCCTGGCATAGCAAAAAATGACTACCCTCGTGATTTTACAAAAATTATGTGGGATGAGAAAATAAAATTTGTAGATTCTCAAGTCCAACCTTCAATTTTGTTTTCAGGTTCGAGATCTACGAATTCGGTTATTTCATTCTACATGCTTTTTATAAGATTCTAAAAATACTCATTTTTTGCTATTCCGAAAAATGCAAAAGTTACGTGAAATGCTTCTTAAGTTTCTATTTCATTTCTAAAAGGTTTTGAAACCTTTTATAGAATTCTAGGATTAGACTAACACAATAGGGAAATAAAAGGTTTTATTTTTACCTAGTAAATCTACTGTTTTAAATCTTTTTGATTTTCGAAGAATCCTTTATAATTTAGAAATTGTGTACTTATCACTTAGTAAATATATAGCTTTTGGGAATTATAAACTCATGAGTTTAAATCAAGAAGTACCTTAGAATACTGTGGGTTCATAAATCGGGAAGAATAGTCTTCAGTGTTGAAGATGTCTTTGTTCCAGGGGACCGTTTCATTGTTGAAGATAAAGTAGATGAACGTTGAGTTCCCAACAAGATAGAAGTTGTATTGAATGTCGTGGAATTTGAGGTGATAGAAAAAAGCTCAATCAAAGCGAGTGGACTAAAGAACATACTCTGATAGTGAACAGTCTCCTAAGATTAACATACTATAGTCTGGGTAGTATTGGTGTTAGTTACAGATTGTCCGAGTTTTTTTCTCAGTGTGTTATCTACTAATGTTAAATATACCGATAAGTTGGTGCACAAAAGTATATTATACTTTTCCATAACGTTCATATTACGACACCAGAGAGGGATGGTATCCGTTTTTGAGTTCAATGAATCTACTTCCTTTCTCCCAGCGCTGGTTTATTCTCGATATTCTTCCACAGATCCAGTTTATCCTTTTGAAGTTCTCCAAATTTTTATTCGAACTTTTATAAATACATAAAACCCAAACTTCTGGAATCTGATAGTTCCTAAACGGTGACAAAAATTTCGAAGATAATCCGCAAAATTCCTTATTTTTAATTTTTACAACAGCATATCTTGTGAATATTTCTCATTCTCAATGAGTTCCCTCAAATAAAAGAGTATTCCCGAAACTTGTATTTGGGAAATATACTCTTTTTCTCTATCAGAGGACGTAACTTCGTCTTTGTCATTGAAAAACTTTTTAGTCCAAGTTGCGTTCTGACATCTTGTAGCCTCTGTGATAGATTTCTGTAAGGTTTTCAACGAACTGTATTACTAATACTTTTCTTTCTTTGGTTGTTCTGGCACTCTCGAATGAGTATTCCTGAAGAAGAGCAAATCAAGTGTTTCATTTGGTCTTTAGCTTTATTGTTTCTCAGTTCTGTAATATACTGAATCTAAATTTGGAAGTGACTAAAATGTTGAAAAAGTCGCAAGTTATTTCAGACAACTTTTTTGTTTAATCTGAGTAAGAAAGTTACCATTATTAAACCTTTAAAAGTGTGGCCTGAGTGGGGTAATTAGATCTGTAAAGTGGGAATTAGAAATCAGAGGTTAGTGTCTAAATAACATCTATAGATCTCAGGAGATGGATATCATTGAAAAAAGGTAGTTAGTTGGTTTTTATTTAACGAAAAAACAAAAGTGTATACATTAGTATTAGATTGTCGACCAAGTGGCGTGACTTGGGGATTAGAAATGACATTATTTAATACCAAAAAGTATAATCAATAGTATAGAGAGAATTCTTAATATTTGCTAGTATTCGGTCTTTAACAGTACTCTCACTGTTTAATGTTCAAAGTTTTTCATTTCGAGACTGTATCCTATCTTATTTATATAGTCAGTATAACCTTGATGAAACAATTAAAATCTGGTATTCTTGGAATTCTACTTTTCATTTGAGATTCAGTCTGGTAACTCGGCTACCGTCTTTTGAATGTTTTTTTATTCAAAATGAAAGACATCTAAATCTTTGCGATGATAAGTACAAAGTTATCCAGAACGTGTCTCAATGGACATTTCATCAGAAAAAGATGATTGTGGTAGAATAACTAAGCTTGGCGAACTATAGAGATCAACTAACGTAAATTAACCGAAATATTTTGGAATAGAGTGATCTAAGTATTATGATTTTGAACTAATTATCGTTTTATATATGCTTTTTGAAATTCTCTAGTTTTATTTTCCACGCTGTTATAATCTTATTATTATGAATATCTACCGACCCAAGTTTTGTTCCCATCCACTGTAGAACTACTCTAGTTCTTGACATAATAATAAGAACAAGAGACAGGGAAGCAGAAGAATCTCCCAAATGCATGACAAAGAAAGATTGAAAAATAGCATCATTAATTGATCACTATATTTTTTAGCTACCTAAATTTTATTCAAATGCTTAGTCGCAATAGTGTGTCAAAGTAATTTCCAAGATTCTTGAAAGATTATCAAGTACCTTCGCTTTTAATTATATAACTTGAATATCTGCGTCTGCGATGAGAGAGTAATATGATGAATTTTCAGGGCAATTACATTTTACTCCTTGTCCAATAGTCTGATAACAAGACTCAACAAAACACTGTCAAAGTTTAAATAACCATTTACTGGAGCTTACACATCAACACCATTTGATTTTCATTGGCCATGCAGTCTACACAAGTTGTCCAATGGATTGAAGATATTGCTGATAAATTCCATTGGATTACCACTTATCTAGATTTTACCCTCCTCTGTTTATTTATCATCGTCATTGGCTACAATATGACCTGCAGGAAGTCTTCTGTGAGGACTTCTTTCCTCATAATTTCTTTCGCAAATATGATTTGCAGTTTTATTTGGCTAGTAATATATATATTTTCCCCGAACTTCTATTCGTTCAATATAGATGAAATCACAATTACAGTGATTAGTATAAATATTATGAACGGAGCTCTTTTCTTCGATGGATGGCTGTCTTTAGTCTCGGCTGTTAATCGATTTACAGCTTTGGTATATCCTTTGAAATATAAGAGCATATGGTCCAACAGAAACACTTTTGTAATCATTTTTATTCATTTCTTTCTCCTAATTATATATTTGTTGATTCAAAATTGTTATTATATTAAAAATCAAAGCTGTGAAATGCAGATCTTTATTGCATCAATATTGAGTCTAATTCCATCCATATCGGGGCTGATTTTCACCATTGTCGCTGTTTTCAAAGTCAATCTTTCCATCCAGAAAATGAAACCTAAAGTAGAACTCAAGTTGCTGTTTATTTCGTTTATACATGCAATCTTCCACCTTATTCTGGATTTCCAAAATATGCTTCAAAGTCTTGCTGGGTTGCGTATAAACTTCATACCTAACTTCGGAATGATCGGGCAGATTATCCTTTACTCGATAAAAGTTTTCGCTCTCTTTGGACTGATGGGAGTGATGCCTGTCATGTTATTTATCAGCAGGTAAGTTGTTTAAAACAGAAATATAAACTTCGATTTATTTCACAAAGGAATACATGTTGCCACTCAAGATATGAACAGAATTTTTTTCCCTTTTTTATCTTTGCTTAATTTCTCATTAAATTATATTATTTTTATACAAGTACGTAACCTGTACTGATCTTAAAGATGAAAATTAGCGAAAAAAAGATTATTTTATTAAAATTAGAAAAATACATTCGTTGATTCTCGAACGGGAAATATCTTCTTTTTTGAGAAAAATGAAGACTGAGTTACTTTTAAAAAGACAATTAAATTTATGAATTTTCAGTTCAATAGTAAAAACAGCGTTTTGGACATTCCCAGCTATTGCTTTCTGTCGGATGATATTCCAGAAAAGTTGGAATAAGATTTATAACATTCCTTCTACATTCGTACTAGTGAATTCTACGCCAATGAATGGACAATATAGCTAATTGATTGAATAATCAGAGCCTAAGAAGTATGCTTGACACGGCGATAATCCGACTGATCCTGAAAGGTTGTTAATACTCTCAGAAAGATTTTCTACCGATCATTATTGCTTTTCTTTTTTTTTATATTTTTTTGTAATTGTTCTTGTGTAATTATTTAAGTTTGAAGTGATTGCACAGTTTGTCGAAATAAAGCAGAAGTTCCGAATTATTGTATGCTTGACAGAATGTTTATAAGACCCAAAGAGCGATTACACAATCTTCGAATAATAACCAAATTGTAGTAAAGGTAATGTAGTAAAGGGATCAGATGGAGGGACATCTTGAGAGCTCCTTGATTGAGCAGAAAACTGTTGGTTCCTACTATTAGCAATTAAGCTTGTTTATCTTAACATAAGCATAGAACAAAGGAGGAAGGGTCCTCGTTTGACTGAGGTCAAACTCGAACCAGTTTAAAGCTGGATTTCCTTAAAGACTGACTCTCTAACACTTTAGTCTCACTTCACAGGCGTCGGCTGACTGGGCAGAGCTTTGGGCATTGTGTCTAGGCTGTTTCCGGTTTAACTTCGATCTTTGTGCCTACAAAATTTTTCATGATATTTAACTTAAATGTCAATGTTTAAATTTCTCCATTCTGAATTCATTCGCCATCATTATCAAGTACGATTTGATCTAGAAGAATGTCTTAAACACATTTTTTCTTATTTTGTTGTGATCTTACATTTAACTTTAACAAATAACTATTGAAATCTTCATACCCAATTAATTGCAGACATGTTTTGATCAAAATAGTATTGAAAAACTATTTTTATAGGTATAAATTGCCAAAATATAATTTTCGAAGATTCTTCGTAACTTTTTCAGCATTTAATTTATGATTTAAAATATGTTTGTAGAAAATAGTTGCAATTAATCTAACGTTGGAATGACATTAATTTTGACGATATTTAGAAAAAAATACTAGTCTTACTAAGATCAATGTTGTTGATGTTGATTTAAATGTTACCAGAAGAAGCATAACAATGAATGTTTGACCATGATGATGCTCCGGAGCATTTTCAAAAGATTTTAGAATCTAATTTTTATGAAACCACATCAAGAACACTGTTTAATTCTGATTGTATTCCAACCAGTAAGTTCCGACGTTGTCCAACCACAAAATCTTTAGAAGCAATAATTTCTACAAATTGATTCCATGTTTTCTTTGTCCTAACTCAATTATGATATAGAGATCAACAACTGTAATTGTCAAGACGTGTATAACAAAGTTAGCTAGGAATTCAGTAGCCGTAGCCAGTGAATAAGATAAATAATTGCAGTGAATAGTGTATTTATTATCAAACATGCAATGTCTATATACTAAAAAGTAGCATTTTTTAATAACTAAGTCAAAGGATTTCTAGTAGTGATACGATACTAAAAGACCGATGCATGTCGATAGATGTTTTAATGTCGGTGATGGTAAAGTAGTTGGTGAAGGGATGCAAGACCTTTACCATCGAAGGAGCCAGTGACTCGTCTCAGAGAATTGAATCCAATTCATGAGGTGTAATCACGTTATCATGGTCCTTATCTATGTTCGTGAACCAAGTTGGGTAGGAATTCTTTGGACCAGCTGGAACATTTATGTGAAGGTAACTGGCAGCTTCCTCAAATTCGATGACTCCATTCTTGTCAAGGTCGATTGAGTCGAATCTTTGCTTCGCGTTGAGAACTTGGGCATCATGTGAGGTGTCAATCGGTAAGGCTTGGGGATTCCTTAGGTCTAAAAAGATGCAGCTAATATAAATTATAAACTAAATCATTTTTTCGTGTTCTGGTGTAAAAATTTAATTGCTGGTATAGTTCAAAAAAGACCTAATGAGTTTAATGATAGTTATGTCTTCTCTTTTTTGTAAGACTACCATACAAAGAATTAACATCTAAGGTTAGTCATTTAAAAGGGAAATTTTTAAATCCTTACCGTAAACTGGACAATCAACAATACACGGTTTGTTACATTGACAACAGAACACATTGCACCACCCGGTGCTGCAACAGCCAAGGCCAACATGGTTGTATTGACAACATAGGCCATTTGCTTGGATAGCAAAAAGAGCTACAAGAAGTAATACTATGATTTTCATGATCCCTAAAATAACACAATCACACAGTTATTAAACTATGTAGAACACGAATAAAAATCTGCTTCTTTTATTATTTACGTATGGTAAGGTAAAATTAGAAAGCATGTACAATTGAAATTTCTTCAAAATGTGGGAAGAAAGCTTGAAATCTTTTTTAAAGAGAAATTTCACATACTATTATCTGATATCATAATAATTAATAGAGTTTAACAGTCATGTAAGAAAATCGAAATTCAACACTAACTATAAGTAATCCACACTGATTATTTGAACAACATCTTATATCTCTGCTTAAGATGATTTCTTAATAGATTGGAATTTTCAGAAAGAAAGGAGATCGTTTATGAAGAAAGGTTCCTTTTACAAGGATGATGGTCATAGACATCTACTATATTGGGAATTAAAGACCATTCTTCATTTTCCTCTACATTAAGTAAGACACAAAGGAAGAAAGATTGTTCTCTGGATGATTGGGGCCAAACTGATTCCAGAGTCGTCGGCCAATCCTTTAAAGACCTCTCCTGATTGGGCGGTTTCTTGAACCTCGTAGAGTTTAGCGAGGAGGGTAAAAATCATTTTCTTTGTTTTCGGTCCAAATATCATACTGTCATGAAGAAAGGTTTTCCATTAGATTCAAACAAATTGTTATGATGCATCAAGCTTTTATTAAACCATTATTTATCCCTGACTTCGTAATCTAACAATCTTTAAAGCTGAAGTTCAGCATCCTAAGGTTCCAACTTCACTTTTGATGCTCACTGAAGGTGGAATCACGAAATTAAAATAACAAATAGTTGACTTTGTGCCAAATATATTTTAAAATCCTGCTAAACAGTTTCTAAATTAAGTTTTGTGCAGTACAAATCTCTCATTTTCATTTTTTAAAATTTTACGATGCGGGATACCTTCTGGAACATGATTTGAAGAAATAGGAACGGATTCAAATGATATATTTTCAGCAGTTGCAATTATTTATGAAATACACTTGCGCTACGATGAGCTTGAAACGTTTTGGTTGATAAAAGCAAAATTCTGTATCAGTGTGTCCAGAAAAAAACTACCAATGCGTTGTCACTAGTGCAGAATTGCCTGAATCTGGATACCATTTTTGGTAGAGAGTATTTGATGAGCTATTAAGGATATCTATAAGCTTTCTGAAGTCGATATTATAAATCCACAAAAAAACTGTTTTATCTTGAACAAGTTTGGAATTTGTGGCACCTTAGTTGAGCTTCTGGGGCCAATCTGTTGTTAACGTTACATAGTTCTGAGGCTGAACTGTGGACAACAAGAGTTTCAGATTTTTATGCTTTTTTCCTGTATTTTTATTGGATGAGTTGATCTTTTCAAATCTCAATTTTCAGGAGCTATAAAAAATTCCAGAAAGCTTCAAGCAAAGGAAGAAATATAGTGTTTGATGTGAATTGATCTAATTTATCCAAAAATATAGTTTTCAGAATTTTTTGAAGATCATAATTTTTGAGCTTCTGAACCTATAGGAATTTAACGTTAAAAATACGTAAGAAATCACAAAAAACTAAAAATTGTGAAACTCTTGCTGTGCATAGTTCAGCCTTGGACTATCTGAGACCATTGGCAGATTGGTTCCAGAAGCTCAACTAAAGTGCTGCAAATTTCGAGTTTGTTCAAGGTGAAACAGTTTTTTGCAGATTTATAGCGTCGGCTCCAGAAGGTTGACAGACATCCTTGATAGTTTATTTGAAGGAGCTCATCAAGTGCCATTCATCAAAATTCCGATATCCAGATTCAAATGATTCTGTGTTCATGACAACTCATTGATATTTTTTTCTGGACATACTGTATATTGTAATAAAGTGAGTGAGGTCTTTGATCACTAGCTGACATGTCAATCACAGATTTCCGTACCTTGGAAACTAAGATAGAAATTCTCCAAGTATGTCATATGATGTTGATCTGAAGTTCCGGTAAAAAATCATTTTATTATATGGAATCTTTGAGTTCACAGTTATAATTGATAATGATCTACCTGTTTTGAAACATTTCCACGGAAATAAAATGACGATAACACTTAAAACTGACAGGACTTTTTTGATGAAGAAATAGTGATTTTTAATCTCGTTTGATATTCTTTAAAGAATCAAACAATTTTTCGACTGTTTTCAGGTGATCCAGGCATCACACAGCAAGATTAAAACGGATCTTGAGAATCCAATTGTCTACTGAAACTAAATAGTAGATAGTAAGGGATTTTCATGAATGCACAATTCGGTTAATTATTATGAGTTTCAATAAAAGGAAATTAGAAGCTAGTCTAGCAGTGGTACAAAACCGCAAAATTGGTTCTCAAATACAAAATTTTGGCAAAAGTTGATGGTTCATTAACTGATACCTAAGACTGATCATTCTAACAAGCAAACTCTTATTTTACTAAACATGTCACTCCGTTATGAGATTTTAGGAAAAGTGCAAGTTTTGGAATAAATGTTTGTATTTTCAGGAAGGTTAGGATAGCTGAACTCAGCACGAAGAACCCATCAAATGTTCACAGCTACAGACCGAACTAAGAATGCTTGAAAATTCCCTGTTAGTTAAATTCTTCCGATAAGGATTTATTCGGACATTCCCAAGATGATTTGAAGACTCATTGAGTAAGATTTGTAAAAATCTGTTTTTAATGTTCGCAATAATGGGATGCATTGTAAAAGATTTTTGATTTTTGGTCGGTATCCACAAATAGAAGAATATCTCCAATATTTGTGACTCAACAATGTATTTTGTCCCTTGATTGACAGGTAACGTCGTCTTTGATATGGAAATAAACGTTTTCTGATAAAGATTTAAACTATGGTTAAAACTCTTTTGACAGGTTTATGAGGCATTTGCACGAAACTTACTCTTTTTCTTTTTTATTATCATTTTTGCAGAACTCCAAAGCAAATATTCATGGGGGACAAACAGTGGCTTTATTTTTGTTTAGGTTTATTATTCCTCAATTTTGGAATATACCTGGATCCGAGTTTAGAAATAAGTGCAATACTGAAAAATCAAAGTAAAAGTTATTCTACATAATTTTGGTCTTCATTGTTAGTTTAAAATTTGTAACATCATTAAATTTTAGAAATTCATTTCTAGTGGAATATCGAATCCGCATATTTGGGATCTGACGTTAAAAGTTAGTCTTCAAGTAGAAGTTGGAAATACCGAAAGACAGACATGTAAAAAGAGAAGGAAAGTAAGTTTGCTTTCAGTAAAATACAGAACTAAAACTTAAGAATCCTGGATTCTTATGGTCAACCGCCATTTCTGACTTGGGATTTGAAATTTGAGGTTTCAACCACTTCGTTCTCAGCACTTATCAAAATTTGACGGCAATTAAATATCGATGTTGGGAAATGCGGAATTTGTGAACAGCTGAAGTGGCTAACAAATGCATCAATACATTGTGGAATAAAGTGATGTTATTCCTGGGCATTGTAACTTTGAACCAATTGTAATTCCCTGTACACTTTTCAAAACTTAAATTCTCATATTGTTCAATTTTGCACCTTCATTATTATGAACATCTGTAAGGAAATCTGACCTATTCTCTTAATTGACAGTTGTTAACTCTTTGCTTTATTCCAGCAGTCAACAATACAAAATAGTTAAGAACAACTCTTCGCAGCTTGGTCTCGTTCCCTATTGTTGTTTCTGAATTCCTTCGTTTCTGCCGGTGCTTTTGGCGCGCAAATTGAGTTCCTGCATTTCAAGGGTTTTCGTGCTAGGATTCTTCTCGCTTTCTGCGACAACATCCGTTAGTTAAAAGTTTAGTCATATCCATTAGAGAACGAGTCAGATCTCCAAACAATAATAACAAAAACAATGAGATACAACAAAACAGAAGAATTTCCAAAGTGTACAACAAAAAGCAATCGAAAACCAGTACTACTAGCTGACTAATCTATTCTTTTGGTTACTTATAACTTATTAAAATTCTCGATCTCAGTAGTGTTTCAAAGTAATTTCAAAGATCTTTTGAATTCTATCATAACTTGTTTATTTTTTTGATTTAAAAAACTAATCGAATGATTCTATTTCCGTAATAGTTGCTTATTGTTAGTTCTTGGTCCCCAGTTTTCTTGTTCCTGTCAATAAACCGGTAGTTTTACAAATGAAATAACAAATCTCGTTTATCAATGAGCTTTTGTTGGCAGCTCATTTACATAAATTGTGATTTTTTTATAATTATTTCATCGATATGTATAGTTTTGAGAAGCCGGGCGGACGTGGTGGAATGGCCGAGTGGTCTAAGGCGCCAGACTTAAGGGTGGCGATTCTAACGTTGCGCGAACTGACTGAGCATTCTGGTCCTCGAATGAGGGCGTGGGTTCGAACCCCACTTCCACCAGGTTACTTTTTAGGACAATGAACACGGATTAATTTTCGAACTATTCCTAATTTGGTTCAATTTTTTATTTGACTTTTAAAATGAATCGACAAAGTAATTATAATTTTAACTTTTTTATGATTTCCCCTCGAAATTTAAACAATAAACAATCAATATTGTCTGTGTATCTTCTAAAGTATTAACCGCTGAAAACGAAGCACTCAAAGTGTATCAACGTAAATTAAGACTCAAAATCACTGACAATTTGCTCAATAAGATGTTGGGTGTCGCCGTCAAAGGGTCCTTTTAATCCTCTGACAGTTCTAATGATTGTATTTTTGTCAGTAGAAGTTGAGAGAACTTGAATAGTCTCAGGGATTTTGGGATCAATATCAGTTGCTCTGAGAGTAATCTTCTGGAGTTGAATTATGAGTGATCTGACTTCTGGAGACAACTCGCTTTTATGAATAAGATGGTGACAAGATAATAATTTCTCCTTAAATTTTTTCGATCCACAAGAACAATACAGGACCCAGTTGCTGTAGGAGACGAAATCCCCACATGTCGTACAAATCCATCTTCTGGAGTTATTATTGCATTCTAATGGACATTCTATCTCTAATAATGAGCGATTTTCCGGTAATTCCCCAGGATCAGCCCCACTCATGTCGACAAATCCGAAAATATGCTTCTCTTCACTTGGTTCTCTGATATAGGGTTCATGTGCTTCGGCATCTTCGATTACATGTATTGTAGCGTATTTGCTTGACCGACGAAGCTTTTGAAGAACATGGTCATATCCAGCAGGAGTGATAAGCACTGAAGATTCTTGTGCATTGCATTTACGATGACTTTCGTGAACACAGATAAGTAATATGTCTTCGAAATTTTTTGAACCACAAGAACAGTACAGAATCAAATCCTTGATCAAAACGAAATCTCCACATTCTCTACATATCCATTTTCGGGATTCGTTAGTGCAACCTGTAGGACATTCTCGTGTAACAGGAAGTGCATCTTTCGGGATTTCTGTATGTATAGCTCCTTCCATATCTACAAAACCAAATAGGACTTTTTCAACAATTAGACAAATAAAGGGTTGGTTATTTTTGTCATTTTCAACAATATTCCAATCCTTGAATTTTTTCGTTTGACGAAGTTGCTCAATGGCATGTTCATATCCTGGGCAACTACCAATGTACATTTTTGAGTTCCCATTATTAAGCTCTTGAAGCACGTTTTTTAACTCATCTATAGTTCCTGGAAGACGATCTCCTTCGGTAATATCAATATATCTGTCTAGTGAATCCTTGACGTATTTCACATAACAACAAAATAGTTGTTTAATTACCGGGTACATTTCTGGAAAGTTGGATTTGTCTATCAATCTGTAGGCATTTTTGGCCTCTTGAAGAAGTGGTAATTCCTCTTTTAGTCTCAGAGCATCGACAATATTTGAATACCCTTCTTTCTCAAGTTTGATTTCAGTCTTTCTGAAGATATAGTAGAGATGATGGAGAAATTGGTTGAGTTTTTGAGACTTAGTAATGGTAATGGGTTTGTAGGAAAGATTATACAATGATTTCACACCAAAAGAAATAGGAATATCAGATAGAGAATCCTCTCCACTTTTCAACTTTTTTATATACTGAAGCAATTCTTCCAGTGCCATTTCTCTCACTTCATCAAAATTAATCAATACTTTGCAGGAAATTTGCTTTTGAGCGTCATCGAGATTTCTGCTATCAAGCAAGTCTTCAACCTACAAATTATAAAATAAAATCCGATCTTTAATCTCAATCCCTAACCTTCTGTGAATTATTTGGAAGACCTTGTTTCGGGAAAATGATTCTCAATTCGATACCGTGGAAAACTGTATTGACATACCAATCGGAATTTTGTGGATATTGTAAAAATTGTTCAGAATCGTCAAATTTTCTGTAGATACAGCAATGAGTTATCCAATATTCCTGCTCATCAAAAAGAAGACAGAAGTCGAGATACTTCCTGCATCTCTCTTCGATCAATTCTGTCAAGTTCTGAAATGTTTGTTGTTGCTTTCTTGTTTATGAGTCAAAAATATGTGAGACTTACAAGTATGGGTGGATTGCCACATGTTATAGTAGAAGGAGAAGCAATAAACGAAGAATTCCCTTCAATTGATTGATAATCAGGAGGATTTCCTTCAATGCGATTCAATTGCCCCGATGAGTAATGATATCCCCATCCAACTTTACATTCACGACCGAACAACCAAAACATTCTCACAAAACAAAGTACTCTAAAACAATTCCTTCAAAAATGATGAATATAGTCAGAATTATCACTAAAAGAAATGCACCCACGTCTTTAATTCTTTGATAACAGGTCTAATGACGAGTATTCACGACAGCTCTCGAAGTACTCAGTCTTTGATGTCACAATTGATAATTATTTTCAAATATCAACAGCATTTGATGAAACAGATTCATCTTGAACCATAGTTCGAACTTAAGAAATATGCGCAAATGAGGAAAGATAAATAAATGATAGTTTTTATGAAAGTAAGACAGCATGAAAAGTGCAAAAAAAGTAAAGAATGTAATTAATTAGTGTAAGTACTTTTCACACATACTTTGGACATTTGTGGAGAGATGTGGCAGCTATAAATTGATCCAGCAGTTACCCACTTTCGAATCCAATGCAATATTTAAAATTATTATTTTTTAATAAATTCCTTATATGAAACCTTTTATCTCATAAATTCAAGGAAATAATGACATAGTTTCTAAATATATTCGATTGAGTGTATTGATACTCTTTATAGCAGTTCTTGATAGTATCGCAAACTTACAAATGAGGGAGTTCATTCGAAAAGTTTGGAATATTTATAAAATAAAAGATAATTGTGCAATTTCTCACCAATTATTTTTTGATTATTGAAAACAAATTCAAAAACTTATCTTTCTATTTCAAGAATTTAATTTCAGAATTAATTAGTTTTAATAATTCATGGAATAATAAAGTCAACGTTTGTGTGGAAGAATTGCTGCAGATTAGTTTATTAGAAAAGTAATTTACAAAGATAATTTACAATTAGAGGTTGAGGATGTTACCGAGAGAAACAAGTCCGAGGATTGAAGGGATTTCGATGTTGAGGGCCTTGCTCAGAATTTCAACTAAGGATTTGAGCAGATCGTCGAGGACATTCTTCAGTTCCAGGATTTCGTTCAAGCCCTCTTCTCCAAGGTTCTTGAACTTCTCCAACAGGTTCTTCAGTTCATTTTCGATTTCATTCAGAGATTCGTCGGTCTTCTTCAGGATTTCAGCCACTTCTGAGGCCAAGTCACTTCCGATCTCTTCAATCTTCGCGATCAAGTCCTTCTTCGTCTCCTCCAAGAGCTTCACGATGTCAGCGTTAGTCTTCTGGAGTTCCTCCAGAATAGTCGAGAGGGGAATGTCGGTGGCTGATTCCAGGAGTTCCTTGATCTCGTCCGGGATTTCCTTGACTTCTTCAAGCAAGTCAATGGGAAGAATGATTTCGAGTAGACCCTTGACGATTTCCAACTCCTGTACATCGAGAGAAGTTCCGATGTTGATTCCGAGGCTGAGAGCAGAGGAGGCTCCGAGGAAGCAGACGAGAACGAAGATTTTAGAGAACATTTTGGATTCTGATTTGGTGTTCGGTGGAGTCTCCTTTTATATCCATTTGGAGGGGAGATGATTTCGCTGAAGTGACCACAAAACACCTCTGTTCGAGATTGTGATTAATGTATTCCTCTAATCTGACGACAAAAAGTTGCCAAACAATCTGATTTGCACCGACGTTGCAGCTTGGAGAGATAATATATGCATGATCGTTGAACAGCTCTTGATAGAACCTAGTACGGCCATGTACTGTTCATTGAGAATAACTTTTTTATGGAATCATACTGTGATAGAAATAGAGATGAAAATTATGAATTGTCGTGGCACGGATTTGAGGAATTTTTATTACAGATTATTCCAGGAGTTGTTTTGAGTCTGAAATATTCTAAGAGCTTTGGTGAATTTTTTGAAGACATTTTTATGATTAAATTTTTACTTAATTCTCAACAAATTAAATTGTTCATAATTGTCATAATCAATAATAAGAACGAAAGTATATTATTCGAAGAACAAATCAATGATACATATATGCACAAAAACTCAAATAAAGTTTGAAAGATATGTATTAATAAATTAAAAATGAAATTGATTTCGATTTATGTAGTAACTCATTACCACTATCTAGTTAATCAGTTTTCGCCTAAATTCAAGTACTTTGTTAACTATATTTGTTCAGAGATATTCTGATTTATTCAATATTTTCAAACAACTACTTGTAATGTTCAAATTGAGAGTAGAGCTTGATAGTGTTACGATCGACAGTAAGTCGTGGTCATTGGTTTCAATCAAGAGCTGTTCAACGATTATGCATATACTAATCTGGCGAAGCTGCAACGTCGGTGCAAATCAGATTGTTTGGCAACTTTTGTCGTCAGATTAGAGGAATACATTAATCACAATCTCGAACAGAGATGTTTTGTGGTCACTTCAGCAAGATCATCTCCCCTCCGAATGGATATAAAAGGGGACTCCACTGAACACCAAATCAGAATCCAAAATGTTCTCTAAAATCTTCGTTCTCGTCTGCTTCCTCGGAGCCTCCTCTGCTCTCAGCCTCGGAATCAACATCGGAACTTCTCTCGATGTACAGGAGTTGGAAATCGTCAAGGGTCTACTCGAAATCATTCTTCCCATTGACTTGCTTGAAGAAGTCAAGGAAATCCCGGACGAGATCAAGGAACTCCTGGAATCAGCCACCGACATTCCCCTCTCGACTATTCTGGAAGAACTCCAGAAGACTAACGCTGACATCGTGAAGCTCTTGGAGGAGACGAAGAAGGACTTGATCGCGAAGATTGAAGAGATCGGAAGTGACTTGGCCTCAGAAGTGGCTGAAATCCTGAAGAAGACCGACGAATCTCTGAATGAAATCGAAAATGAACTGAAGAACCTGTTGGAGAAGTTCAAGAACCTTGGAGAAGAGGGCTTGAACGAAATCCTGGAACTGAAGAATGTCCTTGACGATCTGCTCAAATCCTTAGTTGAAATTCTGACGAAGGCCCTCAACATCGAAATCCCTTCAATCCTCGGACTTGTTTCTCTCGGTAACATCCTCAACCTCTAATTGTAAATTACCTTTGTAAATTACTTTTCTAATAAACTAATCTGCAGCAATTCTTCCACACAAACGTTGACTTTATTATTCCATGAATTATTAAAACTATTTAATTCTGAAATTAAATTTTTATAATGAATGGTAAAGATAGAGAAGTAGAGAAGCAGGTTAATTTGCTTTTTTATTAGTATGCTCGTATATGATAATATTACGATATAAATATAAGAAGAATAAGGAGCTATAATACTATAAAAAAACAAGAACTATGGTAATGATGATGGGAGTAAGAATGAGGTAAAACGGTTTATACCAACAGCATTCTGTTTGGCGCATTTGGTATTGTGTACCCTTTACCAGTTCATTCTCGGGGCGTGGCAACATTTCTACATGATATTTCTGGTATTACACAGTTTCGTTGATGCATAGATGTCAATTTTCAATATTATTAAAAAGTAAAAAAATTTATGTTGGAGAAATTATGGAAGTGCTCCTGATCTGACAGCCATTTCGAATTCAATAAGCTAAGAAAGATTTTAACAAATATCCTAATAGTTCAACAAATCCGAAACCAAATGTAATTCCGAAATTTGAAGTTAAAATTTATTTCATATAACGAATTTTTCGAGAAAATCAAAGGGTTTAACGGCAAATGTGTTGAAGTGAAAACTCATCTTGTGCCTATAATGATATGAAGAGCAGACTGCGAAATAATAAGGTTTACATCTTCTGATGGTTTCGGATTTAACCCCAGCATGTTACATATTATTTGGTGGTGAATTTTAATCCAACTATATACGGATTAATGTCGTTTTAATGCGATTTAAACGAATTGTAATTGGAAAATTATACCAAAAATCAGTTTCTAAAAATATTTCTCTTTTCACTTCATTGATGTGAGCAAAACTGATGTCAGATAGGAGTTTTTCATTATATATCGGTCGCTATGTGCTTTACGATTTCTCACCAAATTGGTCCAACTGCGAAGAAATCAAAGTGGAAGTTCTGCCATGTTTGTTCCCCATCTGTCGAAAGATTTTTCAAAAATTTTCCGTTGTCTAATGCAAAATTCGATTAGGATTTAGGATTTGTTATTCCAGTTTATTAAATAAATTGGATAAAAGGTAAAACATTTTAAAAAACTGGTTTTCGAAACTATTTCTGAATTATAGCTTTTTCAAATTTCATTCAAAGAAGTAACATATTGTTAGATTCAGAATTAAATTCCATAATGAAGAGGATATAATATGTTACAGTCAAATATCTGATGATCTCGAAAACACAGATCACGATATCTTGTAATCTTGTCTCCAAATGATTATATGTGCGAAATTTGAGTAAGAAATAAAACTGTTATTTATGATCTAAACTCTCGATTTTTTCAAAAAATATTATATTTGTACTTTTACAGTCAACATCTAATTCTTAATTTATATTCAAGATCTAATTTTTGATTACTGTATTGCGGCTAGTTGTCGTTCAAATAAGGGGTAATTGTGGTTATTACCATGACTATATAAATAAGAAATCAAAGTAATGAAGGTTGGTTTTTAAATTGTGTTTTATTAACTCTATAGTGTTGGGGATGTGTTATTGATTGGATGTCGATGGTGTGACATCTTAGGAGCTCCATGATTAGGCGGAAAACTGTTGGTTCTTACCATTATCAATTAAGCTTGTTTATCTTAACATAAGCATAGAACAAAGAGAAGAAAGATCCTTATTTAATCAAAGTCAAACTCGGACCAGGTTGGAGTTGGATTTTCTCAAAAACTGACTCTCTAACACTTTAGTCTCGCCTTCCAGGCGTCGGCTAACTGGGCGGAGCTTTGGGCATTCTGTCTAGGCCGTTTGCGGTTTAACTTTGATCTTTGTGCCTACAACTCTAACATGTAAATTTCACCTGTATACTACTTTTTTAACCTCATTAATTCATTTTTACTCAAATGTCCAAGATCAATTTTCCGAAGATTGTAGAATTAAAAGACGTCTACAACAAAGATATCGCTGATGTATTTGTCCCCATCATGTCCATCATTGGGTTCATCGGTGTACTTTCATCCATTATTGTATTCCTCATCATCTTCTTTAAGAGTCCAGTGTTCATGACAAAGTTTAAGATATATTTACTCTGCTATACTACCTCAAATACCGGCGTAGAATTGTTCATATTACTGTACAAGCCAATTTATATTCCTTATTTCATGATCATCTATCCTAGAGGATTTCTAAGTCCGATGAACATAGTCATATCGAAGTTTCTTCTTTGTGGAGTTCTAGTAAGTGGATTCGGCATCATGAGCTTTTTTCTAATCATGCTAATAGAGAGGTATTTCGCCATGACCATGAGTGGATCGATCACCATGTATAACTTTTTCAAAAACCCTAAAACTTATATTTACGGCATATTCTTGATCTTTGCTGTTGCATCGGTCATGGTTTTTGTCTTTGCTTTTGCATTTGATTCATTCTATGAACCCGAATTAACTAATAAAATAATATTGTCCAGCATAATTAATGGAAAAGAATTGCTGAAATTTCAACCAAGTCTTGCTCAACTCAATCCTGACATTTACAAAATCTTAGGACCATGTATAGTTATCATCATTGTTAGTTATTTTGCAGTCCTTCTTGTTTTTTATTTTCTTTGTATATATTCTCATAGACAGTATTCTTCTAAGTTCTCTCAAAAAACAAGAGAAACAAATAAAATGCTGTTCAGAAGTATTACTTTCCAACTGTTAACAATAGTTTGTTGTGTTTTGTTTCCGATGATCTCTATTATAGCTATGTCTATTTTCAACTTTTCTTCAGGTTATGTTTATTATTTTTCAATGATGATAATTTGGTCTTTTCCTGTTACGGGTAACATCGTGATCGTCTTTAGTATCAAACCTTACAGAGCTTTTGTATTAAGTAAATTTGTTTTGTTTAAACATTCATTGACCACCCAAGTCGATGTTTATTGACTTAAAGAAAGTAAGAGTAATAAAACTGTTATATTATTTTATTGATTATACTTTTAAAACGACTAATTAAGTTAATAATTGAGAAATTAACCAAACATTGTCCATGTTAGGATCATTTTTTGAAATTTGCCCTGAAAGAATTGAGATCATAAAAATAATGTTTATCTCACTATTGGAACAGAGAACTGTACTAGAAAGAGAGTCTTAAAGTAATAGTCTGAATATCAGAAACCGTAGAATACTGTAGGACATCAGTAAGGCTTTCGGTTGTATTCTATGAGAGTCATAATAATTGTAATGTTATTGTTTTAGTGAAGATTATTAATATACTTTTGTTTTCTATCCTAATACCCACCATAAATAATGATTAAATAACAATTAATCAAAGTCATGATTGATAAATAAACATCATTAGTGCCAGGATCACTACTTGAAATCCGTGTTCAAAAAGATGAAGATTAAAGTAAGCATTGATTAAAACGATGTTGATCTTACAAATGATATTTCTTGTTAGAAAGTGACTGACTTTAACAAGTAGTCTAAAATAATCAATCCTAAAGAAACTAGAATATTTTAAAGCAGTGATTTCATAACCGTCCTCCGATCCCGAGAATATAAAGTTTCATATATTTTGTGTTACATTAAGCTTGTATTTCTGTTAATATTCTAACTTTATTGGAATATCTACCAATTTAACCCTCATTTTCGTTTATTACCAAATTACTCAAATCCATAACATAATACTCAAAAAAACTAAATAATTTAGAACATTAATAATAGTACTAATTACTGGATATTCACGGCATAATGTTCAACGGTTTTTTAATCAAAAATTATTCGATCCTATAATTCATTAATTTCCCATTTTAGTTTCTACCCACGACCAAAAGTACCAAATATTGTATTTTACAAAGTAGGACATGTTTTAATTTATAAGTACCCAAACACCAACACCACTACAAATAAAAATTTTAAAATAATTTCTCCAAATCTTCATTAATTAAATTATTCCAACACCTTTTGTTTCCCAAGCAGGTTAACAAATAAATTCTATAAGTAGGAATTTTTGCAAAATATATCTTTAATCCTTCTTTCTGCGGATTTTCCTGCTTTTATCATCAACACATCACCGAAGATTCAGCAGTAACTTCAGCTTCTTGAGCTGCTGCCAACAAAGCTTCTTCATTCGCTTTGATTTGCTGGATAACTTTTCTAAACAACTTAGTCGTGTTCTCCGCGTTCTTGATCATCACTTGTTTAACGTGTTCCACCGACACCTATAATATTATTTCCACATTATTTTAATTACAAAAATTCTGTAGAAGCTTTTACAATATTTCAAAACAAAGCATTTCGAGCATCCCAGAATCTCATGAAATTTTTGGAATTCTTTATATTTTTACAAAAATTTCCAGAATCCTATGAAAGATTCCGAAATCTATTATTTCATACAAGTTCCAAGAATCTTCTGAAACTCCGTGGACATTTCCAGAATCCAATCAAATTTTTAGAATCATCTAAAAGTACTAATTTTAGAAATTCCTAAAAAACTTCGAAAATTCACATCAATACAATTTCATAATTATTAATTTCCACAATGTGATTATTATCAAAACTCACAAATTCAGTATCGTTCACTCTCCAACAATCATAATCCGTAACCAAAGCCACTGCCGCATATAACATTCCCAATTCCTTCGCCAAATAAACTTCAGGACATGCTGTCATGTTAATAACATCTGCTCCAAATTGTCTAAACATCATACTCTCCGCTCTAGACGAGAATCTAGGACCTTCAATGCAAATTATCGTTCCATCATGAGATTTAACTCCAATTTCTTTCGAACAATCATGAAGAATCTTCCTCAATGATTCACTATAAGCCGGAAAACACGGAGTATGACAAACTCCCGTCGGATGTTCCGGCTTACCATCATAAAAGGTTCTTTCTCTCTGTTGAGTCCAATCAATAAAGCTATCAGGAACAACAAAAGACCCTGGGGCAATCTCTTCTCTTAGAGATCCCGAAGCATTAGAAGCAAGAACAACATTGACTCCTACAATTATCATTTCAAAACACAATTAAAAAGTCCCAAAATCTAAAAAACCCAACTTTTCAAACACCATTTTGTCCTCAAATTCACCACTTTTTAAAATCTCTTTTCTGTCAAATCCCCTTTCCTTATCCATACCCACTATCAATTACCTCTAAAACCTTACCTAAAGATTTCATTGCCCACAAATTCGCTCTAAAATTGACATTTGTCGGATTAAATCGATGATCTCTTCCATGTCTTGCAAGAACAACAACATCAACTCCATCGATGGAACCCAATGTGAAAGAATCAGACGGTTGTCCATAAGGTGTCTCAACAACTTGTGTCCCAGTAGAGATCATGAAATCCGATTTCTCAAGTCCCGTTCCCCCAATGATCCCGACTTTGAGAGATTTGGACTTTGGGAAATGATCAAATACCGTGAACATTTTTTTCTAAAAATAAAGAATAATAAAAATCAATAACAAAAAGATATTCAATCGCATCCGAGTATCATTTTCACGTTAAACAAATAATTTTGTTGATCTAAAACCATCAAAATCATATGAGCGTTAGTTAGAAGTCGTCAACAGATAAATTAGAAAGATCATCTACCGGCTTCCAAAGGGATTCTGATTCTGACGAGCAAGAGCACGAGAAGGAGTAACACCAAGGAACTTTTGCAAGTTCTGACGGATCATCATTGTACAAAGAATATAAAGAAAGATAAAATTGCAGTCTGTGTCATCGTCCCCTAAAAAGGTCAATGATAAGGATATTTGATTATCACTAGCCAGTTAATTAGACACCTACCGATGAGGTTGCGATGGCTGATAGAATGAATAAGGGAAATAGGATGAAATGGCAATTTAGCAACAATATGTCCTTCAAACATACTGGAAAAAACATTGAGCAACGCAGTAAAGGTAATACCAATGGCAAACACTGAAATTATTACCACAAATACTACTTTCCAACTTCAGAAAACTTACTAGATTTCATTCTAAACATAGACATTGCTTTATTGGCTTCTTTCAATTGCTCTTCTTCACGATCTAATTTCTTCTTGTCTGCTTTAGTAGCCTCTACACTTACAGCTTGTTCTTTTCTTCGTTCAACTTGTCTCAATTTCCGTTCCAACATATTGGTTAACCTTTTGTACTCATCAGTTCGGTAAACCATTAAGTATGTCAGAGCCTCACCTAAGCATGCTGTAACAGTGGCAATCGCAATAACAAGTAAAGCATCAGAATACATCCTAAAAACCAAAATAAAACCAAAAATAATAAACAAAAAACAAGATAATCATGGTCAATAACCAATATCACCAAAAATACAATCGACAATATAACTTATTAGCCAAACAACAATTCATCACTTGAAACTTGCACAAAACAATTAAAGGAAAGCTTCAAGATTGAGTTCCAGAGCAGAACAAGGCATTGTCAAAGCAAATCCAGAGATAACTTCAGGATGAAGGATTCCAAAAATGCCGACAACAACAGGCTTATCTTTCAGTGTTCGTCCATTGATAAGAACTTGAGCACACCGTCCAGGGAAGAAAGATGGATCATCATGTTCCTTAATAAAATAACCTTTTCCCTCAGGTTTCTTAAAGTAATAATCAAAAAGTTCCATCATTCTGTTCAAAAATCCATGAATAACCTCAAAACCGCCGCTCTTGCTATAGTAAAGAGCCGCTAGATGTCTCTCATTTCTAGAGTTAGTATCTGCAGAAGAATCCTTAATAATAATGTCTTGAATCTCAAAGATTTTCAATGGAAGTGGCATATCCTTGTTGTAAGACAATGTTTTCAATAACCCAGGAATAAGAGCATTTCGAGCAACTTGAAATTCCATTGTTTTAGGGTTCGAAATCTTGACGACATTATCAAGTTGATTCGGCTTCCTCATTTTCGTCGAAACATCATCCGTAGAGCACAATGCAAAGTTCAACACTTCAGTCCATCCAGCAGCAACAACTCCACTCCGCATTTGTTCAGTCAACTTGTTCAATGGAAATTGCTGAGCAACAGTATGAGCTTCAGGAACTCTCAAAACAATATTATTATATCCATAAGCGAGACCAACATCTTCCGCAATATCGCATTCATGAAGAATATCATGACGAGTAGGAGGAATAGTCACAAGGAGTTTGGAATCATCTTTAGGATCAACTTTGCATTCAAGGGACATCTTCTCCAAGAGGTCAATCATCTCATTGGCATTCAAGTTAAGACCGATCTTTGTGTTAATGTTTTTCATTTCAACAGAAATTTGACGATAAGCAAGTTCTGGATATGGAATGATTTCATCATCAGAATATTTAACTTGAACTGGTTCAACACTAAAAGAAATAATTTAGACAAATCAAAATAACAAAAAAACTCACGTAAACTTATCTGCACAATATTGAGAGAACATTGCCACAACTGTATCCAAAACTATCTTTGCCTTCTTCAAATCAGTAGCAGTCACCTCAATCAGGATATTCTTCGTATTCAAAGTAATCTTGGAATGATCACCATTGATAATTGGCGGTAACGAACAAACAACTCCATTAGCATCGTAAATGACCGGGTAGAGGGGTTTATCACGAATAATATGTAGATATTCTCTTAGGTGCAAATCATTTTGATAGAATTCCATCAACTCAGCTCCATCCATTTCCTTTGTTTGATTCAACGGCTTAAATTTGATCTTTTTTGGAGGTTCAGCTCGATATTCAAATGGTCCTTTGATCGTATCCAAGTCATGAGTTCCCATTGAAACAAGAGTTCGTCGACGACAAATATTCTGATGCAACTTGTCCTGAAGATCAATGAAACTAGCATAAGAATCCTTATTCAGTGAGACATTCCTCAAAACGGCTGCAACCAAAACACCTCTAACACTTTTAGTTTCTGGCTTCACAATAATAAGTTCCTGCTGATCCGGTTTTACGAAGGAGTACTTTGGAGTTTTCAACTCCTTCTTAAAGACTTTTAATGCTCGAGTAAGACCTTCAACACACAAAAGATCATAACGATTAGCCGGGATTTCAATTTTGAAGACATCTTCCTCAACACCGGCATCATTCTTCTCTTTTACGATGTCATCTACTTCTAGACCGTAGTCGAAACAGAGTTCATCAAGTTCCTGCTCAGCTGTAAATTAACTTTCTCCAGTAAGTAACTCATTAAACAACTTACAGTAAGACTTGCCAAGGAATTCATCTAGTAGCGCTTTCTTTACACTAATAGTTGGCATCTAAATTCAAAATCAACAACTCCATAGTAAAAACAAAAATACTCAAGTGTTTAAAACACACTTTTACCAAATAACCCAATATTATGAAAATTTATGACTAGTATTATCGGAATGAGAAGCTACAAAACTCCCTGTTGTTTGATATAGTGAAGAACCCTGAAATATGTACAAAATTCAACGGCTTTCAAGATTGACGATTCTGTTAAGCTTATTGGAAAAGGCTTCAAAGGCGAACACTCTTTGTACCCGCAATTTCCCATTTCTACCAAGTTCTGCGATTTCTTCTGGGGATTTGACTGCTTTCAACAGAATCCGAGAAAAAGAATAAGCGTCAGGAGGACAGAGAAATCCTGTTCTTCCATTGACAATGGATTCAGTAGGCCCACCGCTATCACATGCAAGGACGCATTTCTCCATGTACATTGCTTCAATCGGCACAATTCCAAAGTGTTCATTTCTTGGAGTATAGATGACCATGGAAGCACGTCGTAACAGATTGATCTTTGTTACATCAGCTGAAAAAAAAATCAATCGATTGGTTATAAAACAAAAACGAACATGGACTTTTTACAAAAGCAATTTGTTCTTTGGGAATTTCTAGGTCTTCTGCAATTTTCTTCAACTTAGAGTAGTAAGCGATATTCTCATCATTCAGTTTGTCGTATCCACCGGCAATAATGAGGAAGCATTTTTTGAATTCCTCTTCATCTAGTTCATCGTGCAACTTTGCGAAAGCTTCCAGAGCCAATTCAATATTCTTCTTCACCTCATACCTGTTGATGGACAGGAAAACATGCTCTACATTAAGCGGAACAAAGTCAATGTCCACGACAGGAGCTTTGTCGAAGAATTTCGTGTTCAAAGTCGGGTACAGAACATGAAGGTCGGCATTCGACACAGGTTTCAAAGTGTCTCTGACGATCCCTTCCGTAAATTGACTATTCACACATATAATATCTGCTTTGCTCGTTGACCATGCTTCGTAAAAATCTAGGAAATATCGATAGAACTGCTTCAGGAACCAATCCCTTTTTGTCAGAAGTTGATCCGGAAAGTGGCAGTAGAATAAAACCTTTGCCCCAGAGAACCATTTGAATATCGGTACACATGCTGAAACTTGATCACAAAAAATCAAATCCACATTCCCCATCCAGCAAATAACAATGGCCGCAATGCACATTCTGATGTAAGCACATAAAGCATTGAATTTACCAAATATCGAGCGCGGAAAGTACTGAATCACTTGGATATCTGAAATCCCCTGCATTTCATAACAAAGAAAGATTTTACAAATCCCACCAAAATCCAAAACTTCTTGAAAACAATGATTTGCACTAAACTGATTCGTCACAAAACGGACCTTGTGTCCTTTGGACCTCAAGGCGAGAGCTGCATCCACGACAAGCCTTTCTGCACCCCCGATTCCCAAGTCTGGATGGATAAATACAATCCTCATCTCGAAGGGGATATGGTAATAAAAGTACTAAGGCAGCAAGTTCAGTAATTATGGAATAAAATAAAGCAGTTGATGCAGTTCCAGAGAAGAGTGAAATCATACTTGGCTACCATGCCCTGATATTCGTGACGGGACCAGGCTAGTTCGCCCACTGTCTCGGTCTGCACTCGATGTTGTGTTTTTCACGTCTTTATTCTTTTCCATCATTCCGCAATTTTGACTCCTTTTTTATCCGTTTTTGCTGGCACATTCCATCCTGATCACCAGCTTTCCACCTTACACCCTTCTAAAACCTGTTTTTTCCAGATTTTTATATATAAATCCCCCATTTCTATGATTCCCCTCCGTTTACATCAATACCGCCAAAAACTTTAAAATTTCGAATTTACATCCCGTATTAGAAGTATTCCACCGAGTTGTTGCCTTGTGTTTCTTCGGATATTGGTTTATTGATAGGTTTTTAGGCATGAAGGGACTTCGCGCTCTTGCTCGTCTTGGATTGCTGCGTCGTCAAGTTCCTCGTGTGGATCTCTACCGTGCTGCCCACGATGTTCAAGACTCTCATGGCCACCATGAAGACCACAACCCTGGACCTCCAGTGACATTCGACTACGCCCCTGTGCCGTTCCAGCCATACCAAGTCGTCTACAGCGACCTCCAGAGGAAATTCAACATGTATTTGGCTGTTTCTGCTGCTCTGTTCGTGGTCAGCATGGGACTTGCTCTCGCTGATGATATCTTCATTATTGAGGCTCTTCGTCCCCCACAGAGCTTCCGCAACAAATAGATGGCTCCAGCTGCTGGCTTCCGTTAGTTCTTCTGATGGTCTGAACTTCAAATTTGTGGTTTTTATTTGAAGTGTATTCTGTCAGACATTTGTAGGATGTCAGTTTGAGGTTTCTTGTAAAAGTATGTTCAAGGTTGTATAAGATAGGCAAGACTAATTCTGGATTACAAATTTCCTCGAAGCAAAGGATGGCACTCTTTGTTTTCGAGTTTAATTTTTATTCATTTTATTCCGACTAAAATCAAACTAAGGCAGTCCTATCTGAGGTTGGAGCAGTAAGTTGAACGAAGAAAAACACGCGGGATTTTTCGAAAGACGGATATCGACGGATCAAGCTTTGAAGTAGAAGACCACCCCTTCTTCCGGACCCAATTTGATGGACTTTGAACTCAGGTCAATTACTTGTCTTGGTTTCCAATTCCTGGCATTGGAATTGACGGCAATGATCTCACCTTTGTTTCCAGCCCGGGACAATGGAGGTAAGTCTGCAAGAGAGTGGACAATTTCCTGTTTTCCGAAGTTGACGACAGCGACATAGACTTTTCCACAAGTGGCATTGTCCTTTTGTTCGAAACGACAGAAACTAAAGGCATTATTGAAGACTTTGCTAATATAGGTCTGGCCGTTGATGAGGACCTTGTTGTCTTTCCGGAGTCGAGCTAGGGTTTTGAAAACTCTAAGAGGGGATTGATCGTCTTGGAACTGCTGGTTAAAATTGACATTAACGTAATCAGGTTGAATCTGGGCTTTCGGGTTGGGCGAAGTGGAAAATCCGGCATTTGTGGAATCATCCCATTGCATTCCTCCTCGTTGAGGGAATGAAGAAGACTCAGAATCCTTGAGACCGATGTCTTCTCCATAGTAGACCATGGAAGTCCCAGGGAGAAGCATCTGGATCATCGTCAGAAGTTCTGCGTGGATTCTGCTCTTGACTCTTGTGGCTAATCTGGAAGTGAAGGCGTTTCCGAGTTCCCAAACAGGGTAAACTCCGTCGTAAGCATGAAAAACAAGAAGATCGGATAGGATTTCATTAGAACAACCTGCGACATTATACTCGCTTTCGTAACAGATTTTATTTGCCTTCGCAATCCGCAAGAGCTCGGTATTCACGACGGCATCTAGTCCGGCTTCCTGTTGGAGTAGTCTTTTTTGTTCTTCTTTGATAGGTTCCGGAGAAGCAATCAGAAATCTAAAAATAAAACATTTATAAAAATCAAAAACAATTTTTTCAAAGCGATCCCAACATAGATTTCCGAAATCTAAAGTAGCCTAAAATTTCTTGCTATCTATAAAGTATTTCGTAATCACTCACGAAAAATTATATATGAATTTTTTACAAAAATCATTTCAGAACAAATTTCCAGAATTTATTAGAATCTAGATGAAAATTTTGATTTTTTGCAGGACATCTTGTAATTTTGCACAATTCCGTAATGTCTCCGAAACTGTGTGACAGTTGCTCCCTTGGGACCTTTGTTTCTCTCCAATTGCACTAGTTTTGGGTTTTTTCCTTTTTAAATCAGCTTTTTTAGTTACTTGATTAACATATTAGACTAATCCAGTGCCCAAAAAGACTGGCCTAAAAACGAAAAAAATTAAACTACTTTCACGAAATGAGCAAGAGTCAAAGTCGTTTTAGACCTATATTCTGCTTAGATGGATCTAGAAACTTCCATATCGAGGTATATAGAGTATCTAACCTTCTGTCTATCCTTGAGTATTGAGTTTTATATATGAAAGTATTAGTACAGTCGACTCTTGATTTAACGTAATTTTTTTCCGATCGCGGCAAAACTTCCTTTAAAATAATGTAAATTGACTCTCGATTTAACGTAATTTTTGTCCGGTCCCTTGGATTACGTTATATCGAGAGTCGACTGTATATAGGAAAATCACGATATAAAAGTACCCTGTTGAAAACGGATAATTTTGGTTGTTAGTGAAAAATGAACTTACATGTCTTTTCCTTTGGCTATGGCACTTTCGTTGACGTAGGAATCAATATGATCTCTGATGCCCTTCAAAATCTGGACAATCTCGTCCCAATCAGCGTTCTGGGCATCTGGAGTCCTGGCTAAGTGCTCCACGAAGCCCAGATGGAACCCGTCGACTCCCAGGTCGATCCAGAAAGAAATGGCTTCTTTTACGGAATTAGAGACATTTTGATTTTTCCAGTTTAAAATTGGCAAATCTGGTCTGTCTTTGATATGGAAGTAGAGTACAGAGGAATTTTTGTAATAATTTACGTTCGAGGATGGTTCGACGTTCCGCTTCCAGTAGTAATAACTGGCGAATTGGGAATTCTCCGGCAGCGAGGCCTTGGATGACCTCTGGAACCACTCGTGTCTATCCGACGTCGCCACCACCGGGATGTCGATGATAATCTTGAGACCTAAAGTTGATGTAAAATTATTTTGGAAAATAAATTTCTGGATTTTCTAAAAATTAAAATTTAAAGTTGATATAAAAATCATTACGAAAATATCCCGACACGAATTTCCAGTTTTTTTGGAACTTCTGGAATTTGAGATTATTTTAATTTTTATAATTTTATAAAATCCTAAAAAGTTCCGAAAATTCTCTCGAGATTCTGGAAACTCAAAATTTCCGACATTTCTAATTTGATTTCGGAATTTTCACAAAACTTTAACCATGTAAAAACCAGAACTAACCTTGACTATGAACTTCGTCAATCAGCTTTTTTGCCTGAGGCAATCCGCCGAGAGATTCATCGACGGATTTGTAATCCAATACTCCTTGACCCGATTTCTCCGTGGATATGAAGGGTCTAGGGAAGAGTGCAGTCACGCCGATCTTCCTCAAATCCGATAATCGGTTGTTTACTCCATCAAAGTCCCCGATTCCGTCGCCGTCGGAATCTTGGAATGACGGAGTCCATAGTTGGTAAATAACACCCCCTTGCCACCATTTGCTGACGACAGCAGCACATCCAGGAGCCGAAATAATCAAATACAAAGCTAGCAAGAATAAAATCAGCCAGATAATGCAGAAAATAAAACAAAGAAGTCTTCTGATGCAGTTCCATTTTGGATCATTTTTGTAATTTTCCAAATCCTCCGTCGTTAAAGGTGCAGATTCCATGTCCTGAGGGATTTCTGGTATTAATTCCTCTTTTTGGACTGCTTCTTCCTTCGGCACGGTCGTCGGGACATAGTTGCCCTGGATCGCGGTGATATATGAATCGGTTTTGTATCCTCTCTGAACCTGCTTCCCGGCCTCGGCGGCCATCCGAATTTGGGAACTAGATTCGAAATTAATTGGTTTTAATTTTTTAAATTTAATTTTAGCAGATTCGGGTTGACGCGAATGCCCCGGGGGAAGACCGGGACGAGGTTCGATGAAAACCGAACTTTCAAGTGACGGTGGTGGTCTAGTGTACATGACAAAAATTAATAAAAATAATATCCGGTGAAAATGACTATAGTTAAAGGATAATAAAATAATTCAAGAAAACGTAAAATGCAAAAATTATTTGCAAAACGGATTTTGATCGCGCAAAGTTGCGAAACACGGAAGCGAAAGCATTTCACGGTTTGTGAACTTCATTGACAATAAACACGCCAGTTTTCTATGAAATTAACAATTTTAACCAGACAAACTTTAAAAAATTGATTTTTCAAAACATCAATGAATTTATTTGACCAAACAAATCAAAGTGAATGAAGAACAAACTGGCCTGTGAAAAACATTCAAAAAGTAAAATTTGACTGAACGCAACAGTTGTCAGGGCAATCGGACCCGTTTTGTTGTTTCTCACAAAGACTCAGCTGGAAATTAGCACTTGACTGGCAAAAAATAAAAAGTTATGTTTCAAAACGAAAATTCAAAACATCAAAGCAGATGGGGAAAATCTGGTGCAAAGAAACAAACTCGGCTTTTTCTTGTTGTTTTTTCCATTTTCTTTAAAAAACGACGGACTCGAAAACGGACCATGTTTGTCGCCAGTGGCCTTCCGTAGTGACTGGCTAAATTGGCTCTGGAAGGACGAAAGAGCCAAATATGAATGAGTTTTCTCGGTCCGCGAATTAACGCGCGCGGACTGCCGATTCAGCTGGGCCCTGTTTCCCACTTATTCGAAAACGCGAAAAGACATGCCTGTCCTCATCCGGGACCGATCCGGCAGATTTACGACCTCGATTCTCGTGTTTCGATCTGGAGGGATTAAGTCTCGGCAAAAAGAGATTTTTCAAATGTCCAATTTATGAGATGGATATTTTCACAGTTTGTAAACAAAAGTAAAGAATGACCGACATGCAAATGAGGGAAATCTCCCCGGGAGATTTTAATTTTTCTGTTTTTGGGTGAATTATTCCGAAAACAGCAACAATTGGATCTTTGAAATCTGATTTAATTGAAAATATTATTTTTGTAAAGCAATACTCGTCATTACTGTAGAAGTCAAACCAGCTCCAGAAGTTATCGAAGTAGTCCTAAAAAGTCGGATTTTTTCGGATTACGAAAAATTTATTTTTTCAAAATTTCAGTTTTTCGACGATTATTTCTGCATACTGTATCGTTAATCCACTGATCTTTATTTTCTTCATAGTTATTTACCGTACTTACAAAAACTACACAAATGGAAAATTTCTAGAAGAAAATCTACAATCTCATCGATCCAAAAATCGACAAAAATTCAATCAAAAAACAAAACATCATCAAAGTTGTCAATTTCGAATTAATTATATTCAAAAATTTCAAAAAATCAAAAAAATTTTAAAAAATCAAAAAATTTAAAAAATTTTTAAAATCGAAAATTGAAAATTTTTGAGCATGATTATTTCAATTTTCTTTATCGTCAAAGATTGTTGAATTTTTATTTTTTAAATTTTATTTTTTCAAACGTTCAATCATGACTTACATAAAAAATTGCATTTTTAGGAAATGATTGATTTATTTTCTTCGTAATTTTTTGATTATTTTTATTTTCTAAGGATTTTGGTTTATTTTTGAAATCCGAGAAATTCAAAAATGTCATTAAATGACGTATAATTATCTTTTTCCTTAGAAGACCGAAATCGGGCAAATTCCGGAAAATCATAACTTGAATAAATTTGAATGAACCACAAATCCGAAACGAAATAATTGAAGATGAACGAAAAAAAGAAAATTGTTATTATGAATCCATATAAAAAAATTTTTTTTCATTTTCATTTTTTTAAACTAAAATACATTTAAAAAAGATAAAATATTTCCGGATAAATGGATACAGAAAAATGTCGAAATTCTGACTACGAAAAAGGATTAGGAAATTATCGAATTTAGGATTACATATATCCACAATATCACTTTTTACATCCATTTACAAATCCTCCAGTTTATCATCAACAAAAACATAAATAAATTAAATTATCATTATTCCTAACTTAAAATAGAATTTATTTATTTATATTTAACTTCAAAAAATTGCAACGAAGAAGATCGTCAACATTGGATCCTCAAATATCGAATATTAACAATTTTTTAATTTTATGCATTTAGTTTTATAATTTTCATATTTTTACCGTAAATTAATTTATATGTTCATGTGTAATTTCAATAAACTATAAATGGTAATTTTATAAATAAATAAATTGCACAAAATCGTTTTTTCAAATATCTGATTGGTTTGGCGTTGTGTTCCTTTCCTCTGTTTCCCGAACTTGCTCGAAAATTTCGGATTTTTTGTTTCTTTTCGAATTTCTTCAATAATGGGGAAAGTCGAGCTTGATCTCGGTTCTGACGACAGTAATGATGGAGGAGAACTTACTATCAACAAGAGTTACGCCGAGAATTATGAAAAATGGAGAAGAAATGAGATTCTTCAACAATGTAAGTTGATTTTTATTTTTTATTTTTTCCTACTTGCAAAATCCTACTTTTTAGTGAAAGATAAATATAAAAATCGTATTCCTGATGATGACGAAGAAGATGAAAGTAGTTCCGAAAGCGAACCTGTGAGTTTTCATATATATTGTAAATTTCCAGAAGGAGTGATTTTAGGAATGGACAGTTGAGGATGAAAAAAGCTTTTTCCGGACTCTGGGAGCGTTGAAGACGAATGATCCTAATATTTACGACAAGAATACCAGATTCTTTAAGGAGAAAACTGACAATGAAGAAACAACTTCGAAACCTAAGAAACAGAAGCAGGAGAAAGGAATGACGTTGAGAGATTACGAGGTTGCTTTGGTTACTGAGAAAGAAGGTCATTTTGACGATGAAGATGACGAGGAGAAACTAAAAAGTGAAGGATATCATGAGAAGTCAGCTAGATTGAAAGAAGAATTCAAAAAAGCCATTGAATCTGAAGAGGAGAGCGATGATAGTGGGGAGTTCTTAATGAAGAAAACCAAAACTCAGGCCGAAAAACAAAAAGAAGAAGAGGATTTTGCTGAGTGGCTAAAAGGCGAAGGAAAAGATCTGAATCTCGATCCTGAAGACGGGATTGTCAAGCTGAAATCCAAATGGTCCGAGCCTCTGGATGAAGGCGAAGCATTTCTGAGGGATTATTTCCTTGACAAAAAGTACGAAGTTGACGATGACGACCAAGATCCGTAAGTTTTATCCTTATTGATTTTATACAAGTGATTATTGCAGACTTAAAGACTACGATGGCATGATTGAAATCGAAAAAGAATTCGACAAAGCTGATGACTTTGAGAAAAGATATAACTTTCGATTTGAAGAGCCAGATCAGGACTTTATCAAGCAATTTCCTCGAACAGTGAAAGAATCAATCAGGAAAGCTCCAGAAAAACGGAAAGAAAAACGAGAAGAGCGCAAAAAACGAAAGGAGGAGGAAAAGAAGCAACAAAAAGAGGAAATCAAGCTGATGAAGTCCTTGAAGAAAAAAGAGATTGAAGACAAACTCAAAAAATTAAGGGAAATTGCTGGAGACGATTCTTTGCCTATTACTCTTGAAGAGTTGGAGAAAGAATTTGATCCAAAGGAATACGACGAAAGAATGAAGGAACTCTTTACTGATGATTATTATGAAAATACGAACGATGTAGAGAAACCAGTCTTTAGTGACCTCTCTGACGACGAAGAATTGAGTGATTATGACAATATGCCAATTGAATCAAGATCAGATGAAGTTGGACAAGATCAGGCTGAAGATGCTGAAGATTACCAGGAAGAAAAAGGAGAATCTAATAATCGTGAGAAGATTTCAAGTAGGAGGAAGAAAAGAAACTCCAA
Organism: Halicephalobus mephisto; assembly: GCA_009193035.1. NCBI lineage: Eukaryota > Metazoa > Nematoda > Chromadorea > Rhabditida > Panagrolaimidae > Halicephalobus > Halicephalobus mephisto. The sequence goes on along the minus strand of SWDT01000012.1, from coordinate 554,756 downwards.
ATTTCGAGAAATGGTAGCTAAACAGAAACCATTGTTTAATCCAAAGGAGAAGACTTTCGAAGAATACTTGAACGACTACTATGCCTTGGATTATGAGGATATCCTACCTGGAAACGTAGTAACCAAATTTAAGTACCGTAATGTTCCGGCGAATGACTTTGGATTGACTACAGAAGAGGTTTGGTTTTTTGGTTTTCTTAATGAATTGAGATTTTTAGATTCTTGCTGCTGATGACAAGCAACTGAATCAATGGGCATCTGTCAAGAAGGCTAGTCAGTACCGTTCAGAACAGGAAGAAGAGTATGATAAACGTGCTTACTCCAAGAAAGCAAAGAATCCGGCTATCAAATCCAAAATCTTTGGCAAGAAAAAAGAACCTCAAGGTGATAATAAAAAAGAATCAAATAAGAAACCTAAGCAGAACAATAATGTAGTTGAGAATGGTCAGGCTGAAGAAACTCAAATTCAAGGAAAAAAGAAAAACAGACGGAAGAACAAGAATAAATCGCAAAAGAAAAAAGCTGCCATGATTATGGCTTCAACTGGTGTGGATATCGACCGTTTGAAGGCCTATAATGTTAGTAACAAAGCTATCAAGAGGAAGATCTTTGGTAATCAGAAGCATTCTTCTGCTGCAAAGAAGCAAAAAACCGAATGAATTGACGTTCATAAGGATTGTTGAGTTTTTATTTCGAAATTTATCGCAGAAAATGAAAAGTTTAATTTACTTGGACTTGTAGTTCTTAGGTTGTAAGAGTTATGGTTCTGGATTTTGAAGTTGATTATATTAATCATCAGTCGGGAAAATTTGTTTTAAAGTGAAAAAGGAATAACTGGTTGTGAAAATTACCAAGTTATTTAGTACTAGATGGTGGTGATTACGGTATTGGAAATATTTATTGTTTTTTTAAATTTTATTTTCAAAAAATTTACCAGTTTTCTTGTTTAACACCTGAAGTACAAGTGGATTAGTGAATATAAATTAAAAAATTTATTTATAGTGAAGATTTTTTAGGATTTTCAACGACGTTTTCATCGACAAATACTACCCTGTTTTTATTACAATGTCGATTTTACTCTTATTGTTAATGACAATAGATGGAGGTACATTGTATAGTTTAAACTTCATCTAAATAAAGGAAGATTGATTGAAACCCATGTACAAATTCTAAAACAGATCAAAAGTTAGAAAATATCATTTGGATTTTCGGGCTTTTTTGGCGGGTTTTCCGGAAGTGATGGCATGTCTTTTCTGTTTTCTGCCTCCGTATTTCTCTTCTAGATGAGCGAAGAAAGCTTCAGATTCGGCTTTTCTTTTTTCTTGACGTTCTTGAATCGCGGCAAAAAGATCAAATTCTTCTTTGGGTTTCCCGCTTTTCTTCTGGAGCTTTTCAATTTCTTTTTCGGCTGCTTTAGCTTCTCGTTGACGTTTTTGTTCTCTTTTTTTCCTTTTCGCTTCAGGTTCATTGAGGTACTTCGGAAGAGGTTCAAGCTCGCCAATAGCAATGAGATCGTTGATCATGAATCGGATTTGTTCTTCATCATCTCCGCCGATGACACAAGCAAGGATCTTATCCATGTCGCCTTTGTGTTTATTGTAGTAGGTAATGATGTCCTTTTTCTGGTCTTCAGAACCGAGATATTTCTTGAGGAATTTCTCGATTTCTTCTTGAGTAATCGGCTTGAAGATCAGTTTCCAAGTAGCGAGCCAGTCCTCACTGAAGGAAAGAAGGGCTTCGTCATCAATTATTCCTGAAAACGACATTACTATGATTCTAACAATGAATTAAATTACCAGTAGAGTCGTAGATTTTTCGTTTTTCAGGATCATTGAGGACAGTGTAAGCTTTGCTGATTATCTGAAACCTCTTCGTGGCGTTGGCTTTCTTGGCTTCGTCTTCCTCATTACTGAATCTGTCCGGGTGCCAGAGCATAGATTGTTTATAGTAAGCTTTCTTAACTAAAACAACATCCATCAATTCAAAAAAAAATAAAAAACTCACTTTTTGCATCTGTCAAATTTTCTTTTTCATTGGCGCTGATCTGCAGAATGAAATACAAGTCAGTAGAACCAAAACATTCCTTACAGTCCTTGGAGAAAGACATTGTAAAGCTCTGGAAGAAAAATTGATATAAAAAAGTCCTCGTGAAAGAAGGAAATTCGGAAAAAAGATACCCGATTTCGACACTTGTTCTCTTGCTGAAAATCGCGCCCAAATTTTTCCCTTTAAGAGTTGTCGAAAACAGAAAATCCGACTCGCGACCACCGTGCATTGGTAACCCGAAAGGATCGGACTTCAAAGAGAAAGTGAAAGAACAGCAAAGTGAGTCAAAACTGGATGTTTAGAGAACGCGCGACTTTTTCATGTTTTGGAACCTCTTAGTAATCGATTAGATTCTGACGTCTTCAGTTTTAAAATTGCGTATTATTTTATTAATTTTCATATATCAAATTATATTTTTTTTCTCATTTGTTACTCCGCAAAAATAGAAAATAAACCTCAAGAGCAGTTGCCAAGCCAAAGAAGTGCACTTTAGAAAGTCGTAGGACATTTTTTCCAGTTCATCATTTTTTGCTTGGGTGCTTTTTGCCTAAATTTTTAAAACTAAAACGTGAAAATTTCTAGAATTTCCCAAAATCTAAAAGTAGTTTTAGGGTCATTGGGGATTTTTGTGAAAATTTATGAGATTGTGGAATTCTGCAGAATCTTAGAAGCAAATGGACGATTCTGAAACTTTTGGAAAATGTTGTAAAAGCTTCCAGAATTTCGTAGACATTTTAAAAATATTCCAGAATCCAACAGAAACTTCTGAATTTATCTGGAGTCCCGAATTTCGAAGTTTATGGAAATTCCCATCGAGATTATTTTTTAACAATTAAAAAATATCTATAAAAATATAATTTTAAAACTAGTATCAAAAATCTCAATTTTTTAAAATTCTTATTAAGACTATTTTTTAACAATTTAAAAAAAATATCCATAAAAATATAATTTTAAAACTAGTATTAAAAATCTTAATTTTTTAAAATTCCCATCGAGACTATTTTTTAACAATTTAAAAAAAATATCTATAAAAATATAATTTTAAAACTAGTATTAAAAATCTCAATTTTTTAAAATTCTTATTAAGACTATTTTTTAACAATTTAAAAATATCTATAAAAATTTAATTTTAAAACTAATATCAAAAATCTCAATTTTTAAAAATCCTTATTAAGACTATTTTTTAACAATTTAAAAAAAATATCCATGAAAATATAATTTTAAAACTAATATCAAAAATCTCAATTTTTTAAAATTCTTATTAAGACTATTTTTTAACAATTTAAAAAAAATATCCATAAAAATATAATTTTAAAACTAGTATTAAAAACCTCAATTTTTTAAAATCTTTCAAAAATTCCGAAAATTTCTACTGAAACTGTTTCATAAGAAACTTTTTTTGTTTACATAATAATGTGGTTTTTAAAATTTAATTAGCTTTCATAGTTTAGTTCCCTAAATATTCAGTCCCAAGTTTTCAGAAGTTCTCCCGATCTATTGCCCCTGGCAACCACAAACACATTTTTTTTCAGTTTTTGTCCACTTGAAAATTTTTTGACCGTTGTTGACTGGATTTTCAAAAAATCCTAAAATAGTCTGTAACTTGCAGTGTTTTGTCCTGATTGAAGAAATCTAATTTCCTCCATTGCAAGTGCAAGTCAGATTTCCTTATCAAAGTTGAATGAGTTCTGAAAGAAGAAAACTAATCCAAAATGTGACGTTTTTGCGAGTTTTATCATTTTTCGAAGATTTTTATTGATTTACACGTGATTCAATATTCGATAATATATAAAATTTGTGTATTTAAAAAGCGGAAATTGGAACAATGACCTTTACTCTAAAATGTCGGAAAATTTGGAAATTAAAAAATAGTTGAATTTTAGTTTTTGAAAAATTAAAATTTACAGAATTTTTTAAAAATTTTTACATCCATTTCGAACTTCAATTTCTAAGAAATTCTAAAAATTCGTGACGAGATTATTTCTGATTTTTTCAACAATATCATTGAAAATTCCAAGAAAATTTTTTACTTTTTTGAAAAATTTCTGATAATTTTCGATATAAAAATTAAAATATCCTAAAATCCATGAATTTTCCATGAAATTTGACTTTTCCGATATTTCGCGACATTCTTTTTTTTTAAATTACAAGTTCCAGAATCACTTGACTTTCTCGAGGTCGATTATCCGTCTTTGTTGTTTCCTTCCCATCGGCTCTCGCCGGGGGCAATCGATCCCGAAAATCAATGTGGATTTTCTGCGCAGAGAATTAACTGGGGTGGACAAGGGAGACCGACCAAATTGTCAACTGTTTAGCTTTTGACATATTTGACCCCGGCTTGGTTTATTTTTTCTTTCTGCAAAATTGGTATTCAACTGTCAAAAAGTGAAATTTGAATTATTCTCAAACTAAATTTTATTTTATTATTATTTAAATAATCAGCCAAAATCACTCTTCATAACCCTACCAGTCAAGTCGTCAGAGAAGACGACATTCCTCTTCTTTTTGGAGCAGAGAAGAAACGTCAAGGAGATTCTGAAGACTATTCTTTTCAGCAATTCAAAATGATGATGAAATCGTATTTCGGACGATTCCTCCTCAGGCAATATGTGTATCCTTTAATGTGCTTCCTTTTATTGTTGTTACTTATCAAGTGGAATTCCCAGCCTCAAAAGTTGATTATTGAACACGAAAAATGGCACGATGAAGTTGTCAAAGAAGTCCAACTAGAATCAGAAGTGAACCAAATCAAGGATCTTCCCAAGGTTAGTGTTTTTGCAATAAGGTTATTTTGGCGATTTTGATCAGATCGGATGTAGATAAAAAGCCAAAAATCAGAAAAGATCATTGGAAAAAATTGATTCTTAAGTGGATTTGAAGAGAGGAAATCAATAGAAAGTTAATTATACTGCTATAAAAGTTAAAAATCAACATTAATCTGTAACTATTTCATAAAAAAGGATATATTAAAGCTGTTTTAATATATCGATACATTGAATATAGTCATTACATCAGAACCGTTTTAATGTACCGATACATTATATGCAATGCATCAATATCAACTTAATGTACATACAAAAAAGCATAACTTTTGACACAGTAACAAGTACAAATCGTCACTATTTTCGTCACTATTTTCATCATTATTTTCATCATTATTTTCATCACTATTTTCGTCATTATTTTTTCACAAATGCCAAATATCCATGAAAAATGTGACAATTAAGTTACATTTTTGTTACATTTTGCAATTGTTAAGAAATCAAAAGTTATGATTTTTTATGTGTACCGATACATTGCATATGATGTATCCAATACATCGAAATCGTTTTAATATATTCATGAATATATACCATATACCCATTTTTTGTGTCTGACATGAATTTTCCAAACTCCACAGATTTTGAACTTGTTTAATTTCGGAATTTTTCACTAGTCTGTAATCTTCCAGAAGTTCCAACAAGACTCTGGAAGTTTTCAGAAGCTCTGAGATTTTTGAAAATATTAAAAATTTCTGTTTAATTCTAGAAACTTCAAAAATTTTTTGGAATTCTGATCAAAGAACATTTTAAAATTTTAGTTTTCAAATTATTTCGAAATTCCTAAGTATTTTCTGATTAGTTTTTTACTGGTTCCTCTATATTTCAATCTTCACGGATCACGTACCCTCATTTCTGAACTCTTCGTTCGCATTCTTTGGCTTTTCATCCATCTCAGTTCCGATGAAAGTTGCTGGAACAACTCGTCAGTCGCAACTTTCTTTTTGATCCATCTAATCAATCAACATTAATTCAATATTCCATGGCCGCGATTAATCTGATTTAAAAACTGCTTTTCGGCCTTGTTGACAGGAACGCCGGAAGGTCTCAAATTATGTAATTTGGGCGTTACGTAACTCTGGGTTTAATTAAACTAGGAACTGGCTAAATTCCTGAATTTCGCTGGTATAAAAGTCAGAGAAAAAGTGATTTCTGGATTCTAGTTTTGCCTGTCAACTGAGGCCAAATCTAGTTTTTTACAATTTACAGTGAAAGTTTTTCGTTCTCGGAAAATCCAGAAAATGAAGACCGTTGGAGTGATTTTTGTGTTCATGGGATTCTGTAATGCCTTCCGGCTTCCTAGTCAGGTTTAGGATTTCCAGATGTTTCATATTTCATAATTAATTTTTTGTTTAGCCAGCTAAGGAGATTATCGATACCCAAGCAGGGAACACCATCCATGTCGGGATCTACATGGAAGCACAGTGTCCCGACACGAGTAGATTCATCAAAAAACAACTTGTACCTGCTTGGCAGCACTTGAAGAACACCGGCAGAATTGAATATGAAATTGTTCCTTTCGGGAAAGCCCGTTGTGAGAAAACTCCAGAAGGTGACGACTTCAAATGTGAATGTCAACATGGACAAGACGAATGTGAACTTAATGCTCTCATGAACTGTGCCATTGAGGAATTAGGATTCCCGGATTCTTACATTCCTCTTATCGGATGTATTCAAGGAAGTGATTCCCTTCCTACAGCTTTGGAGAAATGCATAGATAGAGGAGAATACAGGGCTCATGCTTCTAACTTCAAGAGGTGCGCAGAAGGCCCCCGAGGACGTCACTTGCTCGCTCTTGCTGGACAGAAGACCACTGCTCTGAATCCTGTTCTGAATTTCGTCCCTTGGGTGATGTTAGAAGGCAGGAGAGAACACGATGCCTTCTACGCCCTCGAGGAAAACATCTGCAAAAGACTAGACCCCAAGCCTTCCGAATGCCAACCTATTCTGTCCGCAGCCGTCCGGACCTGAACTTGATTCTACTGAATACGAGTCTATTGTGCAATGTGCAATATCAAACGAGAATTGGGCTAGAGTTTTATTACTTACTTAAAGTGTCCTTGATGCATTTATAGATAAATAAAGTCATTTTAAAATTAAAATTTTTTGTTTAAAATCGATATTTTCATGCAATTCCGCTTCAGGAATAAGGAATCCAGATATTCGCATTTGTTTTTAAATATCAGTATTTGTAACTAATCGATCTTTTTTCATAATGGAAATCATCAATTCACCGCCAAATCGAGGCTTAATTAAGGTGATATTAATTACAAAAAATAAGTATAAAAATAAAAACATTTCCAAATGTCAATCATCGAAATTTGAATCACACGAATTACCCAAGGCATGATGCTCCGACAGTTACTCTGATTTTCGATATTTTTTATCAATTACAAAATGTCAGAATTTTCACCCGTTTATTTGTGGCGAAAGAAATTTAACCATAATTCGCTGGGAAAAATCCAATAGCTTTGGAAAATATCTTGTGAATTTCCCGTCTGGATTTCCGACTGTAGTTCAGATCTGCCAGGAGTTCCAGGGCGTCTGAGTAGAGACAAGGATTTTCAAAACATGTTTGAAGCTGTCGACCGTATTTCTTCGTCAATGACTTCTGCAGGGCATTGGCTCTGATTTCGAACAAACTGACAAATTCCAAAACATCTGTTCTCATCTTGGAATCAAGAGAATGAAAGTGATTCGCTGAAACAACGGTACTTATTTGGTAACACCGAATGCACTTACTTGAGAGCCCTTTGGCTATCCTTCTGCTGCAGTAGAAGCATCTGTGAGCACTTGACCTTTCAAGTGAGCCAGAATCTTCTATCGTCCTTGTTTTCCGGATCGATTTGAAGATGTTTTTACAAATCAAACCCACTTCGCTCGGAAGGGACACCACTGTCCATCCAACAACTGTGGCCATTGCCTTGGGGCCGTCCGGAAGGGGTTCTGTCGGGACCCATTCCCCGGCTGCAGTCAGAATTCTCTCGTACTTCTCGATGTTTTTCATCTCCGCCTTCGATAAGAATGAGTAATATACATGGGAATGAGTTCTGTTGGGAATTGTCAAGATGCACTCCTGATCAAAGCCCTGAATTCCGTAGTGTTTCCGGTATAAGGCGGAAAAATGCGGTTGATTTCGAAGTTCGGACAGCTGAAAATCAACCATAGTAAGAAATCTCAAATAATCTCTTAAAGTGATTTCCAGTAAATCCCTGAGTTTTTTAGTCACAAAAGATATCGCTAGACTGTAAAAGCTTCAGAATTCTGCTCATGGAAAATCCACAAAGTACTTACCGCCACCCTTCGTCGATCAACACTGGCCATTTCAGGTAGATGATCTGACTTTTCCGACTCGAAAGAGACCGCCAGAGCACTGGATTCCCCGAAACCCAGGGAAAACGGAAGAGTATTTGGAACTACTGGATTAATGAAATCCGGCAAGGTTGATGGAGCAAACGGAAACCTCCGTTTCGGGTCCTTGGGCTCATCTAGTTTCGAAAAGAATTCTGTCCTTTGGTCCAGTTGTGGAAGAGACGGTGGAGGCAGATCTGTCATGCTTTCTGTCTGCTTGGCTTCATCTTGGGAGACAGACCCGAATCCGCTGGTCACTGCGGATTCATGAGTAAAGGTCCTGTCTGGTCTGACTTCGTCGGAGCTCTGGGGCATCGACTTTGTCCTGAATCACTGGATCAAGTTGGATTAACAAATATCAACCTACGCTGTCAGCTTCTCATGTTTCCTGTGGCCTTTCTTCAGAAACAAAAACGGCAGATCAAGTCGAGAGTCGCTGTGAAGTCGTCTTCTCTCCAAAGCAATCGGACTGCTTCCTTCTTGATTCAGTGAATTTTGTTTTTTCCAAGTACTTTGTTCCTCATTAGACAAATCGGAACTCGAGAGTGATTTCCTCATATTCTGTTTACTCCCATCAATGCAGTTGATCCATCTGTATCCGATTCTCGATGGTCTTCGAGACTGGGATTTGGATTTGATTCTTTCACAAAATTCCTCACATACTTGATCAATAACATGCACATGTCTGTTACTTTCCCATCCCAAGGAAGCTAGGATTCTGGCTCCGTCTTCTGATTTCCCCACAAGATTGAGGGCCCAGATGGCCGTTCCTCTCACACTCAAAGTCGGGCATTCCTCAGCGTAACGACAGACGATCGGGATGGTTTCAGCAGGAAACATGACTTCTATCATCCCTAAAATTTTCATTATATCGTTTGTAAAATATTCATTTTCTAAAACGATGTTTTAAATTTCATTAAATCTCACGAATTAGGATTTTTTAAAAATTTAAATTACTTTACTAAAATTTTTGAATTTTATAAAATTTTTTAAAAGTTCCTAAAACTCTAGAATCCTGTGGAAATTTTTAGAACAATCTAAAATCTCAAATTTTAGAGTTTTTAAAATTGTAAAAATTTTAATTGAAACAATTTTGTAAAAATTTCATTTTTGATTTCTGCAATAACATTTTTTAATCAAAAAATATAAAACATGCTTATAATTTTCTCATATTAGGATTGTTTCACATTCATTTTAATTTAGTAAAATTTAATAAAAAATTCAAAATAATTTTGAAAACTTTTTTTCCGAATAAAAACAAACCATTAGGAAGGTTACTGGAGATGTGTCCGATGGACAATAATGCTGCTTTAACATCTAAAATTTCGTCTTCTTCGACTACTCCGCTTTCGATTAGAGTTTTCAATAATTTCGATGGAATACTGGCATCTACTAACATTGATCTTCCAACCTGATGACTTGCTAATTGACTAAAGATGTGAACTGGCATAGGTACTCCGAATTTTTCGAATTTCTCACTACTTGGTCTTGCAAAACTTCCATCAATAGATCTCCTGACGTTCAACAAAGCCGCTCTCATGTCTTCTTCAATAATGTTGACGTATTCTTTCTGATAATTTTCCATCCAGTATTCTAGTGCTTCTTTTGCATCTTCTTCCATTGCTTGGACAAGTTTTTCGGATCCAAAAAGATGGGCTTTGAGAAGAATTCCTGCTGATCCAAGAGGTTCTAAAGACGTTCTAGCCAAAATGTCCAGTGCCGCAGGATATTTCTAAAAGCAATAGTCGTTATTCAACAAAGGGATTAAAACCTACAGGAAGCCAGACATGAAGTAATCGCACAGCGTGTCTTACGACTTTGACGTTACTGTCTCCGAGTTGAGAAATCAAAAGTTTCATTCCGTATTTTTCGAAATCCGGAATAACGTTCGATCCGGCAAGTACCCCAAGGAATCTAGTACACCATTTTCTGCTCTGATCGTCTGTAGCTGTTAAAGCGGTCTCCAGGATCAACCGTGTGATTCCGGGATTAGAGTAATTCAGACTACTGACGATCAATTTTATGTACTCTATCGACGTGGTACTCAGTAACAAATCCAGAAATCTAAAATTTTAATTTTGCTTCATAAATCCTTTTCAAACTAGCTTTTTTAACTTTTTGCAGGATCCAATCTTAATCTCGTTCAAAAAAGTGAAAATAAAATACCACATTTTTCTTCATTAAAGAAAACAAAACCGGGATTGCCTTAGGCATTCTAATTCGAGATTTCCTTTCTATGGGTGAAAGTTTATTCCGTTACTGGTCATTGAAGAGGCGTCATACTGATCCGGTTTGAAGTCAAAACCACGCCATTTCGCTCTTCAGTGAATTTGACCCATAAACGAATGTTTCTATCGATGTGCTATATTCACTCGATTCACTGCAAGAGCCAAAGCAAGCCCAATCCTGTTCAAACATCCCGAAAAAACTAGTAATTTTAATATTTAACCTAATTTTAACTTGTTCATCTAGTTTACTATCCTGTATTTTAAAATAATCTACTTTAAAATTTTATATTTTATAAAGTCAAAAAAAAATTTTTTAAATTAGATTTTTTTCAATTTTTTTGTTTCTGAATCTTTGCGTGAATTCATGAAAAAGAAGAAACTGATGGAAAATACATCCCCCACTCATCTTTTTTCTCATTCTGGCTTTGACATTTTTCAACCGGTCAGCGAAAAATCCAAGATCTTTTTTAGACCTTGTTTCGTACAATGAAATTTAAATTATCGATCTACTTTTGTAATTTAAGTTTCAAAAAAATCATGGGATATCCAAATCGGAGGGTTTTTCTTTATGTGATCTGTTATTTTTTCTATTCCCTTAGGGCTTTTATCTTCATCAAGGATAAAAGCGTTGTTTCTCCTTAATCCATTTAGTTGTTTCCGTTTCGACATTGATTACTGGTATAATTATCCCGAAAATTGTTCATTTTAAGATTGCTTTTCAGGATGGGCAACGTTGTCAGGGCCTTCATTTTCCTTTGCTTGATATTCCTGTGTACTGTAACTGCTGATTTGCCTTCTTGTTCGAGGGCCAAATGCAGTCATTGTGAAGCAGATTTAATTGCTAGGTTGTGTCCTACGGCTTGTGCTGTTTGTCCATCTGCGGCCTCAGGGGTACCTGATTCCGCTCCTAAGGTCGTCGCTTATGGACAACCCAATGTTCCATCAGGAGCTCAAAGCCAACTCAAAGCACTTCCAACACCCCCCACTCACGCTCAACCACTGCCGAATCCTCAACCTCAATTTGTTCAACCCCAGTATCAACAACCCAATCCGGCTAATCAGTTCTATCAACAACCTTATGTTCAACAATCTGTTTATCGACCAAACTTCCCTGGATCTGGATTCCAACAATTATCCGGATTTCAACAACCATCTGGATTCCAACAACCTTCTGGATTCCAACAACCATCTGGATTTCAACCACAACCATTCCAGGCTCAGACTCCTAATCCTTTCTTCAATCCCTTTCAACCATTCTTGCAGCAGAGTTTCCAAGCACAAACTCCATTCAATCCATTCACTTTCCCAACTTTTCCTCCAGTGACTTTTGCTCCAATCACTCAACCACCACCTCCGGTGACTCCAGCTCCTCCAGTTACACCACCTCAACTGCCTGTATATCCCCAACAACCTCAGCCTCAACCACAGCAACCCCAACCCCAACCTCAGCCTCAGCCTCAACCGCAACAACCCCAACCCCAGCCTCAACTTCCTGCTTATGGACAAAGCATCGATGGGACCCACACACAGTCCAAACCTAACTCTAATTCTCAAGGAATTTACCAACCTCAACCCCAAACAGTCCAGAGACCGAAACAAATTTACAACACACAACAACCTCAAAAACCCCAACAGCCTTATTATCCCCAAGCACCTCAGCAAATAACACCTGCGCCAAACCCACCAGTGTACCCTGCTCCCTCCCCTCCTCCAGTTCAACCTCCTGCACCTAATCCCGCAGCTGGAGCTGGTCAATCTGCTACTGTAAGTCATTTTTAATTTTCAAGTTTCGTAATTTTTTAATTTTCAGTGTCCTAGGGCCGGTTGGGAGCCCTGTGTTTCGAAAGAATTAGCCAACGAAAGATTCCGTAATTGCTGTGCCAGATTAGGGGAAGGTTGTGCCCAAATTTGTTCTTATGATCAAAATCTCGCAAATATCCAAGTTGCTGTTTTAACTGGTCGTTGTCCTGTTTCTAAAGTAGGAGATATGATGATTTGTGCCTCAGGCTACGAAGATGCCACTGCATGTTGTGAAGCTTATGGAGTTTTCGAACCTGGATTTGAACAATGCAGACCATACTGTAACCCATCCGCCGGACTTCCTAATGATGGAATGCTTGCTGACAAATTCAGATGTCTTGGAAAAATGAGTCAAATCCAACGTTGTTTCTACGTCACTCAAAGGCCATAATGTTACTCGAAAACTGGTGAAAATGCCGGTATGAGATAACATTAATACCGTAATTGGAGTCAAAAGGGTGCCAAGTCTTTCCGAAATTAGTTATATGTCTATTAATTATGCCACGGAAACTTTGATACTCAGCGCTTTTCGTTTTTTAAATTTTAAAACAAATTCAGAAATTACTGTAAGATAACTTTGTTGTTATATAACTTATTGTTCATAAATCACAAAACTTACATTTGATAAATGCCTGATTCTTCGATCATCTGGATCCCGATTGACAAGGACCCAATTGCCGCCAGAATTGCGAAATAGTACCTGGATCCATTATTCAGGATGTTCTTCGGCGAGAAGATACCCTTATACAGTACTTCCTGGAGAATTTCCAAATTAAAAATTCAAAAATTAAAAAACTTACTGGATCAAGTTGTTCTTTTGTTTGATTTAAAAATTTTTCGATTAATTCTCCATAATGAGGTTCCATTTTGGCCAACGGAACCACTAACCTCACTGTCCGACAGAGAGATTTCACAATGTTCGCAGTGAAAGTTACTGTATCTGTCACGAATCTGGCGTTCGAAGGAAAAATAATTGTGAAAATTTTAGAAAAAAAAGAATGAAGTCTGTCGTTATGTCTGTATTTTTTCATGATTATTGAATTTTCTGCTTCGAGATGAGCAACGATGGATTCCAAATTATCCAAATTCAGATCCTTCGAAGTACTTCTGGAGAAGAAATCATGTTCTACTGTAATTAATTTCTCGAATCTCTCGTCCGAATCGAGAGTGGACCAGGTCCTTTTTCGAATGTCATTTTTACAAAATAAAAATTCTCCTCCTTTGACGAACAACTCAATTTGAATCAACTCTGATTCCAAAGCAAGTCTGTTCAACCCAGTGTCGTTCAATTGATCCAACCTATGAATCAGAATCATTGCATTGTCTGAATTCGGAAAAGTCAATGGACTTGTCGGAAAAATGCCGTTGGCAGTTTTCGCCGACATCTGAGTTCTTTCGCTGGCCGCTTGAATTACTGTCGGAACAGAAAGTAACATTAATTTTTTTTCCTCCGGCAAAAACGTAGCTCCCTGTAAAAAAATTATTTTTCAAAGTAATTAAACCAAAAATTACAGATTTCAACAAGTCGGCCAGGAGCAATGTTGCTTTGATACTCATTGGATCATCCGGTCTTGCCATAATTAACCTAGCCAAAGCCTGAGGTAATCCGGCTTCGATTAAGACGTAACAAGCAACTGCTCTAAAAGACATCAAACAATCCACAATGTCCGGATTCATAATCCCGCTTGTTTGAAGAGCTTCAATTTCTCCAACAACAAAATCATCTCTCAAACTCGTTTTGTATTTGTCTGGGAGATGCATTTTTGCTGAAATTCCCCAATAATAATTTCACAAAAAATAAATTTACCGTAGAAAACCAGAGCTTCAGACCAATCGCTGAATTTTTTCGAAGCATATGGCATATCCACAAATTCGCAGCAGATCCCGATTACCATATCTCTTATTTGAAGCATAGTTGGATTGAAGGCTGTCCCTAATCCAAGAAAACTCAATAATTTAAATGGTGATGACGAAATCAATTCTCCCGTTTCATCGATGGCTCCACAAGCAAGTATTCCTGTCCACGATCTGATTATGGACAAAAAAATGGTCGAAACAGATTCTAGAATTTGCGAAACTTTTACTTGAGGAGGATCTCCTTTTTTAGGATCTTGGATTTTCTGGTGAAAAAACCCCAAATCTATCAAAGGAGAAAAAATCTGCTCAATTACCAGTCCTATTCTGGCTTTTTCCCGAAGATCAGCTGTATCCATCCATTTCAGCAGTACTTTACAAACTAAAGAAGATACGTTAGAGTTATCTGCACCTAATACAACAACGGATCTGACAATCCATTCTGTTCCAGCACATTTCAAAACCAATTCTGGGTCTTCTACAGCCAAATCCACTAGAATCCCCAATGCCGGCAAGAAGAGTCTGGAAAAAAATTATCTTATAATTGTTTTTTTGTCATTAAACACGACCTTTAGTCTCATAAAAACGGGTACAACAATCAATGTCACTCAAAGAGGCGTCAAGATTTAAGATTCCACAAGAAATTATCGATAAGAAAGAAACCAAAAAGGAATAACTAGTCAAAGCCTCTTAGGGAAATTTTTCTCATCAAAATTAAGTGTAAAACTCACTTTTCGGGTTTTCTTTCATCGACGATGTCCAGGATTCTCGGAAGTCTGTCCAGAGCAATCGTGATGATGCTTTTTAGAACTGATTTAGGAAATAGAGTGAAATTAGAATCTTCTTCTTTGATGAACTTCTTCAAGGCAGAATCCCGGTAAAGAAAAAGTAGTTTACAAATGAGCTTGAAAGCTTCTTCTTTTTCTTGCTCCAACTCACTGAAATCCAAGGATCTGACCAACATGACATCGAGCTGAGATAGTAGTAATTTTTGCAATTGACTTTCTCGATGAACAGAAAAACGAATCAAACGAAAGGCCATTGCTCGGATTTGAGGCTCGTCATGGACGACGAAAGGGAAACACCTAAATTTCATATATGACTACCATTCAACCAAACCAAACTCGCCTTTGAATGACAGATTCATTCAGGTCCTTATCCTGTTTATCGACCACACCATGTAAAAATCGAGAAACCTGATTCAGGAATTCAGCAGTAGATTCAAAATTCTCGTCTTCCGGACCTTTGGAGACAAACGTCAAAACGTCCTTTACAGAGACTTTTCTAACTTCTGCAATACTTTCCCTCTTCTTAGGTGCTGAAAAAATAACTGATATATGAAACAAGAAACGAACTTACTAAAAGAGAATCCTTCGGGTTTTCCGTAAATTTTAGTCTTGTGCCTCAGTCTAAGTTTGGCATCACTAAGAGGCAGAACGAGATTTGCTGGCCTCCTAGTTGTCATTATTCAGAATACAAAGAATTAGCTACAATCCATTGCCTTTCATAAGCACAAAATGATAAATTTTCAAGAGAAGACAACGAGGAAAGGGACTAGTGATAACGTCACTGCCCTGCTTTTCTCGAAGATTTTCCGTCTCAAATCGATGTCGATAGCGATCTATACCCGTGCTCTGTATTTCTTAAATAAATTCCTCAAGAAACAATAAACACAGAAAGTAATAAAAATAGATAAATAAAGATTTCGTTGACGACTGTTGTTTTGAGTTTTCTCTGTTGTTTGGCGTTGTGTCTTTTTTGCAAATTCTCCTGAGTTAAATCGGTTTTGTCCTTTTTAAGCGTGGAATAGTGACACACCCAGAGGCGGCAAAACCAAATCTTCCATTTTCCTATACTTTTTTGCCGTCTGTCCAGGAATTTATTTCCTCGTTTCATGCCTTTTCGGACGCGCGTATGTCTGTTTCCCGTGTTCCTCATATAAAACTTTCTTTGCGTTTTTCATCGATGAATAACATCAACAACCAGTCGCTTCTTTTCATGTCCTAGTTTTTGCTCACTTTATTTTTTGTTTTTTATTCTATATTTCCTAATAATGCAGGCACTACGAGATTTCGCCCAGAATTTTGAGAACATGGATGCCTTCATGTGCTGCTGTACCTCCTGTAAGGCGAGATATAAAAGACTAGTCGATGCTATATATCCACGAAATCTCACGGATGGTGTAGTTTCTTCCAAGTTGATGCAGCTAACATTCTACTCTATTTCCCATCCAGAAAAGCTAAACAGAATCGGTATTTATTTGGTGCATCATCTGAGCAGAGATCTCTATAGACAAAGGTTAGGAATGGTCGAGGTACGTTTATTTTACAGTAAATTTCTGTGTGAAGATTTTTAAACATATTTTTAGTGATTTTCATATAAGAATTTTTAAAAATAAGGTTGCTTTATAGAAATTATTTAAAAATATGTTCGTTTCATAATAATTCGTACACAAAAACTTGAGTATTTTTCTGTAATAATTTCCGTATTAGATCTTTTCAAAATATTTTTATTTCATAACAATCCCATATAGGGATTTTTTAAAATACACTTGTTTTATAGTAATTTTTATATAAACTTAGGATAGATTCTTAGTTGTAGTCTTATACGGAAATACTTACCTATATTCATTTGCAGTATTGTCCATGAGAACTTTTTAGGTATCTGTAGAAGCCATGGACAGCCTTCTGAAAGCATGCCATGGATCTCCAAGTCTTCAGCAATTCATCGAAAGTTACTTGAAGATGGTCCAGAAGCTGCTTGAAACGAATGATCCTCATCTCGAAAAACTTGCTACCGACTTATTCGTTAGGTTTTCGACGATAGAGGAAGATACCCCGTCGTATCACAGACAGTATGATTTCTTTATTTCCAAGTTCTCTTCCATGTGTCATGCCAGCAGAGGAGATCAAACGAGAATCCAACGATTCAACGGATTGAGGGGATTAAGAGGAGTCATCTGGAAATCCGTCGCTGATGATTTACAAGCTTCAATTTGGGAGAAACAGCACATGGACAAAATTGTTCCTTCTATATTGTTCAATCTCAGGGACGATCGAGGTTTGTTTCTGAGTGAATCAAGTTTTAGTTTTCTGTTTTCAGACAACTTTGAAGACAACGGAGACGTGGTCTCGAGCAATCTCTACAACACTTACATCGACGACAACGCTGTCAATGATGATCCTAATGCTTTAGCTCTCCAATGCCTCAGGGAACTTATGGGTAAAGCCTCTTTTGGGTCTCTTAGATCAGTTCTAGAGCCCGTTATGCGGCACTGTGATGCTCACAAGAAATGGGATCCTCCTCCAACCTTTGCAATAAACACTTTTCGAGCTATTATCTACTCTATTCAAACCCAGAATGCTTATTTCGTTATTCAAGAGCTTATTAATCACCTAGAAGAAATGGCAAATGCTCCAGCTCCAATCAGAATAGGAATTGCTACGGTGTTATCTTCTATTGTTTCTATTGCATCAACTTCCATTGGACCACTCGTCTTGGGAATTTTCAATTCTCTGTTGAAAAGATTAAGAGTCTCTGTCGAGTTCCAGCAGTCCAAACAATGCCCATCGGTAGCAGAAGAGAAAACATTCCAGGAGACCTTGATCAATGCCATGGGAGATTTTGCAAATTCTCTACCTGATTATCAGAAAATTGAAATAATGATGTTTACAACTTCAAATATCCCGATTATTAGTCAACAAGAAAGGAAAGTGAAGACGAGTGATGAATTTCTGCAAAAAGTACTGGTAAAGACTTTATTGAAAGTAAGTTTATATGTAAAGAATTATGAAATAATAATTAATTTTAGGTAGCAACTAAATATAAAACCTTTTATTTTGCGACAATGTTTACGGATAATTTTGTTAAAACTCTTTTACAACTTTGTCTGGCACCTAATCCAAGTGTTCGTCTTAATGCTCAACAAATTTTACATACTCTTGTTGATAGACATGACAATTTGAAACAATTGGCTCATCTGAATTATGTTCATGACGTTGAAGACCTCCAATTGTCGATTGAGAAGTGCTCAAGACAGGATCAACTTTTTATGCATCGACAAATCCACAATATTGTTTCAGTTCTCTTTAGAGTTGTGTGTCTTGCTGATGACGAGTACTTGAAGGATCACTTGGATGCGGTACTTTGTTCGATGTGTCTTCTTTGTGTTGAAGTTGGACATAATGAGACATTAACAGAACTCTTTAGATTGGCTTTTGGAATGCAAGCATTAGCCCTGGATACGGAAGTATGTGATTTTAGTATTAAGAAAAGAGCAGAAATCCATAATCTAGTCGCGAAATATTTGAATCTTAGTGCTCAATTATTGGCTATTCCTGCTCTTTGTCAGCATGTTCAACAAGTGATAAAATTAAGAACTCAAAGAGGTCATTCGAGATTGAATATTTTGACGTCTGCTATTGCGGCATCAGATCCCCTCAAGGCGTCTGAAAATGAAGAGTTGAAAAGTCCAGGGAAAGCTCCTATTGCACATATGGAAAGTGAAGATGATTTTACAAGTAGAGCTTTAGGATTGGAAAATGATCCAGCTTTGTTATTTGATTTGGAAGATGTTTCAGAAGCACTAAAAGCGTCAAATAAAGATGTTTCTAAATTATTTATTCCATTTAAACCTATTATGATACCTGGTGCTTCGAGTTCGTTGACAACTGCCATTGGAGTGGATGATATTGAATTAGAAAGAATTAATTCTAATCAAGGAAATTTGAGAGATGTTGGATCTTCTGTGATATTCACTGCCGATGACGATAATGACATGAAGAGAGAAAGACCAGATACTCTTGGAGATAATATGAGTTTGGATTCTTCGTCAATTGAATGGACGCCTCCTGGATCAGGTGTTGGATCAAGAAGAAATACATTATTTGGACAGAAATTAAGTATAACAATGCCGACTACGGTAGACTCGTTAAGAGCGGAAGTTGCTCAACCTTTTGATCCAGCAGAAGAAGAAAGAAAAGATCAATCAAAAAGTCGGGAAATTGTTCAAATGTTTAGACATAAACCATTTGAAGAAGTTAATGCTATATTGGGGAAGGATTTGGATTCAAGTGATCTAGGCAAGACTGTAGATCAGTTGTGTAAAAGAAATAGTGAATGGGCGAAACTTCAAGAACATGGATCAGTTGGGAAACAACAGGATATTTTTGAAATTAATTTTCCATCTATTGTCAGATGATTTTTATTTGAGCAATAGATTGATGGCTATACTTGCCAAAGTGAATAAAAGTGGATTTAGAGAAGGACAACTTTGAGTTGGATCTGGGGTTGAAGAATTTGTTGTTTGGAATATCGTGTTAGGAGTTCTGAGTCTAAACATAGTTCCCAAAATTGGAGACCCTAGAAGTTGACCCGTGGGAGTTGTGGAGAGAAAATGGGCCAAATCTCCCTGAGATTGATTGATATCGAGAGAGATGGCAGATGTGTTGTCGATGAATTTGGAGGTTTTGAAGACCAAAACAACGAATTCGGTTTTGTCTGGAATTTTGAATTGGTTTTAGAATTTTAAAGTTTCTTACATTGAGTCTCCCAAGGGATGCTGGAGTTCCCTATGACTTCGGCATAGCCTCTGGGGTATCTTTCTTCTAGTTCGGTGAGGTTCAGAACAGGTTCCCCGAAGGAGGGATAATTGTAGTAGAAGAAGATTGCAGAAGGAATCAGAAGGTTATCTGGAGAAAATGAAGTTAAAATTTCACCAAAAGAATGAAGAATATTTTTAAAAAATTTACAAATTCCGGATTTAAAATGGTTCTAAAAAATCCACTAGATTACGGTAGATTCTATGATATCCCAGAAATTTCCATGGAATTTCGAGAAATTTCAGAATCTCCTACTTGATTTCGGAAGATTCCGAAAAATGAAATTCTCAAATTTCGGAAAAATTGAATAATTGATTAAAAATAAAAAAGAATTAACTCAAAAACAAATAATTTTCACAAAAAATAATACTTGGAGTTTTGTGTGAAAATCACTATTTTCATCGAGGAATCGAGGTCCACAAAGTAGTCTACATCAAAGTCAAAGTCAAATTGGATTTTCGCGCAATATTGGAGAGACTGATCTGCTTGGATGTTGCGACCAAACTGCAGATATTATTTTGATTTCGAAATCTCCATAGGCTTAGATACTGAAATCCTGGTCTGGACATTGCAAGCAGATTTTACTTTGACGTTGACTGCTTCACGGACCTCGAGAAGAGTGAATTTGAAAATTCTGGACATTAGTCACCTAGTCCAACGATGAAGTGTAAGTACTCCCCAGAACTCGGAGGGAAAGTGAAAATTACAGCATCCAGTTGAGTGAATGTTCCTCCGGGAAGAACGGTATTCTGATTACAGACAATATTACTGACATTCACAGTCAAATCCTTTCCGATTCCGTCAACGTTGAAGAGGTTTCCCGTGGCGTTGTCCCTCATGATCACTCCCAAAAGATTAGTCAGCGGAATGATAGGGACTACTGTAGGGGAAACCCCGCTCTCGATGAAGTATTGACTGATGGACATGTTCGCGGAGCTGCAGCAGAGGAATCTGATCTGGCTCGGACCAGTTGTGGAATTCGTCGCAGGAGCATCTACAGTACCTGGCCGACATCTGAATCCCGTGTCACAGGGGTTCTGTCGGTCGGGGTCACAGGCGTCTGTGGACTGGTAGGGCACGTTGTCAGGACATTGAATCTGAGAAGAAACGAATCGAAGAAAAACAAGGAGAATTAGTAAAATCATGGTTTCAGTTTCGAAAATCCATCCGCTAAAATGCTCGAGAAAATCGACCAGGTCCCGAGAGTCCCCCGCTGTTTGAACAGATGACATAAACAGAGGGCAATACAGGGATTTTGCGAGAATCAGAGAACTGATTCATTTCAAAATTTAATCAACCTCAGATTCTTTTTCTGCGCCATCATTTATAACGCACGGCAATTCCTATCATGTAAATCGGTTCTTCATCGGCCGTTTTATCGAAAAATAACCTGTTCTACAAATCGAGCAAAACACACATAGCCTGCGAGAAAACAACTCGTGACAGACGAACAGAGAGCTCTCACTTTTTGCATTTTTCCGATGAAAATTTTTATTTTTTATTCTCTACTATTTATATACTCTTGCAATTGTGGAAGACTATGAATTCTCTTAATGTGTTCCATTATTTCTGGATAAGGGTTGAAAACGTCTGGTTCTAAATTGTGGACAATGTCAAATAACTCGCTACAAAGAAAATCCACAAAAGTAATCCCGGATTTTACGTAAAAACCAGATTTTGCCTGTTTCAAGTAATCCACAAAATAAGGGAATTTGGATTCCACAGCAGGGATTAGTTTCTCTTCGCGAAGTTTCAATAACAAATCCGGATCGGATTCAACGTGGAGACGATTACTGTACCAAGGAAGCATCTGGGTGTAAAAGTCCGCCAGGAGATCCACGATGGAGTCCGCTATTGCTCTTTCCCAGTGATTCTTGCCTGTTAGATCTGAAGAAATAATTACTTTCGTCATGTTCTAGTTTTATTTTTTGGAAAATGAATCAAGGCCAACTCACCAAAAAGTCGTCCCAAATACCTCATGATCGCTCTGGATTGTGGGAGTTTTTTCCCGTTGACTTCTAATATCGGCACAGTCTCTTGAGGCATGGCTAAAAAGACAAAGATTACTGTAATCTTGAGGTCGAATAATTAAAGATTGAAATTGCTTGTAGTTGCAAAATTATCTCAGAACGAATCTTAAAAATTGTAGATTTCAGATGTTTTTAGAAAAGTTCAATTGAATTCTGGGAAATTTCCAAAAATTCGGGAAATTTTAAAAGATTCTAGAAAATTCGAGAAATGCTAAAAGGGGTTAAAACTGAAAATTCCAACGACTCCAACAAGACTTACAGCCCTTCAAATCATCCCAATCAGAGACGTTAAACCTGATATCCTCAAATTCCTGTCCACAGTAATGAAGCATTACTCGGATCGGCTCAGCCCGACCTCGAGTATTGAAGTAGTAAAGTTTGAACTTCAAATCCCTTCTGTTTTCACTATCCATGTCTAAGACTAATGAAGACAAATACTCTGAGTGAAGAATCTAATCTCTTTGTGAATTACCTCTCTATTGATAAATGAAGAACCGATAAGTCTAGTAAACCTTTCCTTATTAGGAAAAAAGCCATGGCAACCAATTTTGCATTTTTTTTCTAAAGACAGGCTGGAATAATTTTTCAGGAAAAAATATTACGAATAACATTAAGTAGGAGAAACGGCAGTTGAAAGTAGGGTTTCTAAAAGTTTAAAAGTAAGTGCTTATTTAATAATGACGTCAATCGAGTAAAGATATAAGTCAAAGTTATAGTCACTTGATAAGTCAATTTCGAAAATAATATTGGTCGAATTTTGTTCAAAATTAGTTTTAATAGTTGTTAGGATAGAAACAGGGAGTATATCAATAATCTTTACTCGACAATAAGGCACACACAACGATTATATATCACCCCTCACAAATGACAACTGAGGATCTCATCCATGTCCTACAGTATTCCACACTCCTAGATATTCAAGTTGTCTCTTCAAGTCCTTTCTTTCTAGTTTAATTTCCATTCCAACAATAGTAAAAGTAAAATTAGTTGGATTATTTCGAAATCAAGAAAAGTTTAAAAAATCAAATTCAGTCTTGATTTCTCCTAATAAATCTGTTTTTGCAGAAAAATTAATAAAATACAAATTTCTAACTTTCAATATTTTGAATCCCAATGGTTTTCGGAAACCAGCATTTTGAGAAAACTAACAAACTTTCAATCAATCCTGTAGCAGAAATACTTTCTACTTAATTCTTGTATCATTTTGAAGCAGAACTTTAATTTGTAACCTTCCCAGTTGATAGTTCAATCCACCAATTACTGATCTACAGTAACTCAATATCTTTTTTATGCTAAATCGTTTTTAAAGAATTCAATAAATACAAAACTCTCAAATTAAGAATTTTTTACTCCAAAGTTTTTAATGTTTTCAGTTTGGAATAGGGGATCAGCATCTGGAAAATTTCTGACTCCTGTAACCATAGAGGTACGTCTATTTAAATATAATTTGTTCCTAAAAGAGATATTAACTCCTCAATTCCTTTCATCAATAGTTCATTTGTTCAAATGTTCGGAAGTTAATTATTTAATTTAAATGTTTAAAATATTTCATGGGTGTTTTGCAATTAAGTGAATACACATTTATAATTCACATTTAGTTTTTAAACAATTTTTCTAAAGTCTAACATTTTTCGAAATCTGTTTTTTGACATAAAAATTAAACTTTGATATATTTCAGATTTTTTGTTGCAAGAAGTTAATCATAATTATTTTAAATCCGTACATGCTTATAAAAAATAATGACTACAAACGGCTAAGATGCACTCATCAAAGAAGCAAGGTCAGAAGAAGGACCGAAAAGATGATCCTAGTAAGAGAAGAATTCCCTGAAGATGACTAGAAAGGCTAAGATGTGCGAACAATAGAGGAGAAAAATCCAAAGTCTGAGTATATCATGTTTGTAATCATATATTGTAATTGCTTTGAAACGTTCGATAAAGTGCTAAAGTGATAAAAAAGTGAAATGGACCACATATTAGGGGATCTCATATCATAAAAAATAGCAGCACAGTATATTTAGTTAATAAGTAAGAATGATATTTATGGAAATTATAAAATTTTCAGTTATTTGCGAAGATTTGAGTGAATTTATCATCGATGCCAAAGTCAACTGCTCCAAGAGCGACAGTTGAAGTAACTAAATTATACTTAACTCTAATTCATTGTAATCTTTTTCCAAATATAAATATTTTTCTTAATATTAATGTAATTCTTACTTAGTGTGGAATTTAACAAATATGTTGACAGTTACAGAATACTGTTTTTCTATAGTAATTAGTACTTAATCATTCCAATTGGGAAAAAACAGCGAAGAGTTTATTTAATCTTCCATTAATTGTCAAAAATGGTTTTTCTTCTGTTTTTCAGTTACAATGCAAATCACAGAAGAAATATGGAATATATTAAAAGATTCATGTCCAGAATAATGGCGAACAAGGGGTTCTATGAGATGATGTAGGAGACATAAGAATGGCTGATTCAATATTCTTTGTATTAATGGTGAAAAATAATACTATTATATTACTTTCCCTATCATCGAAAAGCCAAGAGTTGGAGAACAAGTAATCGAACACAAGTATTGAATAATGCATGTAGTATCTCCATCGCTTGCCACGAGTTTATTCTCAAAATCTTTCATTATCTCCGCATACGTTCATCTCTAATTTTTAGTAGCATGTCATCAACAATCATTGCGTCGATGAAATAGAAAACGTTTTTTGGTTAATATTGGCTTAGCAAAAGAGCATATAATAAAATCTTTAGGTTTGTTTGATCATAAGATATCAGCTTTATGAGTTCTACTTCAGAAAGAAATACTTAAAAACCTTCCAAATGCTAGTAGAGAAACTTGTTCTATATGACTTACATTTACATGTCTTTTGGAATAATTGACAACCTCAATCAAATCTAAAGAACTACCATCCCTCTTATTATTTCATAGATAATTGATTCATCATGAAAAGTCATCAATTTGAGAAATAGAACTTACGGTATCTGACTTTCATTATCAACTTCTTTGATTGAGAACAAACACCGCCTGATAACTCCTTTCCATAACGTGAGCATTATTTCTTGCCCATATTACTTCCTGGTTGGGAATTTAGTTTTGCAGCTTATTTATGAAAGTCGATCAAAGAAGTTGTATAGCAGTGACTCCAATATGAATATTGTATTATTACTTTTTTTCTTTCCTTTTATTAATGCGGATTTGAGGCCAGATACTGCTAGCTGCGTGAACCAATACAATGACACCGTGATTAGTTTGAAGAGTGATGAAATCATTTACTTTGAATCGGAAGATTATCCTAAATCAATTGCCAGCAACAGTGGTTGTCGACATACCTTTAAAGTAAGGGTTTTAGCTAGTATCTGTTTAATGAATAAGAAGAATTTTGCAGAGAGCAGATGGAGAGAAAACGGGTTTCATTGTTGTGCTCATCAATGGATTTTTGAGTTCCTTTAATCTAATCCCAAATATGCCGTATGGTAAAATGACTCCAGAATCAAGAGTACTAGCAACTCCATTGTCAAATACGATTACTGGTAGCTTTGATGACTCAAAAAGCGTTAAATACATCGATGTTCCCGAAACAGATTCTATCCCTTTTGAAATTCCAAAGTATTTTATTGGATGGAACGGATTTCAAGGATTTGTTTATGCTCCTCCACTAGGTGAAAAGACTTCGAGCTGTCTTCTTAACGGCCAAATTTTCAATTTGGTAGATTCTAATAAAATTGTCCCTTTGATGTCATTAGGAACTTCTGTCAAATATGAGGTGTGTAGCTGGAAAATTGTCGTTCCAGAGTCGATGCGCTTAAAGGTCATTGTGAGAAGGAAATTAGATAGAGAAAGCCTCACTATCTCGAATGATAATGGTCCCATAAATGTACTAAGGAATAATACAGTTTATTACTTTGATGGAGCATCCTTTACTATTACTTACCGGAAAAACTTTCTCTCCATGAACCAGACCTTTTCGATGGTTGCTCTTGTCTCAGCTGCTTCCTTCACTCCCAAAACTTATATAAACTGCTCTCAAAGTTTTGCTGACGGGACCATCATCATCCAGGTCCAAAACAATACTATTGGTTATCTTAACAACATTGTAAGTTCTATTTCTCTGCTAATAATGCGGTAATTATTGAATTTTTTAGATCTGCGATGTTCCCCTTTTATTGCAGGACGGACAGAATGTTTTCCTTGAAATTTCTTCTTTTCTAGAACCCATAGCTGATAAAATTGTTATCAAGGACACAAAGGGAAATGACAACAACATTGACCAAAGAAGAAAGATTCTTTTACCTCAGAGTGGGAACTACACTTTCCGCTTTGAATCTGATGAAAATACGAACGCCTACGGATTCATAGCAAAAGCTTCATATTTCGATTGCACTTGTAAACATATCGAAAAAAAGTTAAGCTGTTACGAAGATGGATTTGGTTTAACGAGTAGCATCCCATCTTACTGTGGCTCCATGAACTGTGAATTCGATGTTACCTTTGATCAATCTTGTACTGACAAGTTCTTTTTCTTCAAAACGACTACGCAGCTGAGGAAAGGAGATGTAGATGTTCTGGAGATTTCTGTTGACGGAAACCTAATCTACAAAACAAGTTCTTCCGAATTCATGACCTTCGGAAGACTGTTTTCAAAAAATCAAACCCTTCATGTGAAATTCACTTCTGGGAATGATGTTACTGACGTCTATACTGATGTCCCAACATTATGGTTTTCATCAGTGGCAAGTAGTAATTCAGAATTAATAGCATTGACTCCGGAATCTCCAATTTTCAAAAGTCCGGTGGATATGAATAACAATACTTATTTCTCCTTGACTGTTCAAGCACCTTCCAACTACACTTTGGACGTATTCTTGATGGGGATGTTGTCTAGTCATGAAGAAGTATATGATGCTTATTTACTGGCTGGATCTTCTTATAATGAAATATCTATGAAATATCCTCGATTTATAACTTCTTATACATCGACTACTGGACAAGTTACACTCCCTCTAGTCAATTATTATTATATGAAGTATTTCTTCCGTCTAAGAGAGATCTATGCCAAAAATTGTCTTGACAATAACAACGCTATTGAAACTAAATATAAACCCCATAATTTAACTTTCGAAGACAGAGCAGAAGATCATTGTCTAATGGCTTTTTTGTTCAGTACTGGTAATTCTTATGAGATGGAAGTGAGTTACACAACTGCCAGTCTATCTTCGAACGTAACATTCTATAAAGAAGCTGATTTAAGCTCTTCGGTTGGTACGACAGATAACGTTTCAGCGAAATACACGAATATTTCGACTAGTGAACCAATTGACTCTGTTCTGCCGAGAAAGGCCTAATGAATGTTAGCTTTAATAAATATTAATACAATATATCTAACAAAAATATCATCTTCTCATTGATTTATAGTGATCTCAAACTGTTTACTAGAGAGGTAACTGTTATTTATCTTTATCCTCCAGTAAGCGATTCAAAGTAGAAGTAAAGTTTTCAGATCTGGGGAAATGGGATTAGCTGATCTATTTGCAAACTCGGATCATTAAAAATTACTTGTAAAGGAGATTCTGTTTAAGGTAATTAAAAAGGCATCCCAAACAGAAAAACCCAACATAGAGGTCTTCCATATTTATTCACAAAAAAACTTGGTTTTCATATTGGAAACATCCATTTTTATTTCTTGATTTTTATAAATAGATCACTTTAATTTATCCATTAACAGATCTGAGAGAATTCTCAACTCATCCGCTAATGTTTTATCTTATTACTTGTCAAGATTTCTAAGAAAGATTATTGGTGCAAAAAGTATATTTCAAGTCTAACGAAAGAATTTTCATTTATCCATTGTGATAACCTTTTCGACACCTATATAACAGAACAGTAGAATCAATTAACTATTTTCAGCGTATTCAACTTCCAATTATTTGTTTTTTGGCGAAAAGCAACCAGAATCCCATCTCTTCACAGAAGTTCAAAAGTACCTGCCAATTTCTACAACTATTTAATTACAGTATTCCTACAACGAAACACCGAGATGAAAAAACGAAGGATTTTTAAATTATTTCATAATTGAAAATCTACTTAAGTTCAGCAGAAACATACTTAAAAGCTTCATAAATATCCTGACCTACTCCATTGATATATACCCTAGAGCTAGAAAGAAACATTTTAGGATAACTACAAATCCGAGAAGAATATTGAATTCTATATTCCAAGAGTAATGTATGCCAATAGTTTTCCACTTTCACTTATTGATTTTGAGGATTTTAGTAGCATGACAAAGAAAACATACAATTGGAGGATCAAGGTTAATGCCGTCAGGAATATTAAAATTCCTCTGTAAGAATTGTTTAATTGTATACTTCTTGTTTTACAAAAAAAGGAAGTTTAAAATGAGAATTTAGAAATTTTTAAAAACAGATGTATTTATTACAAGATTCAGTAGGATTTTGACGGAATTTTCTTTTGTATTTTCATTCATCACCAATTGAAAATCAGAAATAAATGAAGTAAAAAGAATACCGAACAAAAGCGAAATATACAAATGAACTAAACAATGAAAAGAAATTTGGCGAAAAAGACAGCTGAATCGTCGTCTTGCACATTGCAAAAAATCATCCAGATCCTTTATGTAATTATTTTTCATTGATCTTCACTCCTGTTTTCTATTT
The DNA here is from genome assembly GCA_009193035.1 of Halicephalobus mephisto. Taxonomy (NCBI): domain Eukaryota; kingdom Metazoa; phylum Nematoda; class Chromadorea; order Rhabditida; family Panagrolaimidae; genus Halicephalobus; species Halicephalobus mephisto. The sequence continues at coordinate 526,344 of SWDT01000012.1, read as the reverse complement.
AATTTCCTAGGTTCTTAATTTTTTGATTTGGTATTTTGCTCATGTGCTGATAGATTTCCCACGATATTTGATATTTTATCAAAAAGCACCCTTGACTTCTTTATTTTCACAGCCTACTTGTTTATCAGTTGAATCGATATATTATTGCTTTTTTTCTACTTTATGATTATATAATTACCCATCTTCTACTACCTTAATAAAGAAACTATTATCTGAATTTATCTTATAATTATTGATGTCCTCATAAATAAGAATCGCAACTGTGTGCTTTAAACAATTCTCATCAAAACCAAATCACGCATTATGAAGGAATATTTACAAAAAACGAAAATTACGTGCAACTCATTTCAAGCTGTCAAGTAAAACTGTCAATTCTTGAAGACAAAAAGTACAAAGCAACAATTTCTAAATTCTATCGCCGTTAATTATTTTAAAATTAGTTCATCCTCATGTCCGATTACAGTAAAACTAGTGTTTGGAGGTAAGACGATTTTGTAGAAATTATTCTCTAAAACAAATTGTCCAACTTTGTCAAATTTCGTAAAATTAAATAACATTTCTTTTTCATCATGGACTTCTATTGGATCGGAAACAGCGTTAGTCCAGAATTCATCCAAATAAATGCCTTTTTCTTTTAATGGATTAAGAAGAGTCACTGTACAAGTTCCTGTTCCGTTGTTAACCATCGTTAGTTTCCCGTCTTCTTCCGCTAGTGATGAGGCATTGATCACATTATGTTCGAAGAGACAGTTGACATTGTCTACTGAAATTAATTGTCTTAACTGAAATGAAAAAACGCTAACCATTATTAACTCTAGCGAATATGAACGCATTGTGATTTTCATGTTGCTTTTCAGTGTAAATGAGATTTTGAGAAATTGATGAAGTACATCCAGTAAGCATAAATCGCCGGTTATTAGTCTTATTACAAACTGTTGTAATACTGTTTATCCTAAATGTAAAGAATTAATTAATGTAACTAGGTTTATTTTAACTTACGGAGCTTTGTAAGTTTCAAAGAACCCTTCGTAGAAATCAAGGACCCCATAATCGCTGTCTGTCACGAAATAATAATCAATCACCATCTCTTTAGGAAAATTATATCTAATTTCTATGTAACTATTGTCCGGTATCCTTGATAGATCGAAGAAAACATGTGTGATCGTTTTGTTCAAAATTAAAGTATCAAAGACTTTTGGTTCGGGAATCCGATATAGTGTCATGGAGAATTCGATATCTGTGGTATCCAAAATACCAAAGAATGGCAGACTATTGATGGCAATAAGGAAATTTACAGGAATGATAGTGTTCTTATATTTTCTAGAAAGAAACAAAGATAAAAATATTTCCCAAGAACACTTACAAAGTGTACCCTTCTAAATCTCCATCATGCCTCAGAATTAGCCCATATATTGCACTATTTTGCGTGATGTTATAATGTATGGCAATAAATTCAGTTTCATTGGCACACTCCTCTTCTATCTTGTACTAAATCTAATACATTACAAAATACCAATATTTATGTTCCAAAACCTACATCAATGAGTACGTTTCGTTTCGCGAAACAAAATATATGAGGATTGGTAAAGTTTTCCAAGGACGTCGTATTCACAGTTCCAGAACATGGAACAGTTACACTAACCTTCTGAGATGAGCAATCTGAAATTGCCTAGTAAAGTATCATTGATTTATAATTAGAAATTACCATATTGTTGAATAAACAACTCAAATCCAGCTTGAGTGATGCTCCCGTCAGAGTCGAATTGGAATAAAGTATCGTATGAAGGAGTAATGTAAATATGCTCAGGTTGTATTTTAATTGCTTCAAATCCTGCCACATTTTGAACTGTTACAATGTCGTAAGTCTCTTCTAAGTGAACACTTTGAAACCAAAAAGCTAATTGTTTTTCATCCTGGGCCTTAATCCATTGAGAACAGTGCTAAACTCGAGATTCATCTCTCATAGAGGTATCAATACTTACAGCATTGTTTTCATATCCCTTCATCAAATCGAAAGACGAAAATATATAAATATTTTTGGTATTATTTAAAAAGGTACAGTTTGTTGATTCTCCATAGTCTCTACCAGCTATAGTTACTAACCCCCTCAAGCTTCCATAATCGACAGGTTGCATACCCGTATGATAAGTGATCGTACCATAGTTCAATATCCCGGCCACTTTAAAAAGTTGTTTCCCATATGTGGAATATGGACCATGATGACTGAAATGCTAGGGTTTACTTATCAGTAAGGCAGTAAAAAATACTTAATCCCTATATAAATGTTAGTGGTGATCCAACTTGTGTTATATACCATATTCAGAGTTAGTAACATCTTTAGATAAATGTTTGTACTGTTAAAATGGAAATCCCATCCACATTGTTCGGCAATTTCCGAAGTCAATGGCACTATGGTTTCAAATTTAGAGGAGTCGGGATTAGAAATGTTTGTCAAGTCAATTGCGTACGACTTATTAGTAGAAAATGTATTCACATGATAAATAAATCCTTGAAAAGCCTGCCATTTAGTCTTGGTTTCAAAGTTAGAAACATTTGTAAGAAGTTTGAAAGATATTGAACTCCCAACGAATTGATAATAGTCCTTGTTTGTGTCGATTTTGTCATAAAATCTGTTTAAAGTCAAATTTAAAATCATTAAATTGAATTTACCTGATTTCTTTATCCCAAGTGATAACCACATCATTTAGATATCCATTAGTGATTATAAAGATAAAATTACCGACTTCTTCCTCAAATTTGAAATGGCATTGTGACCGCTCATTCCAATCAACTGTTGCAGGGAAGTTCGGAGTTGACACGTAAATTGCACCATCGTTTACATTAATGTAATTAATACACTCAAGACTCTGCATATACACTACTTTGGTGAAGACCGTTGAAACAATCAATAAAGTATAAACATGCATTTTAATCAGACCAAAAGATTCAATTCTATTTCAATAAAATTGAGGAATATTCATAGAAGAGTCTTTTAAGCGCAATAATGTGAGAAAGATATTATAATCAGATCATACTTTCTAATAATCTTGATAATGCATTAAGATCAAATGAGAAAAGCTTTTTTCAAAGACCTGTGACCGGTTGTCATGAGTGCAGAATACTTTGAGACACCCTTTCTTGAAAAGAATCAAGGATCAGAACTCAAGATAATGAGGTATTTTTATAACAGAAATGAATCTATATCGCCAAAGAATACAATCAGATGATGAGCAATCTTGAGTCAAAAGAGCTCAATAAATCAAAGAACTAACATAGATTCAGGAATGCAATACTTTGAAAACTTTCAATGCACTAAGAAATCTCAAAATTAATTAGAGTAGATTATTTTAAAATTAATCTAATTTAGTTTTGTTCTCATGTCCAATTGCAGTAAAACTAGTTCTTGGAGGTAAAATGAATTCATAAAAGTTTGTCTCCAGAAAGAATTTCCCAACTTTGTCAAATTTCGTAAAATTAAATAATATTTCTTTTTCATCATGGACTTCTATTGGATCGGAAACAGCGTCAGTCCAGAATTCATCCAAATAAATTTGGCCTTCCAGGAATGCATTCAGAATAACTACTGTACAAGTCCCTGTTCCGTTGTTGACCATAGTTAGCATTCCATTCTTTTCTGCTAATAACATGGCGTCAATCACGTTGTGTTCAAAGAGACAGTCGGATGTTTCCACTGAAATTAATTGTTAAGATTAGAGTAAAGAAAGAACTAACAATCATGAATTCTGACGAACATAAACGCACTATAATTCTTGTACTGTTTCTCAGTGTAAATGAGATTTTGAGAAATTGATGAAGTACATCCAGTAGGCATAAATCGTCGGTTATTGGTCTTGTTACAAACCGTTGTAATACTGTTTATCCTAAATGTAGAGAATTAATCAATGGAACTAAGTTTATTTTAACTTACGGAGCTTTGTAAGTTTCAAAGAACCCTTCGTAGAAATCAAGGGCCCCATAATCGCTGTCTGTCACGAAATAATAATCAATCACCATCTCTTTAGGAAAATTATATCTAATTTCTATGTAACTATTGTCCGGTATCCTTGATAGATCGAAGAAAACATGTGTGATCGTTTTGTTCAAAATTAAAGTATCAAAGACTTTTGGTTCGGGAATCCGATATAGTGTCAAAAGACACCAAATATTGGTAGTGTCCATAATACTAACGAATGGCTGGCTACTCATATGAATAAGAAAATTTACAGGAATTATTGTCCTAGTGTAGTTTCTGAAACAAACAAGAATGAAGCTATTTCTAGAGATAACTTACAGTGTATATCCACCTCCATAAGGCATTTTAACCCATACAGTTAGTATACTGTCTCGGGTAGTATGATAATGTATGACAATAAAATTACTTTCATTGGCACATTCTTCTTCTATATTGTGCTAAATCTACCACATTGTACAATATCCATTTGTATTTCGCAAACTTACATGAATATAAACGTCACCATTAGAGCAGAACATATGGGGATTGGTGGAATTTGCGAAAAATGTTACATCTATAGTTCCAGAACATGGAATAGTTACACTAACATTCCGAAGTACGCAGTCTGAAATCCTTCAATGAAATTCTACAGCTTTTTAATTAGAAATTACCGTATTCTTGGATAAATACCTCAAATCCAGCTTGTGTAATACCTCCATCGGAATCAAATCGGAATAAGATATCATACGAGGGAGCAATATAGATATGACCAGGCTGTATTTTAATTACCTCAAGTCCTGCCACATTTTGAACAGTCACATTATCATACGCTTCTTCTAAGTAAAAAGTTTGAAACCAAAAGACGAAATATTTGTCGTTCTTGGCTTTGATCCACTGAGAACAGTGCTGAAAGAAGATTTGTCCTTTCTCTTCCAGAACAATAAATACTTACAGCATTGTTTTCATATCCGTTAATCAAGTCAAATGACGAAAATATATAGGTACCTTCATCTGTATTATTGAAAGTGCAGTTTGTTCGTACTCCGCAATCTCTGTCAGCCACAGTTACCAATCCTCTCATGCTGCCGTAATCGACAGGTTGCATACCCCTATGATACTTAATCATACATAGGTTCAATACACCAGCAACTTTAAAAATCTCTGTTCCGTTTGTAGAATATGGGCTATGGTGACTGAAATATCTTTACTTTAGCTATTAATAAATTAGCAAAAAATACTTGAACGCTATATAAGGACAAGTAGAAATCCAACTTATGTCATCCTTCATATTCAGATTTAGCAGCACCTTTAGATAAATGTTCGTGTCCTTAAAAAGAAAGAACCATATACTTTCTTGAGTACTTTCCGGTGTCAATGGCACTAATATTCTGGATTTAGAGAAATCAGGATTAGACATATTTTCCATGTTAATTGTATATGAGATACTAGAATACGAATCATTTACAAGGTAAATGAATCCTTGAAAAGCCTGCCATATAGTCTTGGTTTCAGATTTAGAAGTATTGCTGAGAAGTTGGAAGGTGATTGAATTCCCAATAAACTGATAATAGTTTTTGTTCGTATCAATCTCCTCATAAAGTCTATTTTCATAGAATTCAGAATTACCAAATTATACTTACCTACTCTCATTATCTAAAGTGATAAGGACATCCTTCAAGTATCCATTAGTGATGATAAAAATCGAATTTCCAGATTCGTTCTCAAATTCGAAATGACACTGTGGTCGATTTCCCCAATCAACTGTTGCAGGAAAGTTCGAAGTCGAAAGATGAATTGCGGTTTTATACAAATAAATGTAATTAATACAATCAAAACTCTGCACATATACCACTTTGATGAAGACCGTTGAAACAATCAATAAAGTGTAAAAATACATTCTGAGTGTAACAATGAATTAATCTCTGCTTTAGCACACCTTTTCAACACCCACATAAAACAATATTAATCCCAGCATTTTAAGATGATATCGGAAAACGCATTATGCCACCTGACAACTTTGATAATACTTTTGCATTGAGCACGAAAAAGGAAATAGAATCATCTACTAAATGAAGTTGATTCAAAAGAGCTGATTTTATTGAGATTTCTTATAGATATATGAATATGATAGTTTAGCAAATTTTCACACATTAGGGAATTTTACACTTAACAATGATAAATTGATATCACTTTGGAATTAATGTTCTTTAAATTTTTATATCCAAATTTGAAATTATGGCCAAGTTGTGCAACTCCGAAGTTTCTTCAAATGGCTACACTCCTCAATATACCGTAACTTGAGCCTAGATCCAGTTCATCTATATCTTATTCCATTATTTATTTATAGAGTAAATATACTGGAACTGAAAGTTTAAATTATAATCTGCTTTGCAGTTTAGAATATCTATTTAGAATTTATGTTTGATTTTCGTTGAATATTTTTCTAAAACCTCATATAACCTCGAAGCATGCACTTTACATATGTTCTAAATTTGCCCTCTTCAGAAGACTATTGTAGAGAATCGATTTAGTTGTCTTGAATGCACATCTAAACAGTCTCAAAATGATATACAGTCCATTTAAAAAGTTCGGGTAAAATTCTATTTTTCATTAGAGATTAAAAACGTAAAACAACAATTGCTGAATCTTGTTGTTAGTAATTTCAAATTGTATTTAATTTAATTTTGTTCTCATGTCCAATTGCAGTAAAACTAGTTCTTGGAGGTAAAATGAATTCATAAAAATTTGTCTCTAGAAAGAATTTTCCAATGTTGTCAAATCTAATATTGAATAATAACCCATTTTCATCATTGACAGTAATTGATCAGTATTGTTTTGGAATTAATCTTATTTTAGGTTCTTGTAACGAAATCTGGCAGTCTAATAATGCTATACAACTGTAAAATCTCTTCATATGATCCTATTTATCATAGTGCTGCAGCCTGATTCTCAACGTTTGCGATTAACAATTATATTTCCTAAAAACTGAATTAATCTAGCCTTTAGGAAATAATCTTTGCCAATTCTCCGCACATGCTTTTGTTAGCAAGGATAAAATTTTTGTTTTTAAATTCTTTCAAACTAGAATACTATGGGGAACTTTGAAGAGTTTCTAGAGTCTCTTGAAAATTTCTGAAATTTTACAGAATCCCATGCAAATGGAATCAACGATCCTAAAAACTTCAGATTTTCGTGTTGAAACAATTTCGCAATAATTTTCATTTGTAATTTTTATAAAACTATAATTCTGTTTTAAAATTTACAAAAAGGTCTAAAAATTTGTATTAAAAAATTTCATAAAGTTTTCATTTTTCAAAGTACTTTTATTAAAAACTGTTTGTCTTCTTAGATTTGATTTCTGAAATAGATGCATATATTTTAAAATAACTTTTGTTTTATTTTTTCTGTTGTCTATTTTAGAAAACATTTTTTAAATGACCGATCTCTGGCCAGTGTTGCATTGCGGTCGTCGGCTGTTCTCTCTCAGTGCTGCTTTCAATAAAAAAACAAAAAAAACACGCTGAATTGAGCTAGTAAACAAATTTCGAAAAATTTGGTTCGTTCCAGAATCTATGAAAACACATGGGAGGAGAGTTTGAATTTCGAAATAATCTCGATATTTGCACCTATGCCACTGAAAAACAGAAATGTTTTTGTGAAGAAAGACAGTAAACAGGGTCCGTCGGCCTCTACTCGATGGGATAAATATAAAAGGACTCGAACAACAGCGAAATCAGTTGACTTTAAGGACCTGATTCGATTTTAGGTAAATTACGAAATCATAATTTTAGTTAACTTTTTATATTTTAGCTACATCAGTATATTATTCTCTATATACCGATTGTGAGAATGCGTGATGTATTTTAATAATCCATTGTGAGATTTTAAAGTTTTTAATTTTTGTAGAAATCTACCGCTTCGAAATTTACGCTTAAATCATGTTCGCTCACAGACACTACAGTGAGTACAGAGACGCTGACGACAAACCAGTGGAAAAACCCATGGATAAACCCATGGATAAACCCGTGGAGAAACCTCAAAACGTCCAAGTAAGTTTTTTGTCTTCCGTAATTCAAAAAAATCAGAATTTTGGAATTTTCTGGATTTTTTCAGAATTTAATCAAAGATTCTGGAAACTTTCGGAAATCTTATGGAAATTTCTGAATTTTTTCTAGAACTTTGTGAAATGTTTAGAGAACCTTCAAAAATCTCACGGAAGATTCTGGAGATTCCGAGGATCTCTTTGAAGTTTTTGGAACAATTTAGGATCCGATCCAAATGAAATCAAGGATTCTAGAGAGTTCTGGAAATTCTTGTTGAGACGATTTCGTAACATGTTTATTTTTTACTTTTTAATAATGTTTTTGAAACCATTTGAAGACTTAATTCTAGAAAGTTCTGAATTTTCGTATTCGGATTATTTCGTAATAATATCCGTTTTGGATTTCCATAATAATGACTTTCGAACTGCCTGAAATTTGGATTTTAGAAGGTTATAGAAATTTGTCTCAAGATAACTTCAAAATGATGTTTATTTCTAATTTTATCATAGTATGATTTTTCCAGGACAAAATCCCCGATAATAGTGACGCCACTGATGATGCAGACCAAGAAATCAGTTTTCTTCACATGTTCGATGTCGGAGTGGATAACGAATTTAACGCGATTCCAGAATCAACGGTTGAATACTTCGATCATCGCAGAGAACGATGCACCGAAGCCGTGCAAAAATCTGGAGACAAACTGCACGACCTCGGATACCGTATGCAGCCATCGCATTAGGTTGATTTGGATGATGATAACGGATCTATTTTGAACACAGTAATTTTGAGCATCTGTTTTTGTAGAAGTTAGTATACTGTGATTTTTAAAATTGTTCATAAAAACAACAATTGACTTCACAAAGCTTCTTTGATCCGATGAGATTAATTATTTATTTTGCTGAAATTTTTGAGAACTTCTTCATTCAATTCCCTCTAGCATCAATAGGATGACGTGGTCTTAGGCCATAAAGTATCCCTACTGAAGCTGTGGCGACCATGGCAATGAAGATCTTGCAGAATTCTTTTTAATGTTCGTTATCTGAAACTTCTTTTTTTAATTTGTCTAAAAAAACGAAGAAGACGGGTTTCGTTTGCCATTTGGCTGATTCATGTATCTTTGGGACATTCTTTAGATATTTCCAGTCGGGAGTAAGAACCTTCAAAATTATATATCGTATGCCGTTATCTCACTAAATTGATTTCCACGATACCAACAGATCTACTGTAATTACAGCAATGTCAACAATTTTATTTTAAATTTTATAGTTATTTTTAACAAAAATCAATAATGACAGTGAACTTCACCGTTGGAAACTGATTGGAACCAGTTACAGTAGCTGTTTATTCTGGTAAAAATGTCGATGTTTTTTCCATGATTGAAGTCGTTTCGAGTTGAAAAAAGTCCGACAATGATGTTTTTTCCAGAACATTCCCCAATCAACGGCATCCCGAAGATCTTTTTCGAATTAATTTTCGCTTCAGAACACAACTGTAGATCAGAATTATATTCACAACAATGAACGTCGGTGAAGTACTTTTGGCATTCAGATTGTTTCAGAAGCGTTTCTGGGATTTTTACAAATACATCATTTTCTGAATCGTAATCAAAAGTGTATAATTTCCGTTTTTTGTCCCGAGCGGAAATTGGCATTGGTTTTATTCTAGGTGAGATTGCAGGTTCCTAAATTGCGATTACTGTATTTTTTAAAAAGGATAAGTAGATATTTTGCAGAGAAGGAAAATTACTAATCTTCGAATAAAAAACATTTTTAATAATTTTTGAATTTAGTAAAAATTTTCTGAGAATCTTCTAGAATCCAATTTGAAGATTCTAAATTATTTGAAAATTTCATTCATGTTTTTAACTTTTTTGAAAGTCTGTAGAAATTTTATAAAATTTCCGAAATTTTTAAAATTTTGAGATTTTTGAAAACTTCCAGATTCCTTCAGAATTCAGTTCGGATTTTCATCATCTTCGAAAACCCAATGTAAAATTTTAAAATCATCTACAATCTAGAATTCTAAAAATCTACGTCACAATTATTTCGTAATTCTCATAATAGCAAAATTTCCAACTTCAATAACTGAAAATTTTGTAAACATGTTTTGATTCAACTTACCACTTGCAAAAGAGCAACATCGTTCCAGCTACTTCTGTCATATTCAGGATTAGCAAAAATTTCTTTCACTGCCACTATATTATAATCATAGATAATCCATATTTCCTTATCATCTGGCCAATCCAAAATACTCGAAATCGTCGTCAGAACAAAGTTATTTGAAACAATTACTCCGAAAGATCTCATAGAAAAAAATCCTGTTTCATTATGTTCGACAAGTTTGACAATCGAATTCGGGATCCAGGAAGACATATAATCAAACCCCTCAGGCAACCGGATAATCCTCTCATCACCAAATCCCTGAGTCAACAAAGGCCAAAAAAATAAAAACAAAATCTTCAACATTTTTCAATTTTAGTTTTTTAAAATTGTTTTCTTCAAAATTTCATCATTTCCATTAAATTATGATTCATTTTTCGTAAAGCATTGTTCAAAATTAAAATTCAAAAAACGTACAATTCATTGGTCAATATTACCTGAAGCAAAATTCTACCAGTCATCAAAATTAATTTCTAGGTTTAAAAAAGCACCAAATTAATCAAGTTCCATTCCTTTGGATTCCATAAACGAAAGCAACAAATTCTTATCGGCAATTACTTTCACAACACCTTGATTCACCGAGATGAGACTGTGATCCTTGAATTCATTCAAATGTTGCTCTAAACTTGTACGACTAGTTGTGATCATAGCTCTTCTAGCCTTGTCAAAAAGAACATTCACTTGAACAGATCCATCTGGACTTCCCATGCTCATCGTAGTCAATAGTAACAATTCCTTCTGCGCAGTTGGAGGGAGAGCTTGCCAGAAGACTTCCAACGAAGCAGCAGTATGAGCTTCTGCGGCCGATTTGACCTCCATACCGAGCAATCCAGGAGCACTTTCCATTATTTCATTCTTGAATGACATGAAAGTGTTGACAACATATGGTACAAAAGCATACTGACTTCTCATTTCATTATTCCACATATATCCTGATTTCTTGTGATCTACACTAGCGATAAACGAGATTCGATTTCTGGCTTTTGAAACGAAAACTGACAAAGCACCTTGTTGACTTGGATCTCTGAAAACAAATATAAGACTTATTAAAAAATCAATTTTTACCTTAGGTTTTTGCCATCCAATGAATGAATTACAAGCAAAACTTCGCGTTTTTGAGCAGATACAGCTTCTCCAAGTTCTCTAGCATACTGTACAAGATTCATTTCTCTTTTAGCAGGCAATTTGATCTTCAAATTGCCTTCAATAACACGGAAGATATCCTTCGCCGAAATCGTAGAACTATTTCCACTGATAACGACGGCAGGATGATGATCGCGATCTTCCACCCAGCATTCTTCGATGAACTTGTTGATGATTCCCATCTTTGAACCTTTGCCAGTGACTAAAACGCTGAACATCTTAGTAGAAAAAATGGTTTTCCACTGTTCGAAATAATCTCTGACTTTAGGAAGACATTCTTCCATTTTGATTGCATCGTCTTGATCCATCTCTTCCAGGAGTTTATCGTAATCAACGAAGGCGAAAGGAGATCTCTTGGCTTGAGGTCCGGATCCAAAGCAATCCTCATCCATTTCCTCGTCAGAGCCTTCGTCATTCTTCTCCTTGATGTCGTCACGTTTTCTTTTCCTGAATCCACCACATTGAGAGACAATCATGTTGGTTATGCGGACAGACAAGTCATCTTGGACTATATTCGGGATTGGATGATGATCTTCTTCCATGTGGACGTCTTCTCCAGCTTCAGGTTTCGAAGCGAAATCCAGTCTACGTCCGATTGCGTGAGATCTAGAATCAGTAGAACTGCCGGGAGCCTCGAGTTTTTTCTGCTTCGGGGGAGTATGATTCTGGGCGTCTTCGAATTCCATTTCTTCGTGTCTGGCTTCGTTCCTCAATTGTTGAGCTGCACGTGACGGAGAAGCAATCTTGATTCTTCCTGGACTGCGAGACGGACTGGCGGAACCCCGACGACGACTAGGAGAACTAGAAGCTAGAGGTATATTCTCATTCTGAAGCTGCTGGGCTCCAGTAGAAACTTGAACACGCTTGATTCTGGGCATCTGAAAGCACAATAAAAAATTAAAAGCAAACCAAGATACAAGATATAAAATCGTATTAAACGACAAATTTTTAGAATACACGAAATCCGATAAAATTATATAAAACTTCTCCCCATTAAATTAAACGGAAATTTAAAATAAGTTAGTGCAACGATTTCTCAAGCTCATTTGAGCAAAGACCACTGAATTTGTTCCTTGACTTTGGAAGCTAGTTGACCCAGAGTCTGATCTCCAAGATTGATCTCATCTCCTCTCAAAGCACATCGGCTAACGACGGACGTAGGGTCGGTGTCCAAAATAACACCATCATCGACGAGTTCATCGAGGATAAGAATAATAATATCCAAGTTGTCAAACAAAGCTTTTTTTTCTACGTTCTTACGGAGTACGGTAGAAACAGATTCATACAAACAATTCAGCACACTGCACAGGATTAATTCGTTTTCATTGGCACTTCCGATGACGTAAAAGAACAGGTCCACGTTGGAACGGTAGACGCAGATCAATCCATCGAGCAAAATTATCTCAGCTAAAAATTACTTTTCATATATCGACAACTTCGGAATTCCTTACAATTCGCCTTATGGGTCTTCTGGAATAAACTTTTCTCAAAAGCGTTTTGTTCCTTTTCGGATGGGAGGACTTCTTTGTCGTAGTACTGAAACTAAAAATTAACAGAAACACCTGTGTGAAATCAAACCTTGGCGAGAATCCGATCCCCGTCCTGATCGAGAATAGCGATTCCTTTGATACTGTAGAGCGAAGACATGTCCTGAAAGCTCACGGTCGATGAAAACTGAACTAGATGATTTCGGTGAACAGAGAAAACTTACCAAATCAAGACCCATTTTGCCTCAAGAATATTTCGAAAAAATTGGAAAACTGGATCAAACGAAATGTGCATGCGTGGCTTTGGCGGCAATGTGAGTCTATTTCGCTGCAGGATCGCTCGCTGCAGGTCTTCGTCGGAATTTCACTCAATTTCAATTTTTTTAAACAATTTTTTCGAAAATTCTTCTTTTTTCAAAACCATTAAGTGATGGTAGACAAAATCAGATCATCATCACTGTTACCAAATCTCAGTTTCAAAGACTTTAGAAAAGTATTTTTTTGAAGATTTTTTCTTAATAATGAAATCACATCTGGATTTTGGAACATGGACCTAAGAAAATACTACAAAAAATAAAGATTAAAAATGACAATGATATAAAAACGACAGTAATCAAGGAAGACCAGACACGAATTCCTTTTTCATTTAAAATCAAAAATGAATTCACATATGCAAATTCTGAACCCTAATGTTATGTCTCAGTCACCTGCTCTAAGACAACATTCTGCGTTTAAAAGTTAACTTTTAAAATAACTACTTCTAAAATTCAATAATTTAAGCAATTTATTGGAATGTTAACCGCATGATAATTATTTCACAGCTACAAAAGTACTTGCAAAGTATTTCTTAGACTCTTTGAACAAGAACAGCAGTTGCTTCCCCGCCGCCGTTGCAGATGGCAGCAACTCCGTATTCTCCTGGACTAAGTTCGTGGATGAGAGTGGTGACAATTCTGATTCCCGACATTCCGATAGGGTGACCGAGAGCCACAGCACCTCCCTTCACATTCATCTTGTTCCGCTCGATCCCCAGCTCCTTCATGAACCCAATAGCAGTCACCGAAAACGCCTCATTCACCTCGAATTTAGCAATATCCTTCACAGACAGCTTAGCTGCTCCCAGCAGTTGTTGCACTGCATTCACAGGGGCGATTGTGAAGTCAACAGGGGCTCTACCGGCTTCGGCATAGGCCACGATCTTGGCCAGAGGTCTGAACTGCGAAACAACGGCTCCACACACCACTACAGCAGCGGCAGCTCCATCATTCAGACTCGAAGCATTCGCAGCTGTGATCGTCCCTGTTCCGTCTTTCAGGAACGCCGGCTTCAGAGAACCAACCTTGCTCTCAATCAGTCTCTTGTACTCCTCATCTTCCTTGATAACGTTGTCGGATCCATCTCGGTTCTTCAAAACTACAGGGACCACTTCATCTGTAAACTGATTCGCTCTCCAAGCAGCTGCAGCTCGGTGGTAACTGTCCAAGGCGTAAGCATCTTGATCCTCTCTGGTGATGTGGTAGTCCCGAGCCGTCTTCTCAGCACACAAACCCATGGGGTCATTCAGCATCGCATCAGAGATCCCGTCTCGTTGGATTCCATCCACTAGTTTGATGTCTCCGTAGCCGTGTTCTCCTCTCTCCAGGTAGAAGGGGGCCTGACTCATGCTCTCAGTTCCGACGACAAGGGAAATCTTCCGAACTCCCAATTGCTGGGACTGTGTGGCCAGAATCAGAGCTTTCAGCGATGAAGAACACACCTTGTTGACAGTAAAGGCGTTAGATTCTTCCGGAATTCCACATTTGATAGCTATTTGACGACTGACGTTCTGTCCGCAGTTGGCTGTTAGCACGGATCCAGTTATTGTTTCTTCCACATCTTTTGGAGATATTCCGGCTCTCTTGATAGCTTCTTTAGCGGCTACTGTGCCTAGATCCACAGAAGACAAGCCTTTGAAGCTTCCTCTGAACGAGGCAATCGGGGTCCGAACGGCAGAAACGATAAACACATCCTAGAATTTTTCTAAAATAAAAATTCATATATCAAAAAAGAAATTTACCTGAATAGAACTCATATTTTGGCAAAAGTGGAGTGATCTAGCCAATGGCGAGCTAAAAGTGGAGCCATTCCTTATATAGGCAGCGATAAAAATCGAAAAACAAACCACCCAGTCCAGTCGTCGACAAGTTGGAAAAGAAAAAACTCATCCAAAGGGGCGGTCCTGCTGAAGCACTGCAGAGAAATGATCTCGGGAACAGATTAAACACGGAACAGAAGATAGTTCTAAAATGTTTTAAAATAAAAACAAAAATTGGGAAAAATTACGTATGAAAAAATCTCCATGGTAATTAAATCACGTTATCTTTTTTCAGTACGATTTGAATGGTCTGAGAAGAGTAAATTGATAAAAAATAATCCACAAAGTCATAGATGGTATTTAGTACATTCTGTTGTTATATAAAAGTGTTCGAATGTCCTAACGGAAAGAATTTGACAAAAATGACACAAAACAGTCTTAACAGGTAAACAAACCAGACTGTCTTTCACTCGAAATAATTAAAATGATCTAAAAAGAACAATTTGGGACAATTGTAAACAAAAAAGTCCTAATTGGTAATTAGGCCACACTATTTATACCCAAGATTATTTGAATGACTTGAAAATGATAAATTGCCGAATATCACGGACAAAAGTGTCCTAATTGGCAATTAGGCCATGCTCTTTTTATCCAGAATCGTTTGAATGGCCCAAAAAGGACAAATGACGCTCTCTCGTCTGATTTCGAAATACTAGAGCGTCCGATTTCCGGAATATATTTAGTCTTGTCTCCTACGTTGTCAGTCTACAATGTTCAGAGATATCGTATCGCGACGAGGACTGCCTCCTGACGTAGTGGTCATCGATGGATCTGGTAATGTATGTTTTTTACTTCATTATTTTTATAATTGTCCGATTTTCAGGATCCGCCTCGAATCCCCCGCGGACGAAAAGGTATCCGCCAGGATTTAGCAGATTTTCTGCCGAATAATCCGAGACCTGTAAGATTTCTGATCAGTGTAGAAGAGATGACAGTGGATTTAGGTCTTTCAGAATCGCTCCAGAGAATGTTCTCCTTTGATTTTCGAACATCCCAGTTTACCTACTCCTCCAATTATCAGGGCCAATCTAAGTACTCCTTCGGTGCGCTTTTCACCTTTTAGACTACATCATTATTCTGATCTTAAGAAAGAAGTTTTAGGCTTTTTCTGATGATCAGTCAACTTTCGGTTATCCTCAACCTGCAGATAGACCATTGGTTCAGGTGGTTTTTGTTCCATATATTAGATCCTTATTTTTTGACTTTTCAGGACGTGTTCATTGTTTCTGCGGTTCGAACTCCGATTGGTTCATTCGGAGGAAGCTTCAAAGAGCTGTCTTCCGTAGATCTGGGTGCGGTTGCTGCAATGGAAGCGATTAGAAGGGCTGGCATTGTTCCTGACGATATCGAAGAAACAATTACTGGTTCAGTTCTTACTGCAAATTGCGGACCAAATGTGAGCCGTCAGATTGCCCTTAAAATTGGTGTTCCTGAATTCTCCAATGCGTACACTGTCAACAAGGTGTGTTCTTCATCGCTGAAAGCTCTGATTCTGGCCACACAGTCCCAGCAACTGGGAGTTCGGAAGATTTCCCTCGTCGTCGGAACTGAGAGCATGAGTCAGGCCCCCTTCTACCTGGAGAGAGGAGAACACGGCTACGGAGACATCAAACTGGTGGATGGAATCCAACGAGACGGGATCTCTGATGCGATGCTGAATGACCCCATGGGTTTGTGTGCTGAGAAGACGGCCCGGGACTACCACATCACCAGAGAGGATCAAGATGCTTACGCCTTGGACAGTTACCATCGGGCTGCAGCTGCTTGGAGAGCGAATCAGTTTACAGATGAAGTGGTCCCTGTGGTTTTGAAGAACCGAGATGGATCTGACAACGTTATCAAGGAAGATGAGGAGTACAAGAGACTGATTGAAAGCAAAGTTGGTTCTCTGAAGCCGGCGTTCCTGAAAGACGGAACAGGGACGATCACAGCTGCGAATGCTTCGAGTCTGAATGATGGAGCTGCCGCTGCTGTAGTGGTGTGTGGAGCTGTTGTTTCGCAGTTCAGACCTCTGGCCAAGATCGTGGCCTATGCCGAAGCTGGTAGAGCCCCTGTTGACTTCACAATCGCCCCTGTGAATGCAGTGCAACAACTGCTGGGAGCAGCTAAGCTGTCTGTGAAGGATATTGCTAAATTCGAGGTGAATGAGGCGTTTTCGGTGACTGCTATTGGGTTCATGAAGGAGCTGGGGATCGAACGGAACAAGATGAATGTGAAGGGAGGTGCTGTGGCTCTCGGTCACCCTATCGGAATGTCGGGAATCAGAATTGTCACCACTCTCATCCACGAACTTAGTCCAGGAGAATACGGAGTTGCTGCCATCTGCAACGATGGGGAAGCAACCGCCATTCTCATTCAACGATATTAAATGGTATAATTGTTTTTATTTTTAATCAGAAGTTTGGTAAATATAATCATATTGGTTTTTGTTTTACGAGAGTTTTTGTTCTCTTTTTACTTGTCATCAGTTCACCTAACATTTTACGTGATCATTGATCACTCAAAGGTCAGGTTTTCTTGGAGAGATGTGTTTGTCCGTTCATTGACGTTTTCTCGCTGATATTTTGTTCCATGCTGAAAGTGCTCACTTGCAGTGTTAAAGTTTTGGTTTTTGTTTTAACTTGATTTTTTACAATATGTGGATCAATACTTAGTTTTTGTTATAGTTTTGTCAGTTTTGATGATTTAAGATCTATAGTCCATTGTGATTATTAGAATTTATAAGATTTTTTAGGTAAGAAATGAATGGTGTTATCGCTAAACGTCAACTTTCGACTTCTGCTAAAAAATTAGCTGAAATTAAGGTTAGAATTTTGGAATTTTTATATGAAAATTATTTTAAAACTTTTCAGGAGGCAGTTATCCTTTCAGCCGTCCGAACTCCTATCGGGTCTTTCCGTTCCTCGTTAGCTTCTTTGAGTGCTCCTCAACTTGGAAGTATTGCAATCAAAGCTGCTGTAGAAAAAGCTGGAGTTGAACCAAAAACTGTTCAAGAAGTTTTCTTTGGACAAGTTTGTCAAGCAAATGTTGGACAAGCTCCTGCTCGTCAAGCTACTCTTGGTGCTGGATTGGATATTTCAACAGCTGTAACTACAGTTAACAAAGTATGCTCATCTGGTTTGAAAGCAGTAATGTTAGCTGCTCAACAATGCCAAGTTAATCATCAACAAATCGTTGTTGGAGGTGGAATGGAAAGCATGAGCAATGTTCCATTCTATATTCCTCGAGGTGATCTTCCTTATGGAGGGTTCAAAGTTGTTGATGGAGTTGTTAATGATGGATTGACTGATGCTTACGACAAAATTCATATGGGAGTTTGTGGAGAAAAAACAGCGAAAGAATGCGGGATCACGAGAGAGGATCAGGATGCCTATGCTCTGGAAAGTTACAGAAAAGCCGCTGAAGCATGGAAGGTTAGAAATTTTGAATATTTTATATATGCAAAATTGTTTTAGAACGGTAATATTGGTCCTGAAGTTGTTCCAGTTACAATAACTTCGAAGAAAGGAGATCAAGTAGTTAAGATTGATGAAGAATTTTCAAAAGTGAATCCAGATAAATTCCGTTCTCTGAGAGCAGTTTTTGCTAAAGATGGAACAATCACAGCTGGAAATGCTTCTACACTTAATGACGGAGCTTGTGCTCTCGTACTTGCTACAGCGGAAAAAGCTAAAGAAATAGGATCAAAGCCATTGGCTAGAGTTGTCGCTTATGGAGATGCAGCAACTCATCCGATTGATTTCTCTATTGCTCCTGGTTTACTTGTTCCGAAACTTTTGAAAAATGCAGGATTGACGGAGAAGGATATTGCTATCTGGGAATTTAATGAAGCTTTTTCACTTGTTCCTATTGCTGTTATGAGAAAGTACAACCTTGATCCAGCTAAAGTAAATCCTCATGGAGGAGCAGTCTCAATTGGTCATCCGATTGGAATGTCTGGAGCTCGTCTTGTTGCCCATCTTGTTCATGCCCTGAAATCAGGAGAGTTTGGCTACGCTAGTCTCTGTAACGGTGGTGGAGGTGCTTCTGGAATGATTATTCAGAAATTGTAGATGAATGAAGTAGTTAAATGAGGTAAATAAATGGATATTTTTTATTAAAAATCTAGTTTTAATTATTTTTAAAATTTCTACAAATAACCGTAGTTTATTATTTGAAAGGCAAAAATTGGAATTTTGGTTTTTTTTGACGTTTATAATTCGACAGCAGCTGAAGTTACGTGGAGAGTAGGTGTCTCTTCGTGGATGGAATCGTATCTTCTTGTGAAAGACACCTTTGGAAATGGAGAGATTTGTTTGAAAGCTCTCCTATAAGGCCTTAAGAAAAAAGTTGTTAATGCATTGGTTAATGGATGAGCTCCAATAATGGCTTCTCCAACAATGAACCATTTAACATCGATTTCGA
This sequence comes from Halicephalobus mephisto, assembly GCA_009193035.1. Taxonomy (NCBI): domain Eukaryota; kingdom Metazoa; phylum Nematoda; class Chromadorea; order Rhabditida; family Panagrolaimidae; genus Halicephalobus; species Halicephalobus mephisto. The sequence goes on along the minus strand of SWDT01000012.1, from coordinate 507,022 downwards.
CGTGGAAAATGAAACAAAGATCTGAAAAAATTATTTTTAGAAATTGTTTTTGGATTTAATATCATTGACATGAATGACATATGAGGCAGAGAAGAATAATATATAACGTCATAAATAAATGCGAAAAAAGAAGTTATAAATGATGTATTATCTACTGTTAGAGCTGGCGTATGTTCTTAGACTAGTCCCGGAAGGTTTAGGTTTGGTCCGCAGAAACCTAAACCGCGAAAATTGCAGAATGGTTTTGCAGGACCTAGTAGTTTAGCAAGATAAAAATTAATAGTGATTGGATGTGGGAAGAATACTGAATAACTTAGAAGATCCAAACTTGATCTAGCAAGATCAATATCAAGGAACACCTAGATGCAATGTGTGTACTGGATAAACTAGAAGACCTCAGTTTGGCTTAAAAGGATCTAAATCAAGGACATAAGAAGCAGTGAATAAGTTGGAATGGTCCCAGTTTGGTCCAAATAGACCTAAAATAAAAACGTGTAGGTGTAAGAGGATTGTCAAATATTCTAGAAAGTTCCAACTTAGTCCAGCAAAACCGAAATAGAAGCAACGTAGGTGTGGGAGAATTACCGGATGCTTTAAGAAATTCCAACGTAGTCTAAGACTTAAATTATGGATATATGAACATAATTACTAAATGTTTTAAATGATATCAATTCTGTTTAAAAATACTTTAAATCTAAAAATATGAGAGAATTGATATTGTAAAAGATATTAGTTTTATTTAAGAAAATTTAAATTATGGATATATGAACATAATTAATAAATGTTTTAAATGATATCAATTTTGTTTAAAAATACTTTAAATCTAAAAATATGAGAGAATTGATATTGTAAAAGATCTTAATTTTATTTAAGAAAATTTAAATTATGGATATATGAACATAATTGTTGAATGTTCTAGATGATATCAATTTTGTTTAAAAATATTCTACATCTAAAATCTGTGGGTGTGAGAGAATTACCGGATGCTCTAGGAAGTTTCAACTTAGTCTAACAAGACCTAAATTAACGGCATGTGGGTGCAAGAAGACCGAGAAATTTTCAGGAAGTTGTTCAGTTTCAAAGTTCTCCAAAACTATGCAATTTTTAAAATTTGTTTAACTTTTAAAACTTACTAGCAATGTAATACGGAGTAGCCAGAACGAGGGGCAAGAAGGCTTGGAAAATGTAAGTATAAACAATAGCTTTGTGTTGTTGAAGTTGTCTCGGATTCATCGTCCTTCCGATTTGTTTTCTGGCCGTTTTTGATTGTCTTTGAACAATTGACGAAAGAACAATCAAATTACAGATGAAAGAAAAAATAAAAAACGATGGAGCCATCACAAAAAAGAAAAACTAAAAAAATTATTTTTATTTTTAATAAAATTTCCCCGAAATTCGGCAAATTTAGCATTTATGGAATTCATCAAAGATAAATGAATCCAAAAAATTGTTCCAAACTTATTCAATTGTGAAATAAATAAAAAATAGAAATCATGGATTAATCCTGTTACGTATGCAAAATTAAATTATTATAAAAATTAAAAATAAATCTTTTTACGAAATTATTTCAGTAAAAATGTTCCATAAACTTTTAAAATTTTAAGTTTTAGATGTTTTTGAAAATTTTTATAAAATTCTGGAAGATTTTAGAAGCTTTAATAAAATTCTTGAAAATTCCAGAATTTTCTACATAATTTTAAGTTTCTTCTAAATTTTGGAAGATTCTAGAAAATTCTACTTAAATTTTGGAAGATTCTAAAAACTTTCATTTAAATTCCTGAAGATTCTACTTAACTTTTGGAGGATTCTAGAAACTTCGATTTAAATTTTGGAAGATTCTAGAAACTTCGATTTAAATTCCTGAAGATTCTACTTAACTTTTGGAAGATTCAAGAAACTTCGATTTAAATTTTGGAAGATTCTAAAAACTTTCATTTAACTTCCTGAAAATTCTAGAAAATTCAATAACATCTTTAAAAACCTCAAAAAGTTTCTATCAAATTCTCAAAAAGTTTAAAATCTTTCGTAAAATTCTCGAAGGTTTCAGAATCTTCTATGATATTCTAAAAGTTTCCACAGGATTCTCAAAGTCCTCAGAATTTCTGTTAAATTTTTGAAATTTTCAGAAATCTACAAAATTCTAATTTTTAAAAATAAAAAAATTTAAAATTAGAAAATTTTTTAAATTTAAAATTAGAAAAATTTTAAAATAGAAAAATGAAAAAACTTTAAAGTAGAAAAATGGAAAAATTTTTAAATCTAATAACTTACAACATTCGTGTAAGGAGACATTCGGATGTAGAGAAACATGTAGTCATACAGTACCACATCTTGCAGAAACAAATCATAAACCGCAACAATCATTGGTATGGCGAAACACGTGGCGATGATGAAACCGAGGCTTCTGATTTGTAGTTGACAATTTTGACAAATATAAAGCCATTGATCTATTGCCAAAACGGGAAATAAAAAATAACAGACATAAGTGGAATTGTAGACTATCGTCCTGAGGAAACTGGCCGTGAACAAAGATAACCTCATCTGGAAAAATCAATAATTTTTAAAAATTTTATATAAAATAAATAATAATTTTTTTAAATTTTATATAAAATAAATAATAATTTTTTAAAATTTTATATAAAATAAATAATAATTTTTTTAAAATTTTATATAAAATTAAAAATTAAAAACAATTTTTTAAAAAGATTTTATATAATTAAAAATTAATTTTTTCTTGAAATTATTTTTAAATGAGTTTCTTATTTTTAGAAAGTTTTAAAAAAATCATTATTGATTTAAAAAATTTTAAAATTGATTTCAATAAAAAATTACCAGCATTAAGGTCTATAAAAAGGTCAACATCAAAATCAAAGTCGAACTAAAATTAGCACTTTGCTTGCAATATTTAAGTAAATTTATTCTTATTTTTATATTAATATTTATAAAAATTTCAAAATTTAATTAAAATCAGCACTTTACTTGCAACATTTGAGTAAATTAATTCTTATTTTTATATTAATATTTATAAAAATTTCAAAATTTAATTAAAATCAGCACTTTGCTTGCAACATTTGAGTAAATTTATTCTTATTTTTATATTAATATTTATAAAAATTTCAAAATTTAATTAAAATCAGCACTTTGCTTGCAACATTTAAACAATTTCGTTTATGTAATTTTTATGCGAAAATTTAACTCGACTTTGATTTCGACGTCGACCTTTTTATAGACCTCGGCACAGATTTACAATTTTATAAATTTTTACAAAACTTCAAAAAATCTAATATCAGTAAAAAAAATTAAAACTAAATTAACTTCTACAGTATACTACCAATTTTATCTTTTTTTTTATTTTCATTAATTTTGCGTGGAAATTTTAAAATTCCAAAAAATGAATCTTTTTTAATTATAATAATTATATTCAAGAAATAATAAATTAATTTCACACAAAACTTACATCATTTGTAACGGCGAAAAGATAAATAAAATTCAAAATTAGAAATCCGACTAATCCGAAGAGATTTGCCAAACTCATTCCCAAAGTAGGGTACTTTACTCTGGAGGTTATCAGACCCGGCTTCAGACCCATGTAGGCCAGCAGCAGATTCGGGGGCAATGCAAGAATGTACAGTACGACGTAGATTATAGAATTTGGGAGATAACTTTCCAAAGCTGGAACCCCTCCGGCGGTGTCCGAAATATTCTCTACTTCTTTGAAAAAAGTCATCTAAAATATTTTAATTATAAAATTTAATAAAAATTTAAAAATTAATTCGCGGTAGAAAAAATAAAAAATGACTTCAGGAATCGGAAAAAAGTAATTTTTATTTAAATATTATAAAAGTTAAAAATTTTATAAAATTCCAAAATTCAAAAGTTTTAATTAAATTTTCAAAAATTTGAAAAATTTCAGAATTTTAATTAAATTTTAGAAGATTCTAAAAATTTCAAAACTTTTTGGTGGATTTCAAAAATTTCTGAAGTGTTCTAAAAAAATTTAAAAATGTTCCATAAAATTCTAGAAAATTTCAACATTTTTCGATAAATTGTGGAAAATTTTAGAACTTGCAAAATTCTAATTGATAAATATAAATATTAAAAAAATTGATAAATATAAATATTAAAAATTAGCTTATTTGCAAAAATTACAGAAAAAAGAGTCTTGGATTTTCTGCAAATTTAGGGATTCTAGGATTTGGATGACTTTGGAACCTTTGACTAACTTTCATAATATTCAAGAAGCTCTCACGGAATTCCAATGTCCAAAAAACCGATGGATTCAAATATGATAGAGTTGGGATCGGTGGATCTGAGATAACTTGAGGACTAACATACCTTGAAGAATAATCAACTTTAAAATTAGCACTTAATAATAAAATATAAAAGAAGATCCTAAATCACTGTTCTCATCTGATCTGTTCTTCTACATACATATATACCTATATATACCTATATATACATTATTATATTTACTGTAACTTTACCTACGGGCTATCTAGAAACCTTATTCTTAGACTGATCGTGCTTTCTTTCGAGAATCCAATAGTTACTATTCTTACGAAAATTATAAATTTAAAGTTACTATAAAAAACAAAGAGTAATTTCTGAAAAGAACAACTTTCCACTGTAATTAGTCATTATTGGAATCAGTAGATCCAAGATAACTTGAGGACTAATATACCTTGAAGAATAATCAACTTTAAAATTAGCACTTAATAATAAGATGTAAAAGAAAATCCTAAATCACTGTTCTCATCTGATCTGCTCTTCTACATACCTATATATACATATATACATATATACCTATATATACATTATTATATTTACTGTAACTTTACCTACGGGCTATCTAGAAACCTTATTCTTAGACTGACCGTGTTTTTCTTCGAGCACCTAGCAGCGTCAATTCTGGAATCATTCTGAATCCTCAGATTCCACTTTTTCGTTCAAATTGCCCTATTGACACGCGGAGAAACGGAAAAGAGAGCAAAACTGAGTCAAGCGTGGCATCCAGCAGTTCGGGCTAATTTAATGCAGATAAATAATTAACGTGTGTATACTGAATTTAGACGAAAAAAACCCTCCAGTAAATGCAGAAAAAACATTGATTATTTTCAACAAGAGTGGAATTTGCATTAATTTTTATAAAAATAATTAAATTAAAAAATTTGTATTTTTAATAAAGTAGGATTTAAAATTACATGAAATCGGAAAAATGCGATTTTTTGTGGAAGATTTTTGAAACTAAACTTTTATGAAAAAAATAAAAAATATATTCTGTAAATAGTCAAATTCTCAGATGATGAAATTCTAAATAATGAACAAAGCGAATTTTGAATTAATGACGTCAGAATTATTTCGATTAAGTAAGAAAACCAAAATTACAAAAACAAGGAAACTTTTGGTACACAATTGTCTCAACGAGAATTTACAAAATTTTTAGGGTATTTTAAAAGTTCAAAATTGAGAAAATTTTAAAAACTTCGAAATTTTGAAAATCTTTGACTTTGATTTTTTTGAAAGTTTCAGAATCTTTGATTTTAATTTTGGAAAATTTAAAAATTTTTGATTGAAATTTCGAAGATTTTAAAATTTTCTGAAATTTTAGAAAAATTCGAAAATTTTTGATTAAGATTTTAGAAAAACTCAAAAATCTTTCATCAAGATTTTTAAAAACTCAAAAATCATTTACTTAGATTTTTTCAGAGTTTCAGAATCTCTCATTGAGATTTTTTCAGAGTTTCAGAATCTTTTTCTAAAATTTCTAAGGACTTCAGAATCCTCCATTAAGAATCTGGAAAATTCTAAGATATTCCTTAAACTTCTATGATATTTTAGAAAAAATCAAAATTTTCATTAACTTCTAAATAGATTTCATAACTTCCCACGCAAATTTAACTTTGAAAAAATTAAAATTTTAAAACAAACTGAATCCAAAAAAACGAAAATTTCAAATTGGCATTCCATCGAAAACACAAAAAAATAAATAATTATCTCTGACGTTGTGAACTGAATGCCAAAGAAGTAAATTTATCGTAGGCATTAAATGCGAAAAATTAGGTCATTTTTGACGTTAAAGTTGAACTGTCAAAAAATTTGGCTTTGTGTTCATTTTTCAAAAATAATTTTTTCGTTTATTACACATCGCCAAAACGACTAAAAATCTTACAAATGTTAATTAATATTATTTTTAAAAAATTTTAAATTAAAAATCATCCATTGCCAAGTTAATCCAATATTTAAATTTTTTAAAAAATATTTTTCGATCAAAAAATTTGGCTTTGTGTTCATTTTTCAAAAATAATTTTTTCGTTTATTACACATCGCCAAAACGACTAAAAATCTTACAAATGTTAATTAATATTACTTTTTGAAAATTTTAAATTCAAAATGATCCATTGTCACGTTAATCCAATATTTAAACTTTTTAAAAAATATTTTTCGAAAACAATTGACAAAAAAATTTTGTATTCTTTTGTCATCGGACCGTTTTTTACTTTTTTAAAAAAATGTGATTAGTTTTGTGTACTTCTGGGAAAACAAAAAATTTAAAACTGATTAGTTATAAAAAATAATTATAAAGAAGACCAAAAATTGGAATAAATTGGAGCTACATGTGATGCCATAGGGAATTCTGAAACTTGAGTCACTTCGGAGTAAAAATAAAAAAATGTTTATCACAAAATTTGGATTAAAGGCACCTGGGAATCTTCCAAAAATAGAAAACAGGACTATCCTTTTTTGGTCAATGAAAATTGAGTTCGTTAAAAATGCGTTAATGATCTTTGAAGCTCGATTTACGCTGAAAATCGAGAACAAACTTGTCTCTACCCCAGACGAAGTTTTTTATTAATAAAATTTGAATTTCGTACAAATCTGCAGGAGATTTTAGAACTTTCTGAAGCATTAAGATTCTTATAGAAATTGTTGGAAATTTTGAAAATTTTTAGAATCGTATAAATACTGGAACATTTTCGGAATTTTCTAGAATCCTTAGGATTTAGTAAAAATTTCTAGAATCTTTTAGGATTTAGTAAAAGCTTTTAGAATCCTTAGGATTTAGTAGAAGTTTCTACAATCCTTCAGAATCTAATAGAAGCTTCTAGAATCCTTTAGAATCTAGTAGAAACTTCTAGAATCCTTCAGAATCCAATAAAAGCTTTTATAATTTAAAAGTTTCTAAAACTTAAAAAAATTTGAAGGTTTCTAGAATCATAAATTCCGGAACATTTTAGAATTTTATAGACTTTCAAACTTTTCCAAACTCCCTCAGAATCCAGTAAGATCTTTCAAAACTACAATTTTTGAAAATTTCCAGAATCTTACAAAAGTTCTTGGAATCTTGTAAAAGTTTTTGAAGTCTTCCAGTTTCACAGAAACTTCCAAAATTGAATAATTTAAATGTTCTTTGAAATCTCGAATTTTAAAATTTTCCTAAAAAACTCCAAAAATTGACATTAAGAAATTTTATAAAAAAATATTTTTTTACAATAGTGTATTTTTCAAAGTACTGAAAATCGTGAATTTTAAGTGTCAAAAAAGTGAAAATTTCGTAACAATATTTATTTTCTACAGTGCTCAAATATGGCTTTTTTAAATAAAATGCAATTTTTCAATTTTCAAAAAAATAACATTTATTAGGATAACTAAGTTTGTAAAATTGAAAAATAATTTTATAAAATAATGTTCTTCCGGAATTTCCAAATTCAGCACGGTGGCCACTTTTATGGTTTTTTTAATCATGGAACAAAATACGAAATAAAAAAAATTGATTCAAAGAAAGCTTAACTGGCTGTGGAAGTTGACAGCCAGAGTTCGAAATTTGAACTTTCCGTGCTGGGACACAACTTGCGCAGTCATGTTTGGGTTCAGAATATCCAGATATCAGGTTCTATCAACTTACGTAACGAAAACCATTTTTCGAAAGACAGAAACTCACAAATACTTCTCAACACGAAAACCCCGAATTTTAACTTTGACCTCCGACTTTGGCAATATGAAACATCTTATCCCAAGTGGTCATCAGAATCCCAAATTTGGACTTTCCGTGCTGAGACAGTATCCACACAAAAAAGCGTAACTTTTGGATTCTTAACAATTCCGAAATGTGACAAAAATGAACACAATCGTCACATTTTTCGTAAATATTCCTGATTTGTGACGAAATAGTGACGTTTTCCATTCTTTACTGTACCGAAAATTACGCTTTTTTGTGCACAGATTTCTCCAATTTCCAAGGTTATTTTACCTAAATCAAAACTTAAAACTTAATACCCAAATTTCCGAACATAAACATCACTTCCGAGTCTATCCTACCACGAAAAGTCCGAATTTCAACTTTCAACTCGGACCTCCGACTTTGATAAAATGAAAACCGCTTTATCGAAACTGGAGCTCAGGGTTTAAAGTCAACATTTGGACTTTCCGTGTTGAGAAATTGTAGATTTTCCTATTTCAAAAAGCCGTACTTTATCTTATCTAACTTTTCTCAGTTTAGACTTGACTTATGAATTGTATCTTAACACGAAAAATTCAAACTTCATATTACCAAAGTTGATGATTAAAGTTCAAAATAAAAATTTAGATTTTTCATGCTGAGACACCACTTATGAGTCATGTCTGGATTTAAAAAATTTACCTAATTTTCAACTACCAACTTAGATAAAACATATTTTTAAAATACAAAAATTTATAAAAAAAATTCTAAAATACAAAAATTTATAAAAAAAATTTTTAAAATAGAAAAATTTATAAAAAAAACTTTTAAAATAGGAAAATTTATAAAAAAATTTTTAAAATAGAAAAATTTATAAAAAAAACTTTAAAAATAGAAAAATTTATAAAAAAAACTTTAAAAATAGAAAAATTTATAAAAATTTTTAAAATAGAAAAATCCAAAGTTTGACCTCGAACTCTGAATTTCAATTTCGACAAAATAAAGCACAGAATTATAATAAATTCAGTTTTTAAACAAGTATAATTTCAATTGATATTTCAGCGACTAATTAATTTTTAAAAATTCAAAAGTAGATTGATGGTTTTTTCGAAAATAATTGAAAATTTCCGGAAAAGTTTGCCTAAGGGAAATTTTAGTTTTTTTAACGATAATAGTATATGTTTGAAAAGTAAAGTACAGATGTATATAAAACGGATTAAAAATTAAAAACATGTTTAGGAAAAAACAATGTTGAATTTAAAATGTCTGTCGGATTAACTTTAATAAGAAAAATAACTACAGCGATCTTCGGAAATGAATAATATCTTACTTTGAAGCCATTCAAAAAATTTATAAAATCCATAATCCAATTTTGTGTATGTTTTATAAAAGAAAATAATTTTAAAAATTTATAAAATCCATAATCCAATTTTGTGTATATTTTATAAAAGAAAATAATTTTAAAAATTTTTTAAATTCATAATTTAATTTTGTGTATATTTTATAAAAGAAAATAATTTAAAAAATTTTTTAAATTCATAATCCAATTTTGTGTATATTTTACAAAAGAAAATAATTTTAAAAATTTATAAATACTGATTTTCATTTTCAGTAATTTTTTCTGCAAAAAACCAATTCGACAATTGAGAACGGTGAAAAATTAAACTATTTATAAAACAACTGTTATAAAAATAAAGTCATAGTAAAAAAGTTATTTAAAAATAGCTGATTAGAAATTGATCAATAAAATGAGCGAATTTATTTCAATTTTTTAAATTTTATATAATTTTCAAAATTTTATAAAAAAATAAAATTATAATAAAAAATTTATTTCAATTTTTTAAATTTTATTTAATTTTAAAAAAAATTATAATTAATAACAAAACTAGAGCTATTTATAAAAGAACTTAAAAATAATAAAATCAATAAAAAAATTCATAAAATTTCAATTTATGATATTTGTGAAAATATTTTTTGTTTAAAATACAAGAATTTAGAAAATATTTAAAAAAAGAAGTTTGGTTTTCTAAATTCGAGGAAATTGATCTCTTAAACCTCGTGTTCAATCCCTTGTTGACAGATCAATGACAAGAAAATTGTTCAAGCTCATCTATCATCGCCACCGCAAAACAAAAATTATTCTTAATCCTGGGCTAATCCTCTAGTCTCAATTTCATAGTAAATGTGGTTGAATCAATGAGGAAGTAAGTTAGAAAAAAACGAACAATTTAAAGTCAGTTACGTCCGACCTTTGACTCTTCCTTTTTTGAAAAAGAAACTTGGACCTGGAGGTGCCGTTGGAAAACGAAAAATTAACCAATAACACGAAACAATGGAAGGATAAATGAGACGAAAAAAACGGATAAGACACAGGATTATGCAAGTACAAAAATTGAATTATTTTCTGCAAAATTTTCTAAATTATCTCGACACGAATATTTCAAATTTTCTATTCGAGATAAAAAATACTGTAATTTTCGTTTTTAAAATAATTTAAAACATTAAATATGATAAAAATAAAATTTTCATAAAAATAGAATTTTCTAAATTATCTCAACACGAATATTTCGAATTTTGCAGTCGAGATAAAAAATATTATAATTTTCGTTTTTAAAATAATTTAAAACATTAAATATGATAAAAATAAAATTTTCATAAAAATAAAACTTTCTAAAATTATCTCGACACGAATATTTCAAATTTTCCACCTGAGACCGGAACTACGAAACTTTGACATTCAGCAGTTCTAAAAAAATCCAAAATCATGTGATTATAAAAATAGAAATATTTGTTGTAAAATTTCAGAAAAATCTCGATATAAATTTTAGAACAATTCCAATTAAGACTAAAAAGTGAAATTTTTTGTGATTTTCTGAAATTCTAAAAAAATCCAAAAGATTTTAAAAGTCACGAAAAAATAAAAATATTTGAAACGATATTCCGAAAATAATTATCCCAACGGAGTTTCTCAAACTTCCTGGTTGAAAAACTTTGAAATTTAAAGTTTACGGAATTCCGCAATGTTCGAAAACCATTAATTTTAAAAGTGTATTATTATAAAAAATTTAAATGCGTTAAAAAGTTCGAAAGTTTAAAAGATTACATCAATACACAAAAAATGTAACTTTTGGTCTCGTGATGATTATAAAGTTTGGCAAAAATGTAACACAATGGTTATATTTTCCATAAATAATTAGCATTTGTGACAGAAATTAGACCTTAATAGTGGCAACTTGTATCTGTTACTAGGCCAAAAGTTACTTTTTTTTGTGTGTTGATATCGGTGGGTTGTATATGATATATAGATATACATTAAGAAGACTGATATATCAGGTATACTAGATTCAATATATAGTTTCATTAAGTTCACACAAAAAATGTAACTTTTGGTTTTGTGATGATTATAAAGTTTGGCAAAAATGTAACACAATGGTTACATTTTCCATAAATAATTAGCATTTGTGACAGAAATTAGACTTTAATAGTGACAACTTGTATCTGTTACTAGGCCAAAAGTTACTTTTTTTTGTGTGTTGATATCGGTGGGTTGTATATGATATATAGATATACATTAAAAAGACTGATATATCAGGTATATTAGATTCAATATAGTTTCATTAAGTTCACACAAAAAATGTAACTTTTAGCTCAATAAAAATTGCAAAATGTGACAAAAATGTAACAATTGTCACATTTTTCATGAATATTTGACATTTATGACGAAAATTAGAACTTAATACTGACGATTTCCATTAATTACTGAATTTAAAGTTACATTTTTTGTATGAATGTGTATTTTCGGAAGTTTTTAGTTAAAAAAGAAATTATTAGAATTAAATTTGTTTTTCAAAATCCCAAATTGTACTTTTGTAAAAATACAAATATTTCTTGCGAAAATTCAAAAATTGTCTCGACGGGAATTTTCAAAACTTCTTGGTTGAAATCAAAAATGATTAAAATTAATTTTTTCAAAGTTCCGGACACATCCAATTAATCCTTAAAAATTCCACAATCTTACTCAAATACCGTAATCTCGAAAATGATTGACTTATGGATGAAAATAAATTTCTTACTGTAACTCTGAAAAACGATTTTTTTACTTTTCCTTCGAGACAATGTTTTATTTTTCGCTGTTTTTTAAAAACAACGTCTCGTCGAAAATCCGGACTTATTGAATCAATTCATGCATGAGTCAAGATTTACTCAAATTCAAAAAATAGCCTTCAGCACTTCTGGTTCCCAGGATATTGACCACATGACATGGGAACGTCGAACGGACTTTGCAAAAAACAAAAAATTCTTCGTACGGTTGAATTCGGTCAGATTCATAAACGGAAAAATTTTTCTCAATAAAACACAAAAATTAGATGCTGATTGTTTCAGACATCTCAAAAAAAACAAAAAAGTTTATCGAATTTGAACATTATTGAGTCAAATTCCGACGTAAATTCGGAAATTAAAAATTAAGACCAGTGCCAGGTCGAAGATTAATGAAAAAATTTCACAATATCTAAAATAAAAAATTTTTTAATTTAAAAAAAACTTAAAAATGTTTCAAAATTTAAAAAAACAAAAATCTCAATCATCAAAAAACGAATTTTTTTGTGTCAAAATCGGAGTTTTTCAAAAAAATTAATTTAAAAAAAATGTTTTTTAAAACTAAAAATTTTTTAAATTTGTAATTTTCGTGTCAAAATTAATAGTAAAAAAATAAAAATTCTTAATAATTGTTTAAATACAGTAATCTCGAAATTTTGAAATATAAAATAATTTTAATTTTGAAATATAAGATAATTTTAATTTTAAAATATAAAATAACTTTAATTTTAATTTTAAAATAATTTTAATTTTGAAATATAAGATAATTTTAATTTTGAAATATAAAATAATTTTAATTTTGAAATATAAAATATAAAATAATTTTAATTTTGAAATGTAAGATAATTTTAATCTTAAAATATAAAATAACTTTAATTTTAAAATTTTGAAAACCAGGAAGACAAATTTCTTCTTTATCTACTTCCAAAACCCTTCTTTTTAAATTCAAAAAATCTAAATTTAATAAAAACTTTCGAAAGTCCGATAATTTTTTCATAAAAATTTAAAAAACATTTTTGAAAATGCGGAAATAGTTCGAACAACCCCGCAAACAAAAAAAAAGTTTTTTGACAGATGTAAAATTACGTTTAATTTTTTAAATCCATAAATAGTTTTTTAAAGCAGAATATATTTTTTAAAATCATTTTTGTCCAACTTTATCTGTGTCCAAAAATGAGATTTGAAAAAAGACAAATTCCAAAGTTAATTCTAAATTTGGAAATAAATTCATTTTTAAAGAAAAATAAAATTTTCGAAAGTTTCCAAAAAAACCGAATTTTAAAAATCAAAACAGAAATTTGCAAGTTGGATTTATAGAATTTCAAACGTAATTTCAAATAAATCAATTTTAATATTATAAAAATTAACAAAGAACTTTTTTATTAAATTATTTCGACGTCAATTTTCTAAGTTAAATTTCGCTTTAAATAATTTAAATGAATTTTGGAGAATTCAGAACTTTCGAAAATAATAATTTAATAAATAAAAATAATAATTTTCTAAAATCTTAAATTTCGCTCTAAATAATTTAAATGGATTTTGCAGAATTCAGAATATTCGAAAATAATAATTTAATAAATAAAAATTAAAAATTACTGTAAAATTTTCTCAACATGAAATCTTAAAGTTTTCTAAAATCTTCAAAACTTTCAATTTTAGATATTTTTTAAAATTCCATTGGATTGTGGAAACCTACAAGATTTTTATGAAATACTGAAGGGTTCTAGAAACTTCAATAAAATTCTAAAATGGTTAAACATTGTCACGAGGGTTTGAAAAGCTCTAGAACCTTCCATGAAAGCTTCCAGAATTCCACTAAATTCTAAAAACTTCTAGAATCTTCTACAGAATTTCACTAGATTCTAAAAACTTCCAGAATCTTCCACAGAATCCCACCAAATTCTAAAAACTTCTAGAATCCCACTAAATTCAAAAAACTTCTAGAATCTTTTACAGAATCCCACCAAATTCTAAAAACTTCTAGAATCTTCCACAGCATTCCAATTGTCAGAAATCTGGATTTACATTTTCGAAAAACGACAGGGATTAACATTGAAATTAAAATTGATTTAAAATTAAATAACAGCTTTAAAAGGATAAAAAATAAAATTAGGATTAAACTTCTGCGACTTCAAGCCAGTCCTGATTTTTAAAAACAAATTCATAATTCCTACTGTAATTAAAAATTACTTTTTAAATTATAAATTTTGAACTTTCATCGAAAATTCCCAAAAAGCGGTCCTTCGGGTTCTAATTTTTATTTTAACCTTTTGTGAATATCGAATTATAAATATCCTAATTGAATCAGATAATCCGAAAAATAAAAGGAAATCTGGTCTCTTCTGGAACAAAACACTGAATAGCCTTTTGAACTGTTTTTTTCAAATGAATCCGGAAATGGGACCATTTGGACATCTCTGGCATCGACTCCGAATCCCATAAAACCACGAAACGGAGGCGAATTGAGCTATTCTGTGGATTTTCAGTCTTGTACGAAAGGTTCAATGACGACTTGTTGATGAAACTAGAAAAATAAACAATGGCATTTGTGTTGGAGGACTTTTAAGAAATATGTAAACTGTCTAAGAAGGGGATTTTCGAAGGGAAACAGTGACGTAAACATCGAACACAATATGCAAATAGAAATTAATTTTTACCGTATGAACGGAACAGAAAATCTTTCACTTTTGAAATATCTTGAATTTTTTAGGATTTTAAAGAATTATATAAATATTAAATTTCTCAATTTTAGGTCTCAACTGGAAAATTCTAAAAATCCGTGACAAGACGATTTTTCAGAATTATATAAATATTAAATTTTTCAACTTCGAGTCCTGATTGGAAAATTTTAAAAATCTGCATTGAGATAATTTTCTGACTTTTGTAGAAAACGTTTCTATTTTTATAGTAACATGATTTCCGGGACTTCCAGAACAACTTAAAGCTTAAGTTCCAGTTTCCGGTCTCGGCCGGAAACTTCCAAAAATTCGTGTCAAAACCGTTTTTAAAAACTTCCAAAAATCCACATTGAAACCATTTTTAAAAACTTCCAAAAAGTCACATCAAAATCATTTTAAAAAACTTCCAAAAATTCGCTTCGAAACCACTTTTAAAAACTTCCAAAAATTCGCGTTGAAACCATTTTTAAAAACTTCCAAAAATTCGCTTCAAAACCATTTTTAAAAACTTTCAAAAATTCGCTTCGAAACCATTTTTAAAAATTTTCACTTAACATTCTGCAATTTATAAAACTTTAATTTCAAATTATTGAATATTTTCGAAATACTTCAAAAATGTAAAAATTCAAAATTGCCCTATTTTGGGTCTTAACCGGAAAACTTTGAAAATTTGTATCGAAACAATTTTTATTTTTGTAACTTAATTTTTATAAAAATACAAAAAGTGGAATTCAAAGATAAATTTCTTTGGGAATACTTAAATGACTTTTTAGAGCCGGACTAATTGCCGAAATTGAAGTCAACGAACCAAACGTCAAAAAACAAAACGAAAAATGGTCCGTGGTTGTTCGAATTTAAATTGAAAAGTCAATTGACGTATTTGGGGCAATTACACGACAATAAAAATTTGACAATAGATTTCTATTATTTATAAAATAAAATTTCCAAGTTTTTGTCTGTTTGACCAACGTGAATAAACAATTTCTAAATCCCGGAAGAAAAATATAACGATGAATAAAGTCTACAAAAAATTTAATATATCGATACAGTATGTTTAATGTGCCTTTTTATGTGTACTTTGTAGTCTATATTGTGAAAGTTGGCAATTAAACTTAGAAATCAAAATTTGGACTTTCCGTGCTGGGACACAACTTGCGCAGTCATGTTTGGGTTCAGAATATCCAGATATCAGGTTCTATCAACTTACGTAACGAAAACCATTTTTCGAAAAACAGAAACTCACAAATACTTCTCAACACGAAAAGCCCGAATTTTAACTTTGACCTCCGACTTTGGCAATATGAAACATCTTATCCCAAGTGGTCATCAGAATCCCAAATTTGGACTTTCCGTGCTGAGACAGTATCCACACAAAAAAGTATAACTTTTGGATTCTTAACAATTGCGAAATGTGACAAAAATGAACACAATCGTCACATTCTTCGTAAATATTCCTGATTTGTGACGAAATAGTGACGTTTTCCATTCTTTACTATACCGAAAATTACGCTTTTTTGTGCACAGATTTCTCCAATTTCCAAGGTTATTTTACCTAAATCAAAAGTTAAAACTTAATACCCAAATTTCCGAACATAAACATCACTTCCAAGTCTATCCTACCACGAAAAGTCCGAATTTCAACTTTCATAATAAAAAACACGAATTGTAATTTTAGATTTCGCTACAAAAATCCAAAATAGAACTAATTCTAAAATTATGCACTAATTACTGTTAATTATGAAAGTTTTCAAAAAACTAGAATTTATAAAAACATTAATTAATCAGATTTTTCGAAAAAATTATTTTAAATTTCGCAAAATTCTTATTGAAATTATTAAATTACAGTATTTAAAAAATTAATATTTTATATTATTTTGGAAATTTTAAGAATCTATTTGGATAATTTTGGGATTTCGAAAAAATACAAAGATTAAGTTCAATTTTCGGTCTCGACCGGAAAATTCTAGGAACTGACGTCGAGACAATTTTTTTAAAAATTTTGTTACTTGTTCTTCTATAATATAATTTCAGAATCTATTGTGTTTTTGAAACCTTCTAGAATCACGTAAGTGTAAATTTCCACATTTTCTGGTCTCAACAAGAAAGTCCGAAATTCGAATTAAAATTTCGAAAATTTGTGAAAAATAATTTGAGTTTTTATAATTATGTGATTTTGGGATTTTATAGAATCATCCAAGCGTTAAATCCCAGTTTTTGGTTTTAATAATAAAATTTCGAAACTTTTTGTAAAAATAAATTTTTTAAATATTTATTTTTTTAAATAATATAATCACAAAAATGAAATTTTTATTCATTATTATTATGATTAAATTTGTTATTTGATTATATTCCGTCCTCTATACGGTCATATTCAAATTATAAAAATAAACATTTTAGTTTTAAAAATTAAATTGTTTTCTAAAAAAAGTAAATTTAAAAACAAGTTTTAAAAATAAAAGAAAATAAATTTAAAAAAATAAAAATTCAAAAAAATTAAAAAAAAATAATTTTTAAAAAAATAAAAATTCAAAAATATTTAAAAAAAATAATTTTTAAAAAATAAAGATTCAAAAAAAGTTTTTAAAAAAATAAATTTTTAAAAAATAATTTCCAAAATTTTAAATTAAACTTAGCATAGGTCAATTGCGGAGGAAAGTACTTTCAACGCCTAATTTCCATGTTTTCGTTTCGGGATAACTGAACCATCGTACTTGTTTTTCTTTTTCAAAATAGTAAACAAAGCTCATTACGAATTTTCACGATAACTTTATTTTAGGGATTTAACTTTTACTTTTTTTACTTTTTGTTCCTATTTCGCACAAAATCAAAAGTTACAATAAATAAAAAACAAATTTAATTTTAGTTATTTTCTCTTTTGACCCATCTTTGGGGATTTAAAGCAACAAAAATAAGAAAATTAAAAATTAAAAAATCTGACAAGGAAGTCTTGTTTAAAATTCATTTTTAAATAATAAACAAAGAAAATTCAGAATTCATAGAAACCCCAGACTGGCCTTGGAAAATTCAACTGCATGTCCAGGACGTTCGTTAAAGTCCTCTTTGGTCCTTAACAAGTTTCTAGCCAATTTCATGCTCGACAAAAATCGGACAAACTTTGACACTTGGAAGTCAAATAAAAAATAAAAAATTTCAAAAAAATTAAATTAAAAACCAATTTCCTGGAAGAGTAATTTCGAGCTCCCTCAGGCAGAGTAAATTATGTTGTCAGAAAATAAACAATAAAGAACTTTAAGATTTAAAATATTAGTTAACGTAAAAAATGTTTTTTGAACAAATTCGGCTCAGTTTGCCAAATATTCAGATCCCAATGACTTCGGTCGGATTATTCTTTTATTTAAACTTCAAATTTGGGTAATTCTGTTCGAAAAGGTATCTAGTCTTTGATTTACTTCGAACTCAAACTTGGGTAATTAAACCATTATCATAAACATTTTATGGAATACAAACTGTTGGATCGAGCACCCTATCCTTAGAGGGAAGCACAACCAATAGGAAGTACTTAGTCCTGAACAGATTCGCTTATCATTGAGAAGGAGCGCTTGGTCCCAAACGGATTTCCTTAGCACTAAGAAGGAGCGCTTGGTCTTGAACGGATTTCCTTAGCACTGATAAGAAGTACTTGGTCCCGAACAGATTTTTTTAGCACTGAAAAAAGTATTTGGTCCTGAACGGATTTCCTTAGCACTGAGAAAAGAACATACAGTTCTTCTTGGTAAGAATTATATGTTTATGGCGTGTGTTGAGTCTGACACAGTATTTTCATATTGTGTTTTAGGTATCTGTTGAATAAACTTTTTCTACAATATCTACCTTTCTCATCATTGTGCCGATCAACAGATAGAACACAGACATGACATAATCGGTAAATTTTTGTCAAGTTTCAGCAGTTTCTGGATCAACAGTGCTATCGCGGATCCGATCAAATTGAACAATCTACAAAAACACGATGTAATATGAAATTACCACCAAGAGAAAAAATATTTTTCGTTTTTAAAAAATAAAAAAAGTTTTTCTGTTTCCTCGACAGAATAATCCCCGTCCCTTGATCCGACATTTACCGTATTTTTTATACAGATCACTTTTTTGAAGATAAAATACTTCGAAAATAATTTTTATATAAAAATAAAAAAATAGATATTTGTCAATTTCGAAATTTAAAAAATCATAAATTTTATTTTTTATAAAAAAATATTTTTATAAAAATTGAGAAATTTTTTGAATTAAAATTAAAATTAATAAATTAATAAATTTTAAAATTAAATTATTACAAAAAATATTTTTATAAAAATTCGAGAAATTGTCCCAAAGAAAAGTTTTAATTTTTTTTAGTAAAGATCAAGAACTATTTTTTGTTTATATTTTTATAAAAATTCAAAACCACAATTTTATAAAAGACGTTTCCTATGGAATTTTCTGTTTACATAGTTTAAAAGGTTTCAACGTCATTTAATACACCTCAAAATAATATTATAAAATTTTTAAAGATTATAAAAATTTTCGAATTCATTCTAACACGAATTTTTATAATTTTCCAGTTAAGACAAAAAAAATTTTCTGTTTTCATTGTTTTAAATGTTTTAACGTCATTTAATATACCCCAAAATAATATTATAATATTTAAAAAAATTATAGTAAAAATTTTCGAATTCATCCTAACACGAATTTTTATAATTTTCTAGTTAAGACAAAAAACGAAATTTTCTGTTCATTTCCGCTTGGTTTCGAAATTATTAAATAAATTATGGAAGTTTTTAGGGTCTTCTCTATTGGACCGTAATATTACCTAAATAAATACAGTAACCCAAGGAAATTTTCAAAGTTCTTCGAAATACCGTAATGTTCCCATTTCATCCTCAACACTACTCCCAACACTTTTAAAATAAAACTTTTCTGCTTCTAGGAGGTATTCTTGTCGGAAAAATACGTACGTACTCGGAATTAAATTTTTCCAGCCCCAGGGTTTCTTTTCAAATTTGAACATTTTTCATAAAAGAAAACGGAAGTTGGTAAGTCCGAAAAATGAGAAACTATTGACAGATCCTGAATGAAAAATAAGATGAATGACAAAGTTGAAATATTAATGAAAAAAATAATAATAAAAATAATAAACAAATTTTTGTATAATTTTAATTTTTTTCGTTCAAAAAATTAAAAATATTAAACTTTTTTTGACATTCAGATTTTCAATAAAAATTTTATTATTCATTTTTTAAATTTAACGTTATAGATTAAATATTCAAAAAAATAAAAATCTGTCATAATAAATTCTATAAAATTTATTTTTAAAAAAATTAAGTTTCAATCATGTTAAAAAAATTTCAAAATTTTTAAAGTTTCAAAATTAGGAATTTTAGATAATTATAAAAATTTCCATCGAATTTTAGAAAATTAAAAAAATCTTTTAAAATTATAAAAAATTTGGAAAATTTAAAAATTTTTGGAAAATTATAAAAAAATTTTCGAAAAGATTCAGAAGCCACTAAGGAGCTCTTGAATATCGGAAATTTCAGAGATTCTGGAAACCTTCGAAGGCTTGTCTGAGATTCTTGAAGAATTCAGAAACTTCCACCGTATTCTGGAGGACTTCAGAAGCTCCTTATGGCATTCTTAAAGACTTCAGAATCTACTGTATTTTCAAGATTCTGGAAATTATAAATTTTCTAAATGCTTCACGAATTTTCAAGATATCCTAGAATCCTTCAGAAGATTTCTTGAACTTTTCAAAAACTTCGGAATTTTCTAAAAAGTTCTGTAAAATTTTATTTGATTTTTGATTTTTTATAAAATTTTCAAAAATTTCAACAAAATTCTAAAAATCTTCAAAAATTCCACCAGATTCTGGAAGCTTAAGCTGAATTTTAATCCAAAAAAATTTGAAAATTCTGAAATTCGAGACTCATCCGTCCATCACGACTTTCTTCGACATTTCAACAACCCTCTGGAGGCCAATCCAGAATGTTTCTAAGAACGATTATCTCGCGAAATTTTTCTTTTGTCAATCAAGGAAAAAGATAAATCTGTCCAGAAGAAGATAAATGAACAAAAATAGCTAGATTTTTGTTCTTGCAATAAAACTATGTTCATCCATAATTCAAATCAAAGTCAAAGTTCACTTCAGAGCCTCCCACGTGGATTCGGAATTTTTTAAATTTACTGTGGGATGAATGGGATATGAAGCCGGACTACAATGGGAGCTTGGATAAACAGCAAAACCTTTTTTGACATCTCTGAAATGTCCGAAAAATTAGCCAAATTTTCCGTTTTTTAAAAACTCCAGACTTCCGCAGATGCCAGATAAGCCGTCAACTTGACTTTTCGGAATATCGAAGCTCTGGGGATTACGACACTTAATCACTGCTCTCCTAGAAGAGCAACACTTTAGAACCAACTTGGGTTCCTTCCTGAAGACCCCATAATTGCTACTTCAAGTTGACAACAAGTGACAACTTCTGGTTCAGGGCAAATTTTCAAGGGTGTTGATTATCAGATTTTCGTTTTTTCAAAAACCACACCATGATGAAAGTTAAAAATAAAAATTATTTTAGATAATTTTAAAATAACATTTAAATGTCAAATTTCTTCTATTTTTTGTTTAGTAAAGTTGAAATCCTATTTTATAATTTTAAAAATTATTTTAGATAATTTTAAAATAACATTTAAAAAATGTCAAATTTTTTCTATTTTTTGTTTCTTGTTTGACAAAATTAAAATCTTATTTTATAATTTTAAAAATTATCTTGATGGAAAATTTTAATATTTAAGAAATTTTTAATAATGTCAAATTTTCCTTATTTTTATTTCCTCAGCAAAAATCTAAAAATTAAAACCATATTTTTCTATTACAAAAATCAAAATTTTTACGAAATTGTTTCGGGAAGATTTTTAAATTTCATAATTTTTATAAAAATTAAAAAAACAATTTTGAAAATGACTAAATATGAAGTTTTTTACTTTCATTTGTTTTACGTGGGAATTCAGAAATTTCAAAAAACCATAATATTAATTTAAAAAATTAGGAAAAATAGCGCCTAAATTCCGGAAGTTTTCAAATTTACTCTTTTTCAATTTTTGCAAAATTCTCCCACTTTACGTGAGAACTCAAAATTAGAATCATACTCGTGTTTTAAAAAATAAAAATTCATATTTTTACAAACTTGTCTAGATGCGAAAACATGTAATTTTAGGATTGTAGGCTAAAAAATAAAAGAACGAGTAGGTTTCAGGACGAAATTGTCAGTTTTACTATTTTTTATTTTTCTCACTTTATGTGTTAAGATAGAAAATAGAGAAAATATTAATAATCTTCACTAGAATAATAAGACAAGTACAATTTATATATTTACTCACGCAAGACAACCGAGAGTCTCACTCATGTCCTACAGTATTCCACGTTCCCTGATATTCAGGCTATCTCTTCAGGTCCTTTCTTTCTAGTTTTATTTCCATTCCAACATCTACATAAGTTCCAACACACAACAATCAAGAGTCTCATTCACCCCTTACAGTACTCTAAACTCCCTGATATTCAGGCTATCTCTTCAGGTCATCTCTTGCCAGTTTTATTTCTCTCCTGACAATGTGAAAATTCAAAAACTTCAATTACTTTACTATTGCGAAAACTAATTTTTTTTTACAAAATTGTCTTGACACTAAAAATTTGACTATTTTTGAATTTAAAAAAAAGAATCAATTTTTGCACCAAATTGCCAGCTTTATTACTTTTTAAACTCCAGTCGTTCTGCACAGAAATTCGAAAATTACATATCACTTTTTATTTAGTCATAACGCTTCTGAGATCGGAAAGTAAAGATAGGATTCTAGTAATTTACGGCAGCGAGATTTCCTGTGGATGGTCCTGGCTCGGTAAATGCCTGGTTTGAAGCTCGGATCGGAAGGTACAATTTGAACTCGTGAGGCAGTTCTTCTTCGGTGTAGAGTCTTTCGGCGAAGTAAACTCTTCTTAATCGACAATTGGCGTGGATTTGGATCCTTAGGGTTTCTACATAACCTGTGCCATAGGCTCTCCTGCAGAAATCCGCCAGATTAAACTGGATTTGATTCCAGCCATCATCCATCCTCATCGGCATCGTGCAGATGAACGGTTTTATCCTCGTACAAGACTGGAAATTTGAGGCTCTGAATCTTCTTTTGATTCCTTTGTCGTCCAAAATCTAGAGAAACTAGTTATTTTGAAGAAATTTAGCGAATTTTACCTGGATCTCAAAAGTGAAGAACTTTTTCATGTTTTTCACCACCATGACGAAATACGGGAGCTTTATCCCGAGGGTTTTCTTAGGATCCAAGGGACAGGAAATATACGAAGTGCTCACATTAGATCCAGCAATCTCTATCACTAACGACTGCAGTTCCTCGTCAGTTAATCTCTTAATATGTCCGTTTTTGACCTGGAATTTGCAAATTATTAATTTTCATATAAAAACGCAAAATTTACAGTTTTATCCCATATCTGCAGAGGATTACTTCCTATACTGTAGAGAACCGAGAGCAGTCCGCTTTGGAACGTATTATGGAACATCTGAAATAGATAAGTATAAAAAATAAATACAACTTTGAAAAAGAAAGAATACAGCCTAAGGAGAAACGGAAGTTCGGACAAATGCGCAAAAGCCAAAAGTTGCCTTGACAACAACATACAGTCGAATTCAACACGTCAGAGGTTCAAATACCAGTTCAGTAGAGTTTACAAAAGGTTACAAAGTAAAGGAAAAAATTTCCATATATGAAACCATTAGTTAAAAAAAGTTCAAAAGTCTAACTGATAAAAAATCACCAAACAAGGTAATCCTTAATCATTGGAAGGAATACTCAGTAGACAACGCTTGATCACGTGTGATATCACGTTTTAGCGATAAAAAAGCAAATTTTAGAAACGGAAATATCGAGAAAATATGTCAATTTAAAAATTTCTCAAATAAAAAACCAGACCAGTTTTAACCGCTTAATGCCAGATAAGCTGAGTCTGTCTTTTTCGAAAGGTTCTCGCGCCATTTTCTGAATTTGGATTTTTCCATTTCCTCATTTGGTGGATTTTCTCTGGCTATGCAGGATTACAATCTTCCATTTATTCCTAGTGATAATGTCAATGCTTGTCTCCAGAATACCGTCAGAAACGAAGGAATTGGAGACAACAAAGTCGGAGAAAATCGAACCAGAGAAGATCGAAATTTTGGAAGAAGATCCAGTGGATTTAGTTCTGCCGATTCTCTGCAACAAGTGCCGGGATTCATCGACGTGCAAGGACTGTCAGAAGAGGGAAAAGAAAACCGTCTCAAACGACGCTCATCTGCGCTCCATATATCGAATACTGTTGATAGAGATAATCTCAAGCCTCGCGTAGTGAGTTTTGAATTTCATTTTATATATTAAAATCCGTTTTTAGCCTTTAAAAGAGCTTAATACTGATTTCGAAACCAAGCCTAAGCTTCGGAAGAGATCTGAGAAACTTTTCTTCGAAAATAAAACTGGTATTGACGGATTTCCCTCTCTTGCTTTCAAAGAACACCACCTCATGTATGAAGTTGTTTCTGTGGAATCGAATGGATCTAAGAAGCTGATCTTCATCAAGGAACTCAACGGAGAAAATATGTATGAGCTGAAATTGGAGAGTTTCTGGAGCTGCACGAGACTGGTCGTCGGGAGTAGGTTGAAGATCATTGATCCTCGATTTGACAAAAACAACGTGAGTTTACTTCTCTTACTAATTGATACTATAACATGTCCAGGTCATTTCCGTTACTGAAGATCAAGGGATCATTGTCGTGGAGCCTACTACGTTGATTTCTAGTACGACTTTGGCTCAAGGTTTTTGGTGTAAAAGAAAAGCCATTATTTCTGAAAAATTCCGCTCAAATGAAACTAGTCTTGCTTTGACTCTTGGTAATGTTTGTCATGAATTATTTCAGGTAGGTTTTACACTTTTTATTTTTAATTAGTATTCATTGTAGTCTGCCCTAGTCCGTCGTCCCAGAATCATCACAGAAGCCTGGTTATTGATGGAATTCAGAAATAATATTGCTTCCAAACTCATATTTGATTTCATCGTCCTGAACATTACTCCGGAGGACTTTGAGGAGCAAATGAAACCGTATTTGAAGAACATTACACAATGGATGAAGACCCACATGATGCAGCCTACGGGCGTGAACAAGCCTCTCGCTGACGGGAGTGTGATTGGAGACATTGAAGACATCGAAGCCAACGTATGGTCGAATACAATTGGTGTCAAAGGAAGAATTGATGTTGTTTTACGAAGGAAAAACGACGGGAAAATAATCCCATTTGAATTGAAAACAGGTAAAAGTAGTTATTCGATGGAACATGAAGCTCAAGTATTGATGTACTGCTTACTGTTATCTGAAAGGGGTTCGGGGCAGATTCCTTCAGGGCTTCTGCTCTACATGAAGGATAACACCAGTACTCCTGTGAATCCGAACTTGGCTAAACTGAAAGGAGTTTTGACAACGAGGAATGAAATGGCTTTCTTTGCAGGAAAATTAGGAATCGACACTTTTCCAGGTTTGTTATGGTTTTTTGGTAAACTAATTAAATGCCAAATCTTTAGAGCCTCTAACGGAAACTCGGTTTTGCTCTAGATGTCAGTATGCAACTCATTGTTCTTTACTTCAGAATTATAATTCTAATAATTTCAAAGGTTCTGCAGAGATGGGGAAATTTGCAGCTGATAGAGTGGCTCATTTATCTCAAGAAGAACTTGATTATGGAAGGAATTGGATAAAGTGGACTTTTGCAGAATGGGAAAGAAGCAAACAAAAGAAAAATATAGATGGGATTTTTGATGATCCACCAGCAAAACGGTATAATTGTTTTTAGTTTTTCTTATTAATTATTAATCCTTTAGAGAAGCCAGTGGTAGTGCTATTTCGTATCTGATCCTGAAAGATTGTGTCAAGAAAGATGGAGGAGATTTTTGGTGGACTTTTCAGAAAGTTGATTCTACACAATTGCCTTTGAAAACTCTTGAAATTGGAGAAATGGCAGTTATTTCTACTAATTCTTTTGTAGCGATTGAACTTGGGATTGTTTGTGACAGAACGAAAGAAACGATTACTGTAAAATGTTCGAAAAAATTGGCAGATCTTTTTGTTGAAGCAGATGGAATTTTTCATTTGGATAAATATGACAGTCAATCTATGTATGCTAATCAACTTAATGGAATTGTAAGTTTTATGGTAGATACTCCAGAAGCAAAGAAATTGAGAGAAATTATTATTGGTAAAAAAACTCCGAAAACGAAGAAACTTATAAGATCTGAAGTGGATACGATAAAGCCTTTTGTGAAAGGGTTATCGGAAATCCAAGTCAAAGCTGTTGTTAGAGCCTTAATGACGGAGGATTATCTCTTGGTTAAAGGATCTAAAAATTCAGGAAAAATTGATGTTATTGTAGCTATTATTCGATCATTGGTTGCACTTGGAAAAAAAGTTTTATTAACAGGTCACACTAATACTTTGGTAGATGACATATTGTTGGAATTGAAGTTAGTTTTGCCAGAAGAAAAATTACTAAGGATCGGTGGAAAAACAGAAGAATTAAAATCAATACGTCTAGAAGAAAAAATAGCTCAATATAAAGATTGGAAAAATGTTCTTAATTTATGTCGTCCGATGTTGATGGAAATTGTAAGTTTTGTAATTTTTTAAATTTAAATTTAGTGATTTTTTACAGCCAGTAGTTGCGACGACGTGTACAACAGCAACAAGTCATCAATTCTTTAACTGGAGATCTAAATTTGATGTTTGTATTGTTGAAGGAGTGTCATCAGCTCTTCAATCAACTGTTTTTAAGCCGTTGATGTTGGCAAAGTCCTTTATTTTGATGGATGACTGTAGACAAATAGAACCGATGGTGTGGTGTGATGACGCTAAACGTGAAGGAATGGCTGTTTCATTGATGAAGAAATTAGAACCAGTGGCTGAAAAAGTTGGAGCTATTTACAAGTTAGACAAGTGTGTTTAACGGTTGTTTTGTTTTTGAAGAGAAATTGTGTTATACAATCTGCAGTATTGAGAACGTTGAAAATGTGATTTTTATCTAAATGACTGGACATCGGAGAAATTGCAAATTGTTGGATGGTGGATAGGTTGAGGAGTTGTTGGAAGTCTGAAAACAGCCTTAGGGATTGGAGTTTTTGAAGATGAATTTCTTCAATAAGGATGAAATAAAAGTACTGTATGTGAAATGTGCTGATAGACATTTCTATATGGTACGGTAGATTTGGTTTAATTCTCATTGAAGAAATTCATTTTTGAGAATTTGAACGATTTAATTTTTATATTTCTCAGTAATTTAGTTAATTGACTTATTTCTTAAATTTTAGTTTAATTGAATTTTTCATATTTGTCTACAGAAGTTTTAAAATTTCAATTTACGAAATTCGTAATTTACGAAATTTGTTTTTTCGCAATTTGAAAGAATTGAATTCAAAATGTTATTTAGCACTTTTGTTTTTTGGTCTTTTCCGGCTTTGGATTTTTCGATTTTGCACAACAAAATTACAATTTCACAGAAGCTTCTGGAATCTTCCGAAATTCAATAATAATTTTCGAAATTGTTTTAAACTATAAATTCTGGAATTTCCAAAAATCTATATCGAAACGATTTCATAATAACTGCTATTTTTGTTCAATACGGTATGATCAGTTTCATGGAAGTTTCTAGAACTTCTTAGAGTACAGTAGAATATTCTGAAAACATTTAATCCAATGAAAAATTCTAAAATTGTAAATTTCGAAAGTTTAAAATGTTTCTAAATTTTTTTGAATAATTTCATAATTCTCGATTTTTGCTTTTTATTATAACATGATAAAATTAGTTTCATAGAAGTTTCTAGAACTTCTTAGAGTACAGTAGAATATTCTAAAAACATTTAATCCAATGAAAAATTCTAAAATTATAAATTTCGAAAGTTTAAAATTTTTCTAAATTTTTAAAAATAATTTCATAATTCTCGATTTTTGCTTTTTACTGTAATATGACGAAAAGTTACTTATGTTGATGAATATTTGCAGCTTTTTGCTTCGATGCACTTGGAATACTTTGGATTTCAGAAACAGTACGAGAATCAATAAGTTTTTTGACTATTGATGCTTTTTAGAAGTGCTCTATTGTTAGAATTGTTTTTGCAGTTTTTGACTATTTTCCAATCATTCTTTCGTAACATTTTAAAAAAATTCATGTTGCCATAGGCAAAAAAAAATAATCTCCTAGAAACGAAAACTGGCAAAACTAATTCAAAATTTTTGTTTTTTTCAAGTTTTACATGATAATTTTTGTATAGAAACATGGCTACATCCGGTCCGAAAATTGCTTTCGGAGTTTTAGTGGCTATCGGATTATTATTCACGTTGATTTCATTTTTTACTCCGTCTTGGAGACATTACAAAAATGGAGGAGATGAACCTAATTTCGGATTGGTGACTTACCATTGTGGATCCAACAACAACCAAATCAACCCGAGTGACTGCAGACAATGGTGGAGGGTAAGGGAGTAATTTCACGACACTACAGTAATCCAATTAACTTTCTAAAATCAGAAATATTTTTTTCAATATACTGTATAAAAAACTAATTTTTATAAATTATTCAAATTCATCAATAATTTTGAAAAAATTTTACTGTAGTACTGTAATTAAATAGAATAATCGATTTTCAGAGCAGAGAACCATGGGAGAAAGCAGTGATCGCCTTTATGGTCTTCGCGATCCTCTTCGAGCTCGTCTGTCTGGTGTGGGCAATACTGTCCTGTACATCCATCGGTGGATCGAATTTCGCTCCTGGCCCAGTTCTGGCCTTGATTGCTTCACTTTGTCTTCTGATTTCATTTGTAATTTTTGCCGCAAAAAATCCTGACACTGTTGGTATGTTTAAATTATTTTAAAAAAAAATAAATTTAAAAAAAAATAAATTATTTAAAAAAAAAATATTTAATTTAAAAAAAAATAAATTATTTTAAAAAAAAATTATTATTTTTTCAGAATACCTCCCAAGTAATACTAATCAAATAAACGCTAATCATCGACCTGGATATTCCTTCTGGCTTTGTGTTATTGCTTTCATCGTCATGATTACTGCTACACTTGTCGGATTCTTCGCTTACTCGAAACACAGAGGAGAAGGAAGACCACCAACTGGTCATCATTGAAGTCCTAGTTTTTCCGAATTTTAACCAAATCTCTTGCACGAAATATTATCCTTCAAATTTCGTATTGTATATTGAAATAAAGCCAAGAATTAAAACAAGTTAAATTACTACAGTACCTAATTACATTGCCACAGGTTTAAAGTATTTCAGAAAACCCGCATTTATGGCAGCTGTCGTCAGTACTCGACGATATGTTCGCAATTTAGGTATTTTTTAACAAATTTCTTAACTTCAAGTTTAATAATAGCATTTTTGAAGAATTTCTGGTTTCATATAGGAATCATTCCCAATTATTTATCATATAATAATGTAGCCAATATTGTTCTTCAACATGAAATGAACCAATTGCTTTATCTCGGAAGATTACAGAAACCTCTAATAGTCTTTGTTAAATTATTAATAAAATCATCATATATCAGTTCGCAATTGATGGAATTAAATTATTCGTCAATCAACAAATAAAACCCAGTTCTCTACGTCAGAACGAGTGAGTTCTTATCGAATAGTGATAAAGTTTTTGAGGTCTGATGACAAGGTAATCTTCCACTTAATGGTTCCTATACCAAAACCAAAAATTTTCCAAACATGTATCGTTAACTTTGATGTTAATAAATTTATCAAAAACTACCTAAATTACAAACCGGTATTCGAGCCTTAAGCATCAGGATTGGAATGAAGAGATTCCCGTTAGTATTCTTAAGCCTTCTCTACTCCATTAGCCTTTGCAGAATGGGGAAGATTCTGGGGTTCAATCTCGAGCATCATCTGAACCGCTTCAGGTTCTTTCAGATTACTTCTGATAGCGTTCGTCATCAGCAAGACATCTGGAATAAGATCGTATTGAGCTCTGGAGTGAATGGCGTCCAAAGCCCGTAAAGCCAAGTCTGGAGTTCCGTTGAATAAAGAATAATAGATTCCATTCAATGCTTCCAATAAGAAATAGGACAAAAGTGGGATTCGAGGTTTCCTAAACATTATTTCATATAGAAACTATTACAAAGAACACCCACTTGGAATGATCTCCAAAGTCCTCGTCTGAAGCTTTGTCATGAAGGAGTTTTAACCGGAAATCCGATTCAGGGAACGAAAATCCAGATTTGGCAAGAATTAGAAAACTTTGGCAGTAACTTCGGCAAATAACACTCCTAGCCATCTTGCAGAGAGAGTTATTCAGCTGAAAACGCAATACTTAAATTATTGTTTCAAAAATGTCATCGTAAAAATAAACAAAACTTACAGATTTTAATATCCTAGTTAGTACTAAATATCGATTTTCCGCGTTTATTTGTTCTACAGCAGGGAAAGGTCCTATTCTGACGATATTCTGGACAAGGGCACCACTGTTTGGTCTTAACTGAGTGATTTCTGGATAAGGATTCAGCTTGGTTGGATCATGGTAGATGGAAGGGAACCTCAAGGATGGAACTTTGATCTCTTCAACTAACTTGTTCATCTGGTCGGAATCCGGGCCTCCAGCGAGAATTTCCTCGTTATAAACAGCCGTAAAGAACGTTTCCAACATTGATATCGATTGTTTCTGTCTCTTGGCTATTCCAAGGAGGTAAGTAGTCATAAGTGAAGGTACCAGTTGCAAAGCGAATATTCTATTGATTCCTGTAACGGATTCATATATCAAATGCAATTAAACGGGCCAAACTCACCGATTCTATAGTAGATGGACAAAATTTGAGCAACAAGAGGCTGGATCAGACTGACGTTTTCATAGTTGTTCATCAAATAGGTAATCAATAACTGTGTTTTTTCAGCTTGTTCTTCCAGAAACCGTTGATGGTTCAACACAGATTTGTTTTTGACAGCTTTTTCTTCAAGTTGCCGGAAATGGTTACTAACTTCTGTCAGCCAATCTTGAAGCTGTTCTGAATTCATCACTTTCCCCAAGCATATGAACACTGAAAATAGATGTTCATATATCAAAAATACTTGAATTCAATCGTATTCGCGTTTATTCACGATAATACGGAAATGCCAAAAATTGGAGAAAGGAAACGAAATTGGAAAATCCGGAATTACGATTAAGACACTGAGTGAAAAGAGCAAAATACATTTCGTGTCGGGATTTTTGTTCATTCTAGAAACACAAAGTAAGTCTGGTTTTACTTCGGAATTTGTCGAATTTTCGAAGCACGTTATCTAGCGATCACTGCTGATTCTTTGTTTTGGGAAATACATATCAGCAGCAGCCTGAGCCCTAATGTGTAGTCTTTTTTGCTCAAAAAAATTTTGAGAATTTTTTGATGAATTCTTTTTTCAGCCGAAAATTAAGAAACATTATATGTAACTTTGTAGACTTCTGAGGGCAGCCTTTTTTGTTGTTCAAAAATGTGCAAAAAGTAGGTAAAATGGGGTAATTGAGTCCATAAAGTCCGACTATGAGGTCAGAATTGAGGATTGGTGTTCAGAATCCGGGATTCTGACGTCAGATTCAGAATACACAGATCCCATTTTAAGTACTTTTTGTTCGAGTTTAAAAATATATGATTTTTTGCGTCAAAAATGTGCAAAGTTACATAAAATATGCCTTAAATTTTTTATTAAATTTCACCAAAATAAAACGGATATGAAAGGATCCTAATATGAAAAATAAACATGTTTTATATTTTTATGATTAAACAACGTTATTACAAAAATCAAAAATGGAATTCTCGCACTTTTTTAAGAACTCTAGAATTTGAGATTTTAGATGATTTTAAAAATTTCCACAAGATTCTAGAGTTCTAGAAACTTCCAAAAAACAACAAACAGGATTATTTAAGAGAACAATGATCGTTCTGGTGGAATATGTATAAAGATTTTTAACTTTTGATTTGCGATGAAGCTACTTGTTTGGAAAGCAAAACTCTAGCTTCTATCCCACTGACTCCTGGCTATAATAATTTAATTGCATTTAACGCAGATATTTCTATCATTTTGAAAGATGTTTGTAGTGAAGACCTCGACATAAATATATTCTATTGCGACTTTCCATACATGAGCTGAGTATTCGGATGAGTGGTTACTATAATATGATAAATCAAAATTACTTATTAATAAAAAAAACAGAAATTTTTTCTATAAAAGCACGAGAAATTTTAAAAATTTCGAAGTTTGTCCCAAATTATTGCGACATAAATATATTCTATTATTATGTTTTCTGCGTATCTTTTGTTTCTGTCTGTTATTGCTGCTATATTATGCCTCATGGTAAGTAGTTTGGTGAATATGGAAGAAGATATTGAAGGTTCTCGAAAAGCCAGAAAACCATATGGATCGTGTTGTGACTAGTCATCGCTATATATCAACTTTTTATCTTGTCCTCGCCAAAAAACATCATGTAACGCACGGCGGACAAGAGTACCGATTCAAGGAATTATTTCCGTGTTGTCTACAAGGTATTTTGGTGTTTAAGAGAACATAGAAATTAGTTTCCACAACTGGTGAAGTTGTAAGTTTTTGTTGATGCAAATTCTAAGAATTACTAAGAACAAAATAGTATAAGCACAAATTTCACTATCATACATTAGTTATTCGACAATTTCGGAAATATTTTTATTCAGATGGATGTGAATATTTCTAGATTGAAGTTATATAAAATACAAAACCACTTTTGTCCCTTTGAAGGTTAAAAGTTATGTATCAAAGCACTCATATATTGAAAATATCATGGTCCTTACTACAGTACTCTGTCGATGGTGGATTTCTTTGGTTGAGAATACATTTGTGGTATTTTTTGGAGAAATTAATCATATATACTATTCGAAAAAAGTTCCTTAATGACTTTGCAATCCGACTATTACTTTTTCTCACATATTCGAACTTCTGGACATTTGCCAAGCAATACTTTTTCCTTGTCGTCGGAGGACACTCCAAAGGTCTCACAGAACACTTCGAGTATTGTTACTTTTATCTGTGTAGCAAAATAATGGAATTATGGGAGGTGTCGGTGACGTAATCAGATTGGAAAACTGTTGGCTTCTACTACTAGCAATTTTAAGCATGTTTATCTTAACATGAGTATAGAACAAAGAGAGCAAAGATCGAAAGTTGGATTTGCTTAAACACTGACTTTCTAACACATTTATCTCGTTTCTCAGGCGTCGGCTGATTGGACAGAGCTTTGGGGTTTTCCTCCAGACCATCGGTGGTTTAATTCTGCTTTTTCTGTCTACACTTGTACAAGGGAATTTTGTCCTTAAAAGATTTGTTCCAAAAATATAGAAATGTTAAGTCCTTACTATATTTATGAGTATTGTTTACTTTTTTATTCTTTTCTACAATAGTGAAGATAAAGTAGTAAAAAATCTTTGTAATGAAACAGATGAGAATTCAACTACCTAAGTGATATATTAGGCACTTGAGTAAATCGAACTGGATCTTTCATATCTACCTTCATATTAGAAAATAAAAATTTTCCGTTAAACAAAAAAGTTGTTTTCAGTCCAACCTCATTTAGGTATTATTCTCTTAAAAAGTATAATTTTGTAAAATTTGGACATGATATTTTGCACCTTGTTGATTCTTGGATTGATTTTAAAACGAAGGACTTTCATAACCCATGCTTTATAAGGTTTGATAAAGTAGATCATCGAACAGTAGAGAGCAATGTCATAGAGAGATGCAAGCATGATGAATCCGTGACAAATGGTGGCACTGTTGGGACTTTTAGTATGCAATGCAACAATGGCTATAGTTATTGGAAAAGTAAGAAAAAGATAAATAAATAATATTTCGACCTTCAACGAATTATTCATCATTTTCTGGAGTTTGAAAGTCGTTGGAGAAAGTTTCGATTGTTGATCATAGAGGCATTTTTCTACATAATAAATAAAAACAATAGTAAAAAAAACGACGAAAACAAAAAATAAATAGTAGAAAAAATAGATATAAGACATTAAAAACTCTCCTAAATTGAAAATTATCAAAGTAGGTTCTTTTGAAGCAAGATGAATGTATTCTGGATTACTCAACAGAAAAACATCAACATTCTGAAAATTGATGTATTAGAAATTGAGTGTTTTGATTTAAAAAAATATTTTTTTGCAACAATATTGAAAATTTTCAGTTTTTTAGAATTATACAACACTTTAATTGTTGTAACAGTAGGCTTCCTTAGAACTTTACCTCCTTGTTCGGTCTTATGAGATACATCCAAAAACAAGTTAATGCAGTAGTAGCAGCATAACCACAAGCAAGAAGCCCGTAATAAATCCATTTGTTGTTTATCCACTTTTTGATGAGTTCTGGAGCGACAAGTTTGAATCTGAAGAGCAGAGTATACAGTGTGCTTAGAATCATATTTACATAGAAGAATATTAACAATATAACACAGATGAAAGCGACAGTGCTGGAGGTGTTCCGTATGAGACCTCTTGCGTAGCCTCCGAACACAGGGAAGATAACCACCGGTTGACAAATAGCTATGAGAAGTTCGAACAAATAAGCGAAGGTGATGGTCTGGAGGAGGTAATATTTATATTTCTTCAATATCGAGCTCTTGAAGAGGACTAAATATAACATGACAGGGTAAAACAACAACGAAATTACGGTCGTTACATTTGTGAAAATTAAATAGACTCCCACAATCGGTGGATCCGAGTATAGCAGAACTGACGAGTTTAATTCCATTACATTACAGAAAAGCTAAGTTAAAACATACTTCATTCTGTCAAGTCTCAGATGGAAGTTTGAGAAATTTATTCTTGGAGTTATTAATATTTAGAATTATTGATCTTCGCAATTAAAAATATTTCATTTATAAATTGCATATGTTCTTGATAAATGGAATTTTAAAGTTATTGAAGGACAATTTTCAGATATACTTCTGTATTTACTCTGTCACAAGAACACACAGGTCATGTATGTTTGTGCTCCACAATTCGTATGAGTTGAGAAAAGTCATCACGAAACGATAGAAAATTGTGCCGCAAAAACGATAGAAAATCTAGTTAATTTAATAAATAACATGTTATTTGAAATAATTATAGAAAAAATATATAACATATTATTAATTGTTTTGCTTTGTTTTGTAAATAAAAAAAATAGAATATATTTATGTCGAGGTCTTTATTAAATGTTTGTAGTTTTTTGGGATGTCTATGTAAGTATATTCTCTTGATATCGCTGAACTTCTACAGCTAAACAACGCTTAAGAGTTGAAGCTTTTTTTACAAACACAGCTATTATTCGATCGCCTTGTAGAGTGGCTGAAGATAAAACAACAACATTAAAGAAGTTTTTATTATCTTATTGTTGTGGACGCATAGTTCCCATGACCGGAGATATTTAGAACACCGAAGACTTAACAGTCCCTTCTCTCCACTGAGAAGTACAAAAAGGAACACTTCGGTGTACCGGGTGTAGTTCTGATATTTAATAATATTGTTCCTATTTTTTTATTGTGTCTTATTGTTAAGTAAAGACACAACACTTACATACGGATTAATCAGTTGGAGATTAAAATGCCGGACGTGGTTCTCCGTGGGAACTAGTTGATAGAGAATTACCGCAAGAATCTGCTCAATCGGTGTTTAAAAATAATTACAAATGATCACTTTCGATGAATTTCAATATGAGTATTTTGTTTTTGTGCTGATTTTTTGAATAAAATTCCGTTGTTGTGTGATTCTGCACTCATCGAAAACAATAAATTTGCTCTAAAGAACAAAATTGTGTCTGTAAATTACGAAATACACAAAAAAGTTTATATAAATCCATGTTTATCATTTACCAAGTCGGATTTGAATTTGTTTAAAATCAAGTATTTCTATTTATTTCGTAGCTTATAAATATAAATATTTTTTTATTTATGAAATATAAATTTGTTGTTTTTGGTTGTTTGTGTAGTGGATTTCCCTCAATCCTTATAAATATTACAAGTATTGCCGAGGAAACTGCACCAGAAGACCGCCGTGCTGCACGCTCCGCGACCAGCGGTTGTCATGGTGAAGGTCCAGAAATTGCTTCTTTGCGAGCCGGTCAAGATCCCGCGGTCATTCCTTTCCTAGAGAATGAACGTGAGACCTTCGGTGGAAACATGGAATCGAGGGGAACTGGAGGATAAATTTTATCGTCAATACGACCAGTTAATTGCCCTAAAAAAGAAAAACAACGAACTTGAAAAACGTCTAAGATTGTAAGTTTCTTGTTTGATTTTATATAAAATTTTGGATTTCAGATCATCCTCCAGGATCAGACAAGTCCTTCAGAATGGAGAAAGTGCAGAAACCGACGAAAGAATCCGAGAACTTGAGAGGGAAAACAGACTCCTCATACAAAAACTCAAAGCCCTCAGACATCAGCTGATTAATTACACCCGGCCTCAAGCTCACAACACGACTTTGAATTTCCTAACATCCAGATCCACAGCCAGACCTCCGAGTTCTCAAGAAGACCCGACTCGAGTAACCGGGCCAAAAGTAAATGGCTATCATTCGGACGGACCTGAAGTGGTTCACCGACCGGAGATTGTCATATCCAGGCCGGCGAAATCGGGACCACAATCGGACAGGTGAGTAAACCTCGGAAAAACAATAAAATTAAATTCATAAACAAAATAATTTTATTTAAACCATAACTTTCCATAAAAGTTACGGCAATTTTGATGTTTTTTAAAAGTATATTCGGAATTTTCAATCTAGTTTAACTAAGCATTTTTCTGGAACAGGATAATTTTCGAAATTTATATTTGAATTTTTACGAATTTTTGATTTCTTTTCGAAGAACTAATTGGACGAGTGTAACCAGCGTTAATAATACTCGTAATTACGAAAAATTATTAAAACTAGTAAAATTGATGCAGAAAACGAGCAACTGCGAAATGCACAATTCACAGTTCGACAAGTAACCTCCTATATATGAAATTTCATACATATATTCTGTTCTTTCGCTCTAGAAGAACATCTAGTGAAGATTAAATATGGATTCTGAATAATTATCTCAACAGCTACAAAATATGTTAGTTTATTTCAAAACTTTGATTTAATTAAAATTATTTTGTTTATGAAAAAACGGATCTAAAGTAGTTACAGATGTGATTTTTCATGAGTTTTTCTTTTTTTATCTACTGTAATTCCAATAATCAATCTTATTTCAGGGCTATTAACTCAGAGGAAAAAGCCACGATTATCCGGCTTCATCGTGAAAATCGAGAAAAATCCGAGGAAATTGAAGACTTGCAATTTCAGCTTTCGAAGAACGATGAGGTTTATTTTTTTTCTTTTCTGGAATAATCTTCTTTTTCTAGAAGCTTCAAAATCTCCGATTGGAATACGACAAACTTCTTGCGAAATTCGAAGAGAGCCAAAGGCGCATCAATGAGTTCAGTGATCCAGAATCCGGATATCCATCTGACAACGGAACAGCCGCCATTGTCGAAAAAGAATTAATAATCCTTCGGGAAGAAAACCGAGTTTTGAAGGCTGCAAATGATAGATTCGTTTCAAAGTTTGTTTTTCTTTAAAATCCATATATGGAAGATTGTTTTTCTTTAAAGTCCATATATGGAAGATTGTTTTACAGCTCGTTGACTCAAGAAGAAAGCGCAAAATCGGCAACGAAGGAACTCCAGACTTTGCAGAAGAATATTCAGGAAACAGAACTCAAACTGGCTGAAATTACTGCTGAAAACAAGCAGATGAACAAAAGGATCAAGGAAATGGAATCGGAGAAAAAATATACAGAAAGTAAATACAAAAAATTAAAAGAAAAATTGTCTAACAGGGAGATCCAACGAGCCAAACCTTTTGAAGAAATTACAGAAGCCGTTCTTTCTCCCGTCGCTGAATCCCCACTGCCGAAAGTCGAATTAAAGCGAGAAGTAAGTTTGTTTCGAATAATTTTTACACGGATATTCAATTTCAGAAAAGAAGAAGATCGAAAGCGGTGGAACCTTCTGTTCTCGATCGGCTGTTCGAAGATGTCGCCAGCATCGTTGAATCTCACATTTCCAGGACGGATTCTTCTCTTTCTCTTGATCACGAACCTGCTACTAACGCCAAATGGAGACAACTCTATGAACAAGTCTATTCTGAATTGGAAAAAGTCAGGAATCTTTTGTTGATTCAACATCGGATCAATGAACGTCAAAAGAAAGAAATCTCTATTCTTAACGAATATAACGACCATAATAAGCAAGAATATGAGAGAAAACTCGCGGAATTTGTGACGGAGCTGAATAGAAGAGCTAAAAGAATCGAAATTTTGGAGAATCAACTGAGATCCATCGCCTCTGGAGCCACGGATTTCGATCATTCTGTTTTGACAGATTCAAAAAATCTGAAAAAGATTGAATTGACTTCTGTTTCCACGACAGACATGACTTTAAGGTTGACTAAATTGAGAATAACGGAAGCTGGATTGAAGATAGTCGGGTCTCCAGAAGCGACGGTTTTTATTTCTTTGGAATTTTTCGATTTTGAATTACAAACAACTCCTCTGATTCAAGGCCCTGAGGCAGTTTTTGATTATTCCACAGTCTATGAAGTCATTGTTAGCAACTTGTTTATTCATTATATCGAAAAAGTATGAATTTTGTTGAATTCTTTAACAAAATTAAATTTTAGGAAGGAATAACTATTGAAATTTTCGAAGTCAGAGGAATCAACTACGAACAAATCGGTTTCGGTGTTATTTCTTTGAAAAAGCTACTAGAAACAGAAACTCCGGCAAGAATAACAGGGCAGTTGAAGATTAACTCTGCTTCTGGAGACAGACAAACGATCTTGGCTGTGTTGGAGTACTCCCTTGAGGTGCCATTCAGCTTGATGAAAGCTTTAAAAGCTCAGAAGAGAAAACTAACGGCTTCTACGTATCTGCCTACTGGAGTTGAAGACAAATCCCTCTACAATGAACTAATTATTCAAATTCATCGATGTTCGAATTTGGATTCTCTTTGTTCGGATTCTAAATATCTTCCTTCAACTTTCGTGGTGTACCAGATTTACGACCTACAGCCTCATCTGACGACTGTTGTAAGTAAAAACGTTAATCCGGTCTTCGATGACACGAGGTCTTTCATGCTTCCGAGAGGATCAGCTCTCCATAAGTATCTGAAGACTGAAGAACTCGTGATTCACGTCATAGAAGAATCCAAATCGAGTCCTGGGATTCAGAAGGAACTAGGACACGTTAAACTTCCTCTTTTTGTTCTCGCAAGGAATCAGAAACTACAAGGTTCCTTCCCACTGACTTCAGAAGATGGAAGTCTTTCGAAAGCAACGATAGATGTGAGTCTTCATTGGAAGTACGCCTACACCTTCAATGACGAGAATCTAGAAGTTGAAGCTCCGGTAAGTCGACTAGAAGGTATCTTTATTGAAAAGAAAGGATTTCAGATTCCTGTAAAATTTCCGAAATTGGTGAAACCTCAGAAGGAACCGTCGATTCAAGAAGAGGAAACTTCAGTTGAATCGCTACCAGAACCAATGGTAAAACAACCAGAACCAAAAGTTGAGCCTCAACCTGAACCCTCGGTAATACCCTCTGGCTCTGTTTCTAGTGATGGTTCTGTAGAAGGCAGCACTATCATTGAAGTTCCGCCAATTGTTCCTAAATCGTTTCCTCTTCCTTCAGCTGCATTTAAAAACAGCGATTCTTCTTCAGATGACACTTATGTAGTTGACGATGAAGATCTCGATACTGATCTCCAACAGCGAGTGAGAGAGATGAGTATTGACTCCAACAATGAATCAACTGAGAAGGAAGAAGATGAGAAAAAAGAACCTCCAGAAAAATTTGTCGAAGAAAAACCAAGTCGTCAACTGGAATCTTCGTCTCCAGAAGTCGTTGAAGAAAAACCTCTTCCAAGTCGTCAACCAAAACCGGAATCTTCATCGACAGAAGAAGAAAGCGGAAATGGAGTTAAAGAACCTCAAAGATTACAGATATCCACTTCGAGTTCTGATTTCAGTCAATCTGAAATTGAAGAAATTAAAAATCTTAAAGGATTGAAAGAAGAACTCGAAAAACTTGATAAAGAAGATACAGATGCCAGTGACGAATTTGCCCTGGAAGAAGAAAAAGAAGAAATCCCAACTCCTCCGTTGAAACTTCCTCCGATTCCTCCTCCAAGAAGACTAAGCAAAACAAAAGCCGTTGACTTCACCGAACCGCTTCATTCATCGATTCCACGTGAGTTTTATTTTTTATAACAAGATTCATAATAGGAAATTAGTAGTTGTCTCAAAACTGAGTAATTGAACTAATAACACAATACTATTAATTACTACTACTATATCGGTGTGTTAATTGGTTTCTACGTAAGCAAGCTGGTTTTCGAAGGGAAATACCCTACGTGCTAGACAGTGGACAAACCGTATATATGACAAACCGAGTGTAGAGCAGTTAATATACGGTTATTGTGCTTAATCTTATAATTGTCTGGGTAAATAAGGTACATATATTTCTCACCGATCCACAGAAATATGACAATCATACCAAAAGTACAAATTGGGTTCTGCTAGATCTCTAAGTTTTCATAGGAGTTACATGCTTTGGACTGACTTCCTAAATATCTTATATCTGTTGAGATTCATATTTTTTAAACTCCTGAATCTTTTCGAACTCCATTTTTTAAATCACATTGACTTTTACGTTCTTCGACTTATCCGACTTTTTTAACCTTTGCTTTCCCCGGATCATTTATTCTCTTTAAGGTTTACATTCTTTGGATCATTTAATTCTGTCAATAAAGAATAATAATAATTTCTAAATATTCCAGCCAGTGAAGAATCGAGTTTTGCTGGGTCTGTTGATGGGACCCCAAGACCTCGAGAAACCAAGATTATCCAGAAATCTTCTCCTAATATTTCTGCCCCAGCATCCACCCCCGCCATTCGTCAGTCATCTGCTGGAGTTCAAATCGAAGGGAATCATCTTCCTGAATCTGATTATTTAGTGACCATCAGATTGGGACGATTGTCCGTAGTGGAACATTCTCCGCTTCTTTCGGACGAATACGATCATATAAATGTCTTCATCGAATGGAATTTTCTGGATTTTGCAAATGAACTTTGTGAAACTCCGGAAAGCGTCCCGATTCCGAGGAACACCTGGAAAGTGGAAACTTTCGAATGTGAAAGAGGTTTTAATTTTTTAATTATTAATTATTCCACATTTATTAATTGATTTTTCAGTCTATGAGCTTAACTCCAGAAGAGTAGCATTACTTAAACAATGGATAGAAACTCAAAGTCGTTTAAACTTTAATCTTGTCAGTGATCCAGAAGAAGACGATGGTTGTGACGATCTTGGAGTTGCTCAACTTGATCTTTCTGACGTCATCAACTCTAGTATTCATTCAATTGCATGTGAGTATTTTTAAATGGTGATTTGGTTAAATTTAATCAATTTACAGTCCACGACGTGAATGGAGAAGCCATCGCTGTCCTCGATTTGACTATGCTGTATTCGGATGAGCTGACGAAACTACTCACGGGTGAAAGGAACTAGTCTTTCTTTTATCGGAAATTTTTGACATATTGTGAAATTCTCTAAAAATAAAGAATTTTCACCAATTTTTTATGAATCAAAATTAACGTTTCAAAAATTAAATCAATATTGTTACGAAACGGTCCTGACACGAATTTCCAAAATTCCAGAATTTTCAGTTTCTGACAATTCCAGAATTGTCCACTAAATTCTGAAAGATTCTAGAAATTTCTAGTTTGATAAATATAAAAGTTGTTTTTGCGAAGTTGTCTCGACACGAATTTTCAGAATTCTTAATTCTAAAAATCCTCTAAAATTTCCATAATTCTTACATATTCGAAGTTTCCATAACCTTTCATTGAATTCTGGAAGATTCCGGAAACTTGCGCAAAATTCTAAATTTTAGAAAGTTGTAAAATTTTTCAAAAATAAACAAAGCTTGTCATCAATCCTCTATGAACAGGATTCTCTTCAAGCGGAACCATCAAAAGGGAAAGCTGACCGACATTTTGCGGGATCTCCGGCCGAATAACGGACAGTCTTTGGCAAATCTGACTTGTACCGGGGCAAATCTGGCTTGGTGTCGAAATGTAAGTCTAAAAATTTATAGATTCTTACTGTAGATCTTTTGTAGGTTTTGTTTTCGTTTGCCGAATGACCTTCAACGATACAGAGATCTTCATGAATACAGAAAGAAGAAAATTGCCTCAGGAAAAAATTATTTCTTCATCAAAGCCCTTTCTGGCTTCGCTATAGTTAGATGTGACGGATCTTCTTCGTTGAGGAACAACTTTCAAATCGGAAAATTATTCTCGATTCTTCCTAAAAAAATCCAAAAACTCAGAACAAATGCGAAATCCAGATGTCAGTCGTTCTTTTCGCAAGATTACGGTATCGATTTTGAAGAATTTAAGTTGAACAAAATCGAGAAAATTTTCATCAAAGAAATCCGAAAATCAACCAAGTATGGATTCAAAGCTGAAATCCAATCGGATTTAATTTTGTTTTCTTTGATTTTTGATAGATTAATTTTAAATTTCAAAAAAAACAACATTGATCAAAAAACTTTACAAAATCTCGTCGAGTCAACTGTATTCGAATTATCTACAGTAAATTCCATCTGCCGACAGATTCCAGACAGAATTGAACTTATTTGTTCTTGCCTCAGGGCGGTTTGTTGTTTGACGAAAACAAACCTCTTTAAAAAACGCCATTCTTGTGGACAAAGTTGTCACAAATTGCCCCCGATCCTCCCCAAGGCAATTCTGGAGTCCAGGATTCAGGACAATTTTTGCTCTTCTTCTACCAACCGGACCTCGAAGTACGATCAAAGTGATGATTTCATTCTGCCTTCTTTTTTCGTCAACGATGAATCCAGAAAATCCTCCAAGAATCCTGAACCTTATGAAAGTTATTTTTCTCCAATAATCCTGGAGTCCATTTCGGAGGAAATAAAAGAATTAACTTCTGTTCCGTCAAAGTACCTTCTGGAGGCCTGGCATCAATTCAAAGCTTCTTGTCAGATTGCGGACTGTAAAAAACGCAGATCTTGTAAATCTCCTCTTCATCTTCTGAAAACTTATTCTGATGACTTCTTCGGAGCCAAACTGCTTCTTTTTCTTTTACATGCTCTCGGAACAAATCTAGAATTCCTAGCAATAACGGAAGAAGCCAAATGTTTTGCCAGATATTCAAATCTTAAATTCAACTACAACATTGCAGAAACGCAGTAATACTTTAGGTATGAATACACTTTTTTGTTTTTTGTTATCTGTGTAAAAATTTAAGACGCATTTTAAGTAACTTTGAACTTTTTGTATGGAGACCGAGCGTAGAAATTTAGGATTCTTTAAATTTGGATAAAAAGTATATAGAATGGGATAATGGGATATATAAATTCTGAATCTGATGTTAGAATTGGGGGTTAGCTTTCAGAATCCCAAATTCTGGATCTCCAGATTCTGAAGGCTGATCCCCAATTCTAACGCTAGATTCAGAATTTACAGATCCCATTACCTTATTCTATATACTTTTTATCCAAATTTAAAGACTTTTAAATTTCTACATCGGGTCTCCGTACAAAAAAGTTCAATGTGACTAAAAGTGCATCTTACACTTTTACGTAGATGACGAAAAACAAAAAAGTGCATTCATACCTAAAGTATCACACACAAAGAAAAATGTTTTCGCAGTACTGCAACGAAATCGACCAATTAACAGATGGAGATTTTTCGTATGTGAATTAACTGATTAGAAATTTAGTTATCTTTGTTTTTGAAAATACTTGTTATAAAATCTTTACATTTTTATTTAAAAAATTACTGATTGATGTTTTCAGAATCTGTAATAAGATACCTAAAATTTTGTGAAGATTTTTTTATAAAAATCTGGAATCGTACAGGATATGCAAACAAGATTCTAAAAATTCCCATAAAAATAACTTCCTCAAAGTTTTTTGTAGTAAACAATTTTGTCTTTTATCATGGTATAAGTTCTGCTTTTAATGACGAATATTTACTTCCTTGTTTGTGAATTCTGATAAACGTTTTTTTTATATCAATCGATCTTTTTCGAGCTAAGTGTCCTTGTGTGCGTAAAATTTTCTGCTCAAAAATATCCCTAATTAGGGATGCTTTTTGCTGATAATTATAGAAAAAGGACTTTTTCGAAGACTAATTTTCATTAAAACGTCAACCAGACCATGGGTTTTCGGCTATGTAAGGACAAAGGTTTCGAACGTTATTGACTTCCTGTTCCGCACTATCATTGTTTACTTTAAGGAATAAGTGCTTTTAGTTTCAGTTCCTTCCAGAATGATAATGTTTCTGAAAATATTCAATTTTCTTACTTTACCTCTGTTGATAGAATCCTACAAGATCCTCGTCTATCAAACAGCCCCAGGCAGCAGTCACATCCATTTTTCCGGGAAACTCATAGATGTTCTTGTGGATGCAGGACATACTGTAGACAAACTAATCATCGAATGGAATCCTCTCATCACTTCCAATGGAACAACGAAAGCCACGAGAATAAAAAGGTTTTCTTTATCGAAACCCTCGCCTTGGCTATCTATGCCCCACATGGTTCATCCGTTCGAAGACAAGTTTTATCACATGGCCGATGATGAAGCCCATTACTACAAAAAAACCCTGGCTGAATTTTGTGATGGTATCTTGAGTGATAATACGGTATTGGAATGGATAAAAGAAGGGGAATACGATGCCGCCCTTTCAAGTGCTTATGATGCTTGTGGATTTGGATTGTTTTACTTGGCTAAGATCCGATCGACGTTTGTTTACTGTGCTAGTCCAATTATAGATCACTGGACAATGCTTTTGGGGATTCCGAACTTGGCAAGCTTTGTTCCTAGTAAGTTTAAAATTAAAAAAATACATTTTGAATTAGTGTAGTTCAACTATCGAATCG
The DNA here is from genome assembly GCA_009193035.1 of Halicephalobus mephisto. Taxonomy (NCBI): domain Eukaryota; kingdom Metazoa; phylum Nematoda; class Chromadorea; order Rhabditida; family Panagrolaimidae; genus Halicephalobus; species Halicephalobus mephisto. The sequence goes on along the minus strand of SWDT01000012.1, from coordinate 462,258 downwards.
AGAACATAAATTCAAAATTATTTTTTAAATTTATTTTCTTCAAGATGTAATTTATGTTTAAAATTAAACATGTTGTTCATTCAGATTTCCCAAACAGGATTCAAATGAGGTTAAATTTTATTTCTGGAAAATATCGTAATCCATATTCGTTTTCAAGATCTTTTTTAATTTCGAAATCCGTTTTTTCAGATCCGCTTCGAAACAACAAAGAAGGTGATAAAATGACTGTTTTCCAAAAAATCAGTGCCTTAACCGACAGGACTTACCAGCAGCAGATAGCCCTGCCTTCCTACCACGATGTTCAAACTCAAGTATTTCGGAAACATTACGGTAATAGTTTTCCGTCGGTCACTGACCTCAGTAAGAGGATCCAAACCATTTTTGTTAATTCTCATCCTCTTCTGGAGCTTCAACGACCGTATTCTCACAAAGTCAGACAAATCGGAGGAATCACAATGAAGAAAAAAGAGAATCTTCTTCCAGAATTCGAGAAAATTCTCTCTTCCAAAAAAGGCACAATTGTGTTTTCTTTCGGATCCATTGTGAAGATTTCCGAAATCCCTAATTCAACTTTAGAGATGTTTTTCAAAGTTTTTTCTTCATTGACGGACTACAATATCATCTGGAAATTCGATCAAGAAATACCAAAGATGTTTGTTAATTTCACGAATATTCATCCATTCAAGTGGATCCAACAAGTCGAATTGCTCAACGACAAGAGAGTTAAGTTGTTCATCTCCCACACCGGATTGAATTCTCTTCTGGAAGCAGCCTATTCCGGGGTTCCGGTCCTCTCGATCCCCCTGTTCCTTGATCAGCACTACAATGCCCAGGTTCTGGAAAGAAGAGGAGTATCACTCATTTTAGACAAGCACAAGATTACTGTAGATTCTTTAAAATCTTCAATTTTGACTTTATTGAACAATTCCACGTTTTCTCAAAACGCCGAAATTCTCCAACAAATGTTATTAAAATTCCCGTTGAAACCTGAAGAAACTTTTCTTTCCTGGGTACAGTACGGGACAGAATTCAAGGACTTAGAAAAGCACTTTTTCATGGAGTCATCTAATTTAAACTTTTTTGAATATTTTTGTCTCGACGCGATTTTGGTTCTTTCCGGGGTCTTGGGGGGAATTTTGGTTTTTATAATTTTAGGGATTCGGAAAGTTTTTAGATTATTGAGAAATTTCAAAAAAGACAAACTGGATTAATTTGGAATCGTGTTACATGGTTATTTTTTAAACCAGATTATTGCATTTATTTGTCCTAAAATTTTTATTATAAAAGCTTTATCAGAAAAATTAATTTTTTTTCTTCTGAATAAAGTGAAGATTACTGTGTTTCCATTCTTGTAGCTTTTGTCCATGGTTGGTCCCAGAGCGATTGTTGTTGATTTTATTTTTATTTTTTAGTGATGTCGGTAGAGAATATTCTCAAAAAAATTAAGGAATTTTTCAAAATTGAAAATGTTATTGTTAATCCTAAATTCACCTCCGACGAGAACTGAACTGCCATAGGAATTTCTCTCATGGACGACTTTTACGAAAACGACATGTCCTACTTCGCCACCATTCGTGATCTAAATCGAGGTGTTCCAACTAAAGTTTTTTCATCGTCAAAAATTCCATTAATATTTTCAGTAAAGCTTTCCAATATTGTAATATTGGACTCAGCGAAATCCAAAAGTTCATGAATACAAATCCTTGGATGAACTATGTTTCCTCCAAATAGTAAATTATGAGATTGAAACCACAATGGGGAAAAATTGGCAACAACTCGCCAAGGACCGCGAGGAATATAGAAGGAGGCTGAAGAATCTGCTCCACCACGAAGGTGGATGAACCAGATTTTTTTGTATTTGTATTTGTAGTAAATTATGGCAAGTTAAAATTTTAGGCATTGATGACTTCTTGTGCCGGATTTTCAATCATGGATTCAAAAGTGACATTGTTGTGTACTGTGCCCATGTTGAGGATCATTGTTTTGCTCCATCACATTCCAGCTAAGACGGTTCGTAATTCCTTGGTCTTCTGTACCTAGTTAGGTAAGAGGAGTGTAAATAATACGGTACATGCTCGATCATAAGACTGTTACTACTCTATCGAACAGACGAAGAAAAACATCCTTCATTTTTTCAAAAAAAAATATTATTTCTTTCTCGTTTATAAACTTTCTTATGTCGTGATCCTAATAAAAATTAATTACTCGAATTTGAGGTTTGAATGAATAAACGAATTAATCAACCAAAGTCTCAACAAAGAACGCCGATCAAAGTGGTTTGCTAAAGGACTAGAAATAAAACAGAGTTGAAGAGTCAAATATCATTCGTGGTGAAGCTAATAGATTTCTTATCTTTATTTTCGGAAAGAGTACTTTAATTCTCAATTTCACTTCGAACTGTGCTTAAAGAATCAATAACAAAGTTCATGATCAAAGAATGAATCAACCACTATTCGTTCTAAAACAAATAATTTCCTATTTAACAATTTCTTTAATTTGTGTTCTTTGAGAACAAGTTTCAAAATGACTCCACTACAAACGATATTTGATTTTTCGATGATGAACTTAATTATTGTTCTTTAATTATTTAAATTTTTACTTAATCACTTAAATTTTTCAAATTTGTTTAGATATCTCAACCCCTCGACGTCATGACTCCTATGGTTTTCCTAATTTCAAAAAATAGTCCAAGGAAACTTCTCCTTGCTCTTGGATGTGAGCTACGTGGATCTTAAACTGAGGACTTTTGTTTTGACTTTTTTTTAAAGAAGCCTTCAGAAGAGCCATCGATATCGTCATTGATGTTTACAACTAACCACTTAGTGACACAAAACTTGATCGAAACAAAAACCTCAGGATTAATCAACCAAGGAGTGAATTCGACCATCGAAGACTTCGAAAGAGTTAAAAGGGAGATTGTTGAACATCTTGAATCTCGTATATAAGTTTTGATAGATTGCTTTAATTTAAACTATTTTTAAGTAAAGTAATAAAAAAATTTATTTAGTATTTAGTAACTTATACACACAAAAAAGTAACTTTTAGTGCAGTAACAAATTTAAATCGTCTTTATTAATTTTCAATTTTCGCCACAAATTTGAAATGTTCATGAAAAATGTAACAATTGTGTCACATTTTTGTTACTTTTCGCAATTGTTACGGATTCAAAAGTTACGCTTTTTTTGTATGTAGTGGTTTTTAAATTTTGATTTTTTCCTTAAAATATTGCGTACTTTACAATAGGTGTGCTAACTCCAAAAGACGATTTATCATGACTTTACAATTGTCAGAAGATTAAAACACTTTACAGAGACGTTCACTATCTTGTTCCGGGATTATTCTTCTAAAAGCCGTAATTATGTAGTTTTTTGGGTAATAACAAGACAAATAATCTGTTTATCTTTTTTGTTTAAGAAACTGAAAAACATCATTCGATGCTTAAAACACGACTCCGAATCAAGATGCACAAATATATAATCAGAAATTCCCGGAACTTGTTTCGAGTAGCATTTGTTAGAAATATTATCTACTTACTGTATTGTTCCTAGTGGTTTTTGTTAATAAAGTACTAATATTGATTTTCAGCCGATCGTTGTAGTGCAGATTCTAAAAAAGTAACAATGAATACATCTTCGTCAAAACAAAATACTGCCATAAATCTTCCCGAAGTCCCCAAAACTGGCCAAGGTGATTTTAAAAATTACAATTTAGAAAAATAAAACAGTGATCTTGTAGAACATTTGTCGAGGGAAATTAATATTCTCAACAATCGTTTGCGTATTATTTACGAGGAAGAACGGCTACATTATAACAAGATTACGAATCCAGAGGAATTTAAGGATCGATATGTCGTTGCTTCCAATATGCGGAAAAAACGAATCACAACTGTTCTTCGAGAAATTCGGGCATCATTTAAAGTTGAATTATGTTTCCTTGTCGATGTAACGGGAAGTATGCAAAGACATATTAATGCTGTCCGTGATCAGATCATTGGTATCGTTGATCGTCTGACGAAATATCAGGAAGATCAACAATCATCTGTCTCCAAAATCCATCTAGCTTTCGTTGGTTATCGAGATTTTGGAGATACAAATCAATTCGAAGTGCTTAATTTTACCGATAATCCAGCAACTTTCAAGGAGTTTTGTCAATCTATTGTTGCGGATGGTGGTGGCGATGGACCTGAAGATATCTTTGGCGGGTTGGAGGAGATGCTGAAGCTCCCTTGGGCTGAACCTCAGAACGGTACAAAAGTAGTATTTCATATTGCTGATGCTCCGTGTCATGGGAAAGAATTTCATTCTTACAATGACAACTATCCAGATGGTGACCCAAAAAAACGTACTCATACGGATTTATTTAAACAAATCCGTGAGAAAAACATTCAGTATTATTTTGGAAAGATAAAATCAGATACCGATACTATGATCGAAAAGTTTTCCGAAGCCTATGGTGAACCTATTATGGATTTCGACATCAAGACAGTCGATACATTGACTGATTCAGTAGTGACGGCTGTTAAACAATCCGTGAGTACATCCATTGCCAAAAGTATAGCTACTGGTGGTTCTCAAATTCGCGAGCGTAATTTTACGTTTGTATCAGAAATGCCTGATTGGTCGGCATTTCAGATAATTGAGACGACCTACGTAACATGCGAATATCCAAAGAGTGTCGATGATATCATCAAAGACGTGCCTTTGATACAAAAATTCCGAAGAAAAGTGAGGAGTTAACGTGTTTTCTAATTCCTTGACTAAACCTATCTTTCAGGCTAAGATTCAAATTGCGGAAAATCCTTTCGCCAAAGGTAGTGAGCGTGTCGCCTTTTATGGACGTGATTTGACTTATATGAGAAATGATACCGAACCAAACTTAGTTGTTCTCAAAGAATACAAACATCTAGGTAGAGGCATGAATTCAGCGTTTCGTTACGAAATGTTCAATGAAGTGCAGACGATCGCCTCTTACTTAGCCAACGGGTTCGTCAAGTCGTTAGAAAAACATGGAAAAAAGCTTGGAGAAGAGATAAAAATGAAGTTCCTCAAGATAAAAACAGTTCGTATTAATGATTCTGGTGCGAATCGTCGCAACATGACTTTAGAACGATATTTTTCCGATTGCTGCTTTATTCGGTTCTCGAATAACTTAGGATATCAATTGACGGCTTCAGAAGCAGAAAAAAAAGGTGTCAGCATGAACTTTGTGGAGCTTGTTATGGCCTTCTCTCATTGGACTTATCAGGTTAGTATAACTGCACATAAAGGATAGAAACCAATTATCAATTATATCCTGTATTCCAGAGAACTGACGGGTATTTAATGGTTGTCGATCTGGAAGGCGTAATCACCCATGATCGTTTAACCGGGAAGAAATTGTTGCTTTTGACAGATCCGGCGATTCACTGTAAAGATACGACAAGATTTGGACATACGAACCTTCTTGAACAGGGTATGCAGCGTTTTTTCGACAAACATAAATGTAACAAATTCTGCCAAGCGTTGAAACTACCTAAAGACTTAAAGGTCTCTATGAACCCCGATCCTGCTGGTATGTTCATAATTTACTTACAAATTAACCAAATTTTTTAGGCTTTTTCCCAAACATAATTGAACGAGTTATAACCAGCTATAATCGCAAATATTCCTTCTGGTTTGTCGTTGTTCCTGTTATCCTCGTAATGATTTTCATATTTGCTGAATTATTTGTCAATTAGAGACATTTGATAGAATATTAGATGGTCCTGAAACCTGACTGACCATCATCATAGTCAATATTAAAGTTTCAGAGCTATCATCTGATGTTTATCTTATTGAAAAATGTTGTTCTTTAGTTTTTATTGCGAACTAAGTTATATAAAAACGATAATTAAAATAACTAGATGATTACTGTACTTGAGTAATCTTTTTGACATTGATATACCAAATACACTAATTAGTCCATATTTGTAATATCTGTTTTTGGAGATTCTCCAAACAAGATTCATCATGAGGTTATGAATTCATCTTCAAATTTACAAAGTCAAGCTGTGATATAAATTCTTCAGTAAGCATACTACTTTGTATCCAATCGCCAATTCTAAAGTTCATTGTTTAGCAAACCTAATAATTTTGCCATTACTGTAAATAATGTAACCAACAATAGCGAAAAAATATCAAAGCTATTTCCATCAAAGTTGGCGGTTACCGAAATTATAACTTGTTGTTTTTTAAATTAGCATCTTCTAGAAAAATTGAATTTTGTAAATGATATCTACTCTTTAATATCCTCAACTTTTCTTTAAACATTATCTTTTGATTTTCTCATTATAAACTTTTCGTTCAAATTTCAGACTAGTCGAGATTTTTGTATGAAAAAATAAAAAATAATGTAAAATAATCTTTAAAATTTTTCAAACAATAAGGTAATCAAATTATTCCATTTTTTATTATTTGTTTCAAAACAAATTTATCAATCCTTCATGATGACCAATTTTATTTTTAATTCTTCAATAAATCGCTCTAAATAAAATTATCAGATACAAACTATCAAAAAAATTATGTTTTAATTTCAACTAAATTTACACTTTTATACAACAAGTTAACAAAAATGCTGGTATTTTGTCGAAACAAAGAATCTTCATCAATTCATGATTCATATAACTTTTAAATTTTCACATGCTGATTAGACAAAGACGGGGTTAAGATTACTATAACGTTCGTTTCAGTTTCTTTTTGATGACTTTTAATTTCTGTATAATGTACTTTCGATATGGTAAGACTACGTACAACGTAGCAATATATTCTACAAGACAATGACAAGCCACAAGAGGTTCCAAAAAACACATTATTTTCCCACTATTTTTTAATCTACTAAGGAGTGAGAAAAACAAAAAGAAAAAAGGAATAATAAGAAAAATGATAGAAACAATAATTTGAACAATAACATTGATAATAAGGGATTTCTGAATATCGGAATTTACATGGGATGATAAGTGACGTTTCAAGAGGAACAGTAATATGATGAATATTATAGTTATGATAACTGATACAGTAAGAAATGAAAGACCTGGCAAGAAGTAAACATCATACGGGATAAATACAAAAGTAGTAATGTTGATGTATGGTTTTAGTTCCGGACTAGCATCGATTGCCTTTTGTATCATGACATCACGAGGTATTTTTAAAACTTGATAGCCGCAAAAAAGCGCTAGAAATGCAAAGAAAATAAGAAGGAAATTCCAGAAAATGAAGTATGGAGTTGAATGACATATTGCTCTAATTCTTCCTGGATATAGTCCGAAGTAACGATAATTCATCGTTGTAAAGACTCCGCCTCCAGCCATCATTCCAATTGCAAGGAAAGTATACAACAACATAATTGCTACTGAAGGTGAGGTGTTTTTAATATATCCATCGAAGTAAAATGCAGCGAATTCTCCAAGTAAAATAGGTTTAATCACAGTACCAAAAGTTGAAAAACATAAGCACCAGAATGAATGATTTAATATAAGCCATTTGAAAACTCCTAAGGATTTAGATTGAGTCAGAATAATGTAGAATTGAAATGGTGCTAGCAATAATCCTAAAACTGCATTGGTATCCGCAATCAGTTTTATAATAAATAAAGTAGTATCATCTAACGTTAAATTTCCGACCATTTTTCACATCTATGCTCTTGAGTTAAGATGAAGGCAATTACATATAATCGTAGTGTAAGTCGATTTCAACTTAATACCACCTGCTTTATATATTATTCTGTTTCAAACGAAATTGGGAATGTATAATGGTGAACAGGTGCAATAGTTTAATGAATAGATGGAGCTTTATCGATAAATACCGTTATCGTCTTTGATCTGACTCGCAACTCTAGAATTTGATGAATAGGATGTTCTTTCATGAAAGCTTTATATCACAGTAAGCATCCAATAGTGGCAAAGAACAGAGACAAGATGTTCCATTTCATACAGTATTGAATTCCATTTGTATGTTGGTTTTTAATTTCTAATTCTATCTACATTTGGAAAGAACTGTGACTGACATGATGTCAAGGGTTTCCAATGAGGATTAACTTTGTATTTCATAGTAGTTACTACTGCGTGATGAAATCTCTGCTATTTTGAAACATTACTTCTTACTTTTAAAATTATTCTGAATCAATTCAGCAATGCATTCTTCACCTATGAAAATTCCGAAATGTTGATATTCAATTGATCTTTCAAGTTCTTCATAATCATCTATCTGATTATAGTTGTGTATATAGTTAAAAATATCAAAAATGCAGAAATGAATCAAAGTTATCCTCTAATTAATAGCTGCTATGATGCTTTATTCACAATGTGGAACAAGCTTTCTCGAAGGAGAACGATATCAATTATCAATTACTGCGGATACATTGTTTCTGTTCAAGTAACTGGAACGGCGATAACGTGATCGATCCTGAATAGCTACTAATAGTTTTAGTAAAAAGTTCTATCGCTTTTGTCTTCTATAATATGTTTTTTGAAAATATGCTTAATTACTCAAGTTTGAGGTTTGAGTGAATAAACAAATTATTCGTCCAAAGTCTACACAAATATTACAAAAAGAATACTTTTTCTCTTTTGAGAAATACCTAAAAATTGACAATAATAGAATGCGATTACTGTAGAAACATTGTTTATTTTACATTATCAGATTACAATTCTAAGGTTCGAGATCAACTGTCATATCGAAGCAGTTGAAAGCAACTCAAGATTGGAAAGAAACGAATCCCGAAGTAGAGGAATAATGCAGAGAAAAACGAGTTTGAAACAGGCCTTCCAAAATGTGAATCACGGAATTCTGTACTTTTTGTTACGGTAATTGCTGTTCCATTATTGTGACTTTGCAAATTTTTACTTCCGTTTGCCGTTATAATTGTTTCCTAATTATACCTTGTATTGTTGTGTCATTGTTTGGGTCTATTTGAAGGATAAAGAACTCAACCCCAAGGTCACCCCAACTCTATCTTTTGTATTTTCTTTATTCACAATTATTAATTCAAATGTCACGTTTTTTGCGAAAAATAAATCTTTTGAATCTGCAACAAGTTAATTTCACAGCCAATTGAGATAGACTTCAGCCACGCCTACATTGTCAACTGTAGCCTGTTTTGATCAGGTCAATTAATCAAATATTCGGTTTTTGACGTAATTGAATTACTTCCTCGATTGTGATCGTACTTTATTTTGATCTGGAAAATGCTAGATTCTATGAAATATAGAAAATCTCTGGCATCATGTGGCCATTACACCAGATTTCTGATTTTGATCATCTCTACAATTGCGCTAACTTTCGTGATGGCCAATTCTCTCGCCCTGAACTTTACTGTAATCTGCATGGTGGAGGAACCGATCGGATATGAGAAGGAATTTATGAAGGAGATCAACATCACCGAACCAGTGCCGATCTACTCCTTGAGTGAGCAAACTTGGCTCTTCTCCGCCATTGCCATCGGCAATATAATCGGAACTATCCCGCTGACTTGGTCCAACAACGTTCTCGGAGTCAAACTGACTTTCTTCATTTATGGATTGGCTAGTGGGATCTCCACACTCCTCATTCCGTTTTTCGTTGCTGTTGGATTTTGGCCAGTGTTCTTTATGAGAGTTCTTCAGGGCTTCGGGTTGTCTATATCGATGACTTCTCTAGGAGCGATTGTTTCTGCTTGGTCCAGTATCCAGGGATCAGGAGTCTATATTTCTATTTTATCCTTGCACCTCCAGCTCGGAGCTATCCTCGTCATGCCTATATCTGGAGCACTTTGCCAATCGTCATTTGGCTGGCCCGCTGTGTACTACATCCTCGGTGCATCGACTGTATTATCGTTTATTATATTCTTTGGATTCTACAAGAACCATCCAGACGACCATTTTCTAGTGGGTGAAAAGGAGTTGAATATCATAAAAGAGGGAAAAATGGCCCAGACAGGGGAACATCCCCCTATTCCTTACAAAGCTATCATGACGGATATCTCGGTCATTGGAGTAATCGTCTGTTGTTTCGGAGGATGTTTTGCTCTTCAAATCATGTTCCAATATGGCCCTACTTATCTAAACAAAGTCCTCAGATTTGATGTCGAGAAAACAGGGTTCGCTGGGGCTTTGCCATTTGTTATGAGTGTCATTGTGAAGCTGATTGCTGGGCCGATGTCTGACATGCTCACTTGTGTCAGCCAAAAAGCAAGGATCATCATATTCAATACCGTATCCCAGTTCCCTATTGGCGTCTGTTTTATTCTAATGGCTTGTGTACCTCCGGAGATGGGATTGCTCGTCATAATCAGTTACAGTTTAGTCAACTCCTTCGACGGTTTGAACGCCGTCGGTGTCGCCAAATGTGTCCAATTGGTAAACTTTAAAAATATATTTAAAATTTCTTTTAATCTGCTAAATTACACTTTGGAATAGTTTAAAATTTCCGGAATTGTTTGAATTCTAAGATCCTAAAAATTTGTATTGAAACAATTTTTGATAACATTTATTTCTTACCTTTACCATAGTATGGTGTTTAACAACTTCGTTTTCAGATTTCACAACACCACTCGCATTTCATCATGACTGTCGTAGGTTTAATTTTCAGATTTCGAGGTAATAAATGTTTTAGATGTCCTTAACGAACTCGGTAGTCATCTTGATTCTTCCATTTATTGTTTCTATTTTGGCTCCAGACAACACAGATTCTCAATGGGCTGTTGTTTGGTACTGTCTCGCAGCGATTGTTTTCGTGACAATGATATTCTTCAACTTAGTCTGTGAGGCTGAACCACGACATTGGGCGAAAATAGAGAAAAAAAGTTACCAGAACTCTGAAAAAGGTTTGAATCTCCGAAAAGAAAACGCCTAGTGTATGATAAGCAATCAATCAAGTGGACAATTATAAGTTTCACCTGACAAATGAAGAATGAACATTAAAATGAAATTTAGTGCAAATTAGTGTTTCAATTGATTATATTTTTTTCAAACATGTTCTGTCAAAATACTTGATTTATTCAAACACTTAAAAGTGTTACTTTTTAATAAAGTTCGTAAATTGATTACATTTGCATTATTGGTTTTTACCGATAATAGTTGCTTTTTGGTTATAAGCATACTCTTTAGCGGAGCAAAATTTACAATAATAATGCTGGATAACTGCGAAATTTTAACGTTAAACAAATCACAGAATATTTGAGAATCTTCTCAAAAACGCTGCTGAATTCGATTCTGAAAACCAATCGGAATCCTCTGAAACGATCTGTATCAAACTGAATCGAAATCTTATGAAATTTAGACTGAGTGATAAATTTCTTTCATGTATCAAAATATTGAAAACAAAAGATATTAGTTGTTATATTCCTGTTATTCAATTATAAATTTTTGGTTGAACATTTTTAGTTTTATTTACAGTACGAAATAGTACAAACCAAACAAGGACAATTAATTTTTACTTTATCTACGTGGAGAATAAATGCAGTATCTTTCGTTTTGCTACTTTATTTGGGAGCACAACGGAAGATGACTGAAAGTTTGAGTTTAGATGATACTACAACGTTTATTATAGAACTGATTGCTGATATCAATGCAATTTCAGGATTGTTACTGGTATTGTTTCAATTCTGCATTATTCTGACTCAATCTAAATCCTTAATAATTTTCAAATGTCTCATACTAAACCATTTTTTCAAGTGTTTATCATTTTTTGGAATCATAATGAAACTTGTAGTTCTTAAAGAACCTACCACAACTTACTTTAATAGATATATTAAGGACATTTTATCCATGAAAACGATTATATTATTTTCTATTATCCTGGCAATTACAATAATGACAAGGAATGGAGTATTGGCAATAGTAAATTATCGACTTTGAACTCTCTCCAAGGAGAATCAAAGCAGTATGTCCTTCAACTTCATATTTTATTTTTTTGGATTTTACTCATATTTTTAAAATACATATAGTATTTTTGTCACTTCTTAGATCATAATAATTCCGTGAACAGTAAGAATACAGATTGTCAGACATAAAGTTACTAGCAGAGAGAATAGATAACACACAAACCATTGTCAATCAACTTACTGTATTTTCGTTTACGACCGAGATTTCTAGTTGTGAGTTTTCCAATAATAAATACTCTTATTACTGTCACGATAAGATCCGTGAACTAACTCAAAAATAGAAACCTTATTAGGTACTATAATTGAACTTCAGGAACATCTGATTCAGTTTTTTTATAGTCTTAAAGAAAATTTAGCATACCTGTACATCAATTAACGAGGGTGAAGCGAACTTGAAATTGGAGGGATTTGTGAACAGTACCAAGTGGCAACTACATCTCCATTGACCTCGATGTGATATGAACTTCCTCTAGCGACGGAGCAGATACAACTTAGCAGCTCTTTGTTCAACGATATCTATTATATATAAACAAGAACGCTAGAAAAACTTGATTTCAAAATCACAGAAGTTACTACCGTTCTGGCAGGGACTTTTGTGGTAGAAGTTCGCATTCAGTTCCACCCTGGACCTGAAAACTAAAATTAACAACATTCTATGTAAGAAGATTACTGAATATCTCATAAGTCAGTCAGTTTCAGAATTTTCTAAGATTATAAAGACTGCTATTACAATAATGTAGTTCAAAACATGAACATCATTCAACCCAAAAAGAAACTGTCATCGATGGAAACAAATATTGTTAAAAATGTGATCAATCTACGAATTTTATCTAAAACTGGTTTTACTACTGTTTTGAATTTTAATGGGAGACTTCTAACACAAACATTCCAAGAGAGCTGACTTCCCTCTGGGTTATTTTTTAGTCAGACTAAAGAGTTCGTTCTCTGATTGACGAGTCAGATAAACTAGAAAAACTCAAACAGTTCTTGGACAGATTTTCATTTCCGATAAATCATCATCGTTGTTTTTCTCTTTCACGTTTGAACTCAATCAATTTGACGGGATAATGACACTCGGTACAGAGACGAGGACATGTTATCCATTCAGACGGAAACTTATTTTGGATTGATCGAAAAAGAAAAATCCAAAAAGTGACATCTTATTTTGTTATTATTTTTGGTGTAAAAATTTATTTTTCTTCTGTAATATTCGTTTTACGTAATAGAAAATTTAAAAAAGTGATTTTTTTTATTTTTCCAGATCTCGATGGCAACTTCTGCAGAACGTCGTCAACAACTCGAATATCATCTTTCTGGTTTTCGAGAAATCGCAGAAAACCGTTGGAAAGAAAAAATCACCAGATGGAGTTATCATATCCCAGCGATGGTCTCCGCAACACTCATCATCTGTCAACTAGCGAATACTGTAATCTTCGGAATGTTTGCCCTCAATTTCAGTCGATTATATGTTCTAATCGACGAATACATGTTAGCTACAAATGGAACAAACATGGAACCTCTGAACGAAAGTGAAGTCTACGAGTACGAAGGAGTAAACTATGAAAGAATCCACGAAATCGATCTTTATCAAGACAACTTGTGGACCATGTTCGTCTCTGAAGTTATTCAACTAATTTTCCCACTTATTAATATTTTTCTTTTCGCTTGTTCTGTACAAACAGGCAAAAAGAAACTAGGAGCGAAATTAAAAGCAATTTATTTGGTAGGTATTTCGTAATTGGGGGATTTTACAGCAAGCGATCTGCTCTATATGGGATACTGTAGTGTTATGATTTCTTAAATGTTGATAAGTACTTTCATATATTCTGTAGCACTAGACTAGCGTATAAAATATCAAAACTATTTATTATTTATCGAAAATCTTTAATCAAAAAATGAAATATGAAGCCGCTACAGAATCCTTCAGGAATTTTCGTGCTAGGAACCAGCTCTCTCAAGATGTCTTAAACATTCATATAATGTTATTTAATTTTTGTCTTTCATCAATATATAGCCATTAACTCTCGAGCTTGGACAAAGGATATTTTACTCCATATACTCTGATCCAGATATTTCTAGAATTATCTAAAACGAATATATTTCTTAAAAAATCAACCGTGAAATCCTGTAGAATTACGAAACAATTGCTATTACTTATTATCACTTTATCGAACTGTTTTCAAAGAACAATTACAACATTTGACTAGATCAAAACGCAACAATTAACTTATGCCTAATGTGTCATCTTGTGGTTCACAGCACACTGGCCAAACAATTGCTAAACAAAATTAAAATATTACAAAACATTTTTTAAAAATGAACATTTTCACGAAATTGTCTTGACACGGATTTCCAGAAGTTTTTAATTTTCTTAAATCTGTTTTTTCAGCTTTGTCCAGCACTTTCGATAGTTTTGTCGATTTCCCAAGCTTGTATGATCCATGTTACTCTTTTTGAATCTGTCTACACCATCAGATTCCTTTTAGCCAAGCTTCTGGCGACGTTGTTGGTCATCAACAAACCAGGCAGATTACCTATTGAAAATTACTTTGAATGTGAATTTTTCAACGATGACGACATTGTGGTGGGTGTTTAAAACAAAAATTATCAATAAATAATTATTCAGAAACCTCCCTGTCCCGGGACTATCCACGACCAAGTCGTGTCTCCATTCACTTTGAATCTCCTAATCATCATCCACATTTTGCCAGTTATTATTTTTATTTATTTAATTGTAAAAAACTTATCCGACATCAGAACAGAGCACTTATTCCTCTACATCGAAAGTGTAGACTCTAACGGACATCCCGCGGTGCCTCCTTATGCCTTAGGGTATGTCTTCCAAGATTTCACAATGATCATTATAAATTTCCAGTGACAAAAAGAACCGAAGCCTCAAGGACTCCCTAACCGACTTGCTTTCCAATTTCGAGATCAAGTTCCAACCCAGGAAAACTTTCCACGAATCAATCCAAAAAACCCATGATTCTTCTTCTTCAAAGAAAAACGGTCATCCAAATCTCCAAGAAACTCATATATAAAACCTTTCATTTCACTTTGTAAGTGGAGTGTTTGCAAAAAGATGGTAAATAACAATTAATAATACAAATCCTATGAGAGATATTATTATCAATGCGCAGTGAGGAACATAGCTGGTCGTCCTATTGAGTTCATCTTGATTTGAAGTCCTAGTTACCCGTGATGGACTATCGTCTGCAATCAGTGGTTGAGCCAGGCTTCTAAAATTCTACAATAAAAAACAAAAATTAAATACTTTTATAAAGTTCTCTCGCCACGAATTTCCAGAAGATCCTAAAAACCGAAAAATCAACACTAAATTTTTTAAACTTTCAACATAAAAAAATTCGACAATTTTCTGTAAAATATTTTGAAATTTTAGAATCTCACATCAGATTCTGTAAGAATTTAGAAATTCTACAGAATCTGTCATTTTATTGTAAAAAAATAAATTATTTCAAAGTTGTTTCAATTTATTTTTTTTCTGAACTTTCTAAAAATTTCACTTTCAAATACTAAAATTTTCATTACATTTTAAAAACTAGAATTTTCAGAAACATTAAATTTTCAAACATTTTATAATATTTCATCCTATTCCAAAATTTACAAAATTCTAATAAAAAATTTAAACAAACCTTGTGACGATTTTATTGTCGAAAATGAACTCAGTTTCCTCGTTCAAATGGGTGTTGTGGATTAGAGCCGGGGAATGCATCTCCACTTTCTCGTTTCATAAATTCAATTGGACCGAATTTTACATTGTTGTGGATGGGAAAAACGTCAAACGAAAATGAGATCATGATTTCTCTTCAGAAAAGGGGGTTAAAAACAGTGTTTACGTTGATTGATTACTTTTCATTTAAAAAATAAAAATTATTTCAGCATTCTTCTCAGAATTTTTCCGCTTGGGGATTTTGGGATTTCTGATATAAAAGAAATACCTCCTTTTAGTTGTTTGTACTTTGTCACTTTCTCTGAAAAAAAATAATTTAATTTTTTCGATAAAAAATGATTACCATTGACAAAGTCGTGAATTTCATCTTCTTCCAGAGAGTCGCACTTTTTAACGATAAAAGCTTTGGGGACTTCACCACGAATCTCACATGGAACTCCAACAACAGCGCAATCCTTAACTTTCGGATGAGAAAGTAAAAGATCTTCGAGCTCCGCCGGAGGAACTTGAAAACCTTTGACTTTGATTAATTCCTTCAAACGATCCACAATAAATACATGACCATCATCATCTATGTATCCTACATCTCCAGAATGAAGCCATCCTTCAGAATCAACTGTTGCTGCAGTATCTTCTGGTTTGTTGAGATATCCTTTCATAACTTGATCTGATCTATACCAAAGTTCTCCTTTTTTGTTCGTTCCCACAGCTTCTCCGGATTCTGGATCAACCACCTTGAGCTCGTAGCCATTGACAAGCAATCCGACAGATTCGATTGGAGTCTTAGTTTTGATGGATCCGACATTCGCAACCATGGCAACTTCCGTCATCCCGAATCCTTGAATAATATGCTTAACAGAAGGCAGTCGTTTCTTGACCTCATTGCAGAGATCCCGGCCGACCGGAGCGGCTCCACACAGAACAGCTTCTAACGACGATAAGTCATATTTCTCAACTACTGGATGTTTAGCTAAGGCCACCAGAATAGGCGGAGCAACAGTCACTATCCTGATCTAAAAACCAAACTAAAGACTGAAATTTAAATTCACTTACTTTATAGTCTTGAATACATTTGCAGAACATTTCCAAATCAAATCTATTCATCACAACAATGGTTTCTCCACTGTAGATTCCTGACAACATCATCCCGAGACCAAAAATGTGGAAAAACGGCAGAATTAAGATCGAATTCTGCTCCCATGGAAGAGAAGGAGGAATTAGCATATCATACACATGTTCTTTCATCATGTCGGTGAAGTTAGGAAGCATCGTGGCCATGTTTCTATGAGTTAACAAAACTCCTTTTGGCAATCCAGTGGTTCCAGAAGAATACGGTAAGCAGAAAAAGTCGTTGTCTGAGTCGATAGGAACTTCTTCGAATTTCGGTTGGATTTTCTTGATTTCTTTGTAGAGAGTGGACTTCTTAGCTGTGAATTCAGAAATCAAAGGACCTACTGTAATGACTTTTTTCACTTTCGGAGCTAGTTTCTTGGCTTCTAGAACGGTGTCCAAACCAGCTTCTGTACAGAAGACTACAGTACTGTCGGAATCATTCATCTGTCTGGCCAGATCTTCTGCAGAATAGTAACTACTGGCAGGACTTATAACCCCTCCGGCAAGCGTTGTACCGAGGAAAACTGAAGCAGAATCCACGGAATTCGGCATGAAGGAACAAGCCACCTGTCCTTTTTGCAAATTAAGTTCATTTTTCAGAAATGTAGCCAGAGAATAGGAATGCAGATAGACATCACGGTAAGTCCTCTTCATCTGGGGATTAGTTGAATCAATCTGAAGTGCAAAATCACAGTACTGTAAAAATCAGAAACGGCTATTATTACAAAATTACTTCAATGTGAATTTGTAGAATCTTAACACTTTAAAATTCAAATTTTCTACTTTTTTATTCTAAAAATTCTTTAGATTTTAGAACTGCCGGAATTTTTAAATATTTCAAAATTTCCCGAAAAATTTCAAAAAATCCTAAAAACTTCTGCAGAGTTCCTGACATTCCATAACCTTCTGGAAGACTCTCAGAAGTTCCGGAACCTTCTAATGGATTCTGGAGCTTTCTACAGAATCACAATTTTTTCTTCCATAAAAACCAAAAATTAAAACATTTGGAACTTACAAAGGCATATCTCCCGGGGAAAGCGACGGAATTTTGCCAGACTTTGTCCAGAACCATTTTTGTACAAGAAACTCCTCCGACATCGATTCTGGGCTTCTTTGCTCGATGGATGACATTCTTACTTCCAGAAATAGAGAACCATCTTGCATTTTCGATATTTTTCGAAATAAATAAAGGAGACTGGAATTTGGCGAGCAACATTTCGTCACGAGCAAGAACAGTCCAAATGAAAACACACTTGTTTTGATTACTTGGCTGAAATTTACTTTCAACAAGCTAAACAATGAGTGACGGAAAGTAGTTAGCCTGAACTAATACCAAGAGACTCGTTGATCGAAGTCCTCCTTTTGTTCTGCGGAACCTGACTACAATCGTTGTACTCTGGAGGACCTAGAAAGAACAATGTGCAAAGGGCAATATGTCACACGCCAAGTGACGACAATTGCAGGATTAACGAAAGCAATAAAGATCAAAAGTACGAAGAACACAAACCCAAAGATCGCGCATGTAGATGCAGAACAGAGGCAAAAATGGAAGCCGATTAGTCAGATTACTCATGAATTAAGACAAAAATCACGGATATGTTGAGAGAGACATCGGAGTTCAAAGTACATCAAAACGTGTTTTAAAACCATCGAACTCTCGTTTGTCTAGGGTTAGCACATAATTGGGATTTCTTACAGGACTTATAGAAGGTTTTTGACACATAAAAGCAAAGAATAAAGCTAATTTCATATATGAAAAATTTAAAAAAACCGAGAATTAAAAATAACAAAAATCAAAAACAAACAAATTTAGAAAAACTGGAAAATTGGGCTTATTGGACTGGAAAATATGTCCTAATGGACAGTTTTGTTCTAAAAATTACCCACAATGACTGTTTTCGAGGTGCGAGTCCACTAGGGAACGGAGCTATGAATTCGACTCGCACTTTTTTATCCAAAGTTCGGGTTTTTGTCACTTCTTTGGTGCCTCCTGCATTCTTGCCGCCTACTAACCCGTGTTCACGCCACTAACCCTCTGAATCGGCACGATTCCGCTCAAGAGTCTTACTTACACATTCACTAGCTATCCGGAGATGGCACTCCCGTACGAGGGCGATTCCGAACTCGGCAAAAAAGGGAACTATGACGTCACTGTAAGTCGGTTTTTATATAACTCGTTGAAATTTACTTTTTAGGCTAACGATGACGAACAGGTTAAACCGATCTCAACGAAGCCACGGGTCTCCGTTTCCGGAATGCCGGAAGCTTTCCAACCTCACATTCGGGAAGTGAAGTAAGTTCGTAATTTTCGGAGTAGTTCCTGTATGTCAATTTTAGGGACAGAGGCTGTCTCGCCAGTGTTATGCGAGCTGCTGATGATTTCAGGGAGTTCGTGGCCAGTACTTGTTGCACCTGTCTGACGAATGTGCCTTCATTAGCTCTGATCATCTGCGCCCTGATTTTAGTTGCCTTGCTCCTTGCCACGATTCCGTTAGTGTACGCATTAACGTACCAAAAGCCGGAAGCTCAGTTGGTGGAGGATCCTACTGACATTTTTGGAATTGGGGGGAGTGAAACTGGAAACGCTTGGCCTGAAGATCGTTATGGAGATCTGGTGGATGATGTTCTTCACGCCAACAGTCTTATGCCTGTGAACGTCACCAACTGTCCTGGTTTCGGTTTTGCTTGCACAAACTATCCTGTAAGTTGCTGGGGAGGTGTCAGTGTAGTTTTTTCTTTTAGGGAATTATCGTTGGGACGAACCAGAGATGTGATGGTTACGCGGATTGCCCGGATGGGTCTGATGAGTTGGATTGCCACAAATGTCAGACGAGTTTCTCCTGCAAGGCCAAGAAGGATTCTGAAAGATTAATCTGTCTCCGTGGAGCCGATCTTTGCGACCAGACGAGCCCCTGCTATATGAGAGCAGATGAAGAGACTCACTGCCGCTCAATCTGTCGTCCAGATGAGTTCAAGTGCCCTGACGCCGACAAATGTCTTTCCTCCGAGATGATGTGTGATGGTGATAGTCATTGTCAATCCGGAGATGACGAGAAGAACTGCAATGGAACCTGTAACAATGGAGCCAAGTGGTGTGCCGTCTCTGAGACGTGTGTCCCCAAATGGAAGCATTGCAATGGAGTTCGTGATTGTGCTGATGGGTCGGATGAAGAGGATTGTGACTGCAAGGGCTGCTCCGCTTCTGGAAATTTGTTGTGCAAGAGCAGAGATGGAGAAAATGGTGTTTGTATTTCGAAGAAGCAAGTATGTGACGGGATCCCTGATTGCCCAGACGGTACCGATGAGGAAGGCTGTCCAGGAACATGCCCAATGGAAACTAAAGAATTCAACAACGAAACGGATATTACTTGTGCGGATGGCCGAATGTATAACAAGAAGTACGCTTGTACCGGAACTATTCAAGCTTGTGATGGCTTCTGCTCGGAGTGTGATCCTGAATCAGCCTTCAGCTGTGGGAACGGTCGCTGTATCGCGAGGAGACTTGTATTTTGTTTTCTTAGTGAATTTTATATATTGATTATTGCAGGTGTGTGATGGACGAATTCACTGTAGCGATGGAAGTGATGAGGCCGGCTGCTCCTGTGGACCAAACACTTTCCAATGCAAGTCAAGAACTTTTGCTGGTTTTACCAAGTGCATCGACATCACAAAAGTCTGCGATGGATATGCCGACTGTCCGGGAGGGGAAGACGAGTCTGACTGTGATGGGTGCAAAAACAATCCAGATGCCATCTATTGCGCCAAGGATCGTCGGTGCTTCGTCAGTCGTGCCCGTTGCGATGGACTTGAGCAGTGTTCCGACGGTTCCGACGAGGAGAACTGCACTTGCGCCGAGTGTTCTGTCTATCATGGCGAGATGTACATGTGTGAACAAGGAAACCGATGCTTCCGGAAGAATACAGTCTGTGCTCCGCACTCAATCTGCCCAGATGCCTCGAAAACCGACAAACTCTTTTGTGCAATGAAATTCACCCCAGTATCCCTTCACTAATGCCAATGTATGAATATTCTTAACTTTCTAATCTGTGAAATTGTAATATTTCTTACTTTATTACTTGGTCATCGATATTTATTCTAACAATAAAAATAGTGGGCCATTATAATTAATTCGGTTCGAGGTGGAGATATCAACGGGGGTTTTGTTTTTGTTATTTGTGGAGTTCCCCCTAATGAGCATCGTCGAGAAAAACTTGAGAATGCACGATTCGGTTTTCACTGGAGATCGTAAGTCAGAAATCCAAAGTAATTGGTTTTCTAATTTTGTAGGAAGAGCTCTGAAATTGAATGAGCAGGAATTATTAGTTTTTTCACTGTTGTTGATTTTTGGCGACTACTCTGATTTTGCACTTTATGACTTCAATTTAAAAAGATTACAATTTTTTAAGGATTATTTCCTTCGAGAACATTCACGCTATTATATGGTTTGGTTAAAGTAAAGACTTTCAAATAAATAAATACTCAACTGATGTTTGACAATAATTAGTTCAATTTTTTGAATAAATTTCAGAATGAGTATTTTATTTGTTTAACAGTAAATATTTAATCAAATCATATTTGTAACAATGTGAATGTTTTCGAAACTAATCTTTGGAGAATTGTACGCTTTTTGAATTGAAGTTATAAAATGAAAAACCGGGATAATTGAACGAACCAATCAACAATCGAGAAAATATTGCAATAAATTATTCTTCTACAGTTTCAAGGAACATAGTTTCCTTATTGTTAAGATAGAAACAGGAAAAATACTAATAATCTTCACTAGAATAATAAGACAAGTACAATTTATATATTTACTCACGCAAGACAACCGAGAGTCTCACTCATGTCCTACAGTATTCCGCGTTCCCTGATATTCAGGCTATCTCTTCAGGTTCTTTCTTTCTAGTTTTAGTTTCTGTCCCAGCATCTACATAAGTTCCAACACACAACAATCAAGAGTCTCATTCACTCCTTACAGTACTCTAAACTCCCTGATATTCAGGCTATCTCTTCAGGTCATCTCTAGTTTAGTTTCTGTCCCAACACAATGCAAGTCAAGAACTTTTGCTGATTTTACTAAGTACATCAATATCACAAAGATCTGCGATGGATGTGCCGATTGTCCAGGAAAAGACGAATTTGCTTTAATATTTTCTAAAATTGAAAATCTCTTGTCCAATGAGATCAGCACGTCATTCCTTGGTTAGTGTTGACTTGAGAATTTTTTAGTTTGTAATCCATAAAATCGTACTGTTTTTATGGTAGCAATTGGTCAACAATATGTCTTCTAACATCAACAATAGCAAGTCCTTGTGACTCAGCTCAATTCCGGAGAAAAAACGCGTCAAATTAAACCCATGTGAAACCGCAAAACTGACCGGTTTGGAACTCGTCTTTTCTGGCCTCCCTTCCCCGACACTGACCAGTCTTGCAAACGATTAATCGCCTGAAAGAACACGGTGAAATCTATTGTACGCAATAGAACGAGTCATCAATTTCTATTTGTGTCCGTTTTTTGGACAAATTCCAATTCAGAATCTGGAGTTTAAGATTCTTTCACTTTTCATTTTTAAGAATTCCAAGTGGAACACTTGTATCATCCACGACGAAACAAATTTCCTCAAGGAAAAATTCAATACAAACAGAAAAAATCAGAAGGAAGTTTGCGTTGGTTCTCTGGACTGCATTTTTTGGAAATTTTATTTATTAAATAATTTTAAAATAATTGTTGCAAAAAAATAAAATTTGTTTTACAAAATTACGGTCATTTATATTTTGAATTTTTATAATTATATAATTTCAAAATCGAAATCAAAGATTTTTTGTTTTTTTAATTTTGTTAAAAAAATTTTAAATTTAATAAAAAAATTTAAACTTTTCAGAATTTCGGTAAAAATTAAAATTTTACAAAATTATCTTGAAGTTTTTAAAATTTCAAAGTTTTTAGAAATCTTAGAAAAGTATTTTAGAATTTTGTAGATATTTTCAAAGTTTTAGAATTTATTAAATAATGTTTGAAAATTTCTAAAATTTTGTAAAAATTTGCAATTTAATGGAATTTTAATATTTTCAGAAACTTTATGGATGTTTCTGAAGTTTTGTGCAATTTTATATAAATTTTTAAAACTTCAGAATTTAATGAGTATCTTTGAAGTCGTCTGAAATCGAAGGTTTCAAAAATTTCTAGTATCTTACACAAAAAAATGTAACTTTAAATTCAGTAACGAATACAAATCGTCACTATTAATTTTCAATTTTCGTCACAAATGCCAAATATTCATGGGAAATGTGACAATTGATATATTTTGTCACATTTCATAATTGTTATTGAACTAAAAGTTATATTTTTTGTGTGAACTTAATGAAACTATACATTGAATCTAATATACCTGATATATCAGTCTTCTTAATGTATATCCATATATCATATACAACCCACCGATATCAACACATAAAAAAAGTAATTTTTAGCTTAGTAACAGATACAAATCGTCACTATTAAGTTTCAATTTTTGTCACAAATGCTAAGGGAGCTTGTCTAAAATATGGGAAACTTACAGGGGGAAGGGGGTCCCAGAAAAGCATCATGTAAGCCTTTTATATTTTAGGCGAACTCCCTAATTATTTATGAAAAATGTGACCTTCGTGTTACATTTTTGTCAAACTTCACAATTATTAAACTAGAGCTATCAGTTCTTGTTTTTTCAATTTGATATTTTTATTCTAAGACAGAAAAGTCATATAGTCCGAAAAACGGTGGTGGGGATCATAGCTCGTACAATTCAATTATCCCGGACCCAAAAGTTTCTTTTTTTGCAAAAATTCGTTCTGAAACAATTATGTAAGTAAATTCATTTCTCTTTTTATAACTATTTTTTTATATTCCGTTAAATTTTTATATTTATTGTTTTTATTTGAATTTTTTAAATCATTGCGAATCAAACATGACATTATCGGCTTTGGCTTTTGAGGAAAATTACCAGATTATTTCAAACAAGTTTTGCCTGAGGCAAGTTTTTTTCTGGCAAAAGCGGATCAGTTTCAATTTTGGATTTATCGTTGAAACAAATGAATGATGTTTCTTTGAAAAAAAGAGGCGGATCTACAAGGATTTTGAATTTGAACCATCCCTCAGACAAAAAACCGGATAGTTTTCATTTGAATTTTAGTTTTCCTTGGCTTCAAGTTGAGAATCTGGTCAGTCGAAAGTTTCAAAACTTTGCTGAGATGTCGGTTAAAAAAATTGTCTTCTGTGTTTTGGCCGGACTTTGTCTTTTTGAATTTGGTCTAGCGGTAGGTCATTATAATAAGTTGATTAAAAACTGCTTTTAATAATTTCAGTGTTTATCCAGTGGTGTCTGCGGAGGAAGTCCCTGTGGCGGATTACCCCCTCCTCCATCTGTCTGCGGTGGTGGATGTCAACAAGGGTAAGTACTGTTGCGAAATAATCCTGATTTACCAAAGATAAAAATTCATTTACATCTTCATTACAGTAATTGAAGATAATTTATATTTAAAAAAGTAATATAAAATTGTTAAATAACTTCAAAAATAGATTTTTTGGTACTTTCATATTGGTCTCTGATGACATGAAATAATTTACAAATTTTTAAATTTTTGTATAATGATTAAAAATGGATTTTCATATTTTTACAAAAATCGGTTTTACCGTATTTAAAAAACTGACCAAACTGCTGGTCAAGGAGTAAATCGAACGTCGTCCAGGATAAGACCGAAATTTGGTGTTTTCAAAAATGAATTCAAATGGATTTTTGAATAGAAAAAAGTTAATTATAATACGAAGAACATTTGATTCATTTTTTGATAATGAATTTAATTATTTCTTTAATAATTTGTCAAAAATGTTTTTTTAGTTATCAATGTGGTCAATTTGGTTGTTACCGTACTCGTCGTGCTCGTGCTCGTTCTTCAAATACAGTAACTGTTGGTGATCCTGAAGCCCGTCTTTTCGGTCCTCGTCGTTTTGAAGCCCTTGCTAGACCAGGATCACCTCTTTCCGCCCACCAAGAAGCCGTTCCTCTTTCCCCCAACGAAGCTTTCATGACCTGTTGTGAAACTCGAGGACTTCCTGATGCTTGTCTGGCTAAATGCAACTTCAACACGTACACCAAAGAATCTCTCATGGCTATGTACTTCAGAACTGATCCTTGTCCTATTCAAGCAGCTGCGGAAATTCAATATTGTGCTGCTCAAGGAAGAGATCACACTGACTGCTGTGCTAGAAACGGTGTCACAACCACGATGTCTGGAGAAAAATGTTTGACGTTCTGCGATCAACGTCCTGGAAACGTCACTCAATTGGACTTCAGCTACATCAGCTGCTACGACCGCTTCGAACAAATGAAGGCTTGCTTCTGGCATGGAGCCAATGGAGCCTACTAAAAGCTCAAAATTCAACACAATACAGTAACTTGACATCAAGTGCCTTTTCTGTAAATTGGAATTCACAATTAAGTGTCGCTTCAGGAGCACAGCACAAGTAATTTTATTTTTTTTTATTGAAATAAAACTTTTTTGGTAACAACGAGATCGAACAAATTGAGATCAAGAAGAAGAAAGCATGGGTGATGCCATGGGTGTAGCCAGGGGGGCCTAAGGGTCCAGAGGTAATCGACCCTCGTTCAAAAAGTTAAAAAAGTATCAGAGGACCTTTGTGTTTTTTATTTTTGTTTTGAAGAATTGAAAATGCCCTCAGAAAAACCCTTACCCTCTTTCAAAAAACCTCTGGCTACACCCATGGGTGATTGTTACAGTAAACGACGAATAATCTAGAAAAGTCTTAAATGCCTCAGGAGCTGATTGTTGTCCTGAGGAAGATCGAAGGCGAAGACGAGGGTATGTCGTCTGAAGAAACCTCGAATGGACTCCACTTCGAGGAAAGAGTTGGTTTTCAGCGGGAATAATCGGTGGATATTGAATTCGATAATTTTCTGAAAAATTATTAATTAATATTTTTATTAATTTTGATAATTTTTTCAAAAATTATTAATTAATATTTTTATTAATTTTGGTAATTTTCTGAAAAATTATTTATCAATATTTTTATTAATTTTGATAATTTTCTAAAAAATTATTAATATTTTTATTGAATTCGAGATACCAATTCAGAATCCATCATTCTTTTTTTTTTTTGAAAATTTCCTTGTAAAAAATATTTCTAAAAATTGTTAAATTTTAACAATACTTTTGGAAACTAGTTAGATAACTGTAATTATTCGAAAATTACATTCGATTATAAAAAACAAGTTTAAAAAGTTGAGAAAATTTAAAACCAAAACTTATCTATTTAAAAATAGGTTTCGAAAATCAAATTTATTTTTTACTTTTTTTGATATTTATATGCCTTATTTCCTCTAAAATGAGCCCCCTCTGGGATATGATTGAAAAAAAAGCCCCGGGGCTTATTTTAGAGGAAATACGGTATGTTGGGACTCGACACACCATGCAGATGACGCTCCCTGATTAGATGATCTTAGCACAACTACCGTAATTTTCAATCACTGCTAACTGAATGCAATCAATGCATCAGAGCCTTTGAATGCAATCTTCACTAGATGGGGTTTTAAATGAGTGTAATAGATGACAATGACTGCAATCAAGAAAAAATTGATTATAACTGAATGCAATCGAAGGTGTTTGAGGCATTTTTCCCTCACAGGTAATTTGCAATCACTGCTAACTGAATATAATTGTCAATAGATTGGATTCTAAATGAGTGTAATCTATGGTGATGACTGCAATCAAGAAAAAATTGATTATAACTGAATGCAATCGAAGGTGTTTGATTGTATTCAGGTAGCGGTGATTGCAAATTACCTGTGTTGTTGTTTAATAATATTTTTTCTATGGAAGATTGTGACTTATTGTTCTATAAAGACTCAGGTACATTTCTCCTTATTTGTTCTACGCCAAGTCACAACAATATGTTTCAGAAAAATACCCCCGAAGACGAATGTAGGATTCTGAATACATGTTTCACGGACTTCAAAATGAGTTACAATTTAGTTTAAAAATCAATTTAAAAAACTTTTTTTGTAAAATATTTCCGAAATAATAATTTTAAATCGAAATCCTAATTTTTTTGAATTTAATTATTTAAATTTTGAATAATAAACTTACTTCAACAGCTGGTTTATTTCTCTCCATCAAGTCCTTGAAGTTTTCGACGAATCCGAGGGCCCGTTTGTCCTCCACGAAAGTGGAAATCACGTCGACGTTATTCAACACAATTTTCGCTTTTAGTTTGTAGTCTTCTCCAACATCGTTTTCTTCTGAATCCATATCTGCGTTGATTTCGAACTTCTCGATGAAAGAATCAACGACGAAGTTAACAGATCCGATTAGTTTTTCTTTGACAAATAAGTGGAGAGATAATCCAAGGGTCATCTTGGCTCCATTTTCGAAGAATTCCACAGAAGGAGAGCTTGTGAAACCTACAGTAACCTTCGCACGGGAATCAGGATGCTCTTCAGAAAGGAAAGACAGGGAATCTCCGAGACAATTAGACGAAGAACAAGAAGTTTTCAAAAGTCTGGAATATTCTTCCGGAAGTTCTAAATCGAGTTCTTTTTCCTTGAATTGAGTTAGATAAGAGTTGAAAACAAAGTCGGAGATGTAACTGTAGACCATGTAGTCAGAATCAGCTTGGTGGATGTGGACTTTGGTTCTGTCGAGGTCCGTCGGGAGGGACTTCGAGAACTGGCCATCTATGGACAGCAATAATCCTGATTTCGTCGACTCCGGTTCCGACACGAATTCTGCATTAAAAACAGACCCATTCAAAGGCTAAAAAGTGATTTTTAATTTTTTCCAAAATACTTTTCAAAATTATTGGAAATAAATTTTTCAAAATTTCCCTAAATATCGAAAAAGTAATTTTTTGAAATTATTGGAAATCAATGTTGAATTTTATTTCAGACAATGTCGAAATCACATTTTTCGGTTTTTCTAAAATTATCGTTCTGACTCACCTCCAATTCAGCCGGTGCATTTTCGAGCCCTTCCATGAACGACCTCCCGATAACACCGGCCCAACTTTCGACTTCTCCGCAAATTTTTTTCTCAATCAAAGTCCCAAATGTCTCGAGAAATATCTGATCAGCTTGAGCAAACAACGGCGGTTTCATGTCAACTACAGTAGAATCAGTAGAAAATTTGCAATTTTTTACTTTTGCAATGATTGAATCTTTACTTAATCTCATTAATTTCAATTCTGAACTGAGATTTAGACCAGTCAAATCCACATAGGAATACCCGTCTCTGATTGTCCTGTAGACACCCTTGTAGAGACCCTTGAATCTGGCTTGGCCGTCCCTCGAGGAGATCAGAAGAGAATGAGGTTCTTTGATCTGAAAAATCCACTTTTATTGAAATTTAAAAAACTTATTTTTACTAAATTTAAAAAACTTATTTTTACGAAATTTAAAAAACTTATTTTTACCAAATTAAAAAAACTTATTTTTACTATATTTAAAGAAATTTTATTTTTATTAAATTAAAAGAAATCATTTTTACTAAATTTAAAAAACTCATTTTTATTGAAATTTAAAAAACTCATTTTTATTAAATTTAAAAAATTCACTTTTATTAAAATTAAAAATTCATTTTTATTAATATTAAAAATTAATTTTTTTATTAAACAAAAAAATTCAAAATTATTTGAAATTGAATATATTTGCTGGTTATTGTTTCGAAATCTATTATTTTTAAAATTTATTTTTAATTATGAATTTAATTTTCTCTAATTATTCATATTTTTGAAAATTATTTTGATGCAAAAAACGAAACAATAGTGCACTTAAATTTAAATATTAAATAATTAATGAAAATGAACGAATTCTTTCGTCAAAAAAAATTCAAAAATTAATATTCATTTTTAAATTTATTTTTTACATAATTTTTTAAACAAAAAATATTTGTCACAAAAGTCCGAAAATATGGATTTTTTGCAATTTTTTATTTAAAACCAAAAAACTAAAAATTTTTTATTTATAATTTTCAAAAATTTCAAAAATCATAATAATTGAAAATTTTTGAAATTCATTTATCTAATTTTTAATTTTAAAAATTACCTCAAATTTAATTTCAGGCATTTCTATTTTGACCAATTCCGGCTCAAATACCGTAACATTCATCTGCAAAGCTTTGAATTTGATAGTTTCCAGGACTTTGCCCTCGAGTTTCTTCTCCATCATCTCATATGACTTTTTTGATAAAAATATATTTCCCATTTTTTCTGTCAATTTTACGACAATTCCTGGGATTTTTTCGTTTTCATCGTTTACAGTATCCAATCTTCTTTTTCTAAGAGTTCTGAACAGAAAATGATCATTTTTGAATTCTGTAGAATCAAAATCGAAATTAAATTCTTTTCCATGAACAACAGTAAAAAAAATCAAAATAACGACGAATCCGAGTTGCATCATTTCGTTGATGAACAACTTTTATAAATTTTTAAAAATATTTGTTTTAGTTTTGAATAAACACAACTGAAATAATTTAGATTATTTTTCATTAAAAAACATCAAATTTTTAAGATGAACTATAAACAGACAAAATTATGGAAAACAGAAAGCAAAATGATAAGTGAAAAATGACGTCACAGAAGGATATGGGGGTGAATTTTCGCCAAGTTTGGAAATGAAAAATAATAAAAACTTTTTTAGAAACATTTGGCAAATTTTAGAATATTTTTGAAAATATGTAAATATAATAATGAATAAAAGATAAACAGAAAAATCAATGTACTGTAGAACATCAAAGAACAACTAAATGTTACAAAAAATAAGTTACTGTAAGAAAAACTTTCAAAAATACAGTAATCAAACATGGTAGGAAAATTAATAAAATCTGAGTCCTGAAATAAAAATAGATACTGTAACAAAAAACCCTGAAATTTACATAATTACAGTAACAAAGAAATTAAAACTTTTTATAAATAAAAAATACAGTAAGAAATAAAAAATCACATTTCAAAGAATAATTTTAAAAATATTACAAGAAATAAAAAGTTTTAAAATTTTTGTTAAATTATAAAAACAAAGAAATTAAAACTTTTTAGAAAATAAAAAATACAGTAAGAAATAAAAATTAAATTCAAAGAATAATTTTAAAAATAAAAAGGCCTAAAAGTTTCATAAAATTACAAAAATAGAGGAATTTGAACTTTTTTAAAAATAAATTTAATTTGGACGATTTAAATAAAATTATTTTACTAAAAATATCCAAATTCTGTTTTTTAATAAATAATTTTATTTTTAGAATAATAAAGTAATGAAAAATTTCGTCTATCCCCCTACTTCAATCACGTTTTTGGAAATCAATGAAATGACAAATAGAAATTGACCGATCAGTGTAATATTCAATAATGAAGCCCAAATTCGTCAACGAAAACTACGCCGGAAATTCTTATAAATCACAAAGACAGAAAAATCAGATCAAAAGTATTTCAAAAATAGAAACAGATTTTTAACGTTTTTGGATTTTTATATCGATTTTGAAATTGATGTCAGAAAAAACAAAGAGAATTATATTGTGGAAAAAATTAAAATATGTAATTTACAAATATATCTCGGAATAAATTAAAATTTTTTAAAATTTATGAAAAATTTTTTAAAAATTATTAAAAAATTTTGAAAAATTATTAAAAAATTATTAAAAATTTATGAAAAATTTTGAAAAATTATTGATTTTTTTATTTAATTTCGAAAATTTTGATGAGATTATGAAAAATTTTGGAAGATTATGAAATTTCTAGGAGATTATGAATGATTTTTAAAAGCTTTTTTTTTAATTTTAGAAGATTTTTAAAAAGTTTTGTGAATTTTTAGAAAATTTTTTAAAATATTAATTAAATTTTAAAGAATTTATAGGAGCTTTTTTGAATTTTAGAGGATTTCTAAAAAGTTTTTGTAAAATTTTCAAAGATTTTCAAAAACTTTTGAATTTTTAAAAATTTGTAATCTTTTACTGTTTTGAAAGTTCTTATAAAATGCTAAAAATCACCACTTATTTGTGGATTTTTTAAATTTCACACTGAATTCTGAAATTTCGGATAAATTTTTACTTTTTTTCAAAAACATTGAAAAATTTATAAAAAAATTCATAAAAATTCAAAAAATTCCTACAATGTTTTAAAAGTTTTCACAAATTTTTGAACAATTATAGAAATTTTTGGAAATTCCTACGGGATTCTGTCAGGTTTTCGAAATTTCTACGTAATTGTAATTGAGAAAAATCACTCTCAAGGTTAGTTACTTTTTTGGTCCTTTCCTTGACTAAAAGCCCGTTTTCAAAAAAGCCCGAGGCAAAATCCAAAATGATTGATTCATCAGTTGAAGCGGGTTATTTCTCAGTGCAGGTTGAATGCGGATTTCTGTCACGCACCGATTCGAAAAAGTAATCTTTCCGAAAAGTCACTTTCTCTAAAGATTAAGTACTAAAAAAATTTCAAAAATCATCTTTGTAGAAATTTCAAAAATCCCAAAAATCATCTTTATAAAAATTTTAAAAATCGTCTTTGCAGAAATCTTAAAAATTTCGAAAATCATCTTTTTAGAAATTTCAAAAATCATCTTTGTAGAAATTTCAAAAATTCTCAATTAAAGTTAAGGTAAAATTTAGTACTTTTATGATTCCGGAAATTTTGAAAATTTTGATATATTCTGAAATCACATTATTACGGGAAATAAAAATGAAATAAAATTCTGACAAAAATGGTTTCTAAGGAAATTTTTGGGATTTTCTGCTTTCAATAAAAATTGTAAAATTTATAATTATAAATTTTGCAATATTTTCCAGCAGATTCTGAAGTCACATTGTCATCAAAAATAAAAATAAATAAATGAAATTCTAATAGAATAATTTCGAAGCAATTTTTAAAACTTTCCAATTAGAACAAAAAAAATTCATAATATAAATTTTCAGAATTTTCCAGTCGAGACTAAAAATTAGAAATTTTATTTACATCTTTTTCAAACATTTTAAAAATTAAAAAAAAAAATAAAAATAAAATTCTGAAAAATTTAATGTAAATTTTCGGAATTTTCCAGTCGAGACCAAAAATTAAAAATTTTATTTACATCATTTTCAAACTTATTTTAAAAATTAAAAAAATAAAAATAAAATTCTGAAAAATTTAATGTAAATTTTCAGAATTTTCCAGTCGAGGCAAAAACTGAAAATCAATAATTACGGAATTTCGGAACTTGATACGGTATTAGATAAATTCGAAAATAAAAAATTCAACAAAAATTTTCGATTATCTTCGAAAAAATCATTCAAGATCAAAATTTGTCGAGGAATTATTACTTCTTCAAAGTTGTTTTCTTTATTGTGTAAACTTTGACACCATTGAAAATGCATATTTGGCTTATCTGTAAACTTTACACTCAATAAAATCACACTTGCCAAATTTTACGAGTTGGATTTCTTTGTTGTCGGCGAGCCGCACATTCCATCAACACCAATAATCAGTATTTTTCGAAGAACAAGGAAATCGTTAAAAAGTACTGTAATATGTGGACGATTATGGATATTTAGAAAAAGTAAAAGATTAGTAATGAGATTAATTCAATTCCCG
The DNA here is from genome assembly GCA_009193035.1 of Halicephalobus mephisto. Lineage (NCBI taxonomy): Eukaryota > Metazoa > Nematoda > Chromadorea > Rhabditida > Panagrolaimidae > Halicephalobus > Halicephalobus mephisto. The sequence goes on along the minus strand of SWDT01000012.1, from coordinate 429,979 downwards.
ATGAAATGAATCATCGTATTCTTGACCTTTTATTAGTCTTTTTTTTGCAAAAAATAAGGTCAAAAAACGGGTTCATAGAGAAATATCAGTTTTAAACAAGTTCTTAGTTTTCTTAAATTTCAAAATTATTGACTCTCAAAACGACAATTTCTGATTTCTGATGATATAATAAAACCAGTATCAATATTACTGTATAATTCATTTAATTTTAAACTTTTTATTTAAAAATAACTATTTTTTTAAATCTGAAAATTAGCCATTTTTAAAATAAAGTTTTTTGTTCATGATGATATAAAAAATAAAATTATTTTTATTTTATAATTTATTAATTTAAATTTAAAAAAATAACTTTTTATTTTCTTTAATTTGTAAATTAACCATTTTTAAAATAAAATTTTTCGTTCATCATGATATATAAAAAAAATTAAATTATTTTTATTTTATAATTCATTTAATTTTAAACTTTTTATTTAAAAATAACTATTTTCTTTAATTTGAAAATTAACCATTTTTAAAATAAAGTTTTTTGTTCATTATGATATAAAAAATAAAATCATCTTTACTTTAGGATTCATTTAATTTTAAACTTTTTATTTAAAAATAACTATTTTCTTTCATTTGAAAGTTAACCATTTTTAAAATAAAATTTTTCGTTCATCATGATATATAAAAAATAAAATCATCTTTACTTTAGGATTTCTTTGATTGTGGGTTTTTCACTTGAAAACAGGTTTTCGATTTTCTTACATTTGAAAATTCATGAATCTAAAAACGAAAATCCGTTTTTATCCATACTGTAACAAAAAATAAAAAATAATAATTTTCCTTTCAGGACTCCATGAATTATGAATTTTTCGTTTCGGGACAACTTTCAATTTTTTGGAAATTTGAAAAATAATTTATTTCAAAAATTTTTCATTGAGAATATTATGATGCAAAAAAAAAGAAAAAACAATTTCCGCTTTGAAATTCTTTAATTAATTTTCTATTTTAACACAATTTTGAATTTAATTTTAATTCAAATACAGACGATTTTGAAAACGAAAATTTTAAATTCAAATACTGTACTTTGGAAATCAGCTTTTTGACCTTTGACCTCATTGTAAAATTTCGAAATTTATATTTAGAATCTAAAACTGAAACTTTTATACTTTTAGTAGAAATTTCATTTTTTATTTTTAGTGAAAAATTTAAAATTATTTTTTATTTTTTAGTAAAAATTTTATTTTTATTGTTAGTGAAATTTTTATTTTTTACTTTTAATAAAGAATTTGAAGTTTTTTAAATTTTGATAAAATTTTTATTTTTTTCTTTTTAATGAAAAATTTAAAATGATTTATTTTTTACTTTTTAATGAAAAATTTAAAATGATTTATTTTTTATTGTTTAGTAAAAATTTTATTTTTATTTTTAGTGAAATTTTAATTTTTTACTTTTAATGAAAAATTTGAACTTTTTTAAATTTTGATGGAATTTTTATTTTTTACTTTTTAACGAAAAATTTAAAATGATTTATTTTTTTCTTTTTAATGAAAAATTTAAAATGATTTATTTTTTACTTTTTAATGAAAAATTTAAAATGATTTGTTCTACTTCCGGCCAAATATTTCACAATTTTCTCCTCCGTTTTTCCTTCGAAAAAATCACCAGATTGAATACACATGTAAGACATCGAGTACATGTCTCAAGTGGATAAATAAATCTATTCTTAACTTAATCACACATGTTACAAAGAACCTTTCTTATTTGTGGACTCAGATCCAGCGACGTGGATAAAGATTTTTCCTGATCTTTCTTAATCCGAAAATTGCCGATTGCTTCCTTCTTGTTGCCCCACAATCCTTCAACAACGAGGCCGTCAACAAAAAGCAGCTGTCTTCCATCCTCAACTTGGCTCTAAAATTAATTTCGGCAGCTTTGTGGCGGATAAAAAAATGGATTTTAGAAATCCAAGATTGATTTACTCAAAAATAATTTTAATTTTTATTAATTTTGAATCCAATTTTCCAAAATTAATTAATTTTTGAAATTTTCTGAAGTTTTAATAAATTTTTAAAACATTCTAGAATTTTTGAAATCTTCTAAGATTTTTAAGAAATTTCTAAAATACTGTAGCTACTTTTCAGGATTTTCTGGAGTTTTTTGAGAAATTTTTGGAGTATTTTAAAATCATAAAAAAAATTTCTACAATTTCTAAAATTTTCCAACTTTTCTAAAATTTTCTAAAATCTAAAATTTCTAAAATTTTCTAAAATCTAAAATTTCTACAATTTCTAAAATTTTCTAAAATCTAAAATTTTCTAAAATCTAAAATTTCTAAATTTTCTAAAATAATTTCTAAAATTTGAAACCAATTTGAAACCTAAAATTCTGAATCTTTTCAGAAAGTTCCAAAATTTTATTTTTGTTAATTTTACAGAAACTTTTATTTTTAATTTTTATAATTATATAATTTCCTCCATTGAGCTCTCATTACATGTCAGTTTTCCCATAAAACTTTTTCCACAAAAAGGATTATCTGGTCTCGTACTTGTATTTCAAGGCCATTTTTGAACGAAGAAAATAATTTTTTTTCGGTGAACTTTCTCTACGGTTTTTGAAAAGTTTTAGATGCTCCAATTTTGCGAAACTATGTAAACAAAAACTTTCACAATTTTTTAATTAGAAATTCCTAAAAATTCACATCCGGATAATTTTATTAAAATTTATAAAAAAATATTTTTGAATTTTTAGAATAATATTATTTTTGAATTTTCTAGAATCAGAAAAAAGTTTACAATTTTTGGTTCCGAGTGGAAAATCTGAAAATTCGCTTAGAGACAATATTTCGAAATTTTGTAATATTTTTATTTTTTACAGTATCCCCTTGCTACTTTAGACAACTGTGTAAATGTAAAATTTTATAATTTTCGGTCCCAAGTGGAAAATCTAAAAATCCGCTTGAAGATCATTTTTTTGAGGTTTTTTTAGATTACTGTGATTTTTGAATTTTATAGAGTCATGTAAACATTAATTTTTATAATTTTCGGTCTTAATTGGAAGAATCTAAAAATTCGTTACAAGATAATTTTTAATTTTTAATTTTTAATGATAATTTTCTTTTTTTACAGTAGTATGATTTCGAAATTTTCTACAACTATATAAATACTAATTTTTATAATTTTCGGTCTTAATTGGAAGAATCTAAAAATTCGTTACGAAATAATTTTTAATTTTTAATGATAATTTTCTCTTTTTACAGTAATATGATTTCGAAATTTTTTGGATGATTTCAAAACTTTCCAAAATCACATAAAATCTAATTTTTAAAACTTTATTTTCAGTGAAAAATTCGAAAACTTTTTAAAATATTATTTCCCGAAACTTCACCCACATATTTTTGTTATTTGTAATACTATGATTTTCGAAAATCACACCTTAGTTCGATTTTTGATTCTTCGATTTTAATGTTGGAAACAATTTGAGTCAACAACAAAAAAATGAAAAAAGCAGCTGATTTTAATTTTGCCTTTCTTTTTTCTCGAGATCTGACGTTTTTTAAGTCAAATCTGGGATCTTCCATGGGAATGAGAAAAATGACTCTCATGATTGTTAAGTTTCCTTTTTCATTCGGAAGTTCATCAAATAAACTAATTTTAAAAATACTATAAAAACTATATTTTTCTATAATTTTCAAATAAAAAAATATCTTAAATATTTCTAAAAAAAGTTAATTTTAATTAAAAAAATTTAAAAAAAAAGTTATTTTTAATTAAAAAAATTTAAAAAAAGTTATTTTTAATTTAAAAAATTTAAAAAAAAGTTATTTTTAATTTTTTTAAATAAAAATAATTATTTTAAATATTTTAAAATTTTAAAAAAAGTTATTTTTGAATTTAAAAAATTATTTTAGATGTTTTCAAATTTAAAAATAACTTTTTTAAAAATTTTTTTGAATTTGCAAGAAAATTATTTTTCAATTTGGAAAAATTGTTTTTAAATAAACAAAAAAATTATTTCCATGATTTTTGAATTTTTAATTTATTTCGAAACAGATTTTTAAAATTTTTATTTTTTTACGACGAAAGTTGAAAATTCGTTTTTGAATGATTTTTACTTGACCGATAGCCAGTTCTCCGATCTATTTTCAGGACTTAAAGCTGTGAATTTTTGCAGCTTATGTCCAGGACGAATTTCTTCAAAAATTGTTTCCTTCGAAACGAAAATGCCACCTGATCTTTTTTCAGTAAAACTGACCATCAATTACTTTTTTAAACCGAACTATAGTCCATATTTCGAAAAATAAATTTTAAATTAATTCAATTTAGTGAGGGTGGAAGTTTGTTTTTTAAGAACCGAGAACCCGACTGAAGTTTCCTATCTTCAGTAAAGCCTTTTCAAATTTGAAAAATTTATGGTTTTTGGACTTTTTAGAATCTCGGGAAAATTGTTGGAATATTCTAGAATTAATGACAAATTTCTGAAATTTTACAAAATCCTTCAAAATTCCATAATCCGTCGGAAGTTTTTTAAATTTTTCGTTATTTCCTAAAATCTTCAAAAATCAAATTTAAAATTTTAGATTTTTGTAGAAATTTTTTAATTTTTTAATTTTATAAAATTCTGTAAGAATGTCAGAAATCAGAAAAAAATTCTCAAATTTTCCAAAATCCAATTCAGATTTTTAATTTTCTTATTTTATAAATTTTTAAAAACTTCAAAGTCAATGAAAATATTTTAAATTTTTCAAAGTCCAATTTAGGATTCTAAATTTTGTGTTTTTAAAAATTTTAAGCTTTGTAAATTTTTTTAAAATTCCGAAATTCAAAAAAGATTTTTAAATTTTTTTGAATTTTTTAATTTTTCTGAATTTTCTGAAATCTTAGAATTTCTTGAAAAATTTAAAACCTTAATTTATAAAAAGTTAAAAAACATCTATAATTCAAAATTCTGGAATTTCATAAAAGCTAAAAATTCGTCTCGAAAAAATTTCTGAATAATGCTTTTTTTAATTTTATAATAGTGTAATTAGAAAAAAACACTACCATTCCTCTTCAATTAAGGTTTTCCAGATGTCCCGGCATCTGGACCTCATTTGTGAATTCGAAAAACCAAATTTATCAATTTTTCAGAGGCGTGGCTTCCGAAGCGTATTTTCCACCTTCTTCCGCCCTCCGTGTTGACCTTGTACATTATCTTTTTAAAAAAATTTTTATTTTTCAGAATTAACCTGGATTACAAAAGTGCAAAAATGCCTGACGACGAAAATACTCCTCAAAGTTACAAAGGTTTGTTAATTTCGAAATTTTAAAAATATTTCGAATTTTAAAAATATTTCAAGTTTTAAAAATCCTTGATTTTAAAAATATTTCGAAATTTTAAAAATTCTTGATTTTAAAAATATTTCAAATTTTTAAAATTCCTAACTTTAAAAATATTTCGAAATTTTTAAAATATTCCTAATTTTAAAAATATTTCAAATTTTAAAAATCCTTGATTTTAAAAATATTTTAATTTTTTTTAATCATTTAATTAAATTTTAAAAAATGAAAATATCTGACTTTTTGAGTCATATGCCCTGAGGGAATGATGTATACAATAGACTTGGAACAATACTCAAACCTCAATTTTTCCAGTTCAATGAACAAGATGTTTTAATATTTCATAACTTATCTGTTTATTTCAAAAAATGAAAAAATATTTAAAATTTTCAATTCTACATTTGATCTATAATCTCGAAATTTAAAATTTTACTAATTCCATGGAAACTTAAAAAATTTCAAAAATTCTGGAAAATTTTAGAATTTAATAGGAAGTTTCATAATCTTGAGGAAATTTCCAAGATTTTTCAGAACTCAGAAAATTTTTTTTGAAGTTTTGGAATTTTGTAAAAGATTCTCAAGTTTTCCAAAATTTCATAAAAGTTTATAGAAGTTTTTAAAATTTGAAAAAATAATTTTTTAAAACTTTTTAGACTTTTGTGAAAATTTCCAGAATTCTATGAAAATTTCTAAAATTCAGAAAAATATTTTTTTTAGAACTTTTTGGAATTTTCAGAATTCTATGAAAATTTCTAAAATCTTCCAAAATTCAGAAAAATGATTTTTTAAAACTTTTTAAATTTCTATGAAAATTTCTAAAATTTTATAAACAATTCTAAAACCTTCCAGAATCCTGTGAAAACTTCTGAAGCTTTTGAAAAAACATTTTTTTTTGAAAATTCGAAAATCTTGTTGAACATTCTGCAACTATTTAGAATTCAGGAGATCTTTCCAGAATCCCAAGGGAGTTTTCAGCATCTACTGGAAGGTTCCAGATGTTTGATAACATAGAAAATTCCGGAATTTTTTGAAATTTTAAAAATTTTTAATTTTTCAAAAGTCAAAATTTCAAATTTTTCGAAATTCTTAATTTCTAATTATTTATAATTTATTATTTATTATTTTTAATTATTTGTAATTTGCAGCCGAAATAACGAATGAACAAATGGAAGAATTCAAAGAAGCTTTTGAGTTGTTCGACAAAGACGGCGACGGAAGAATTACTTGTCATGAGCTCGGGATCGTCATGAGAAGTCTCGGACAGCAGCCTACAGAATCCGAACTTATCGACATGGTCAACGAAATCGACGAAGATGGTAAATTTTAAATAAATAAAAAAATATCCAAAAATGCATTAAAATTTAACTTTTAAAAAATTTTTTTGAAAAATTTAAGATTCATTTTTGACTTTGGTTTTCAGATTTTGAAATCCCTAGACGACATCGATAACTTTGAAAATTAATCTTTAAAAATATTTTTAAAAATGAATAATTTTTTTTCAAATATGTTGTTGATTTTGATTTGATGGATTTTTTATTGCAGTTAGTCAATAGTATTTTCCACATGATCGGAGAGAATTAGCCGTGGGCACGAGCGAGATAAGAGTTTAATTTCCTATCAGTTTTTTCACGAGGTCAACTGAGGTCAAAAAAGTAGAAAATATTTACAGAAATCGGATTAAAAAAATTATCATAATACAGTAATTAATTGGATTTTATTTTCAAAGTCAAGTGAGAATTAATCCAAGGGTTAAATTGAGTAATTACGAAAGTACAGTAATTTTACTCAATTTGAGCCTAAAGTTGTTTTAGTTTTTTAAAATTAAATATTTCTTAATTTGAAAGTAAAGTTGAGGAAAATCAGGAATACTGTAATTTTACTCAACTTTTTCGTAGTAGTAAAACTGAACAAAAATGCACTAATAATTTTACTCAATTTTTTCCAAAGGTGAAGTTGGAAAAAATTACAGTAATTTTGCTCAACATTTTTGTCGGGGAAAAAATCGAATAAAAATCACAGTAATTTTACTTAATTTTTTTCAAAGATGAAATTAAATAAAAATTACAGTAATTTTACTTAGGAACTCCTTTAGGGAAAAACTTGAATAAAAATTACACTAATTTTACTATATTTTTTCTTTAAGAAGGAAGTTATAAAAAAATTACAGTAATTTTAATTAATTTTTTTCAAAGATAAAGTTAGGTGAAATTACTGTAATTTTTTCTAATTTCTTCTTTAGGGAAAAACTTGAATAAAAATTACAGTAATTTTACTTTATTTTTTTCAAAGATGAAATTAAGCAAAAATTACAGTAATTTTACTTAATTTGATCTCAAAAGTTAATTGTTACTTCTCCTCTTTATTCGGGATTTAAGAACACCCGACTGTATTTAAATATCGATTTTTTGTTTTTTTCGAATATTCTAGAAAATTTATTTTTGCTTCGAAATTATTGAGTTATCTCGGCCATGTGTTTTTTCAATGTTTGACAAAGCGACACCCAGAATTCCCTATCATTCAATTTTTACACGGATATTTAAATTCGAATTATCCATGTCAAATTTCAAAGCAAATAAAAAAATTAGAATTCACTTCCGGTTTGACTTTCCAGTTTTTCCAACGACAAAAATGGATGGAAAAGTTTAAAAAATTCTAAATTTTAAAAAACAAAATTATTAAAAAAATTTAATTTTTAAAAATTATAAACTAATTCAAAAAAAACAAAATTATTCAATTTTTTAAAATTAAAAAAAATTTTTTTTCCGAAATTTTGAAATTTAAAAGTTTTATTTTTTTTTTCGAAATTAAAAAATTAATTTTTTTCGAAATTTTTAAACTTGAAAAAAATTAAAACTTTTTTATTTAAAAAATTAATTTGTTTGAAAATTTTAAATAAAAATAAAAAATTCCAGGAAATGGAACAATCGAGTTAAACGAATTCGTTTCGATGATGTCGAAAAAAATCAAGCAAAGCGAAGACGATCGAGAACTTAGGGAAGCTTTCCAAGTTTTCGACAAAGATAACGATGGCTACATTTCTGCCATGGAACTCAGTTACGTTATGACTAATTTAGGAGAAAATCTCAGTCCTAAGGAAGTCGACGAAATGATTCAAGAAGCTGATCTAGATGGAGATGGAAAAGTCAATTTTTCCGGTAAATTTTTCAAAAAATAACAATTTCAAAATTTTTCTAAAATGAATTATTTCAAATTTCTTTAAAAATAACAATTTCAAAATTTTTTAAAAATGAATTATTTCAAATTTTTCAAAAAATAACAATTTCAAAATTTTTTAAAAATAAATTATTTCAAATTTCTTTAAAATTAACAATTTCAAAATTTTTCTAAAATGAATTATTTCAATTTTTTCAAAAAATGACAATTTCGAAATTTTTCTGAAATGAATTATTTCAAATTTCTTTCAATTAATAATTTCAAAACATTTTTAAAAATATTTTTCAAATGTTATCATCCGGTTTCAAATTTTTTCCTAAAATAATTTCAATTCTAATCCGATTAATATTTTTCAGAATTTGTCTTCATGATGAGAGGAAAAGCATAAAGTTCTCATCTCCCTGCAATAATTCAAATGCCGATAATCTGATTCACGGGTATCAACAATCATAAAATTATTTAGTTTTTTTTAGTTCCAATGAAATCGATCAAATTTTGGTAAATTCAACATCCTCCATTATTTGTCAAATAAATTTTTGAAATGTATTAAAACCAAAAACTGCAAAACACCCATAACTTAAAAAAATAAAATAAAAATCAATCCGAAGCTGACGATGTTGAAACATCATCAAGATTCCCTATCAGTTTGAATTTCTCCGAATCTCCTTTGTTTTCAAGATCATTTTCATGTTCATCTGGCAGTTCCAGATTATATTTAGCAGCTATTTCTTCTACTGAAGGTTGTGGAATATCATTTCTAGTCGGAAGATTAGACGCAACATCACGAACATCAGACAACTGAATATCATTAGATTGCCTTGTTTCAAATCTAAAACCACAAACATCTTCAATTTTTTAAAAACAAAAAAACAAACCTCAAATCTAGCCAATTAGGATGCAGATATATAAATTGCTGATATCTTTGAATTGCTTGATTTAAACTCGTCAAATCTGCGTCATGTTCAAGTGAATTCGTGTTAGCCACATCCACACCATGAAGATACCCAAATAAAAGACCCAGATCCCGAGGAAAAACCAAATTTTTACATGGAAGAAGGTTGAAAAATTCTGGAATACAAGATGATTCAGAGTATACTAATCTTGCAACTAAAAATTTCGAAAGAGCACTATTAGAATTAGCTCGTTGTTGATTCCCAGGTCTACCATTTGACGTCCTAATGCCTTCTCTGGTCGTTATTTCGTTAATTTCCTAAACAAAAAAACTACTTTAAAAATCCATACACAAAACTCACCGCGATAATCATCCCAACAGCAGAATTGAACATTTCTGGAAACGGCCTTCTCGGAATCAAGCAGTCTCCAGCCATAACCCTCGGGGATGAGTCACTAAATATAATCAGCACAAACTGAGCTTCAGAAATAGCATTCAAAAGCCACATGCTCGGCTTTACAGAAGGATCATTAAGATCAAAAATATCAATTCTAACTTTAGCATTAGCATGAGATTGTAACAACTCAGCAAGTGCAGTAATAACCGATGTATGTTGTGGACAGTCATCAGTGTAAATAATTAATACATCCGGTCTAGCTGTCATTTCAACACTTTGTGGTGGAAGTCTAGCCAATCTCCGTGGACGAACAATATGCACATAAATATACAATCCAGTAACAATCAAAAATCCAACAAACAATAAACCTGAAAAGTTTAAAAATCATTAAAGTAGAAAACTAAATAACTTACCAACAATAACGAAAAAGAAATATTTGGCAATTTTTACAAATACATGCCAAGCATTCTGTAACCCGCCGAGTTTATGAGTATTCAATGTGAAGTTCAATGACGTATGAGGACAAACACTACAATGAATTTCTTCGTTTTCCGGACATTGGAATTTACAATTAGGATCATCCACAAAAACAAAAGCCAAATATTCTCCCCTAGGGATGTTTACTTTAATTTCCGATTTTGGAGCAGACAAATCTTCCATAATAACTTTCTTGGAAGCAATTCCAGATATAACTTCAAAAATCCCAACAGTCACATCCGCTGTCAATCCAGGAGGTTTTCTTGCAAATCTAATCCATATTCCATCATCTTCATTATCATCCATCGTAATCATAGGTGACCAAGGATATTTCGAAATTTCTCCTTCTTTATCATCCGAAAAAAATTTCGCTATTCTTGGTTCAACTTGCTTATCCATCGGCATTGTTACTAGATAACTTAAAACACAATTCTGAGGTTTTATTGTCACATTCATCCTGTATTGACTCATTCCATGCATTCGGAAACATGATTGTTCAAAAACAAATGGAAGCTTGATTTCATCTTTTTTGTTTTTAACAGAATACTGTCGACAAGGCCAGACCACTCTTCCCCATTGATCCATCAATTTACTGTGATTATGACAATAAACATTCTCAGTATTTGTAGCATGAAGACATTCCAACTGAACAAATACATCTGTTACAAATACATTTGCCATTACGGTAACATTAAGGTCGATATATGGCCAAACGTTAGTCCCATTAGGGAGGATTAAAGTCGGCGAAAAAAACGCATTAATCAAACCTGCCGAGCATCTATCAACTATTCCAGAAGGTCTAGCTTCATCACATATTTTCGAAACATTCTCAACATATATATCTGCCAAACTGCCATTATTTAAAAAAGTTCTCGACGTAAACGGACATTGAGAGTCAATAGAATCCCAAAAAGTGAAGCAAATAATTACAAATAACAGCATTTCAGGAGAAAATACAAATGCATAAAGTCACTCGTAACCATAGTTAGATCATTTTCTAAAAAAATAAATAAAATTAAAATCTTTTCCAAAGATATCACACTGATTTAAACAAGTTTCGAAAATCACCAAAATTTAATTATAATACTTTATGTTATATGTTCAAAATCAACAAGGTATTCAAGCAGCAGTAGGTTCAGGAACCACTGGCACCAAAGGAACGACTTTCGAGATAGTTTCAAGATGATACTTCTTCAAATGAACTGCATATCGATTCCTCGCAAAAAATTCATCTCCACAATGATGGCACTTGTATTCATAATTGCCATCATGCCAATTAAGATGATCCTTCAGTAAACCAGGTGTCATAAAACTCTTTTCGCAGTTGCCAACGGTACAAGGATATTTCTTCTTTCTTGGAGCAAAGTTATATCGTTTTTCATGAACTGCTCCAATATGTACCGTTAAATAACGTTTAGTTTTAAAGAACTTTTGGCATTGTTCACACATGAAACCCTCTGAAAACCATTATTTAGACATTTATTTAAAACCAAACTTACTAAATGAGGACGCAGTGGATTCAGCCACCACAGCCAATGGTTCTTCTTCTTTCTCTGTGCCGGATTCAGTTATAGATGCCGTCCGAAGTCTTTTTGCATCAGATCCACCAGCTTCGTCCGGAACATTCTCCAGAATTTTCAATCCTCTGCCCAACTTGTACCTGTACCGAACACGTGGGTGAAGAGCTCTGAAATGGTTATCCACCCGATCAGCAGGGAAGTTCTTCGATGTGCACTTTGGTACTGGACAAGTCAGTCCAGGAGAATGGAAATCCCTCACGTGAGCTTCGAATATTTTCGCCTTAGGGGATTTGAAGGAGCAATGTTCGCATTCATTCATAACATCTTTCAAGACGGCCACTGTAGGTTTTTCTTTGTTTTTATGCGCTGTCAGCATGTGTTTCTTCAGACATCGCTTGACGAAGAAGCCTCGACATCCTTCAATCGAGCATCTGATCGCTTTCGGACCGTGAGTTTCACGCAGATGCTTCTTCATGTACCATTTGTGGGCAGTACGGTAGTAACAATTGTGAACAGGACAGTTATGCTTCGGTCCGTGGGCATCTTCCACATGCATCAGCCAGTTATGGTGATCGTAATATTGCTCGTTACAAGATGGACATTTCCACTTCGGCTTTGGCAAATCCACTTCATCGTCATATTCAGGTTCTGACGCCGGAGTATCCACTTCCGATAACGAAACTGACGGCAAATAATCGGCTTCGTCCATCTGAGGAATAAATCAAAAGTAAAAATTGAAAAATGAAGATATTTAAACGACTAAAAACATCTAAATCGGCCCACAAAGGTCAAAGAACATTTTTATACAACGAAAATCAACAAACTATCCTAATTATTCCTTCTTCTGCTCCGAATCGACATCTTTAGCCTCCGATTCAGAACCCTCAGGTGATGCCGCAGCTTTCAACGCCGCAACTTGCTTCGCCAAGGATTCTCTGTTGTCTTTTGCTCTGATATAGGTCTTTGGATGTATAGGGAACAATCCGGATAATCCTAAAGATGTATCCTGGTGTAAAACATGGAAAGTGATATATGAAAACTCACCAAGAAGCTCCAGAACAGGGACGGATACTTGGGCATTCCTGACGCCGATCCAGTACTTCATTCTTCCAATATTCATCGAAACTAACTTCTCATTTCTCGAATTTGGCAATGGATCAAAGACTCCAAGCTGAAATTCTACCATAAAATATGCTAAAAATTGCAAAATTCACCTGTTCAACAATGTTGCATTCATAACGACGGCCGAGGGATTTGTCTGGAAATACACAGATGTGATAAAATGGTCTGTTAGCACATCCAAAAAGAGCTAATCCTATCGTGGGACGTCCGAAGGTTTTAGGATTCACTAGTTGACGCATTACGGGAATAAGCAAGTAAAAAATAAAACCACAAAATCGAACTAAAATTCTTTGGCAAAAAGAAGCAAAACGCCAAACCAGATTTCCAAAGAACAACTTTGACTTTTTCAAGTTTTTTAAGTTTCTGCTTTCTTAATTATATTGAAAATTAAAACTTGTCTTCAACTACTTGTGAAAAAGAAATTATTTATAAAAATAAAATAAAACCACAAAATCGAACTAAAAATCTTTTGGCAAAAAGAAGTAAAACGCCAAACCAGATTTTCAAAGAACAACTTTGATTTTTTCAATATTCTTTATTTTCTTATTTTTCGATTATGTCTGGAATTAAAATCCTCCTTCAGCAGCTGATAGACGAAGGGAAAGTTCCAGAAAAGTTTTTCAGTATTTGTGGAGCAGGTGAAGCTGTAGAGAAACTTCAACATATAAAATTAGGATCATCCGAAGACTTCCAAGCAGCCGCCGACGATGTCTCTAGAACTCTTTCTATAGAAGAATCTCCAGATGAACACGTTGAAGACTTTTCTAAACTTGCTGAACAGCTTGTCGGGCCAAATGAGAACCTTACTGATGAGCAGAAATTTAATTGGTTTTTTTTAATTTCTTGATATATTAATTTTGGACTTTTTAGGTTCCTGTTGATGGATTCGATTAACTTCCACTTTTTCTATCCTGATGGAGGCAGATACAAGATCACTTACAAGAAGAATACTTACTCCGGGTCCATGGCGGCGGCTGCGGCGATCAATGCCTGGGTCGACGAGAATCCTAAAATCCTGAATGCCGATTACCTCGCTGTCGTCGAGAAGCAAGAAGTCAAAGCCACCTTCAAAAACGACAATGGACTTGATATCCCGATGTTGGAGGAGAGAGTGGAGTCGATCAGAAGTACTTTTGCGAAATTGAAAGAACACGGAGGATCCTTCTATTCCGTCGTCCAGAAAGCCGACTGGAATCCCGCTGTTATTCTTTCTTTTATCTTGAACAATTTCCCAAGTTTCAATGACTGTGCTAAATATCGGGCTTCTGATGGACAGGAGATCGAGGTGGCCTTCTGTAAACGGGCTCAGCTGTTGGTTGCCGATGTTTTCAGAAACTTGGGCCATTTGTCTGGAAGGAAAAAACTAAACACTGATTTCTTGACAGCTTTTGCTGATTACCGGGTTCCACAGATTCTGAGATATTACAAACTAATCAACTACGACGACTACTTGGATCGAAAAGTAAAAGAAGGATTTCTGGAAGACACACAGCTCGAGATGGAGATCCGGATCGCCACCATTGTCGCCTGTGAAGTAAGTTTTATTTTTCGCTTTATTCCTAAATTTTGATTGCAGTATATTTCCCGCTGTAATAATCGTTCAGCTGCCGACGTGGACAACGCCATCTGGAAAAAACGAAGACTGATCGGAAGTGCTCTGGATACAGAATTCCCCTACCACAAAGTCAGGACTATCTATTACTAATTATAAATCCCCAAACTTCCTTGTTGGCAATCCTGTAAAAACGAGGATTCTCTGTTCAATCTAATGTTTCTTAAAATTAAATTTCTTCGAAGATATCTTGTGGGTTTTTAATTTTCAGAAATCTTCATAGTGATTTTTTGTTTAAAATTAATTTCAGTTCGAAAATGAATAACTCTGATTTTTTGTCGATTACACGATGGTTATTTTCCAACTTTATAAATTTAATTTAGTTTTTTTCGTTTTTGGATTAATTTTAATTATGACTGAATTAGTTTAATTAGTAATTGAATAATAAAAATTTAATTTAAATTCCTTAAAAATTTTGAAACTAGTATTAATGAAGAAAGCAAATGTCCCAAAGGGGATATATCATACAATCTATTTTTCGCTTTTGGACCAATTTTACTCATGACTGAATTAGTCTAATTAGTAATTGAGTAATAAAAAATTGATTCAAAAATAAAAAACTTTGAAACTAGTACTAATGAAGGAAGCAACTTTGATGCAATTTATTTTTATTCTTTGTTAATTTTTATTCATGTTCTGCTTTCTCGATAAAAGTAAAGCAATTATATCAAGTACTGTAAGAAACAAAAACTACCAAATCTGTTTTTTCTGATCGAGGAAATTTGTTTTTCACTTGTTGTAAATTCCGAAAAAATCAAATTTAAGAGCTTCGTTCTTGATTGATTTCTACATTGTTAACCAAAATAAACACGTCATTTAATTTTAGGAAAAATATTTAAAAATTCTATTTAATTATTTCAAAAAAATAATAAATATCCTTCTACCGTAACTTCAGGGATTATCGAGGTAGAAGTTAGTTCACGTCTTGTGTCAAAAAAACGATCATAAAAAAGGAAGCTAGAGGGCTTCTGGTTGAGATGATGTGACGGTACATAATCACGAAGTGCAGTAGTGCCCGATGATGAGATCATCAACTGAGTACGTTAGAAATTCGCCACCAACGACGACGAACATGTTTTTTTTTCACGCTCGAAGCAAGGTTATTCATTTTCGTTGTTGATTTTGAAAATCTTTGTGGTTAAAAAGTTAATATGTAATCTACGTAATTTCATTTTTGTAGAACCTTGATATAAAGACTAATTATTTTTAGATTTGAACTAAAAGTATCTAGAATACGGTCATCTGAACAGTAATAAAAACCTCTTTAAAACATAATTCGAGAGACCAGTTTCTGAAGAACAACTAGAGATCTCAAGAAATCAATTTCGTCCAAAAAGTAAATTTAGTTGAATTTTATCCAACGGATTTATGAAATCCCAAAAATCAAGTCCCAGACCTCCATATACCTGGATTCTGGACGTCAATCTCCAATTCTGACTTCAGATTTGAATTCTACGGGTTCGATTACCCCGTTCCAGATATTTTAATTTAAATATAATAGTGGTTAATTTTTCGTTCCAAAACTCCACAAAAAATGCAGATTTATCTATGATGACCTTTAATGTTATTTCATCTCCGGGAAAAACACGTTCTGAAATAAAATTGAAAAATAAGACCAAAAAGAAAAGAGTGAAACCAGATAAATGTAAAATTAGGATTTTTGTTTAATTTCCAACGGTTTACAGTACTTTCTCACGACGGAGGATTTTCTCGAAACGAAAATTGACATTCAGGCTACTTGCGGGAAAGCCCGCGTCTTGTTGCTTGACGACGTCGTTTGTGGCGCTTTATTTTTAAATTTTTCTCCTATTTTGTCGAATAAGTCTCGTTTTTTATTAATTTCCCGTTAAATTATCAATAAATATTTGTTTCTAACGAATTTTTGATTCCAGTAGACCCTCTACTCTGTAGATTCTCCATTTGGATCGATTTTGTCGAGACAAATTCTCCACACTAACCGATCAAAGTTGCTGCAAGACTTTTTTAAATCGATAAAATAATGTGAGGAATCTTGTTGCCTTTTAGTTTGTAGTGATATTAGGGGGATTTATATATGAAATTTGCATGGATTTTTTTCAGGCTCGGGTTTGGCGGGTTGCCAGCTAACCTACGAGAGGCGTTGATATCAGCTTCGTTTGATCCTAATCCTCCCACGAGTATGGATGCCCCTCTCTCAATAACTCAGTACATTGAAAAATGTAAGTTTTCATTTCAATTAATATTTCTACCGTATGTTTGTGGAATTGTTGGTGAGTTTTGGTTACCCTTTGTTTTCAGGTTTTGCCGTTGTAATGTTCACACAAGTTGATCCTTCGCTCGCCAGTACCAGTAACTTTATTGAGGAGAAGTTTGGACTTGCTGCAGAATCGATCGAGAAAATCGAGCCTTTTCCTGTTGGTAATCCAAATGTCTGTGTCATTTTCGTTTGCTTGAGGGATCCGACTTGGGCATCCCATGTGGTTCAGAAGTACGGCACTCGATATCCTGGAAGTAAGTTTTTATCTCCGCACGACAACCCCATAATCGCAGCTGTTTCAGTCAGACTTCGACTTGCCAGTGAATTGTTGGTTTCTGCTGTGAAAAAGAAGGCTGATCAATCGTGAGTATTATCTTCACTGAAGATTATGAATAAATCTTTCCTTCTAGTGCAAGTACAATTGTGCCGGAAGGGGCTTTCCACGTGCTTTATCGTCCTCCTCCTCCCAGAATACCGGTTGTGTCTTTCAATAATGCTCGGTTTCCGATGCGACCAAATGCCCCATCAACAGTTCCCTCGTCGAATTTTTCGTTATCCAGGGTTCCAACAAACGTTTCCATTATAAGGCCAAGGATGGCTCCTGTAATAAGAAGGCCTATACCTCCTTCGTTAAGAGGAGCTCCTCCAGTGCTTGTCCCCAGACATTTGGCTCGTCAGCAATTTCAACCTCAAAATTCTCAACCCACGTCGTCAGCGAATTCAGATGTAATCGTTCTTGAATAATTTTTCTCAGGTGAACTTGTTTTTTGAGATGTTTCCCTCGGCGTCGTTTCAACCGTTTTCATTTTCTCAAAGTCAACCCAACTTTGGACAGAATCTCACTCCTTCATCTGAGTTTTACGGGTCCTTTACTTCGAGTATGCCTTCTCTTGCATCTCAACTCAATCACTTCTCCACTCAACAAGGTATTTTCCCTCCTTCAAGTAATACTTCGTATCCTCCCAATTCCGGTGGTTATCAGTAGCTAACGGTACTGCTTTGTTAATTTATTCCGATAAAAAATCTATGGCATTTAATGTGTGAGAGATCTTGTTTTATATCAAATGTTTTATCTTTTACTTCGATTACTGTGGATTGACGGGTTTTAGAATGGATTTGACGAGTGCTCAAGAAGCTGTTCTTGTTAGGTCCGAGAAACTGGATGACGGTACTCCTCAGGTCCGTGGTTATGACTTCAATGAAGGAATCGACTACAGTAAACTTCTGGATTCATATTTGACAACTGGATTTCAAGCTACTAATCTTGGGCTGGCTGTCGAGGTGTTAGTTTATTTTTGTTTTTGAATAATTATTGGATTTTAGGAAGTTAACAAGATGATCGAAGCAAGAAACGAAGAACCTCCTGTTGAAGAAGACGTTGATCCCTTGTTCCCATATCCTGAGGGCAAGAAGAGACCTGGTTGCACTATATTCCTTGGTTACACTTCTAATCTTGTTAGTTCTGGTTTGAGAGAAACGATTAGATATGTTGTAGAACATAACGCTGTTGATTGCGTCGTTACGAGTGCTGGAGGAGTAGAAGAAGACTTGATTAAGTGTCTTTGTCCGACTTTTCTTGGTGATTTCAGTTTATCTGGAAAAATGCTAAGAACTAAAGGACTAAATAGAATCGGAAATCTACTAGTGCCAAATGATAACTACTGTGCTTTTGAGGAATGGCTGATGCCGATATTGAACAAATGTCTAGAAGAACAGGAAGCAGGATTCCAATGGACACCGTCGAAACTTGTCTCTAGATTGGGGAAGGAAATCAATAATAAGGATTCAATTTGCTATTGGGCTTGGAGAAATAATATTCCTATTTTTTGTCCTGCTCTTACGGATGGATCTCTCGGTGATATGCTCTATTTTCATTCTGTAATGAATGCACCTGGTTTGAAATTGGATATTGTGGAAGTAAGTTTTTTAAATTTACTTAGTGTATTTGTGGTGTTTAGGATCTCCGACACATCAACACGATGGCTGTCAAGTCGTTCAAAAGTGGAGTAATCATTCTCGGTGGTGGTATGGTCAAACATCACATCAATAATGCTAATTTGATGAGAAATGGATCGGATTATACGGTATTTGTGAACACGGGTCAAGAGTATGATGGAAGTGATTCTGGAGCGAGACCTGATGAAGCTGTCAGCTGGGGCAAAGTCAGAAGTGAATCTAAAGCGGTGAAAGTCTTTGCAGACGCCACTCTGGTTTTTCCCCTTATCGTAGCAAAAACTTTTGCCAAAGATCAAAAGCAACAAAAGAATGAAGAGTAAACGGCGATATCTGAGGGTTAAATATTGTTGAACACTTTTGTTTTAATAGAATGTTAGAATGAAAAACTATTCTACGTACTTTTATACTTGTTAACACAGGAGAAATTACTACTTTCAGAGTTTATAAATAGTATCTAGAATGCGGTAATTGGACCTGTGGGTCTTCAATCAGAATCAGTGGCTTCTCCTCAGAATCCTGCATTCTGAATTCTGAATTTCTGTATTTTCGTTAATTGAAGTCCAATCAACATTATTTTCTGAACGATATCTGTCTTCCGAGATGTCTAACCACTTCAGATTACTGATTGTTGAATTTACTGATGTTTTTCATTAACCATCACTATCTAAATACCTTGTGTTTAGACTACAAGTTATACATGTACTATTCGTCATTGTCAATTTGAGATTTCTAAAAACATCTGTAAAAAATCAGATTTTCTATAAAAATGTACTTTAGACTAAAACTTCCAAAAATATCCGTCAGACCAAACTGGAATTTCAAAAGATCCTAACTGATCCGAAACCTAGAACAATTTACACCAAATTGAAACTTAAAAATCCAGATCTAAGGACTTTTCACATTTTGCAGACAAACCCATTCTTCCAAAATCTCAAATTTCGAAACATCTCTTTCTAAAACGTTTGATAAAAATAATCCCCCAAAAAATCCCACTTATCTCTCTCAGAATCAATTTGTTAAAAAACTTTAATAAACATGAACACAAATTACCTTTTACTCGTCCAAAATTAACAAAACAAGGATTACAATAATCCACTGAGACCATAGTAAACAAAAGAGATTCTTTAAACTGCCACAGTGTAAAAAAATAACAAAATTCATCAACTTGTTCATTTATCCACAGTATCACCGATTATTTCTCTGAATCGTTCTTTCATAAAAACTTCCAATTCATCCGCACACTAAAACAAATCCCATTACTGTAGCCATATCCAAAAAACCAACCTCAATTACTGATGCATCTTCATTTTTCTCATTGTAGATTCTACAATTTTTCAACATCCTTTTACAATCACTCCAGACTTCAAGAGGTGATTCATATCTCAAATTTTTAAACTTATTAATCATCGTCCTCAAATCAATTGGATTTTTCACAACTTCATGATAATCCGGAAACTCCTTAACATTAACTGGAGCTGAAAATGGATAACCTGATTCTGTTTTAATAGCAGCTTCAATAATCTGCTGACAATCAGCTAATTGTTTTCTAACATCGACTTCAACCCTTGATCCATTTCTTAACCCCATCGAAATCGCTCTGTAATTTGTTTCTTCTTCATCTGGCGATACTTTCATAATTCTCTTTCTTGCTGATTTTCTAGTAGGTCTCGAATCTTCATGATTCTCAACACTTGAATTATTATCAACTTCAAAATCATCTTCATCATTTTTCGTATCTTCATCTGAATCTTCTTCATCTTGTTCCTTCGCTCTGAGAGCCTTATTTCTCGCCATTGTTGCTTTTCTTTTACATGACGACGAACAAAGATACCCCACCCGTGACGTCACACCACCTGGGGCACAAGTCATATGGAACATAGCCGAACAAATATCACAAACCACTGCCTCTTCAATAACTGCTTTTCTACGGCAAGTATTACATTTTTCCTATAATTAAATAAATTTACAATATCATCATAAAAATCAAAGATCATTTTCCATAAAATTATCCTAATTTTCTAGAACATCTTAGCCATTACAGTACTCTATGTAACAATTTCAATTTTGTGCAAATTTCGCAATCTTAAACACTTAAAAATAATTTCCTCAGGATATATCCCACCTAAATAAACCAAAAAACTTCTAAATCAGATTCATATATAACACAAAACCCCAGCTCTACTTAATAGGATTAATAAAAATAAAAATACTAATAACTATTCAAAAAACCACAATCTAACCCAAAATAGCCCATCAAAAACTATTCTTTTTTATAAAAAAATATAACTTACTGAATTCTTAATAGCATTCCAGTTCACACGACTATTAAAAATCGAATAATACATTGCAAGATTTGAAATCGATTTACATTCCAGAAGGCTTTTCTGCCATTCGATAAACGTCGGAGCAGCAACAAGTTCATCATCCGATTGATTTTTGTTTTTCGGCCACATCAAAAACGGCGAATCAAGATACTTCATTCTAACACAATGAATAATCTTAATAAATCCCAAAATTAAAAACTTCAATTCATCATTGAATCCATCAATTATTTCATCATTAAAAAGTTCAATATTTTCTGCACAATGAACATAATAGTCAATTTCCGAAACTAGGAATTTTCTGACATCTTGTCCTTGTTTAATTGCATTTCTGAATTCTTCTCTTGTTTGATTTTCATTCAAAATCAATTCTCCTAGAGCTTTTATGTTGATTCTTTCTTCCAAATCCAAAAGTGCATTTTTCAGACCATTAGTAAAATCTTCTTCTTTGAATTCATCATTAGGATTTCGAATATCCAAATAATCAACCAAATCCTTAAAACCATGCTTGTTCGATTGTTTCTTAGTTTTCGATCCTCTTGTTGATGGATTAGATCCTTCTGGAGATTCTGATTTCTCATGATCTGGTGACTCTTTAGGTAAACCATTTTCAATTGGAATTTCCGATGTTTCTCTTGATTCTTCTGATCTTCTTTCATATTCGGCCATCCCTTCAGCTAACTTATCCACAGATCCACTTATCCAATTCTTAAAAGCAGATAAACAATCAGCCAAATCAATTTCCCTGAAACCACGAGGATTCAAAGCTTCTAAAAGTTGTTCCACTCCATCAACTTTAGCCAAATACATCCATCTAGGTCTATTAGTATTATGAACAGGGCAATTTGAACCATCACCTGTACATCCTGTAACTTTAATTCTCTCTGCTGTCAAATCACTTCCATCAACATTAGCCATTGGTGTCGGTTCGTCACATTCCCCAGGATCCATGACATTTTCAATAAGAAGAACCTTAAAAACATCAAAATAATAGTAACTTCTAAATGCTCGATCTCTTCCAAGAAACGGAAAACCAGTTTTACCTAAAATTAACTTTTTAAAAACCAAACTTTAAAATTTCAAACTCACAAAAAGCATCAAAAATTTCTTCACTTAATAAATCAATTTTTTCTTTTATGAGCATTTTTTGATGATCTCTAAGATTTCTAATTTCCTCAGGATCAAATTCATCATACGAAACACCATTCATTATGTATTTTTTCGCTTCTTCTTGATTCAATCCCCGTCTTCCTACAGTCACAGATTTGATGTAGGATTTCAACGCAATAACTTTCTTATCCTTACTATCTTTTTTATCTTCTTCACTGTTAGCATAACTAGCAATTCTGGCTGCTTTATCTTGTTCAGCATCAAAAATCTTCAATTGTTTAACCTGCTTCCTTAATTCAGGGATTTCTTGAATTCGTCTTTCTTGAGCTTCACGGAACATTGCAAAGGTTAATAATTGTTCCCGCAAAATTTCAAAAATAATCAATCTTTCTTCAGTTGTCAATGTAAAAATAGGCAGCTAAAAAATTAAAAATTACTCATTTAAAACCCCTCATATAAAAAACCAAAACATTCTTTAAAAATTAAAATTTTCCAAATTCTCTTAAACTTAAAACTTTTTAAAAATAAAAATATTTAAATCCTTTGATAAAACTCACAGTTTCCAATTTCTCCACAATACTTGAATCATTTAAAACATGCATATAAACAGGATCATCATAACATTGAATCCCTCCACGTTCCGCCGCTCTTCTCGCATACACAGTACCCAACGGACAATATCCCGACGTAACCATATTCAACCTCAATACTTCACTAATTGTCATCCAATCCACAGGCAACGTAGAAGGACTAGCTGCATGAATCAATCTAATTTTTTCATACGCCTTATTAATTCCAACAATTCTCGTACCATGAATCTTATTTGTAAAAATACCATATGTTTCATTACTCACTTCTGTCGGAGCATTTGGATTCGCTTCATCACCATCTTCTTTGTCAATACAAATAGCTCTCATTTTCAAAAAATATGTCAAAACTTTCACCAGTCCATTATTGGAAGCTTTTTTAGAACAAACTGCTTCAACA
The DNA here is from genome assembly GCA_009193035.1 of Halicephalobus mephisto. NCBI lineage: Eukaryota > Metazoa > Nematoda > Chromadorea > Rhabditida > Panagrolaimidae > Halicephalobus > Halicephalobus mephisto. The sequence continues at coordinate 406,875 of SWDT01000012.1, read as the reverse complement.
CAATCTTGAAACGTCACTAGATTTAAGTCTTCTTTTTCCAAAATTTCAGAATACGTGTGGAAAAATTGAAATAAGGTCAAAATTTCTGCAAACATTTCATCCGTAATCCCTTCTGGAAGTTTCAACGGAGTAAATTCAGGTAAAGGCTTGAGATCATCACATTGTAAATCATCACGAGGTCGTTTTAAAGCCAGAAGATCTTCTTTTTCCTTCTTTTTTCTTTCTTTTTCACGTTCTTTGTAAGTTTCTCTTGCAATTTTTAGAGTTTCTTTAAGTTCTTCAATTTCTTCATCTGTTAAAAGTTTTTCAGTTTGTTGCCATTTTGACAAATTCTCGACTCCATAATGTTCTGCTTGTTCAAATACATCATTAAGCATATCTTGCTGATCCACGATTGCTTGTTGAGCTTTCGACAATCGTCTTTTCTTTTTCGCCACTTCCGAAGCTTTTTCTTCTTTCTTACTCTTCGCAAACTCACCATGGCCAAATGGTCGCTTTCTGGGTACTTGGGCAAACTTCGGAAGAGGTCCAGCAAAAAAGTCATCATGGTTACGGTTGTCCAGATCGTATTCTTGGATAATCTTGGGCTTTAGGACGATTTTGTCTCCTCTAACTTGGAAAAGATGTTTGAAAAAGTGCTTCAGTTTGACTCTGGATCCAACAGCTTTCGGTCTTGACAGCATGTCGTAAGGGATATCCGTGATCATTTTCTCTTCGTCGGTTTCGTTAACAGGAAGAATCGAATAAACGTAGCATTCGGGGGAGGGCATCTCGGGTTCTTCTGGTTTGTTAGCTTTCTTCTTCCCGTCGCCATTGCTCCCTTCCTCATCGTCACTTTCCTTTTCTTCCTTTATTTCCTTCTTGGGACTGCGGATTAAAGCTTTGGTTGGATCGAATTCAACAGCCTTGACAATGCCCTTCAATCGAGAAAGATCCTTCTTCTGGTACCAGACAAGCTCACCAACAAAGTACCGGTCGCGAGAAACACAGTAGACATCATTAATGAGATCATCGAGACGACCACGATAACAGAACTTGTGGGCATACCACAGGAGGGGTTGAGCAAGTTCTTTAGGGAAGCCTTGACGTATTTTTTCCTTAAAAATTAAGAAATCCATATATAAACACTCATTTTGAAATAACTTACAGTCGCTTCTTGCTCACTTTTCACCGCTTCCTCAAACGTCAAACCAGACTTGCCGGTGACGGAGCAGGTCCAAGACATGGAATTACATCTGATGTACCTCTCAAAGAAGTCGCTAAAAGTACATTAATTAACAGTAACATCCATATATGGAACTCACTCATAGGTGGTGAAGACTTCCTGAGTCGGCTGGAAGTACCAGACTCTTTCGTCATCCTTGATATTAGTGTCGAGTTTCCGGCGTCTGAACGGAAGCTTATTGAGTATGGGCATCCCTAAATCCCACTACATTTAAATTTACAACTAAACAAACCAAATTTACAAAAAATACAAAAATCGCGAATGAATCGATCGAGGTTTCAAGGAGTAATCTCCATATATTCGCATTTCGAAAATCCTAAACACCGCACATATTACTAAACACTATATTCAATATTATACATTATTTAAATAACCACATTAACATATCTAACTCAAATAATACAAGAAATCAACTAATTTCAACAGAAAGCGCACACTTGCTGACGACAACACGAAATGAATGGTGAGTTTGGCTTGGGTGCGCTTTTCTTCTTTGACGCTCAATAGGAAACTCGACATCGTCTACTATCCAGAATTTTTTAAATTTCCTTATTTTTCTTCATTTTTCGTTCTTCATATATTTATTCTGTCATTATTAATTCATTGGTCATAAAATTAACGTTAATTCCAGTAATTGCGGAGAGTTATTGAAGCTTTTGGATCTTGACTCAAAAGATCTTTTCCCAGACTTGCCGCCATTCAAGGTCCTGACGCGAAAACCAACTTAAGCGTGACAAAGCGCCAAAAACTCAAAAACTGCAATTATTTATTTTATCAAATAAAATTCTATCAAAATCAACAAAAGCCATTAACAAATCATTGTCTCCAGAGTTTCAGAACACAGTCCTTACCACCGGAAGCGACTTTGGTTCCATCAGGACTCCAGTCAACAGCAAAAACATCGGCTCCATGGCCTGGCAGATCGAGAAGTAACTTCTTGTGACGCATATCCCAGACCTTGAGAGTTGAATCTGCAGATCCAGAAACTAGGAGACGACTATCAGCAGACCAGGAGATTTGATAAACTGCCTGGACATGTCCACGAAGAGAAGTGAGGTACTTTCCGATCCTGCCATCCCATAGCTTGATTGACTTGTCGAATGAAGCAGAAGCAATAATCCTCGAATCAGGAGAAAACACAACGTGGTTCACTAATTGTTGATGACCAGTGAGACGAGCTATTGGTTGTTTTTTGTTTGCTGGCTCCCATAGGAACATAGTAAAGTCATCAGAACCAGAAACAAGAAGTTCGTTTCCTCCAGCACTTGTCTTTGCGGCTTGATATCGAGCAAGAGCGACTTCTTGAACCTGTAACAATAACAATAAAAGTAAACAGTTGTTGAATTAACTTACTTTGTCGTCTCCTGGATAAGTGCAGTTGGTCACAGGATCGAAGCATCCAGTTCTGAGGACATAGTCGAGATTCAAAGCCAAGGTGTTGATCCAGTGAGCGTGGCCAGTTAAAGTCCGACAAAGTACTCCGTCGCTGGTCCTCCAGACTTTGACCGTTCTGTCTTGAGACCCAGAATACAGTAGTCCTTCTCCACCCCATCGAATAGAAGTAACAGAAGCAGTGTGGCCCGACAGCGTTCTTACAGTGACGCTCCGAAGTGTATCCCAGATCTTCACGGTGGAATCCTTCCCTGCACTGGCTAGATATTGGGATTTCGGATCCTCATGTAACGGACACCAGGAAAGACAAGTTACCCATTGCTTGTGTCCAGAGAGCTTCCTTCCTATTTGTTCTCCAGTTGCAGGATCCCAAATACAAATCTGAAATAAAAAGTTACATAAAATCCGTAAAACAATCTCACCTCTCCATTTTTGCAAGCAGATGCAAGTTTTTTCCCGTTCGGGGACCAAGCAATACAGAGGACCCAATGGTTGTGGGCTTTGCAGACTGTTTTAGGTAGTTCCGTCGCGAGATCCCATAATCTGACGGTTTTATCTCCTGATCCACTGGCTAGATGAAGACCATCTGGACTGAACTGGACAGAAATCACAGGCTCACTATGACCAGGAAGGCTGGAAGTACACCGAGTGACCGGCCGGACTCGGAAAACTGCTTGAGGAAGATAAACCAAATTCACTCCCTGGAATTTCACATATTAAAACTAATTTTATATAATGCAGACCTACCTGTTCAACATTGAGATTCTCTTGCAAAGAAGATTCAATAGTTTCGATGATGTCGACTCCATCAGGTGTCCGAAAAGCGATAGGAATAGGATCATCCTCTTTTTCTAAGAACTGATTACATAGCAACTGTAGTTCTGCCGCTGTTGTGGACTTAGGCAGAACTACTGGAGTGCCTAGTTCTTCACCGCTTTCTGCAAAAAAACGAACAGAAACACGAGTTTCAGCGTCAGAATCCATCGAAATTGAAAAAGAACAAAAAAAACGAAGAACTTTGTCGTTTGGCAAAGGAAGACAAAACGCCAAAAACGAGGAATTCGACGATTTTGTAAGTTTTTAGAATATTGCCGCAGACATTTTTTCCAAATTTTTAAATTCTGTAATGTTGATTTTTGCTGATAAATTGTATTTATTCAACTAAAGAAAACAGAAATGGCTGTAAAAGGTTTATTTTTATTATTTTTTCTTTTTACAATTGTGCGAAAAATTCGAATTCGATGTTTCTGATTTTTCTTTTTCTGTTATTTCTGAAGGAATCAGAATCCAGGACATGCAAACGCGAAATATCCATCGGTAGTGGAGTTATTTACAATTATTTTTCTAAAAACGCTGAGAATTCTCAAACAATTACTGTGAGTTGCAACAATTACTGTTTCGGCGGAAGATTCTGGTTAATGACAGGCGAAAGTAATTTTAATTTATTTTATCGTTAATAATAGTTATAGATTCGTTTTCATCAATGGCGATAAATGATTGTGTGGATAACGTCTACAATGATGTGAATTACAACTTACATCAGCCAGTTCATATAGAATGTAATTTGTCGATGCCGGTTTATCGTAAGATTCCGGAAACGAATTTCGAGTATACTTATAATTGCTGTGATATGGAAGCCTGTGCCATTCCTTACGTAGGTTGCCAAAAGTGAGTTATATCTGGACCCTCATTGCAGCTCCCGATCCTCTCTCTGTCCCCTCCAAGGACCCATCTACCAACAACCCTACTCATTTCGTCATTTTCCAGCTTATTTATAATCATCTTATAAAATATTTAAACTCAACAAAGTAACCTCTAAGAACTAAAGAATCTACGTCTTCATAATTTAGTTGTGTTTGTATTTTTGGATACTTTAGTGGTTTTTCTTTCTTGGAATTGCAATTTACAGATTTAGCTACTCTTCATACAATAATGTAATCAATATTACATTTCAATGTCAAGTAAATCGACTCTCTTATTCTGCAAGATTACAAAAAAGTTTAATAAAAATCATGTTGATGCATTAGCAAAATATATCATGTCTCATCCAGCGTTGATGGAAGTGAATGATTTTCATATCAATTAATATGCAAGAACCTTTTGATTTTAATGAATATAATCCCGTTTACCAAATTTCTTATTGACTAAATCAAACGATTTTCTGGACTTGATCACGAAATGCTTTTCAAACTATTTGTCCACTTTATTTTATTTATTTCCTGTTGTGCAAGCACTTATGAGCAACAAGCGTACATCTTCTTGTAGAGTTGATCTCCATGTTCTCCTTGGTCTGTCTCATTTCCTCTTTCTTCTTTGTGGGATCCAGCTCATTGCCTTCTTCGGGTGATAGTTCCCTGATAGTCTCAAGATTTTGTCGGCAAAACTCATCCATCTTTCTGCAACTGCTTCCTGCAGTCTTGATTGACTTCGCCAAAGGACCTCTTCGTTTGTCGTGTGGTTTAGATATTTGATGCCAAGAATTTTCCATAGACACCTCTGTTGGAAAGTATTAGGTTTCTGGTTCATTTTTGTTGTACTTTTCCACATCTCACTGGCATACATTACAGTTGATAGGACTGTGGTGCTGAAAAGACGGATTTTGGTTGCGGTGTTGATCGATCTGAATGTTCAAATTTTCTGCATTCTTCGATGTCTCAGTTGCTTTTCCTATTCTCAACTTTACGTCTTTCTCAGTTCTTCCTTGACTGGTAATTTTTCTTCCAAGGTAAGTAAACTGGTTGACTTCTACAATTTCTTGGTTTCCGATGATAATCCTTGCTTTCGTTCGGCGGCTGACGCACACTACTTCCGACTTCTCACTGCTGATTCTTAATCCAACTCTTGCTGCCTCGATTGCTAATTTGGTGGTCATTTCTTGGAGGTTCGGTTTGGTTCTGGTCAACAATACTATATCATCTGCAAAGCCGAGATCAATCAGCTGAGTTTGGTCTCCTCATGGGATGCCCCACTGTGGATTAGTCATTGTTCTCTTCATAACGAAGTTTATAACAAGCAGGAAGAGAGTACACATCATTGTCTGACTCTTGTGTTTATATCAAAGAATTCCGTAGTGTCAGCAGTGGTCTTGACGCAACAGATTTATTCACTTACGACATTGTAATTTTTAAGTGCTATATATAGTTGAATTCAGCACAAAGTGATCTATTGAGTGCTTATAAAATTACAAGTAAGGTTATTAGTATTCGATGCTGAATTATGTACGTTGATCTTTATTTAAAGAAGGAAATTGATCAATGTCTTGGAAGTTTTGCGAGTTTCCGTCACAACAAATAATTTAGAACCCGCCCATTGAGAAATTTGTTTTGATGCAGAATGCCGTCCTTGGGAAACTAGTATAAATACAATCCGATTTCAAAATTGATAATCAGTCAATCTACTGAAGTCAACTGAAAATGAGAATCTTCGTCTTCATCTATCTCGTTGTTCTTGCCCTCATGATGGCCGTCACACCTCCTCCAATTGCTCCTATCGTTCCCCCAAAGCCCGGAAAATAAGAAACTAATATATCTGAAAAAGGAACCAAAACATCTGAAATTGTCTCTTGTAAAATCATAATTTTTTTAAATTTAAATTTTTAAAGAAATTTTGCTTTTGTAAAGGAGAAATAAAAATTAACTTTTATTGCTTGTAAACAGTTTATGCTTTTAGAAATTGAACAAAATTAATGAAAGAAAATTAAAAACACAATAATTAGGAATTTGAGAGCAGATGTGGATACCATAAGGATTGAAGATAACGTTTAGCCTGTTCCATGACCTACAAAGTGCCCGAAACACTTCTCGTTTGATAAACATCTTCAAAATCGCAATCATAACCTTCAGGAAACTTGTCTTTAATCAAATTCGAATCCCTAAATGTTGATCTTCGATAATATGAGAAAACAATAAACAATAGTAGGGGACTATTGCTACAGTATGAATCTGCAATCTTCTCATTCATGAATGGGACTTTCTGTAACGAAAAACATTTCTTTCATTATTGAAAAATGAATTCTTTTTCAATTTACAGTAATTGCAATAAAATTTTATACTTACTATAATTTAATATACTGTAGTTTTCAAATTATATTTTAAATTTTCTTAAATATGGTACCATACGTAGAATTGTTATTTTGGAAATTTTATTTCCTTAAACCGTGTTTTGGTTTTTGATGATCAAACATGTCATCAATGCGCAAAATATTCGCTACATTTGATCAAGGTCTACATGCCTTGAAGTAAACGAAAAATCATTTTCAATTTCCTTCATGAAGCACCTACATTGAAACGGGTTCTCGGAAAATTCGTGACCTTTTATCAATTTACTACCGAAAAATCAGCAAAAAATTCGGCAAAGAGAAAAAACATTGAATCACTGTTTCAAACACGAAATTAAATTAAAAAAATTATACTTGAATTTTTTACAAAAAAATTTTTTTAAACCAAACATGTTAAAATTTTTTCAAAATTGAAATTCCAAAGATTTAATTGATCTTTGATTATTTTTTAAATTTCGTAAATTCTAAACATCGTCATACGGTCATCTAAGATTAAATTCGAATTTTACAAAAGCGTCAGAAAATAATTCAGGATTTATATGAACTTTAAAATATTGAGAATTATATTTTCAATCTTCATTAACTAGTTTACAAAGAACGTAATTTGTCAATGCCGGTTTATCGTAAGATTCCGGAAACGAATTTCGAGTACACTTATAATTGCTGTGATATGGAAGCCTGTGCCATTCCTTACGTAGGTTGCCAAAAGTGAGTTATATCTGGACCCTCATTGCAGCTCCCGATCCTCTCTCTGTCCCCTCCAAGGACCCATCTACCAACAACCCTACTCATTTCGTCATTTTCCAGCTTATTTATAATCATCTTATAAAATATTTAAACTCAACAAAACAAAAACAACTATACTGGTGGCCATTCTATTCTGATTTTATCATGAACACTAACAGGCAACCATTCAAGGTATTCCTCTAACAAGTACTCTTCAGATTTTTCCCAGACTTCTAGTAACTTCTTCTTCGTCAAAACTTCTTCCCCAATCAAAGCATTTAGAAGTCTATCTGTTTTCTTTTGCAATTTAGCCCAAGGCTTGATCATTGTATCCGGTGGTGCTAACATAATAGAAACATTTTTTTCCAATTTCGGGCACACTTGACCTCCAAGGAAGAATTTCGCAAAATACTTATAATGATTAATATCAACAGGCATTTGACGATTCATTGATGGAAGTTTCCATTTCCTTTCTCCAAACATTATTTCCGTTTTCTGGACAACTTTACCTGAAATTTCATCAAAAAACGGCTGTTCTTTCTCAATATCCGGCATATTAAATTCACAATAAGGTTCAGCCAATTGTGGTAGCCATTCTAATTCAACCATAATCACATTTTGCAGACATTTTTTCTGTCCAAATTGAACTATTTCTTGATACAAAACATAATCTGGCAAGTCTTTGAATAACATTGACGACGAATCAATAAAAACATATTCTTCTAACAGTTGACATTGATACGCTCCTTGGGGTACTTGTTCACCTCCTTCACCTTGATCTATTCTTTTAGCAATTTGATTCGGTAAACAAGCAATCAAAATCTGTCTTAACATTCTACATTGTTCTTCAGTAGGAGGTTCCAATTGAGTATCCATAATTAGTTCCTTTTTCAAATTACATGAACTATTAATCAAATTCACTAATTGTCTTCTCATTTTTCTAATCTCAACAACAGCTTTAAATCTCAAACCCAAATTTTCACATTCTCTTGGAGACATTTGTCCAAAATCAGCAGCTCCCAATGCTTTTAATAAAACTGACAAATCTCCTAATCTTCTACTTTGACCATTACCACACCACGATTGTCGTTGTTTTAAAATTTCTTTCATTTTTTTCTGCGCCTCAATTGAATTATTTTCTGATGCAGCTCTAGCAACATGAATCATAGGTTCTCGAACAGACAAAGCAGAAACCAGATAAATCGCATAAGGCATTAATCCATGTTGATTTGCCATTGCTAACATTTTTGCAAATGGTGGAGCTAGAGGAAATAACGAAAGCGTTCTTCCCAAAGTCGTAATTTTCGCATCTTTCTAAAATTTTAAATCATCCTCAAATTGAAAATTATTAAATTTACCTTCCCCTCTACGGTCAAAGCACCAAGTAATGTCAGTCTTTTTTCCGCTGCTTCCAATTGATCAGAATCTGGAGGAGTTGGAAATGGGAAATTCGATACTTTGACAATATTCATCGACTTTAGATGAAGAACAAGTTGATCTACAGGCTTGTTTAAAATTTCTGGATTTGAAAATTTAACAAAATCTTCAAACATTGGAGAAGAATACAATCTATAAGCATGTCCAGCTTGAACACGACCAGCACGTCCTGATCTTTGTTCTGCACTTGCTTGGGAAATCCAATGAACATTAAATTGAGAAACTCCAGTAATCGGGTCATAATCTCTCCTTTTTTCTTTACCTGAATCCACAACATAACGAATATTCGGAATAGTTAAGGAAGTTTCGGCAACATTAGTAGCAATAACACACATTCTTGTTCCTTCCGGAGGCAGTTCAAAAACTCGTTGTTGTTTAACAGATGAAAGTAAAGAATACAAAGGAAGACAATACAATGGAGACATACCCAGAGGTGGTGGAGGTAGATTACCAGAAAACAGTTCTAATTCATCCAAATCGTCATCCAGAAGAGCACAATCAGCAGTTCCAAGTTCTTCAAAATCAGCTTTTGTCTCATCACTAGAATGAGAAGAATGTTCTACCGATTTTCCACTCAAAAGTTTCTTAGCTTCTTCAGAATAATTTGATAATTTAACTCTTTCTTTTTTCTCCAATTTCTTCTTATTCAAATGGCCTCTAGCTAAAGCTCCTCTCATAGGATATCTTGATGTCAACAATTTCAGCAATCTCTTGACTTCATTCTGACCACTCAAAAAAACCAGAATAGCTCCATCTGGAAGTTTTTCATGGATATTACAGACCTTCTTGTAAGCAGCTTCAAGGTAGTCCTCCGGAGTTCGTCTTTCAAAATGAATTTGAACTGGGAATTGTCGAGCTTCGACCTTGATTACCTTAGGAGTCAACTGAGGAAATAAACGTTTCTGTGTAAAATCCGCCAATCTCAAAGTAGCAGACATGATTATCAACTTCAAGGGGAATTCTTTTTTTGCCCTGAGAAAACAGATCCTAGAAAGCAAACCAATCAAGACATCAGAGTACATAGATCTCTCGTGAGCTTCATCAATGATAATGACTGAATATTTCGAAAGCATCAAGTCCGATTGTAGTTCCTTCAACAAAACACCATCAGTCATGAAGAGGATCTTTGTTTCATCTGTCCGATTACCTTCGAAACGGATCTGAAATAATAAAAATCAGAAGAACTACAGTAGGTGTGAAAATTAACTAAACCTCACCTGAAATGACACTGTGCTTGGATCATTAAGTTCTTTTCCCACTCGTTCAGCCATGCTCATCGCAGCGACTCTTCTTGGTTCGGTAATGCCGATTAGATGCCCATTAGAGGTGTATCCGCATTCGTACAAAAACTGTGGAATCTGGGTAGTCTTACCCGAACCAGTTTCACTACAAACAATCACGACAGCATTCTCGTTGATTGCTTCAACAATTTGCATTTCTTCAGCGAAAATAGGAAGTTTGGATCTCTTGGCTTGGATTTCTGGATCTCTAACAACAGGAATATTCTTGCCTTTGATTTTTGACAGAATTTGGAAGAATTTATCCAATCTTTCTTTCTTAGCCTTGACTGAAGGGTTTTCTTCTTGAGTTACAACCGGCTTCACTGTAGGTTTGTCTTCAACAACAGAGTCATCAGAAGACTGATTTGATTCTTCCTGCTTAATTTCGACGGATTCTAGATTGTTCTCTTCTTCGTCATCTTCGGAATCAGTTTCAAAGTAATTTTCTTGGATTTTTTGGGGCTTGGCATTAACGACAGAACTGGCTACACTTCTAACCTTCTGTGGGAACACTGGATCTCTTTCTACTTCCAGTCTGGAAAATTTTATATACGAAATTGGGTGTCCTATACGAAAACTCACCCTGCTTTCTTCACTTTGTCCTGTCGATGAGCAGTCGAGACCATTCCTTCAATAGGAGCATCAAGTTGATATTGTTGAAGGTCTTTGAACAAGCTTTCCAACTGGAAAAATTGGAAATTCATGGGAATTTAGGTAAATATTACTTACAGTTTGTTTTTTCTCCTTTCTTTTCTGAATCTGAGTCAGAGCTTTTTCTTTTTTCTTCGATATCTGCTTCTGCAGAGCTTTGGCTACTTCTTCTCGTCGTTGTTTCTTCTTTAAGTTTTCCTTTTTCTCGGGTAGGATCTGAGGTTTTTCCTTCTTCGGTTTCTTCCTAGTTCCCGGCAATACGAGTTCTCCTCCTCCGGTTGAAGCAGAATATCCATCGCTAGAAGCGAATTCAATAGTCACTGGAGTTGGTTCATCCTTTGCTTTTCTTTTTTTCGTTTTCTTTTCCTTGTTGTCAGGCATTTGATCCTAAAAAACAAAATTACAGGGAAATAACGAGATGACATACTAATATGAATATGAATTTAGGTATGTTCTCTTTAAGGATATCATCATTAATAGTATAAAAGATAAAAGGACAGGAATATAGAAACAAAGAATATAAAGTAGGAAGAATTCAGAAATTGAGAAAAATGAAGAAATCGCGACTATTCACGTTCGGACACAATTCTCCATCATATTTCATATATAACCTAAAAGACCTTGGTATCCTATATCTTTAATCCTTGAATTAAGACACAAACAACAATAAAACGAAGAGCTTGGGGCTGGAAAAGTTCAAAAATGAAAGAAAAAAAGAAAATCATGATTATTCACATTTCGAAAAGAATTTTTCCACTACATTTCATATATAAACTAAAAGACCTTGACACCTTCCTTTCAGAATCCTTCAGTTAGGTTATGAAAAATAATAAAAAGAAGGATTCTGGAGCTGAAAGGTTTCAATAAGGGAACTAAAATGAAGAAGAAATGAGAAATAGCGGTCATTCACTTTTCGCCAAAAATATTTTTCTGTCACTTTCCATACAAAAATTAAGAAATCCTACTTTTCTTCATTCAGAATCCTTCAACAAACATGTATCTTCCTCGAATATTATTCAGAAGAATGGTCTCATGCTTACCGGTGAATTCATCCTGGAGAAGGCTATCGACAAACTCAGAAAATTTCAAAACTTCAAAATCCCCTGTTCCTTCGAAAGAGTTCCTTCAATTTTGTGCCAGAAGAGGACTCAACGACAGAATTAGCAGACTTATTGCTGAGATCGAGGTTGGTTTAATGTTTCAGCGGAAAATGGATATATGAAAACATAATTATTAAGGTGATGCAAGAACTTTCACACGAAGTACCCATGTCGTTGACGGATTCGCAATGGTTGTTTTTGCTCAACATCAGGGACGTTGTGGAAAAAGAGGCTTTCATACGATCCATTTACTACCAAGAATTAAATCAAAACATGATAAGTCAATGTAACGAGTCGATGAAGTACGAAAAAGGAAAAGTAAGGATTTTTGAATATAAAAATTTCAATTTTATTGTGTTTTTAAGTCCCAAATTCCTTATTTAGCAATACTTCTGTTATGAAATTCCTTAATTAGGCTTATTTTTCAGTTTTTGGAAGAAAAGCAGCGAAGATTTGATGCTGGTGAAGTCGTGTACGGTCGAGGATTCTACGACTACATTGATATCAGAGGCAGAGAGTTTAGAAGTAAGTCCTAGTTTTATTTCCCGACAATGAAGTCGTTGTTGTAGGTTTTGTGGACAAGATGTATGGATCTAGGATAGTCACTCAAGAGAGATTAAATGAAAAAATGCCTCAGTTAATTGTTGATTGTCGGTTTCTTCTGAAGAACTCCGAACGAAACATTTGTGCCTTCATCAAGTAAGTTTTGATTTTAAAAAGTATCGGAAAAAGATTAATTTTTTTCACATCCGATGTTCAACTAATGAAAGTAGAAAAATGATTAATCTGATAAATTGTTACGAAATCGACTTTTTAGGTAATTCTAAAGTTTTCTAAAAGTTCTAAGTTTTCGTGTTGAGACAACTTTTATTTTTCTGCAATAGTGTGATTTTTAAATTCCCGCACAATAGCGAGTTAAATTAGAAAACATAAATTCGACAATTTTCGAACAAAAACCCGTTTTTCTTGTTTTTAGCTAAATTCCAAAAATTTTAAAAAAGTCCTCCAAATTGACACTGAGGTTATTTTGCAATAATAATTATTTCAAATTTTCACAGTAATAGAACTCTAATATTCCCTTTTTAGACAGGTGAAAACTGTCTACGATTACAACTGGTTCAACCCTAATCCTTTCCGGATGTCGATTGCGAATCTCTACATGGATGATTTCGTAGCTAATCTAGTGAAAAATAATTGGTACTTTTCCATAGGCCCTCCATCGACTAGTTCATTGACGACTGATCGGTTGTTGCCCGATTTCGATCTTGCTGAATTCGACGATTTGGATGAGATAATGCCCTTCAATTCTGGAGACAGCACAGAACGTCATATTTTCGCTCCGAGAATTACAAGTCGAGGAATTCGAAGTGTCCTGGATTCAGGAGTCAAAAACGACGAAGTGGCTTTCATCGCAAAAAATGCCAAAAGATATCTAGATGATGACATCAGTAAGTTCAAGGCTTTCGTAATCTGTACAACGAAGGACGACAGCACTCATCAATTGATCTCCCCGAATATCGCTGCTGCAGATGACGGATTCAATGCTTACAGAATACCTATTGAGAAATACGTCAAATGGGAACAAGGAAGGAAAGATATAAGTTTCGCCAGAGTGGCAAATATCCTCAAAGATGTCTACTTGAAGGAACTTGGGTGGAAGGATGCGTTTTTGAAACATGTTCCTGATTGGCATTTTACCAAAAAAGAAGAAAAACCTGAAATTATTGAAACAAGAAAAGCGAGAGAACAAAGAACAAAAGTAAATTATTTTTTAAATTTTAAATTTTTGATTACTGTGTTTAGGTCCTCAAAGAAGCCATCCAAGAACTTCGTTTCCGGAAAATCTCCTTCCAGAAGTCGGATTTGAGAAGTACACCGAAGAAACCCCGTACTCATAGGTACTCCAGAGAAGAACGAAATCGTAGGAAGTTAGAATTAGGGAATTAAAATTTTTGTTAAATGTCTTTCACCTGAGGAAATTCGAATTTCGCCAGGAGGCGGTTCGAAAGTTTCTCAATACCCTAAGGACATGAAATGAAAATGTTGATGTTCGAGTACTTTTAAGGACTTTTGAGATAATATTTGACTGCCTCGAGTCAAAGTGCCGAATTTGGTCAGTAAACATTTCAAAGTAGGTACTTTTAAGAAAACAGGAAAGAAGACTCGAAGCTCAAGAGGCGTTTCAGTTTCAATTTTGCTCCGTGCCTTGTCTGTCCTCTTTCGTATAAATAACAAATTGAATCCAGGTCTGTTTTATAATCACTTTTGACATGTCTAGAAGTTTTTAGAATGGAAAAAGGATTTACTTTTATATTACGGATTCCGGAGGATTTTGGAAGTTTTTAATTTTGGCCCAGATGAAATCTAAAGAATATAAATTTCGTCAATGTTTAATTATTTGTAGTGCTCTAGTTTTGGCATTGGAAGCGACTGATGTAAAAATTGAAACTGGAGACACTATTTCGGGAGTTAAACTGCCTTCGAATTCTGGACTCGATGACGACACTGGGATTCAGAAGAGTCTGGAAAGTGAAGTCGAATCGTCCACTTTGCTTCCTGGGGAAGGAGTCAACGGATGTCTTCTCAGATGCAAGGACGACCACATGATGAAAGTTGGTTTTGCAGTAATTAGAGTCTTATTAGGAATTCCAGATTTTAGTGCAAAGTTCTGGAATTTGAAAGTTTTTAATTTTCTAGAATCTTGGGAAATTTAAAAAATTTTAAAACTTGGACTTTTTGAAAGAATCTAGAATACTTTTAGGAGCTTCTAGAATTTTAAAATTCTATTGGAGATTTAGGCTTGTAGTGGAAGATTCTGGAATCTGAAGGTTTGAATTTTCGAAAATGTTACAGGAACTTCCAGGACTTCCTCGAGTTTTGTTAAAGCTTGTTTAATCTTCTAGAATTTCACCGAAAGTTTTGTGGAAATTTCTGGATTTTTTAGATTCATCTTAAAAATCCCAAAAATTAATTAATTTCTAGTGTTTTCCAGAAGACCTTTCTGAAGTCCAGAATTCTGAAAATTCATATCGAGACACTTCCACAATGATGTTTATTTTTAACTTTTTTGTTGTAAAAATTATCACGAAATTGTCTCAACACGAATTTTCAGAGTTTTTCGTTCCAGATGACTTTGGGACTTCTCCGCTGGATTCTGTAGAATTCAATTTTCATAAAAAAGTAACTTTAACTTCTTCAAACATCCTCAAAAATTAAAATTTTTCACATTTATTTTTGAATTTAACGAAAATCTAAAAACTTCCTGTTTGGGTTTTTTCGAATCTATAATCGTCGAGCCAAATCCCCAAGGTCCAAATTTTCAAGGTGTAGCGAAAATTACTTTCATCCTCAACATTACGATTCCAGCAGCTTTTGATTGTTCCCATTTCTATTCTGGTCAATTGCCCAAAAAAGGGAAAAACGGAACAAAGGCCAGGAAGTACCCCAAAAGCGCCAGCGGCATCATTTTGAAATTTTTAACCTTGTTATCGAGAACCTGGGGAATTGACCAAAAAGGAAAATTATGAAAACTCAACAACTTTACAAATTTCTTCAATTCTAAAAAAAATAATTTTCCTTCAATTCAGAAAAAATAATTTTTAAAATTTAAAATTTTTTAAAATTTAAATTTCTTGTAAAAAGTAATTTTTTAAATTTAGATTTCTTGTAAAAAATTACTTTTTATAAAAATTGATTTTTTTATTTAGAAATATAATTTTTTACATTGTAAAAGTGATTTTTAGATGGATAATGAATGGTCTATGGATTTTGCTTTTCCGTTGATTTCACTTCTGAAGACAAATGGAAGTGTCGAAGCTGCCAAAGAAAAAGCAAAAAACATTTGCGAAGACAACGAACTTCTGGATTCTTGTCTGAGGTCCTGTAGTATCACTCTAGAAAGAAAAATCCTGAGATTAGGGTTGCAGCCCTGGAGGCATCTGTGTCGGAAACTGGAATGTAAAAATTGCAATTTCTATAATTTTAATAATTTTGGTTTACAGTACTCGTGACTCAATTTGACTGTTGGAAATCCAACATTGATACCTTGACACTTGGCTGTTATTTAGAGTCCCATAAACTCCGCGAATCCATGGAGACTCTTACTCACAACCAGTCCACCAGTGTCGTTGAAGCCATCTGCAAGGACATGAATATTCTTTCCATTTGTTCCATTGAGGAGTACTCCAAGTACTGTGGCGATGTTTCAAAACTTCTTTTGATTAAACTTTTCCAATCCAGTCGACGTTCAATCACAGAGATGCTAAAGATCAAATGGCCAGTTTTGCCTGAAACCTGCAGCAAAAACATCGAGTATTACAAAGAAGAAGAAACTCAACTTGCTTATCTCAACAAAGCTCCTGGGGGATTTATTTTCATTTGGATCATTCTAATTTTAAAACTTCTTCTAACATGTTGAAGAAGATAATACATATCACGGTTACAATCAGTGCAAATAAATTTGATAAATTAACTATGATACAAAACCGACTCCAAAGTAGTAATAACTTTGTCTATTTGGTCCTTGGTGTTTTCTCGTCCGAGAGAGAATCTGACTGTTCTCACAGCTTCTTCCGGAGACCTTCCTAAGGCCAGCAAACAAGGAGAAACACTAAATTCCAACTAAAAAGAAATTACTAAATAAATAAACCCACATTATCGTATCCGCGTGACAAGCAGCTCCAGTACTTGCTGCAAAAGTATTTCGACATTTCTCTAGTAGCTCTCCTGCAGTCATCTTCATGTTTGAAAAAGTAATACTCGCAGTATTTGGAAGTCTTTCAGAACGAAGATAAAACGATTTTGCTGACAACTTTTTTAAAAGTTGAGTTTCCAAGTAGTCTCTGATTTTCTCAACCTCATCGAAGGAAGAAACATTTCGGATAGCGGAGTCGATAGCCACACTCAATCCGGCAATCATTGGTAGATTTTCCGTGCTTAAAAAGTAGAAGATTAATTACAATATTACTGGAAAAACCGAACATTCTGAAGTTGTCCTGAAATGAACTTCCAGAACTTGCTCTAACCTACAGTAGCTTACTTAACAGTTTCGATTCTGTAATCATTTCATAATCAATCGTAGTATAATAAATAGGAATATCGTTACGAAATAATCTCGAAACGAATTTCTAGAAGTTTTTTATAAACAAAAGTGTTTTACAATTTTTGTTTTGTGGTGGTTATTCCGCAACCTTATACAATTTCAGTTTTGCACCTATACTCTATCTCAATAGATCTGGGAACTTCTAGATCAAGACTATATAGTACAACATCCTCAGTTCACCTTTAAAAGATAGTAATTATATATAAAAGTATTCATAAATGTTAAAAACCATAACTAAGACCAAAATACTCTAATTTTTGCTTTTTTGAAATCAAAAATTTACCCGGATCTTTTTCCTCCTTCTTGTCCACCACCATAAACTAGGGGATGTTCGAGTAGCATGGATTGGATATTAGAATTTGTGGAAATCATGGCAGCAATGGCCGGACCTCCGAATTTGTGACCAGTGACAGTAATGACGTCGAAATTGTACGGCTTCTGGAGCGGAATTCGACCAATGACTTGAGAAGCATCGCTGTGGAACACCGGCTGAAGGCCGTTTCGAAGATTATTCGTCTTCATTTTGTAGAATTCTAAAAAAGTGTAAAAATAATGAAAATCGGGATTTACCAAACATCTGATTCACAGGTTGGACGACTCCGGTTTCGTTATTTGCGTACATTACAGTGATTAGACAACTTTCACTCAGAATATCCTCGGATAGAGTTTCGTAATCAACAACTCCGAATTCTTTCTTGATAGGCAAATAATGAATAGCTAGAAAAAAAACTTTGATGTTAATTCATAAATCAACCTTACAAATTTTATTTTGTTCCTCCAGATGCTTCAATGGATTCAGAATCGACGGATGTTCCATTTCTGAAGTGACAACATAAGGTTTTTTGTTCAGTTGTTTCCAGTAATTTTCAACACTCATGCGGATGACCGTATTGTTAATCTCAGTGCCTCCGGACATGAACACCACGAACTCTTCATCAACCCCGAATGCATCACCAACTAGTTTCCTATATCCTTTCAGTGCTTCTTTAGCTTTTAAACCTGGGAATCTACGAAATTAAAGTAATTATAAAAAATTGAAAAACTTACCGACGTTGTGAGAGCTACTCGGATTTCCATGGAGATGCAAAACCTTCTTGATCTCTTCTACAGCTTCGGGACAGATAGGAGTCGTTGCATTGTGGTCCAAGTAGATGTAATCATCTGAATCTAGCATTTTGGAATGAATTTGAGGGAAAAATAAATTCAAAAAAATATGATTCAATGTTGTTAGAACCGAAATCATTCTATGCCATTGATAAAGCATCCCAACACGAAAACTAGCGTGGTATTTGCTTTCTTTTCTCTCATTTTTGTCATTTTCCACATTTTTTTTACAAATGAACTTTTTATTTTACTTTAGTTTTATCATTTTTACGTTGATATTATTATAATTAAGGTCATCCTGTACTGTTGACAGAAAATCCCAACGCGAAAATGAGCTTGAGGTTTTCACTTTTTTCTCTGATTTTTTTCGTATATTTTTTACAATTAAATACCTTTTTTATTTTTATTTTATTATTTTTACCTAAATAAACCTTTATTACGTGATTTCTAGTGATTTTAATATATGAGAAATTACTTGCAACATGGTTTTATGATTTTCCGTTATTATTACCCAATTGCTGATTTTAGTGATGACGGCAGGTCGTTCTGCATTAAGCGCTGGACGGAAACTAGCCCCTGCTGCCGTCAACAATCGTACTCAATCGCCGTTCTTCGTGTGGCTTCGTGATAAGCTCCTTGCAGTCCATCGACGAAACGACACGCCGCCCCCGGGGTTGCCGAGTGAAGACGGAAAGGTTTTTTATCCCCAAGGAAATTCAATAATGAGTCAACGTTTTAGTGTCATTTCCACTATCCTCACCGTTTCCCGAATACACAAGCTGCTCGTAGTCCTGATCCAGAGAATCCACCGTGTCTTCCTGGTGGAGTCCATCATAAGCTATATGAGAACTACTACCTGACTCGCGATGGACGTCGTAGTGTAGAACCTCCTCCGAAGCTTTACCAAGCAACTTCTGAAGGACAATATGGTGCTTTTGCTGATGTTGACAAGACCCCGATTGAGTACGTTTAGCAATTTAGCAATCAGCTTAAATTTCTAACTTTCAGAAAGCCCATCCAAGCTGTGAGCAAAGGTCCTGCTGAGAACTTTGGGTTGAAGACCCCAACACCGGGTTTCGGTTACGAGTGGAAGCGGTCGATTGAAAACGAACAGCCTTCCCAGATTCACGATGCTAACCTTGCGGCTGTGACCAAGTTTGACAAGTACGCCAAGCTGCACTGATTCAGGGTCCAATAGGTGTAAATAAAGCGATTTAGAAGAAGATAGAACTTGTCCAGAGGTTTTAAGCCTCTTGCTATCTGACTTTGTTTTGTTTTTCACTTTTTGTTCAATTTTAGCCTCTGTCAAGATGCGTCCGACCGTGGTCGCTCTCGGTAAGCACTTTGGTAACTTGGGCAAGGTTTGTTACCTATATTTAATATTATTCCTAAATGGGAGTTTCTAGATGTATGGTGAATATCGCTTCGCCCTCTCCCCCAATGAACAACAAGCTTGGAAGGGACACCTCGATCAAGCCTTTGTTCGTGTCTTCCGTCAATACGTCTGGCGCGATTGGTTCTACTATGTTCCCACAGCAGTCGCCTACTACCTTGTCTATGACTGGGCTAAGAAGGCTAACTACCAAAGCAACCGCAAGAATCCTGAAGACTATGTTAATGATACCTAATTTTGAGGTTCTGTCAGGTTAGATGTGTTTTTTCAAGACTAGTCGCAGTAAGTTGATTGCTCGACTGAGTTTATGCTAGAATAAAATTTGTCATCTCCCAACACCCACTTTGAACCCCAAGGGCTCTAGTAAAATATAGAGTTTAAGAATTCTTGAATGTGATTGGTGTTAAAAACTAGGTGAGGTAACAATTGCCTATGACTTAGGTCCCCAAAATAGCGAACCTATAGATTTCATTTTTTCGTGTTAGCATCACGAATTTGGTTTTTAGAATTATCATAAAATCCACCTCTTCTCGTTGTTACTTAGTTATTGCAATATATTTTGCAATTTTTTTTATTTTCGTACTTAGATGTTCAGGTTAAAAATCATATCTGGTGACAGAAGTTGATCAACTTTTAATGAGTCATGTCTACGTTTGAATCAAGAACTTGAAAAAAGCTCGAAATATACAACTAGAAAGTTAAACGTTTTGATTATCTATTCTTATCGTTGACAAGCATGAAGTTAAGGAACCAACTATTCAGAACTACTATTCATTACTTTATTGCAACTACGGTAATTGATAGATTCAGCAAATATTCTTTAAAACGTTGATAAAATACATTATAATACGTATTTTAAGATAAATTTTTTAATTTCTAAAGGTGCTGATCTAGATACCCTTCTAAGATTTTGTTGTTTTTAGATATAATACTTAAAAAGTGATATTTTTGAAAGTAGTTTTAGTTGATGATCAGTTCGGGAAGTGACTTTCATTATTGGATTTAGATAAAATTACTTCCTGCTGGATAAAAATGCATCTATAGAACTATACTACAATCTGCTGACGATCTACCGAGTTATTCTCTAAAGTTCAAGTACTTTCAGTACGGAACGGACAATCTCCCATTTCGTTGTCTGTGAGAATCCTATCTAATTTACATATCGAATATATTACTTACTTGTTTATATAGATTCACCCGTAGATCCGACATGTGCTCGACCGGGAACTTCCTGGGCTCTAAGAAGTCTTCGAAACTCCTGAGATTCTGGGATATCCCGTTTCTAGTTCTTCGCAGTGACAATCAACTCCAAACTATTCCCAAACCCCGAAATCCACCTTCATGTATCAACCACGGATTTGTAACAAATTTTATTGTCTTACAGAAAAACAACAATGGGTTTAGTAACCGCAAGATTGGACTGGGCTAATAGGCGTCGTTTTGGTGATAAAGAAAGGGGACGCCAGATTGCGTTGATTCCTGTTGAAAAGATCAAAAGAGGTCTACAGTTTTTTGGATGAGTACTTCTCAGTTTTCAGATTCACGGTTCAATTACACAAGTTTCATTTGAATTAGGATGTTGTTTTGGAATTCAAATAATTAGGAAACGAAAAAGCGGGGATAGAATAAAATTAAACAAGGCAGACATGGCCCAGGCAGTTTCAATCATTGGGATCTGATTGATTTAATTATCGCCAGCCGGGGCATCACCACCTTGGCCTCCACGTCCACGACCTCGTCCGCGACCTGGAAAGAAAGAATTAGTAGGGTTGTAGAGATGAGGATACTCACGTCCTCGACGTCCACGCAGGCCATCCCCACCAAAATCTCCTCCGTTACCACCTTCTTCACTGCCGCCTTCACGACGGAATCCGCCGCGTCCACGGCCTCTTCCTCTTCCGCGTCCTCTGCCACGGAATCCTCCACGACGACGCGGTGGACCGCCTTCTCCGGATTCCAGTTGGCCGTCCCCTCCTTCTTGACCTTCACCGATGTCTCTGCGGGTTCCACCGCCACGACGGAATCCACGTCTTCCACGGAATCTACGTCCACGGCCACTGGCGTACTTGGACCCTTGGACGTTGGTGCCTCCGGGTCCGGTAACATTGAAGGCTTCAACTCCTTTTTCTCCTTCAACTACATCAAATTCGACTTCTTCTCCATCTCCAAGAGATCGGACAGCTTTTTCCGGATTGTTCTTCGAAATGGCTGTTTGATGGACGAAAATATCTTCGTTATTGTCGGAACGATTGATGAATCCATAGCCATTCATGACATTGAACCACTTTACGGTTCCCTTGACTCCCTTGACAATGAGCTTTTTTTCTTTGGGGGCTTCGGTGGTTTGGCCCTCCTTGGGTCCGCTTTCAGTTTTGTTGTCTGCCATTCTTACGGCTTTGGTGTTGAGAATCGACGAGGCTGCAGATGGGAATGCACTCGGATATGCGGACTTGATGGAATGAGTCCCTTGACTTTGGTGACTCGGATCTTACGAGTTGCTGAAATCAGGATCATCATATAAAAATTAACGCATCACAAATCAACAAAAAAGATCGTGCTTGAGTCACAGTAAACACGAAGAAGATAATTAAAACGATTAAAATCGATAAAATACAGCAACTGAGATAATTTTTATCGGAAATCGTACGCACGCGATGACGATCGAATATTTTAGGGACAAATGACGAAACTCATATAAACTCAGAAAAATCAATTTTACAAAAAATAAACCACCGAATTTTGCATCAATTTACGCAAAATCACGAGTCTAAACGAACGACTTTAAATTGAGACGAAAGTAGTTTAAAAATAAAGATAGGAACACTTGTTTAAAAATCGGCAAATCTGGATTCGAATGTCGCGAATTCATAGGCCTACTCTGTCCCAACATTTACTTTCATTTTCTGGTTCTCTGTCGGCCATTCCACTCAAACCAAGACTGACTTGACAGAGAACTCGGTCTCTCTTCCTGGGGACCTAGCCACCGACAGTTTGTCCGTCATTCCCGTTCTTGGCGCCAACGGACCAGCTAAACATTATCGGGGTCACTGCCGCCTGTGCCTCACATTATGCCGGATAATTTGGCCGTTTGCTGTCTAGAGATAGAAAACGACAAAGCTTCCTGAAAGTCGATCGGTAACACTACTGATCGGCTTAAAAGGGGGTTAATCGATCGGACAGGGACTCGCGGACAAAGAGCACTTGAGGTTTAGGTCCGTAACGGCTAATAAATCACTCAAAGTAAACTAAAGGAATATGCACGGGATCGTTGCTTCTTGCCATCGAGAGGAACTTGTCCGATCCCACACAAACAAGTCGGTCAAAGTCGCAATTCTTGCTTCTGATCACATCGAGGGAATGACAAAGAAGGTGTAGTTCCGTAAACAGGCCAAGTTCGTCACAAATACGACAGTCGGTAATTTCGAAAAATCAAAACAAAATTCATATATCACTAAAAAAATAAAAAAATCATATCATTTCGAAATAAAAAATTCATATATCACTTTGAAAATAAAAAATCATATATCATTTTGAAATATTAAAAAAATAAAAAATTCATATATCACTAAAAATTTAAAAAAATAAAAAAATCATATCACTGAAAATTAATCCAATTTTATTCATTTTTTTCTTTAAAGTAATTTAAAATTACATTTTTGTAAATTTTTAATTTTTTAAAAAATTCGACATTTAAATTTTATTTAACCTTTTCGTCGATCGGGATAATCCACGAAAATAATAAATTTAGGATTATCTTTTTATAAATTTTTAATTATTCTTCCGAAAGTAATTAAACAGATATATTTAATAAAAATGAACTATATAATTGTTAATTTTTTTATTAAAATTACTTGAGAAAAAAATTTTTTAAATAAAAAAAATTAATAAAATTCAAAAAGTTTTTTTAAATAAAAAAATTAATAAAATTAGAGAATTTTTTTGTAAAATTAATAAAGTTGAAAAAAATCTTTTAAATAAAAAAATTAATAAAATTTAAAAAATTTTTTAAATAAAAAAATTAATAAAATTCAAAAAGTTTTTTGTTTATAAAATTAATGAAATCCAAAAAAAATTTTATTTATAAAATTTCAGATTTTTCTTATTCCTCCTCCAGAAAGCCATTTACCAAAGAAAAGTAATGTATTCTGGAGCCTTATTTGGAAGTTTATAAAATATTCTATAATTCGTTTTAAATCTCGAATTCCAGTAAATTTATTTTTTTAAATTTGCTATTTTCTTAAAAATTACCTTTTTCAAATCACATAATACTTTATTTTTTGTAATATAATGATCTCTGAAAAATGAGGATTTTTGCAATTTTATAATTTAAATTAAATTTTATAAAAAAATTTAAAATTTAAATTAATAAAAAAATTTAAAAATTTAATATTTGAAAAATCAAAGTATTCACGATATCTACCGTACCCTCTGGAGTGTTTTTGATAAAAATAAAATTTTTACAAATTAATTATTTTCTAAAATATGAAATTAAAAAAATTTTATTTATAAAAACCTTCAAAATCAAAAAATCAAGTAATTTATTTTCTAGCAACTTTTAAACCATCGGTAGCTTCAGTTTTCAATGATAAAAATCAAAATTAACATTGAATTTTATCGAGAAAATTCATTTTCAAAATTCTGAATCTGAATTGTTTGAATTCTGGGATTTCCCAAAAAATTAAATTTTTTAAACACTTTTTCCCAAAAACCCTTAGTGCTTAGGACGTCTCGAAGCGAAAAGCGCTCGCTCTTCTCGCTTCCAAACTTGATTGACCGTGTTCTTTTCTTGATTATAACGATTTTTTTAATTACTACTTATTTTATTTCAGGTGATTGACTTGGTAAGCTGCCACAATGGCTGTCATCAGTAAATTGACGCCATCTGTAGCTGCGTTGGGACGATGCACCTTGGGCAAACTCCGGGCGATGCCGGTTGCTGGTTTGTTTTTACTTTTCCACCACTGTTAATGGAGGATTTGTCTTATAGTACAAGCACAACGTCAATCACATGCTCATGTCTTCAGAAAGCGCGGTGGTCAATTGATTGTCAACAGAATCAAGGATGTTTCTCATTTCTACCTTATCGTTCTCGGAGTCGGGCCGTTTGTCATTGCTGCTGCTCTTACCCACATTATTTTTGGTTTGTTTTTCTAAGTTTACAACCCAATTCACCTGCTTCTCTTCCAGGACCTTGTGAACTGAAAGACTACCCAGAAGAAGGCCCTCCACCACATTACTGGCAATTCGAGAGAACTCCTCTTCGTCAACTTTTTGCCAAATATTTCGGAGTCTCCGATATTGAACACCATGAGAGAAACTTGGCCTACTTTGAACGGCAGTCAATTCTGGGTCGCTGGCGTCGTACTGATGAGCGAGTCAGACATTTACAAGGAGAAAGGGCCGATTACAAGGGTTACTATTACATGCCTGTCTCTTCCCAGTGGGTCGAATACGGCAAGTACATGGCGAACAGGATTCAGAACCAATACGAACATCATGGTTACTACAGTGAATAGACAAGAATGTTTTTTAGGAGCTCAATTTTGGTCATTTTTTGGTTGTAAATAGTATAACCTGGACTAATTAATGAGATTTCTTCGATCAGTTGACTCTGTGATTATATTTGAATACTTTTACCTAAATTTTACTGTGGCATTTCGATTTCAGCTAATGATGTAATGATCTCCTTAACCAGAAAATGGAGAGCCCCTATCTTTGTGGGCATTGTTTTCTTCATTTTTGCCTTCATTTCCCTCGTATCGAGGACCCCGAATGCTTGTATAGAATCCGTTCCCGAATCTCCAGTTCGGACTGAGTTGACGGAAACTCAGTGTCTTATCGAGGGAAGTAAAAAACTGATCTGTCTCCGTGACGACAAGGACGTATATCTTCCTTTCGATAAATTCTTAAAAAAACAATTCGATCTGACTGGGAAACTCCTCGCTAAAGGAACACCGGAGGAAAGATTCGAGTACTATACAAGTTACTCGAAAGTTAGGGTTCCTGAGAAATTGGATTACTCTAGTGATGGACCATTCGGTCACTTTGCTGGTTACAATGTGGAAATGAGGGACAGAGTGAGATGTATCAGTGCTGAACACGGTAGGTTTTTAAATAATTAATATTCTTTATAGTGTTTTTAGGAGTTCCGATGTCGATTCAGTGGGATAATGTACCGTATTTCTACCCTATTCAAATTGCGCAGTATGCCCTTCAACATTACAGTAGGAGTAAAACTGATGCTCCTCCGAAACAAGTAGCCATTGAAGCTGAATTTGATCGGAATTCGAATCTTTTACAAGTTGAGAATTCTGCGGATGGAGGTGTGAGGTTAAGTCTACATCCTGAAGTTGATTTCATTATGGTGTCCTTTTTCTGGAAGCCGAAAGACACTTCCGCTGGTTTCTCGGTTGTAGTGAGGGAATTACGGCTTAATAAGACTCTGATTTTGAACTACAACCATGTGGATGACAGAAGATGTGTATGGGCTGAAAATACTGGAATCAATGATGACTATAATGATCCAGTTGAAGAAAAAGAAGAACAAAAACAAGACGAACTTATTTTTTCATATTCTCTTGGATCTAATCCAATCACGAAAGACTTTACGAAAATCACGAGGGATATTTTAGTTGATGCAACTAAAGCTCTGTCTCTTGTTCAGATGCTTCCTCCAAACAAGAAAGATTCAACGACACCTGGAGGATTAAAAATTGGGGATATTAGACTCATTAGTTTGCAATTCAGCGGCGCTTCGACGTTGAGAAGGCCTATTCTTCAACTAACGAAGGATCATAAGGAAATATTTTTGAGAACTGCAGAATGGTTTGTTAAAAATCAAAACGAACAAGGAGGATGGCCGGTTCCTGTTATGAGGTCAATTGCGGATAATAAACTTGTTCTTCCTGCTGGTTGGCATAGTGCCATGGCTCAGGGTCATGCTTTGAGTGTTCTGACTAGAGCTTATCATTTGACAGGAGATTTGAGATTTGTGAAATCCGCAGAACATGGTGTGGATTTATTCAAGATTTCTGCAAAAGATGGAGGAATAACAAACAAGTTATTTAATCATGATTGGTATGAAGAATATCCCACAACTCCAGGAAGTTTTGTTCTTAATGGGTTTATGTATAGTTTGATCGGACTTTATGATTTTTCAACATTGGAGAAATACGGTAATGAGTCGAAGATATTATTCGAAAATGGTCTAAATTCCTTAAGAACCTTTTTGCCATTATATGATACTGGATCAGGGTCGATATATGATCTCAGACATATGGGTCTTAAAACTGCTCCAAATCTTGCTCGATGGGATTATCATGCTGTCCATATTTATCTTCTCAAGTGGCTAGAAACAATCACGGGTGATAAATTTCTAGGGGAAGTTGCAGATCGATGGATTGGATATGCTCAAGGAAAAAGAGCAAAGCATAATTAATATTTAATTTTTATCTGAAAATTACACAAAATAAAATAATAAAAATTGAAAAATTTAATGATGATGAAGATGAGACATCAGTGGTGGTTCTGACGTCATCACAAATAATTTTTTTTCTTGATCTTGGTTTGGTTTTGAATTTTATATTAGGACGGGATTCTGTCATGATTACGGTCCTGCAGCGAGTCCTCTGATTTATGTTGAAGTACCCAGATGTGGGAGTTGTATCTTCTGTTTCGGGGAATTCAGAAGAATTGACTTTTTGATTTGTCTTAGAATGGAAATCTGCACTAATTGTTGATGTTATATTCGATGGTGGATAACTCGTTGAAGTCGTCGGTGGGATGTAAGGATCTACAGAAACCGAAGGAAGAAGTGGATTACATGCCGATTCGACTGAAAGTAATTTTTGAATATTACTGTAATACAGAAGTTAAGTTTTTTTTACGAAATGATCTCGACACGAAATTCTCAAGATTCAGGATTTCAGATATTGACTTCAGAATCATGGTGTTATGAAAGTGAAAATTACGAAACCGTTTCTGTACGAATTTTCAGAATTTCGATTTTTAAGTATAAATTCTAGAAGTTTTTGCAGAATTTCGAAGACTTCCAGAAATCTCCACCGGATTCTGGACGATCCTAGAGTCTTACAAAATTCCGAATTTTTAGAATATGATTCTTGTTGAGACAATTTTGATAATTTTTATTTTTAATTTTCGGAATAATGTCATTCTAAAAGTTGTTAGAAACTCACTTTGAGACAATTTCGTAATATTTTTAGTTTTTAATTTTTGGAATATGATCGAACTTACAAGGATTGACGAAACAACAACAGATTTTGTGTCCGTCAAATTCGATACACCGGGAATCAGATTTCTGGGCATATATCATCATACAGTATCTGTAATAATAATTGTTAACAATTTGTAAAGTATCTACTACCTGTACACTTCGTCGTTTAGGTGCATGTGAACACACTGGTACCCGTTACCGTAATCGTCGTCAACAGTGGAGTCGTTTATGAATTCTTCATAAAAATCACTAATTTTTCTTTTTTTTCTAGATTTCCCTTCAGGATCCAAAATTAAATCTTCTTCTTCCCAAGTTAGTTGAACAGGTCTGATGTCGATGTATTCTTCGCTTCTGAAGTCATCGACGAATTCCGTAAAACTTGGATGCGGATTCGTCGATGGATTAGTTTCTTCATGGTAGAGACAACCGATGGCTCCTGGAGCGCATTTCAGATTGTCACATGTCACTGGAGTCACTGATGACGACAGAGATAATTCTGATTTTTTGGATTTGATTAATCTGGCGAGATTCGAATGACTCAAACTACAACAAAATTTGAGTTTTTTCGAAGTAAAATTTTCAATCAAAAGACTGTGGGTTCTGATTATGTAATTCAAAAACTGCTTATTAAAGTCATCAATATCGATTTCCCGACATTTAGGAATATGATCACAGAACGAATAAAATGGATTCTGAAAAAAAAATTAGTTTTTATAAAAATAAAATACGAACACTATGTCGGTCTTCGTAATCTTCGTAATCTTTAAGTAAAATTGAAGAATCCACACACTCGTAGATTACTGTAGAATTCCTTTGGAAAGACCTTTCTGGAATCGGAAATTCGAAATACCCACAAGAAGTCGATGAAGTCGGACAGAGCGATGGATTCCTCGAGCGGAGGGTGTCTGCCCGTCCACTTCGACAGTACAGCTGCAATTCAAAAAATTACTAAATAAGTTATTCCAATAGTATGTTTAGGTAATGTCTAGAATATTCATATCTTGTAATTTCTGAATTACTATCCAAAAATGTTATCAGAATCATTTTTGATTTCAAAAACCAGCTTCAACAACATTCTTGGATAGTGTCCAGGAAATTAAAAAATAAGGAATTTCTAAACACTATCCATATTTTATACTTCAGCGGTATTCTAATTTTAAAACCCAATTCCAAAAACAAAAGTGAGATGTCTAGAATAGTGAAAAAGAAAAGCATATAAGCACTATCTAAAACTACTATTGGGGCAATTTGTTTTTCTCAAAAACCAGCTCCAATAGTATCTCTAAATAGTGTTTATAATTCCATTTTTTTACTTCTTAGTCACTATCCACAATCTCTATTAGGACCGTTTCTAAAATTATTTTATCAGATAATATTTTCCGTAAATTTTGATAACATCGAAAAACTAAATTTTTATTTTTTTGATATTGTCCAATTTTCCTGAAATGAATGATTCTCAATCCCTCACTTTCACATTATACGGCGCCACCGGCAATCTCCCTCCATCGGCTAGATTTAACAAAAAGAATAAAAATAATAATTTCATTAGTGATAGTTTTCAATATCCTCCGCTATATCTCAGACACCGATCCGTAAAAATTAACCGGGACCATCGAAAATATTTGTTTTTTTCACTTTACACAGCTTTCTCAAATTTTCTTAAAAATTTAAAAAATGAAATAAGAATATACGTAAACAGGTGTTTCTGGAAACGTCGATAATCCAAAAAATCAAAAATCCCCGGAGGGCTAATGATTACACAGAGCCTAATCCCGGGACTTGTGCAAGACCCAGGAAATTAGCCTAACTCGTGTTCTCTTTGGTTTGTCCACAAAGTTGTCGTCGGCTTTTAGTCGTCACTTTTGCTTTTGCTAGTTATCCCCACTCATCCAAATGGAATGGAAAATGACCACTGGTCACTTTTCCCGGCTCCAATAAACACAAATAGCCTTAGGCATTCCAATAGGGGAAGGCAAAAAAGAAAAATTTGTCAGACAATTGACCGGTCAATGTCCAAACAATAGATCAACTCGATGACAAAAAGAGATCAAAAGTAGGACTAAAGTAAAAATTGCACGTTGCGCGCAACACCGGGACAGGTCGAGAGGTTTGAAGTTGTTTTTTGAAATAACAATTTCTGAAAATTTTTATTTTTCGTATTTTTTAATTTTTAAATAATAATGTAATTTAACTATTTAATATGGTAAATATCGTAATTTTCGACTATATAAAATAGGAAATTGAAAAATTTAATTATTCATTTTGAAAAAAATTATATTTAATTAAATTTAAAAAATTACAATCATTGAAAGAGAAATACTGTGGATTTTTAAATAATTTCTAATATTTCCATTTTAAAAACACCATAAAAGATATAAAAAGCACAATAATTGGAATAAATTTGGCGAAATTGCTCTTTTTCGGAAGAAACTCCCCTTGCGGGTTACAGCCCCTCTTGACCCTCTCTCCCGACTCCAACAAGGCTTTCTTAGCCCCTGGCCAGGCATGAGGTCCTCGAATTCTGTAAATGTAACTAGGAGTAGGGGACCAAATCAATTTCCAAGCCAAGTAGGGATCTCTCAAGGCGATTTTCCAAACAGTAGGAGTGCAATCGATCAATTTCGAAAGTTCGTCCATGAAAGGAAGATAATCCACCTGGATCGTGTGTCTTCTGGAGCAGATATAGCGCTTTTTCATCGTTTCCTGTTTGGATTTTATATCGTTCAACATCCCAATTTTGTTCGGCAACTTGGATCTGCCTAAAAATAATTATAAAAAAGTAAGACTCAAAATTTAAAAATTGCAAATCTCGACACGAATTTTCAAAAAATTTGGATTTCAAGTCGTTCCATAAATTTCCACTGGATTCTGGAAAATTCTAGAAGCTTTTATGAAACATTGAAAAATTTGAGAAATTTTTAGTCAATTCTGAAAATTATAAATTCTCAAAAATTTCAGGGATTTTTATGAAATTTTGATGATTTTTATGGAATTTTCGAAAATTTGAGAAATTTTTAGTCAATTTTCAAAGTTATAAATTCTGAAAAATTTCAGGGATTTTTATGAAATTTTTACTGTAAACTTGAAACTTTTTGGGATTTTATATTATTGCAATTATACAGATATTTATTCAACAAACTCACCTGATAAAACATCGTAAAAGACCCTTGACTGCATTTCGGCGATCGGCATGATTGATCCCAGAGGCTGAATCATCCCAATGACCGCGAGGGTGTTTTTGTGAGCTAACTCCGGAGGATACATGTATTTATACAAATTAACCTTGTTATTTTCGACTGGGATCAGGTTTCCGTTTTCAACCATGGGGAAATTGATGGAGTACCCTGTGCAAAGAAGAACAACATCCACTTCAAGAATGTAAGAATCATCCACGAAATAAACTCCAGATTCCGTAAACGATCTGATTGCTGGTTTCATAATCACCGTTCCATTAGCTAATCTTGTTGGGATTTCGTCGTTTTGAGTCGGATGAGTCCTAAAAAAGGGAAATTTCATATAAACAATCGAGGGAATCTGTCTAAGATGAGTCAGTTTGATATTGTGATTTTCCAGAGATTTGCTGATAGTTTCATATATAACTTTTAACTCTCGAAGGTGGACAGGAGGTTCCACACCCTATATGACTCTAATTTCGAATTTTCTAGAAAAATAAAGTTGAAAAAATTTGATTTCGAAATCATGCAAGATTATGAAATAACATACGCAAAACCAAAATTGTGATCTATTTTAGTTTCTAAAAAGTTCTGGAAATTTGCATTGAGACAATTTCGTAACAACGCTTATTTTCGGTATTCAATATGGTTATTAATATAAAAAACAAACGCGATGAATCGGTGTTTCGGCTTCATTCCGTAAAGTTCGAGATTGAATTTATTCATTAATTTATATTCCACCATTTTGCTGAGCAGATTCTTCGGTATAAGCCTTCTGAACCATCCGAACCATCGAACGCTCCAGATGTAGTCGAATGGAAGTCCTTCGTCGTTCAGACGGTAACTCAACCAGACTCCTCTTCTGGAAGAAAGATAAACTTGTTTCGCGATTCTGGAGAGATCTACAGCAGCGTCTCCTCCAGAATTCCCAAATCCCACAACGACGACAGTTTTGTCTTCGAAGCCTTTGTGGTCCTTGTAGTCGTGGGAATGAAGAACAGTTCCTTTGAACTTGTGCTGACCTGGCCAAGGGTCCGGGATGTAGGGCTTGGCGTGATGTCCCACAGCGACGATCACAGCATTGAAAATTTCGCATTTTTCAGTATCTTCACTAAACAAGATAATTCAATTTCGAAATAAAGCCTAAAATCGCTCTATTTTCGAAAAATAACAGGTTTCGACACGAAAATTTGAAGTTACTGTTTTGGGATTTTTGAAAGTTTATTTTCGATTACCAGTGAGTTCCACCACGAAAACCTGATATTACTGTAAGTTTAATCGCAAACTTACTCGTCCAGAAAAGTGACTTTCCAGTTTCCGGTTTTTTCGAAGTCTTCGGTTCTTTCGACATTGACTACATAATGCTTGAATTTGATAAATTTTAATAATCCATAATGATCAGCATAGTTCTTAAAGTAAGTCAACAATACAGTATTATGCATAAAGTTGGCAATTTCCGGAGGCGGAGGGAAATCAGAATAAGCCGTCATTTCCTTCGAAGTATTGATTACTGTAGTTTTCATAACACTGGCCAAAGAAGTGTCTTTGATAGTTCTTTCTGATTCCTTGTACCTCCAGAGACCCCCGATGTCGTCAGTGGCCTCGAAACAGACCGGGATGAACCCATAAAGAAGGGCATGACGGATAGCAGGCAGACCAGAAGGCCCGGCTCCGATAATGGCCACTTTTTTCTTTTCCATTTTTGCAGATATTCGCGAAATTGAAAGTATAATTTTTATATAATCAACAATATTTAAAAAACAAAAATTAATATAGCTTTCTTCAGTTACAGTACGTCTGTCAATTGATTTATAGGGATTTTCGTTTTAAAAAAGCACTTTAATTTACGAAGTTTTAACAGAACAAATTTCTTCAAATAAAAAATCGACCAAGTTTTTACGTAATTTCGACAGTTTTCTCCTTTTATAGAGACATATTTGTTTAGAAAAAATCAGTGTTTTTTTATTTTTTAAATGCTTAATTTTTGACGATAATTCAATTAAAAAACCGTCTGGAAGGTTATTAGAGAACTGGATCTTGAGAAAGAAGATGAATTTCGAAGGATTCGAACCGATGAAAATACAAAAAAGACCTATGGGATTGTGACGGAAAACAGAAAATTAAAAATATTAAATCTAAAAAGATATCATTAATCGTGGGAGAAACTTACTTTCAAAAACACAATCACACGACTTCAGACAGTATCGGTTCGCCCATCTGAGAAGACAAAGTATAACACTATCGAGTCGTTTCCGAAGTGAAATTAGCAATATATAACTTAGATTTACAATTAACTACGTCCGATGAAAGTACAATTTTATTAGATGAGAACCGTCACCGATTGGCTGACTTTCAAAAAGTCGTAGGAAAGTCTCGGATTTCAGCGAACTCTCGGAAAACCGAAGACTAAATGGTCAGACGACTTAAAGAAGATTTATAATCATACATGGCCTCGTCAAGCTCGAGATAGTAAACAATGGAAGGTATACTATGAACCGCAAGCAGAAGCATTAGACATATATTAGATACTGTATATTTCATTAGTCATATGATGTTTTTATTTTGAAAACAATTCGGTAAAGCGCTAAAAGTACAACAATTTAGAAATGAACAATTCCAAAGGCAAAATTGCTTTTACACAATTGATAAACTTAGGAATATTCTTCGAAAAGTGAAGATCAAAGTAGTAAAGTAAGCAATGGATGCACCGTGTTCTGCTAGAATCATAAGCACCTACACTTAACGAGAAGTATAGTCTATAACAAATAAATATATCATCGGTCAATGACATTAACTACAATCATCAAAAAAATTCCACTAAAATGAAAACAATCATCAAATCAGAACAAAAGAACCGACTGACAGTACACAAGCCTTTGTGATAAGAGAAAAAACCCGACTCCAAGGTAATTAGAAAAACTGTCTTGGTCCTAGGTATGTCATATTTAGAAAAACGTTTTTCTTCTTTATTTTTGTATTTTCGACTATGTTGAAATTCCACTATATTTACCCCACTATTGACTTTTATATTAGATGTCAATTGTAATGTAATTTTGTGTATTTTTCGCTTCTTCATTCGGCTTGTTTGGTTATATTTCAGAATTTAAGTTCGTTATATGTAATTATCCTTTTAAAACACCCCTGCGTTCTTCATTGATGTTCCTCTCAGAATAACCACACATATTCGACGACTTTGATTTATGAAATACAAATAGAAGAAACGGAGTAAATAGGAACAAATAGGGAACAGTTTCAAGTAACAAATTGTAACGAAATCAATTATGAATCACGTCTTCGTCTTCTTTCCTTGGAACGAGATCTAGAACGTCTTCTGTCATTTTTAGGACTAGAAGACGAGTGTCGGCGACGAGGACTTCTCGATCGACTTCTATCTCTCAAATATTCATATTCTTTTCTACGACGTTCGTCTTTTTCTTCCCGTCTTCTTCGATCTTCACGGTCCATATCCCGTCGTCTTTCAGCAGCATCGCGATCATCTTTCTCATCCCGTCTCCTATCGTCATCTCTATCTCTGTGTCTCCTTTCCCGTCTTCTGTCATCATCTCTGTCTCGATGTCTTTTTTCTCGACGTTCATCCTCTCTATCTCTCCTCTTGTCATCCTCACGACGTTCATCCTCTCTATCTCTCTTCCTGTCATCCTCACGACGTTCATCATCTCTATCTCTCCTCTTGTCATCCTCACGACGTTCATCATCTCTATCTCTTCTCTTGTCATCCTCACGACGTTCACGGTGATTTTTACGGTCTTCTTGTCGAGGAGCTTCTTCACGGACACTTTCTGGTTCAACCTTGATTGGAATCGGTAACGGCATTCTAAAATAAAACCATAGTCACAAACGTAAAAACCAAAAACTTACTTATTCTTCTTTTTTGGGGGTTCTTCTTCAGAAGCACTGCTGGTATCAGAACTAGTACTATCGCTGTCAGATTCTGAATCAGACGAAGAATCACTGCTGCTATCACTGCTACTACTACTACTAGAAGTAGAATCCTTACGAGACCTTTTGGATTTCTTTTTCTTTTTATTCTTCAACTTAGCCTTCTCTTCCTCCTTCTTAATCTCTTCCATAAGTTTGTTGATCTTAGCCATCTTCTCTGCAGCTTCTTTTTCTTCCTTCTCGGCTTCTTCGTTATTTTCTGGTTTTGTTTCTTCACCTGGCTTCTTCATCTGCTCAAAGGAACTTCCCGGTTTATATTTCTCATCAATTTTGAGAGCGTTGCGAAAACGATCACGACCAACTTGTGCCAAATGTGCTCTTGAATGAGAATTACGATCATCCAGCTCATGCTCTAGATCCATTTTCCCAGCTTCAAATTCCGCAAATAAGAGTTTTCTGTATTCATTCACCTTGGCTATTACTTCATCTTCGGGGAATCCTTTTTCTTCCATCAGATCTTCAAATTCTGCGCACTTGATTTCAATACGACGTTTGTATTCATGAAGTAAAAGATCCTTATTTGGTCCTTTGTTAAGCTCGGCTTCATTTTTTTCCATATCCGCTTCCGCATTGTATTCAATTTTCTGTTTGCTAAAAAGCAAACTTGACAGATTTGCCTGGACATAGCCGTTGGTGCCAGAGCCACGAGCTGTCGAAAGACCGATACCGTTATACATTCTGTCTGAAAGTAAAAATTGACATAAAACAATCAATAATACTATTAAGTAAATATTTAATGGTTGATAAACCACAAAATCGACAAAGAATACGGTTAACAAGATAATTTTCTTTTGATAATCAGATGGCAGTTATTTTATTACAATTCGTAAGCATCTGAAACACGTTTGGCCAAGGAGTCACACTTTGTAAGTTGGGAGAGATAAGTTTTGAGATCTGAAAGATGACTATTATTGATTTACACGAAAAGTGACAAAACTAACCATTCTTGAGCTCATGAGGAGTGAACATCAGACTCGTTTCAAAACCATCACACGTAGCGAGTTTTACCAATCGTTCAAGAAAGTCACTTGTCTTCGGGGCATCTGATATTCCACCTAGCAAAGCTTCGAGAAAATCAGGTTCTACGCCAGCCGAGAAAATTGAGCCAAAGTTGGACGGATTCAACGTCATGAAATATTCGACAAGTCTCTTCGGTTGAAATTTAAGAGTGCTGAGAGCAACAACGAGATCCATACTTGTCTGAGCAGGAAGAGGTAGAGGTTCGTCGTCCAATTGGACAACAAATGAAGTATCGGTGATGGAACTTACTCCACTGTCCACTGGAGACGAGCTTGAGCCGGCGTCGTTCACCTCTAAATTCGACACCAGGTCTTCAATGGGAATCTGCTTCATTGGTTTCTTCGATTGGACATAAGGCTTCTTTTGTAGCAGTCGGAGCGGGATAATTGGACGATCGTGCTGGAATTGAAAATTATGAAATAATATTTGCTAAATATCAATCGATAATACCGTGATTAAGATTTTGTCAAGGAAATCCGCTGCTTCCCGGTTCTTCGGCTCTAATTTCAAAACGTGTTTCAGATCTTCTCTTGCCTTAGAGTGAAACCCAAGATGATGCATGGCAGTGGCACGTCTGTAGTACGCTTTAGCTGTAGGGCTTAATTTGATGGATTCACTGGCGTCAGACATGGCTGCTTCATAACTAAATTAATTTTTCATATATAAATTCTCTGCAAAAATGACAAAAACTCACTATTCAATCTTCAGAAACGCTTGGGAGCGGTTAGACAACACCACATGGTCCAGATTCTTCGATAGGGATTCCGAATAATACGAAATCGCTTTGTGGAATCGTTTCTCCTTGAAAGCTTCATTGCCTTTAACGCGGAGGTCCTCGGCTGATAGTACAGCGAGATCTTCCGTAGTCATACCGGTAGTGAAGAAGTTCAAGAAATTCAAGGAATTAACAAAGTAGGATTGGACGTAACATCACCGGGAAAAGAACCTCGTTTCGTAACAGTCGCGGGCTGGCTGCATTCCGCACGTTGCGAGACACATTTGATTCCAAATCTTCAAAATGATGTAACCCTCCATCCATACCCTAAATTTTTACTTTCCCTTTATTTTTTAACTTTCTAACTACTATTATTTTCCAACGTGGTAATACTACTGTATTCTAGTCCACGAAATATCAGAATTCTGTTTTAGTGAGGATTTTGTCGAGATAGGAACATTTCTTGTTACACATCAGGTCGAATTGAGTACACCACGTTTCCGTTACGTCGCAATAAGTAGCCTGGAAATTGACTTTAATTTCATCATATCCGTTTTGTTATTGATTTACCTCTCCGATTTCGTTGATTTGTTCGAGAAATGTCGCTATTTTTCTGAAGAATTTTCCACTACCTCTTAGGAGAATCCGAGTGGTTGGCCAAAACCACTGAATACTCCGTTCAGCTATGGCCGTAGTTGAAAGTTCTAGGTAAGATATCATAGAGCAAGTCCCAAGGATGAAGATAGTTAGCTTGACAAGAGTCTAAACGAGATTTGATAAGTTTTGAATATATGGGATTTTTTCAAACTGACTTACAGGATGCTTGGAGGAGTACTTGATTGCCTTCTCGAGAAGGATGACCAATTGATGAGTGATGAAGACCAACAACCAGAGGATATTGTTGATGATTTTTAAAGTTTGTTCCTTTCTAAATTCCACCAGTTTCCGAGTAGCCTCTTCTTCAGAATCGCAGTTGATTAAATGCTTCATAGATGCCGATGATGAACTCTTTGTAGCTTTAGCAGAATGGTAAGAAGAAGATTTTAGATTTTCCAAGGTATGAAGACGTTCTTCATCTTCACTACTGGTACTGTAATCTCCATAAAGTTGTTGAAGATCGTATTCCCTCTGGTTCTTGGAAATCATCTTTGTGATTTCCTTTACCAGCTCTCCAGTTTCCTTCGTAGGTTCAAGATCTCCATCAGTGACCGTTAACTGACTCAGATTCTTGGATATGTCGTCTGGGATCTCCGTGTAGGTAATGTCTTCAATACTAGGGCATTCTGGGACGTCATCTTCATGATTTTCGCGAATCCTGAAACTTGTATTTATCCTTGTTCCGTGTTTATTTACTTATCTCTTGCGAATTTTCCTTTTCCTCTTTGTCATTGAATCCTTCTTTTCTGCCATCCAGCTCCAGATTACTGCGCAACGTCCGTGTCCTGACCGTCGTGTAAGAATATAAAATAGCGATGAATTCCCCGTGTTGTATTTAAATTTGCATATCTGACCTTCCATTTCCAGAAACTTGGTGTATGATATCAGCTTGCCTGAGCTTCTGTAGAAGACAGCTACATTCCAGTCTTGTTTATCACGCAAAAGAGCAACTTCAAGTTTGTGTTTGTTCTAAATTTTGATTAATATTTTATCTTCAGACAAAAAAAGAACGTATTGCTCAGAAATTTACCAAGAAGGTTAAACATCGAGCATCAGATTACCTCAAAATCATGGCTTCTCCGGAAATTGAATCCCAATTGGAACCCCTTCGTGCTGCTGTCAAAGCCGCTGGTGACCTTGTTCGTCAATTGAAGCTTGATGGAGCTCCGAAGAATGACGTCGACAGAGCTATTGCTGAACTCAAGGCTCACAAAAGAAAACTTGAGGAAACTGAACTTTCCTTGGCTCCGAAAGAAGCCTTCTTTGATCGCTACAAGATGGAAGACTTGTTGAAAAGAAGATTCTTCTATGACCAATCCTTTGCAATTTATGGCGGTGTCTCTGGATTGTATGATTATGGCCCTATGGGATGTGCCTTGAAGTCCAACATTATCGATGTTTGGAGAAAGCACTTTATTCTTGAAGAAGCCATGCTCGAAGTTGAATGCTCTTCTCTGACTCCAGAACCTGTCCTGAAGGCCTCCGGCCATGTAGAGCGATTTGTGGATTGGATGGTTAAGGACGTCAAAACTGGAGAATGTTTCCGTGCTGATCACTTGATCAAAAATCATGCAGAAGCTTTGTTGAAAGACAAGAAGACTCCTGATAACGTTAAGGAAGAGTTGGACGACATTTTGATCAAACTTGATGGATTCAACAACGAAGACATGGAAAAAGTCATCAGGAAATTCAACTTCAAGTCTCCAATTACAGGAAATGATGTAACGGAACCAGTTACTTTCAATCTGATGTTTCCTTCTCAAATTGGTCCTACTGCTGATGTTAAGGCTTTTCTGCGTCCAGAAACTGCCCAAGGCATTTTCATCAACTTTAAGAGATTGTATGAATTTAACCAAAATAAGTTGCCATTTGCTGCTGCTCAGATCGGAACAGGCTTTAGAAATGAAATTTCCCCACGTCAAGGCCTCATTCGAGTTCGTGAATTTACCATGTGTGAAATCGAACACTTTGTCGATCCTTCTGACAAGAGTCATGCAAAGTTTTCCAAAATTGCTGACATGGAAGTGAATCTATATTGTGCTTGTGACCAAATGGATGGAAAAGCTTCGAAAATGATGAAAATTGGCGATGCAATTAAACAAGGAATTATTAATAACGAAACTCTCGGTTATTATATGGGAAGAACATATTTGTTTTTGGTTTCTATTGGTGTTGATCCAGCTAGACTTCGTTTTCGACAACATATGAGTAATGAAATGGCTCATTATGCTCAAGATTGTTGGGATGCTGAGATTCTGATGTCGTATGGGTGGATTGAATGTGTTGGACATGCTGATCGTTCTTGTTATGATTTGCAACAGCATGCCAAAGCTACAAAAGTTAAATTAATTGCAAGTAAACCTCTTCCTGAACCTAAAAAAGTTACACAAATGGTTCCTTCTTTGAATATGGCAGTTATTGGAAAACAATTTAAATCTGATGGTAAATTAGTGAGTTTTATTTTTTAAATATTTTAAATTTTTTTGCGGATTTTTAGATCAAAAGTATTATTGATGATTTGGAAGGTGATGGTGTTAAAGATTTAGAAGAATCATTGAAAACAAATGGGTCGTATACTGTAGAAGCTAATGGCAAATCATTCACCTTGACGAAAGAAATGATTTCCGTAAAAGAGCAAGAAAAAACACTGCATGTTGAAGAACTGGTTCCATCTGTTATTGAACCGTCATTTGGTATTGGAAGAATTCTTTATGGAGTTTTAGAGCATTCTTTTCGTCAGCGTGAAAATGATGAACAACGAACAGTAAGTTTTTTAAAATTGATAATTACAATGATGGGTTTTTTAGTACTTTGAGCTTAAACCATTGGTTGCTCCATACAAGTGTGTTATTTTGCCGATTTCTCAAACTAAAGAATTGGATCCGATTGTTAACATTGTTCGTGAGTCGTTGAGTAAGAGTCAACTTAGTCATCGTGTTGATGATAGTGGATTATCCATTGGTAAACGTTATGCTCGTACTGATGAACTTGGTATCCCATTTGCGATTACTGTCGATTTTGAATCGATTCAAGAACCACATACTGTAACTCTCCGTGACTTGCCTTCTATGTTGCAAGTTCGTCTGAAGGTTTGTTCATTTGTAACGTGAGTATTTAAGGGAATTGGAAATTTATAGGTTTCTGAAGTTGCTGAGACGATTGCTGAACTTGCTCGTGGTTCTTTGACTTGGGAAAACGTTACGAAGAAATTCCCGAAATTTGAAGCCAAGCCAGATGATAAGTAAATCTTTATTTTTTGTCATTTAAGTAAAATTTTATTTTTATCAACACTTTGACATTTACATATAGTGACACCAAATTGATAACATGGATGTGTAAAGAGAAACGGTAAATGGAACTTAATTCGTTGAATTAAAAAATACTGAAAAATGGCCTTGATCGAAAATCAAAAAAATTAAATTTTTTTGGAAACGTGAGAATTTCTGTTTTTAAATTTTAATTAAGTTGCAAATTAAATAATTATTTAAAAATGAAAAATATTTAATTATTTTTTAATTTAAAAATTTTTTAGTATTTTTTAAACTTTTTTGATTTTTGTGTTTTATGGCTGAACATGTGATGATTTGATAGACTTTATGAGACAACTCCCCTCTGGCAATAGGTGGACGATATTCTTCTTTTGATTTTTTATTTTCGGTAATTTCTATTTGATAAGTATTAAAAATGAATTCTGAAAAAAATTGAAATGACCCTTTTGAAGTAGAGCAAATAAGACGACGAACTAGATGTTCAATTTTGATTAATTACAAAAAATATTCTTGAATATAATTGGGTAGTTTTGCAAGAAACTCCTCCTCTTTTTAGACATCGAATTCAATGAAATATTGGTTTATCACTATTTAAAGGAAAATAGAAAACAAGCCTACATCAATTGATATCATGATTTACATTATTTTGATTTTAATTTTTGTTTTTATTTTCGAACATGTTTATTGGAAAAGAAGAAATTTCCCTCCAGGACCTATGCCATTGCCTGTCTTGGGAAATACACTAGCTCTGGCCATGAACCCCCCAGGGTATGAGCCGATGATGAAATGGAGGAAGAAATACGGTCCTGTTTTTACTTTTTGGTTCGGCAATAATCCTTCTATCTGTGTTGCGGATTACAAAACGATCAAGGAAACTATGTTTGAAGACGGAGAGACGTATTCTGGAAGATCGACTTTGGATGACTTGATTAAACTTGTCAGAGGTGGTCATTACGGTGTTGTTGAGACTTCTGGCTGGCTCTGGAGGGAACAGAAAAGATTCATGCTTCATACCTTTAGAGATTTCGGGATGGGGAAGAACCTGATGCAGCAGAAAATTTTGGATGAAGTCGCCTACTTGATTGAGTCTTTGAAAAACGCAGAAGATTTAGAAGCTCACAACATACAGTATGACATCGACAGAGCCGTGGGATCCATCATTAATTCCTTACTGTTTGGATACAGATACGAAGGGGTGGGTTTTTCAAAAGAAATATGATAGTGTTCGAAAAATCAGAAAGTAGACACTACTCGATATTTTTGTAAAGAAGAAAAATTCGGATGACGTCTAAAGAATCACAACTTTAAAATTCCATAGACAATAAAATGACTACTGAAACGGTTTTTTTTCAAAAATCAGCTTCAGTAGTAATTGCGGATAGTGTACGAAAAATCACAATTTCTGGATTTCATAGACACTATTCAAGATCATTACTAGAATGGTTTTTAAAATCAAACTCCTGTAATAATGACGGATAGTGTACGAAAAATCACAATTTCTGGATTTCACAGACACTATCCAGGATTATTACTAAAACGGTTTTCTCCGGAAATC
This sequence comes from Halicephalobus mephisto, assembly GCA_009193035.1. Lineage (NCBI taxonomy): Eukaryota > Metazoa > Nematoda > Chromadorea > Rhabditida > Panagrolaimidae > Halicephalobus > Halicephalobus mephisto. Next base: position 364,827 of record SWDT01000012.1, on the reverse strand, counting down.
AATTTCAATTATAATTTTAAATAATACGCAATTCTTTAAACTTTTATGCATCATTTACTAATTGTTCTTGATTCTTTTGTTGTCTGAGTTTATAATTTAATTATTTAGGATAAAATTCAAGAATTTACTGAGCTCAAGACCTGTCTGACAAATCACATGCGTTTCGTGATGGAACCTCTGACAACAATCGCTATGACCCAACCGTTGACCTTGGGGAAACTGCCTGTTTTCAAATCACGTCTGGAGAAGCTCCTCAGCAACATGAACCAACTTTATGCCGTTTTCCAGAAGCAAATTGACGAACACAGAAAAAAAATAAACTTTGAAGACGCTGACGAAGATCCTTCTGATTTTTGCGAAGCTTTTTTGAAAGAAATGCACCGACGCGGAGGTCAGGACGAAGCTCTTCATAGTTTTAGCTTGAATCAGCTCCGAAACATGTGTCTGGATCTTTGGACTGCCGGTCTTGAGACGACCACAAATACCGTAGCTTTCGCGATACTGTATTACATCCGGCATCCGAGGGCCCAATATCTCGTCAAAAAGGAGCTGGAACAGATCATAGATTCCGACCGATTGATCACTGTCGACGACAAGAACCATCTACCGTATCTTAATGCTTTCATTTCAGTAAGTTTCCGATTTCAAACAATTAAGTTGGGGTCATAGACGTTTTATTCATTGACTTGAGAGTTGCTGACGTCAGAAATCAGATTGAGAACAAAATGACGAGATCGGAAACATAATCGAATCAAATTGTGAAAATGACACTTTTAGGAGACCCAACGCATGGCCAACCTTCTTCCAATCAATCTCATTAGGAAGACTACAAAAGACACTACAATAAACGGACATTTCATCCCCAAGGGATCCAGTGTGATCCCGCAAATAGGATGTGTACTGTATGATGAGGAAGTAAGTCATTGATTAGAAAAAATTCAGACTTTGGACCATTGCACTATTCGGAAAATTAAAAATCAAATTTTTTACAACTTACAAGGGAAGTCCACTTACTCGAAGTGGCCTTCTGAAGTCAGTTATATATCACTTTGAAGCGCTTAAAATGCAGATTCCAACTATGTACTTTATTTCTGCTGAGGGATCTTCTGAAACGAGATAATTTGGAAAATCACTAAATTTAAAATTGTTTTTTTCCATTTTTGATTACATTTCCGAAAAATAATTAAGCAGTTGTAATCAACGAGAAAAATATGCTTAATTACGAAAAGAATGATTAAAATTGACTAAATTTAAAAAAACGAATATTTCCAAAATTGAACCATCGAACCTCAACTAGCAGGTAAGAAAATACTTACGTTTTCCCAATTTTCGATATATGAAATTTCATATATTTTATTTCCTTATTCTATAAAAGCGCTCAGCAAAAATTAAACACGGATTCTGAATATATATCTGATAACCTACAAAACCAGCTATAACTCGTTTTAAAACGCCGCTTCGAATAAATGCACTTCCCTCGTGAGTTTTGGTGTCAATTTTTTTGATTTTTTAGAAAAGTTTTAAAAAGTTTCAACTTTTAGTAGTAACTAAAAATCAAATTATTTTACAAATTAGAAAAAAAAGTTTACAAAATAATCCCAATATGAATTTTTTGATTTTTTAGAATTTTCGAAAATTCTAAATTCCAGATATTATTTCAAAAATAATACTACTAATTTGTAATTTTCTACAAAGTGATCCTGACACGAATCTTTTAGAATTTAATGAAGTTCTAAAAATTCTTCGGATTTAAAAAATTTTTAAAACTGGAAAAATTTTCGTTTGAGATCTATGAAATAAGATTTTTGTTTTAATTTGAATTGACGTTATTTTTTGGAATAAGTAAAAATTCAGGTACTTGTATATCTGTAGAAAAATAGCGAAAAGAAATCAAATTACTTCCAAATTTGGACCGGAACAAAAAGTAAAAAAAAACTTGTTGGAAAAAGTCTCGAACGGAAGTTTAATTCTGTTTCTTGAGTAATTATAATTGACATTTTTCTATTAATTGAAAGAACTGGATTTCTCGGCCACCGATCACGAGACTACGTGAATATTCCATGTTTCAGATTTTCCCGGACCCGTATAGCTTCAAACCAGAGCGATTCCTCGATGAACAAGGAAATTTGAAAAAAATCGAAGAACACATTCCATTTTCGATCGGGAAAAGACAGTGCATGGGAGAAGGATTGGCAAGGATGGAGCTGTTCTTGCTAATATCTAACTTATTCAATCAATTCGAGGCAAGTTTTAAGTTTAAAAATTTACAATTTAGATTATTTTTAAAAAGTAAAAAAATTCAAGTCACTTCAAAATTTTATTTTCATTTTTTAAAATTTACTTAAAATCCTTTTTTTTGGTGATTTTTATGTTAATATATATCTAAAATTATAGAAAAACTTCTGAAGATATTAAAAATATAAAAATAAACAGAAAAAAAGATTTTTAAAAAATTTAATGTTTAAAAAGTTTTAAATTTCGATCGAAATTATTTTTTAAACATTTCTTATATAAAAACATACAAAAATACAGAAAAATCTCATAAGATTTGGATTATATAAAAATAAACAAAAAAAGATTTTTAAAAAAATTTAATATTTAAAAAGTTTTAAATTTTGATCAAAATTAAGTTATTTTTTAAATATTTCTTATATAAAAACATACAAAAATACAGAAGAGGTTCTGAGGATTCTGAAGATATAAAAATCAAGAGAAAAAACTGGATTTTAAACAAAGCTTTAATGTTAAAAAAATCAAAAATCATTAAAGAACTTCCGAATAAAGAAGTTTCTTTTCAAAAGTACTTTTGGACATGATCTCGAATCAACTCTAAGTAAAATCAAAACGGAGACATGATTTGTCTCATCTGCTGATCAGATTTGTGACAAGATTAAGACTAATAATAAATAATTTATCATTTTTCTGACGTTTTTCGTTTCAGTTTCTCCCTGAAGAAGGCAAGAACCTGCCTTCGATGGATAAACGATTCGGATTCGCTCTTCAACCTTATCCATTCCGCTGCCAGATCCGACACAGATACGGTCAATGACACTAGTTATCTCCGTTATTTATTGTTAGTCCCAGATTCGAATTTCCTATTTTTTATTTTTTGCGAATTACAGTATGAAAGTAAAAGGATGAGAAATTGATGCTGAAGTTTGTGCTTTCATTTTGTAGAAAGGAGGTAATTTATATTGAAGATTAATTGATGATGAAAACGCATGTCACTTTGTTGAACGAAAAGTTTTTTTTTGAAACTCGATGTGAAAAATAATTTTTTACTTTTTTTTACTAAATGTACATTCCTTGAAAAGAAAGTCATGTGTTGTAATTTAGTCCGAATACTGTATAGAAAACTGGAAATTCAGAAAAAAGTTGAAGAAAAAAACCTTTCGAAAATAATTGGATAGTAACCGATAAAAGCTTTTTTGAATTTCTGGACACTATCCAAAATTAATGCTGAAGCTGATTTTTTAAATATCCTGAAAATCCTTTTAATTTCGACTTTATATAGTATCTGCAGAGGAGGATAGATGGTTGTCTACTAAATGCTATTTCGAGTCATTACTGGAATTACTTTTTAAGATAAAAAACCGGTTCAAAAACAACGGAGATAATGTTCAAAAACCCGACAATGAAAACTTCTTGGATGTGGATCATGTTTTTTGAAGTAATGAAAAAACTACACTTGTAGTACTCTAGATAGTAACTGAGAAAAGTAAAATTAGACAATATTCAAGATCACCACTATGGCTTTGGAGCAATGAGAAAGTTGTGTTAATGCCAATTGTAGATAGTGACCGAGGAAATAGAGAAGTAGAAATCACAGACACTATCCAGCATTACTAGTGGAGTGGTTAATTGCAATCAAAGAACAGCATCGATAGTAAAGCTGGATAGTATCTGTAAAATTTAAAAATAGGAATTTCTTAGACACTATCCAGGATTTCTACCAAGAGAATTTTCAATTATTCCGAAAATCGTTCCGGGAGCAAACTTGGATAGCATATGGGAAAATAGAGCTAATCAAGCTCTTGAATGGTATTCCCAGAAATTTCCCGCTACTCTGTCTCCCAATAGTTACTGATATCTGACTATTAAAGGAACTTCTTATCAAGTCCATCTTCGCTAATCATAAAAGCAAAGTCTCAATATAATCACTGAATAGATGAAAACAGTTATATGACGTCTCTATCCCAGACGTCTCTGTCCCAAAATCGGATACTTTTGTCCCATACCAACGATTTTAGTTCCATACCCCGACATAATGTTAACTTCGATGTTGTTCTCTCTAATGACAAGCGTATAGTTTCTCAGCAGCTCTTGGATAAGTTTTATTTCACTGGAAATAAAGCTTTCGTACATTTTAGGATTTTATTTTAATTTTTATAGATGATTAGATGCTCTAATTCCATATTATTACGAAATTAACAAAGTTTTGAAATATCAATCTTTCTACTGATGGATATATACGATTAAATAACAGCAGATCTACAACGGCAGTATGTGGATGTCTGTGAAAACTTAGTGATCGAAATTGCGATAGCATGTCTAATCCAGAAAACTAGCGAAATAGTTCCAATCAAAACTTATTCTACACACAAATAAGTACATTAAAACAACTCTAATGTACTAGATATATTATATTTAACATATCGATACAATGCATCGGTATCAACTTAATATATAGATTCATTGAATATAATGTATCTAATGCATCAAAACCGTTTTAATGTATTAATACATCATATACAATGCATCAGTATCAACTTCATATATAAATTCATTGAATACAATGTATCCAATACATTAGAATTGTTTTAATATATCGATGCATTATATACCATGTACTTTTTTACGTACATCGGTTGTAATTGTTCTTCATCATTTATATCGGGTTTCTGTAAATCTTTTCGATTAATTATCCAAGTTCGGCATAGAATACAAGTTCCGAATCACTGAGCGTTTGCTTACAATGCCATATTAAACTAACAAGGGAAGTGGACATAGTCGAATTGACCGTTTGAAATGAGTTATATGTCATTTTGTAGCTCTTCAAATACTCATTCAGAATCTGTATTCAATTTCTGCTAAACGCTTTTGTAGAATGAGAAAATGAGATAAATATGTAAATTCTCATATATCAAAAGTTGGGGAAACACAAGATTACCCCCTCGCCTTTTGTTGAAATTCGGCGACTCCATTTTGGGAACGTTCGTTTTCCACTTTAATTTAACCAATTTTAATAATTTTTTTGCAATTAGATGTATTTTTTGTACTAATTATAACTACTTCATTGTTTTTTGAAAAAATAATCAGAAATGCAAGAAAACTCAATCCTAAATTTCGAAATTTTCGTGATGATTTCGCTTTAGAAGATCGTTTGACAGAAATGGAATACAGATGCTGAACCAGTATTTTAAGAACTACAAAATAATATATAACTCATTTCAAACCAAAGCTTCGACTACGTCTACTTCCCCTGTAAGAAAGTCACGCGGTAATGTTTTGAATACAGGATAAGTTTTTAAATCATATCTAATAATAACGAAAAATATATTTAATGAAGTAATTGGATGTTTATCATAAGTAAACAATGTTTAAATTAGTATTTCTTCACTTTCGAATAAACACTATTCAGGACAGAAAACTCTGGGGCAGAAACGTTACACCAGGAAGTTAAACTGGCCTTGAAGGAATAATTTGCACCAAGAAAATCAATAGATCGATATTTTTTATACTTTTCTGTATTCACTATTTGGATAAAGAAAGATGTAATCTGTCATTTTTCAGATAAATTTCAGTCATTCGTGATAATTCTATTTCCTACAATAATGTCTCCCAATTACTCCACTTCCACGATCACCCAAACCCCGGTGATCGACATTCCCAAGCTGAGAACCATTCTGAAGGATGTTTACGACATTGTGGACTGCGAAATATTCAGCCTCACGGGCTACGACGACTTGAATTTCAGAATCGAACAAGTCAAGTTTGCTTCCAGAGTCCATCCGGATCTAGCCAAGAGGAAGGAGGATATCTTCATCGTGAAATTCACGAATCCAGTAGAGAACGCGAATCCCTACCTACTGGATGCCCAAACCCAACTCTCGAAACGCCTGAGGGAGGCAGGGATCCCAACAGCCGAAGCCCTTCCTACTGTAGGCGGGAATCTGTGGCAGCATGTCTACATGAATGATCAGGGCAAGTTTTTCATCCTTATTTAGTCCAATCGTAATCTTAAAACTATACTTCATTACGAGATTTTGATTGCGCTTTAAAATTTCTCAAAAATCATCACGAGATTTTAAAACTTTAGTAGCTTTCATGAAAGCTTTAAAAATTCCAGAATTTTCTACGATATTTCCATATTAAAGAATTAAAGTTTCAGTAAAATTACCAGTCCGTCTTTTCACTTTCCTACCAGGATTGATGCTTGAGAAAATCGGGTACAGTAATTCTGTTTATTTTCTTCTCGGAACTCTTCTGGCAGAATACCACAACGCTACACAAAGTTTCGAACACAAGGCCTACGAAGACCATTACATTTTTATGTCCATGGAGAACTGGGATCAACTAGAAATAGAATGCGAAATCCAATGCCAACAAGGTCTCATCACAGGCGAAAAACGAATCCAACTTATTCAAAGGGGACTAAGAGATTTGAGGAAGGATATTCTAGTCCAAAAAGATAAATTCAAACAAGGATTAATTCACTCTGATTTCAATGAAACTAATATCCTTCTGCAGAAATATCCCGAAGGAAAATATAAAATCACAGGATTACTGGACCTCGGAGATATTCATAAATCCTTGTTGATCTACGACATTGCAGCTCTTGTGCTCTACACTACGGTAGACGCCAAAGTGGACGATTGGCGATCTGTCGCGAAAAGCGTCATCGAAGGATATTCCACCAAAAGAGAACCCGCAGATTTGGACTACATCCTGGTCTCGATGAGGGCTAGACTAACTTGTTCGTTGTTGTATTCGTTGAGAACAGTGCGAATCAACTACAGGAATGAAGACCCAAGTTACATCTTGAAGATGCAAGAAAACGGATGGAACGTGCTGGAGAGATTAACTCAGGATTACGATAACGACACTGCAAGAAATGAATAAACTTACAGTATTATAATGTTTTTAAAAAATGTTATTCCGAAATTGTTTAAATACGAATTTTAAAAATTTCTTAAATTTTTCAAAATTTAATGAAGTTCTAAAAATTATTTGTGGATTTAAAAAATTTTAAAAACTGGAAAAATTTTCGTTTGAGATCTATGAAATAAGATTTTTGTTTTAATTTGAATTGACGTTATTTTTTTTTTTGAAATAAGTACAGATTCAGGTACTTGTATATCTGTAGAAAAATAGCGAAAAGAAATCAAATTACTGTAAAACCTCTAATAGACGGGCACCTTTTGGGGAACTTTGAAAAATAGACGGGCAGCACTTCTATTAGATATTTTACGGTACTTCCAAATTTGGACTGGAACAAAAAGTAAAAAAACTTGTTGGAAGAAGTCTCGAACAGAAGTTCAATTCTGTTTCTTGAGCAATTTAAAAAATGTGAACACAATTGTCTGTCATATTTTGTCCAAAACGATAAACCTACGAACTGCAAGATAGTTGCTCCTCTAGCAGCATTTTCCTTGTTTCGAATTTTTTCTTTTTAATTAATTTTATTGAAATATGAAGTTAATTTAATTTATCAAAAAATTAATATAAAAAAAATAAGATACATTTTGGAAAATAAAAGATATCGTTAGGAAACAACTATTGCAAAATTAAATTACGTTGTTTGAATTTCGTGTTAAAAACACTTCCAACTGTTTTTTAATATGAGATTTTTCTCATTATTTTATTACAATTTCGTAACATCTAATTATTTTTTTTCCTGTTGACTAATCTTTTAAATCTAAAACTTATTCAATTCATGTCGTTGTAACAGTATATTTACCGATGAGGATTTGCTTAAAAATATGTTTGTTTTCAAAAAAATTCTACTTAAAAAACATGTTAAGATAGAAAATTAAATTAGAAAAATAGGACCTGAAACGACAGCCTGAACATCAGGAAATGTGGAATACTGTAGGGCACGAGTGAGATCTTCGATTGTCTTGTGTAAGAGGATATATAATAATAATTATCTGTCTTATCGTGCTAGTGAAAGTTACTATTATACTTCTGCTTTCTACTTTAGCACTTTTCGTTAAAATTTAAAAATTTTTCAATAATTATTTAATTTCAAAATGGTCGATACGAATCAAGATACTCAATCTCAGAAAAATCGAAAGTAGGTCATTTAATTATTTAAAACTAGGCTAAATAAAAAGTTTTTTTTCGGCGGAACCCAGACGCAATTTTCAAGGTTAAAAAAATTCTTCATCATTTATCTCCAGATCTACGTAAGGTTTTCAAAAATTTAATAAATATTATTTAAAAGTATATTTTTTAAAATGATACATTTGTAAATAATTTTCAGACTAATTTTTAATTTCGTCATACATGTTTACCTAAAAATGAAAATTAAAACCTCCGAATAAACGTGAAATTCTCATTTTTTGTTTTTTATCATTACGGAAAAATCAAATTTGAATTTTTATTAGATGATGAGTTATTTTTATTTTTTCATCATATATTTATAGCCAAAATATATTTGCTCTGAAAAACAGCAAAAATAGAATCGAGAAGCTTAGGTAGGAGATAATCATTAAATTGAAACTAATTCAGAAAGCAATTAAAAATACTTAAAATAAAAATGACAAAAATGATCTATGAATTAACAGTTTTGGGCGAATTGTTGTCTGAGCACTCATAACTGCACCAAAATTGTCGATCTTATCATTGGACAGCGTACACATGATCTTGTCAGATCAATCGGCACGTGGAAAGTTAATAGGTCAATACTCCTTTATATCGTTCTGATATTCACTATTTGGAAAAAGAAAGGTAGAATCTGTCATTTTTCAGATAAATTTCGATCATTCGTGATAATTCTATTTCCTACAATAATGTCTCCCAATTACTCTACTTCCACGATCACCCAAACCCCGGTGATCGACATTCCCAAGCTAAGAACCATTCTGAAGGATGTTTACGACATTGTGGACTGCGAAATATTCAGCCTCACTGGTTATGACGACTTGAATTTCAGAATCGAACAAGTCAAGTTTGCCTCCAGAGTCCATCCGGATCTGGCCAAGAGGAAGGAGGATATCTTCATCGTGAAATTCACGAATCCAGTAGAGAACGCGAATCCCTACCTACTGGATGCCCAAACCCAACTCTCGAAACGCCTGAGGGAGGCAGGGATCCCAACAGCCGAAGCTCTTCCTACTGTAGGGGGGAATCTGTGGCAGCATGTCTACATGAATGATCAGGGCAAGTTCTTCTTCATCCTTATTTAGTCCAATCGTAATCTTAAAACTATACTTCATTACGAAATCATCTTTACACAGAATTCGTGACATTTTAGAAGATTTCAAAATTAAACATTTCAGATATGAGTTTCAGAATTTTTCAATGGATTCTGAAACCTCCTAAAAACTCCTACGAGATTTTAAAGTCTCCCGAAGTTTTCACTAGATTTCAAAAGATTTGAGAATTTTCTACAATATTTCCATATTAAAAAAGTAAAATTTCAGTAAAATTACCAGTTCGTCTTTTCAATTTTCTTCCAGGAGTGATGCTCGAAAAAATCGGGTACAGTAATTCCGTCTATTTTCTTCTCGGAGCCCTTCTGGCAGAATTCCACAACGTTACAGAAAATTTCGAACACAAGGCCTATGAAGACCATTATAGTTTCTTGTCCATGGAGAACTGGGATCAACTAGAAGTGGAATTCGAGTTTCAACTTAAACACGGACTCATCAAAGACAAAAAACGGATCGAACTTATTCAAAAAGGATTAAGAGATTTTAGAAAGGATATTCTAGTCCAAAAAGATAAATTCAAACAAGGATTAATTCACTCTGATTTCAACGAAACCAATGTTCTTCTTCAAGTTGCTTCAGATGGGAAATGCACGATCACAGGGTTGTTGGATTTTGGAAGTTCTCACAGATCTTTGTTGATCTACGACATTGCGGCTCTTGTGCTCTACACTACAATAGATGCTAAAGTGGACGATTGGCAATCTGTCGCGAAAAGCGTCATCGAAGGATATTCCACCAAAAGAGAACCCGCAGATTTGGACTACATCCTAGTCTCGATGAGGGCCAGATTAACTAGCTCGTTTTTGTGTTCGGTAAGGACTACAAGAATAAATTACAGGAATGAAGACCCAAGTTACATTCTGAAGATGCACAAGAACGGCTGGAAAGTGCTGGAGAGATTAACTCAGGATTACGATAATGACACTGCAAGAAATGGATAAAACCGCATTATTATAAAATGTAAAAATAGATGTTGCTTTTATACTGTCAAAAAAATGAATTTTTAAAGTTTTTAAAATTTCTGCTTTTAGATGTTCGTTCCAAATCACACTATTTTAAAAATAAAGATATCTTGTTGCGAAAGTTATTTCGACATAAATTTCCAGAACTTTCTAGAAGCTTTGAAGATTATTAATTCCAAATGTTAATATTGAATTTCAATCGGATTTTGGTAAATTTCAAAAATTCCTACAAGATTCTGGAAGACTTAGGAAGTTTGAATGGAATTTTCGAAAGTTTCAAAAGATTCTACTTCATTCAGAAATACATCAACATTTTCCATGAGATTCTGGAAATTTTAGAAATCTTTTAGAACATCGTAAAAGATGTTGAAATCACTTGAAACCAGAAGTTTCTAGAAAAATCTGGAAATTTGGATAAAACAATTTTGTAAAAATATTTCTTTGATTTTTCAATGATACTAGTCGTTTATCGAACAGTACTTCAAAAAATAGCTATCTCTACACATATCAATTAGAATCAACTTTATCTCTATGTGAGTGAGATTCTTGTTGTTCACAGCAGAATCTCCGTGTGAAACATTCTCGAGTCTGCCTCATCTAGATTGATCCGTTTGCTGCCATTAGATCATCTTCCCATCTCAATGATACTAGTCCTATACACAAAAACGTAACTTTCAGCTCCGTAATAATTGCGAATTGTAACTGTTAGATCGTGGCTAGTGGTTCATGATCCGCATGTAGACGAGAAATGTATAAAATAACTTTATATGGCCCGAGACACGAGATAAATCACAACTCACAAAACTATTACGCAATCTTAATTCACCACCAACACGCAATCGTAAGCCTTTCGTTAGTCCTCAGGGTATTTCCCTTTGGGACCAACGTTGTGTGGCTTGCACTCAAATAGAATATGTGCAATCCAACAGTAACAAAAATGTAACACAATTGTCACATTTTTCATGAATATTTAAAATTTATGAAGGAAATTAAAACATAATAGTGGTGATTTCCATTTGTTACTGGGCTAAAAGTTATTCTTTTTCGTACATACATGGGTTTTGCTGATAATCAGAGTTGTTTAATTTTTGAAATTTTCGAACTGAACCAGTTTAGTTTGAATTTGAATCCTTCAATTTCTGAATTTGAATCAATTCGAAAATTCACAACTCTAATGATCGTCAAAAATCAAATTATTCATTATATTTAATTTTACTGTTATTTTAATCAATTTGAAATTTTCTCAAGTACTTTGAAATTCTATCGTTACTTATTTTCTTAAATTAAACAATAAGTTTAATAATTTTAAATTTTCGATAAACTTTCTGAATTTTAATTTTTCAATTTTTTATAAATTTCCTCTTTCGTTCTCTGACTAGTTCCGTAATTAAAATGAAAAATCTGGCTAATTAGGAAATTTTCATTGATAATTTATGTTTGTTATTTTTGATTTTTTATAAAACTCCCAAAATTAAAACAATAAATGTAACAAAATTATTATTATTAAAAAGTTAACTTTTTTGTGTTAAATTATATTAATTTTTTTTATTAAATTTTGATTTAATTTTATATTTTTGAAAAAAATATTAACGAAAATTCTGAATGTGGATTAGAACGAACAAGATCGATTTCAAAACCAACTGAAAAAATCAAATTTCTACAAATTCTACAATCATCATTCATCTCAGGGAACAACCCAGCTGATCCTGTCGTCCACTCCCCCTACTGGTCAACTCGACAGCTTTTTTGGAAACTCGAATAGTCACCAGTAATCCGCTGACCGAATACCGGTTTTGTTTTTTACCTTCCTCCAATTCTTGGGACAAACATGGTAATCGTGTTTTTTTCGTCAATTTGTTTCAAATGTATCCAACACCGAATCCAGATCAGACGTGTACCGAAGGGATTTCGATCCTTTTTCCCTTAAATTCTAGGAAATTCCAAAAGTACCAAAAAGTTTTTTTCCGAATTTTTATATTCTCAAAAATCTAAAATTACCAAAAATAATTTGTAAATTTTTCAGATTTCCAAAAATTAATATCGAAAACGATCTTTGTATTTTTTAAATTTTATATTTTCGAACATTTAAAAAAATATTAAAAATTATTTATGTATTTTTTAGAATTTTTATTTATTTGAACACTTAAAAAAAATATCAAAAATAATTTTTATATTTTCGAAAATTGATAATATTGAAAGACGATCTTTTATTTTTTTTTTAAATTTGAAAAATTCAAAAATTTTTGTTTTTTTAAGTTTTCAAAAGTTAAACAACGGCACGAGGAAGAACTTTTACATTTTCCTTTAAATTCTAAAAAGCAAAAAAATATCAAAGAAGATTTTTGTATTTTTAAATTTTTGTTTACAAAAGTCAAAAACGAACACAGAGAAATTTTTATTTTCTTTTTATCCTAAAATTTAAGGATTCAAAAAAGGACCAAAAGAAGATTCTTATTTTCTCCTTACTCTAAATTCCAAAAATAAAAAATATCGAAATTTTAATTTTTTTCATCTCAATCTGAGTTTAAAAAATTAAAAATACACATAAGGAAAATTTTTATTTATCCCTTACTGTAAATTCTGAAAAGTTCAAAAAGTATGAAATAAACGATTTTTTTCTTTTATTTTCTAAATTAAAAAATCAAAAATACTCCGGGAGTTAATTTATTCTTTCTTTACCTCAAATTCCAAAAACTCCAAAGTACCCTGAGGGGATCTTTATTTTATTTTTTTTATTTTTGAATTCTAAAAAATTCGAAAAATATTAAAAAAGATATTTTTATTTTTTCCTTTTATTCCAAACTCGAAAAACTCCAAAAAAGATTAAAAAAGATATTTTTATTTTTGAATTTACAAAATTCGAAAAACAAAAATATCAAATAAGACATTTTTATTTTCTCTTCTTTCTTTTATTCCAAACTCTAAAAACTCCAAAGTACCCTGAGGGGATCTTCATTTTATCTTTTTCCTCATTTTTGAATTCTAAAAAATTCGAAAAATATTAAAAAAAACATTTTTATTTTCTCCTTTTCCTTTTATTCCAAACTCTAAAAACTCCAACAAGTACCCTGAGGGGATCTTTGTTTTCTCCTTTATCCCGGATTTTTAAAAATTAAAATATACTAAAAAAGAACCCTCATATCCAAATTCCGTCTTGAAGAGACCTCTATTCTGCCCCCTCCTATTTTTAATAATTTTCCCTAAATACGTACTGAATTCAAACTAATAAATTTTTATCTTTCAATCTCGGAATTCTTAATTTCAATATCAAGGCCCGTCGGGGAGTGCGAGAATCTTCCTTTGTCGGTCAAACACGAATTCATCATAACTGTTCCGTATCTCACTTTTCCGAGTCAGAGGACGGCTGTCATCTCGATCCATGTGGAGAGAGACAGATTTGCCTTTCGGATTGTCCGACTTTTGTAGACACACGCGGTCAGGTGAAGAAACCAGATCGATCTGATTTTTGTTTCGAGTCACTTTTTGAGGTTTTTCATTTTTCAGAAATGGCGAATCACGGACCAAGCTACGGATTAAGCCGGGAACTCGAGAGAAAGAATCAAGCGAGATTCTGCATCGAAGAAGCTCATGAAGTCCTTCTCTGGATCCAGGACGCCACGAGAATCAGATTCCCCGTAGATCCACGAGAATACAAAACTGCCGAAGAGGTTTCTGAAGTCTTGAAGGACGGCGTCGTCTTGTGCAATCTTATCCACCGACTGGTCAACAAGGCAAACGGAATGCTCTTCAGGTTTCCGGAAAATCCGAAAATGCCATTTCACAAAGTAAAATTTTCCGCAATTACTGTAATTGTAGAAATTGAAATTTTTTCGAAATTCTTTATTTTGGAAAAATCATTCCTACAGTAATGTGGTTTTTTAGATGGAAAACATCTCTAATTTCTTAAATGCCATCAAAGCCTACGGTGTTCCTGAAATCTCCTGTTTCCAAACCGTCGACCTTTACGAAAACAAGCAGTGCTACAAAGTCGTGGAGTGCCTCAGGGCACTTGCTGCAGTTGTGGGTTATTTATTGTTTTAATTTTTTAAAATTAGAATCTCGTTGAAGATTCTGGAATCTAGTGAAAATTCTTAGAATTACTATAATCAAAAGTTCTGTAAATTCGTGTCGGAACAAGTTTATAAAAATATATAATTTTTAAAATTTTACATAAGTTTTTAAAATTTCTTAGATTTTGGAAATTTTGAAAACATTAAAAATATGGAAATTTCTAAAGATTTTTGGAATTTTGTAAAAATTTTTGAGATTTCAAAATTTTGCAGAATTTTTTAAAGTTTAATGTGAAATTTTGGAATATTTCAGAATTTTCCAAAATTGAATACAAGTTTAAAGAATTTTTCGAAATTTAATGAATATTTCTAAAATTTAAAATCTCAGAAATTTCCAGAATTCAACATGAATTTTGGACATTTATAAAACTGAAAATTCCAACAGATTCTGAAAATCCACATCGAGATAATTCTGTGTCATAATTTATTTTCGATTTTCTAATATTATGATGATTTTTCCAGGCCCAAACGAAAAACGCCCCTGTTCCTTTCCCCCACTGGGTCGTCCGGATGTCCCAAGGCCAAAAACGACGATTCACCAACGAACAAATAAAAAAAGGAGAAGCCATAATCCCCTTACAGTACGGCACGAACAAGTGCGCGAGTCAGAAGGGGATGACTCCTTATGGACTTCCTCGACAAATCAAGCCCGATCCGATCTTCAATTGATTTCAGTTTTATCTTAATGATGAAATATTTTTGGCTTTCTTTATTATCGATAAAAATCAGTGGACAGTTTTGATTCTGTGGTCTTTGTTCTGATGACCAGGTTTGATAAGATGCAAGAGTCCAAGACAAATCAAACAAGTAGGATTATCATTATATAGTTCCGTTTTTAGAGTTGTACGATTTTTTCCGTAAAAAATAAAAAATAAAAATTTTAGTCAAGATGAAGTTGTTGATCCTCTTGACCTTAGTTGGACTTTCGGTTGGGCTGTCCATCCCGACACGAAAAATCTCCCATGACATGAGAATCAGAAGGCTTAGAAGTCTTTTCTCCAATGTCAAGAAACCGGACCCCAAGGATAACCCTACCTACACTTACACCACCGCCTGGTACCCCAACATGCCCGTCGACCATCTACGTGGAAGTACTTCTGACACCTTCAGTCTGAGGTAAAGGACTATTGTGTTGTAAAAGTTAAAAGTCGATTTTTCTACCAAAGTGTCTCGAAATTCATTTCGAGAACTTCTTAGAAATTGAGAATTTTTAGTTTTCAATAGTTCTAAAAATTTGTAGTGGGTTCTGGAAGATTCCGGAAGGTTTTGTGAGATTCTAGAATGTTTCAGAATTGCTCACTGAATTCTGGAAATTTCCTCTAAATTCTAGAATAGTTAAAAAATTTCTCTTCGATTCTGAAACATCGTAGAAGTTTCCACAGGATTCTTAAAAAATTCAGAATCTTCAACTAGATTCCATGAACTTCTAGAAACTTTTTTAAAATTCTACTTTATTTTTAGAAATGAATTTTCAGATACTTTTATAATATGAGCTACTACAAGCCTGGAGGACCTATGTTTTTCTACACCGGCAACGAAGGATATTTGGAAACATTTGCCGAAAATACCGGAATCATGTGGGATTTGGCTCCTCAGTTCAATGCCGCGATCGTTTTTGCAGAACACAGATACTACGGAGAAACTTATCCTTACGGAAACGAAAGTTACAGTGTAAGTAATTAATAATACATCAAAAAACAGTTTATACAATAATCAAAATTACTGTTGGTTTATATAATCTCAATCTTGAGGATTTTATATAATTTATTTTTCGTTTAATATACGGTAGGACAATTTTCAAAAACCAAAGTTGCTTTTAAAGCAGTTCGGAAAAGTTTGGATAGTATCTGAAGATTACAAGGAATGAGGATTTTCCGGACACTATCCGACATTACCATTAGAGCTGGATTTCGAAATTAGAAAGTTTCAAAAGCAGTTATATATAGTGATTGAAAACTTAAAATTGTAGACACTATCCAAGATTACTACTAAAGTGGTTTTTAAAAATGATAAAAAATTACTCAATAATATTCAGAAATAATATCTAGAAAAGTAAAACAATATCCATATTCTCTAATAAATTCGCCTCAGTGAACCTTTTATATTTTGTTCAGAAATTTTTTGAATGAATTTTGTTAAATATTACTTCTGAAATGTAATTTTGATGAACTTTTCAGGATATCAGATACCTCCGTTACCTCGACATCGAACAAGTTCTCGCGGATTACACTGTCCTCATTAGAAATCTGAAGCGAACACTCCTCAAAGACACCAGTGCCAAAGTCATTGCCTTTGGGGGTTCCTATGGTGGTATGTTGAGTGCCTGGTTCAGAGTCGCTTACCCCAAGGAAACTGCCGGTGCATGGGCTTCTTCTGCTCCATTGCTCTACTTCAAGGACGGTGGAGTCCCTGTTGATGCCTTTTCTCACATCACACAGACCACTTTTGTTTCTGAAGGCTGTGATGTCGACAGAATCAACAACGGATGGAACGCGTTGAATTCTTTGATTCAAACTCAATCCGGAAGGAATAAAATCAACCAAATCTTTAAACTTTCTGGGAATTCCCAAATTAAAAGTTCTGACGATTATTGGAGTTTGGTTTATTACGTCATCAACGCCATAGAGTACATGGCAATGACCGATTATCCGTATTCTTCCAACTTCCTCCAATCCATGCCTCCTTGGCCAGTCAATGCCGCCTGTACAGCGGCCATGGCAACAGATACATCCAATGAGGGACTGGTTACCGGACTTTACTTAATCTCCAACGTTTACTACAACGGAAGTGGGCAGTTGACTGAAAACTGCTTCAAGAACTGTCCTGACAGCCACGATGCCCTCGGATCCCCCTTGGGATGGCCCTACCAAGAATGCACCCAGATAATCATCGAGATGTGCGACAGCGGACCGCCGAACGACTTCTTCTTCCCTGACTGTAATGCTGACGATGTTTATATTGAGGACATTGAATACTGTCTCGGACAATTTGGATCTTTGGGATGGACTACTTCGATGATTGACGAAAACTGGGTCAAGAAGCACTATGGATTCAGTTACGCTAATGCCACTAATCTTGTTCTGACTTCCGGAACCTACGATCCATGGTACTCTGGCTGCATGAGAGTCAACGACTACGACATGGCGACCGCGTATCAGAGAGGGTTGTTTGTTTTTGAAATCGAAGGAAGTGCTCATCATCTGGATCTTCGACAACCGAATACTTGTGATCCAGCGAACATCCAGAATGTCAGATATCAAATAACCAATATCATCTGGTGCTGGGCTTATCCTAACGACAGCAAGTGCGCCAACTACCCTCAGAAGCCCGCTGATCTTCCTCCTTTCACCAAGCAATCCACCACCTGCAACTCCGTCTACAGAGGGTATCCTTGGGGTCAATCATGAATAAAATAAGTTGTAACTAAGCCAACATCGACAATAATAAAAAATTTAATCTGACTTTTTACATTTGTTCATTTTTGGATATAATTTTTAATTTTTTTAATTCTAAAAATGATGAATCAATAACGAAGTTTCAATTGTACATGAAGGATATTTCGAAATAAAGGATTTATAAAAATTATGTTTCCGGAAACTTTTAGAATATATACATCTAAGAAATGATTCTGAACGACTTCTGGGACTTTGATTTTCATTTTTGTTAAAATTAGATTCTAAACATTAATAAATTCCAAAAAAATTGTTTAGTTTTTATTTTCTTTCTAGAGTTCTAATTTTCTTGATTTTTAATCAAATTGAACACAGTCAGGAATAATAATTCTGTTTATAATTGTGTATAACTCTGATATATGAAAATCTATTTCAATATGAAAATTTCAAGTTTATTTCTGAGTAAATTCAAAATAATGCGAATTATTGTTGATTGGGCCACTTGAGGACCCAACTGGATCCGGTGTTGTAGTCGATCAGTCCACTTCCAGTAATGTTCACGATGTTCGTGAATGGAGAATAATCGTAAGAATTCAATGTGGCCTGATTTCCATTGACTGTGGTGCTGGCCAAGTCGGGATAATAAGGATATCCGAAAACTTCAATGTTCTCCAAATACGGGAAAGTAATGCCGGTGCAGTCTCTCGTTTTCTGGATCGTCAGAGTTGCTCCAGAATCGTTGTCAGCTTTGAAATTAAAGGCAAAGTGGCAGAAGTTATGAGCGTTCAAGTCATCTGGAGGAATAGAGTCGCCGTCGTCCCAGTAGAGTTCTCCAGAAGCCATATTGGCCGCATCAAGAGCAACAATGAGTTCGAATCTGTTCTTCCTCGAAAGAACCGTTGTGAGAGCCGAAGCTTGTCTCGGAAGGATATATCCGCCTCGGATAAATACAGGAATCAAGAAATTCCATGGAGCTGCATAAGTGTTATTGGTGCCTGTTTGAAGAACTCCGTAGTAACCGTCATACATCGAGTACCATCTGGATTTGGAAGGCAAGTAGGCGTTCACACTAGTATCTCCTTGAGTGACGACCGGGACTATCATCATCCCGGACCCCCAGAGGAACTGATAGTTAACCGAGTGGACCGCAGGGTCCTCGGGGAATTCGAAGAAAAGTGGTCTAACTACAGTGCCTCCGTATAAACTCGCGTCGTAATGGAGAGAGTACAGGTATGGTAGGTGACGATATCTGAATTCATTCGCCTTCTTCGCGGCTGCGGCTACAGTAGGCCATTGAGCAGGATCTTGTGAAGGGTTTCCTTTATCATTGTGGTTTCTGGAGAAACTATGGAAAGCTCCCATTTGCTGCCATCGAAGACAAAGCTCTTCATTCGTAGCATCTCGGAACCCACAAATATCCGAACCTACGTATGGTATCCCGAACATGTTGAATTCTTGAACACCGATGACAGAAGTCCGGAGGTCTTCCCATCTGGCGGTGTTGTCTCCTAACCAGTGCCCTGCATACCTCCCTGAAGAGGCAAAAGTGGATCTGGAGATCACGACCCCTCTCTTCCCCGTGGCGGCTCTGATTGCGGGCAAAGTGGCAACGGATTCTGACCAACCATAAAGACTCTTGGTGTTGTAGACGAGAGAAGTATTTCTGGCGGTGGTCCCGACCATACAAATGGTTTTGGAAAACAGATAAGACTATAAGTCAAAAATAAATCTCATATAAATGACGGATAGTGTCCGGAAAATCAGAAAACTAGGATTTTTCAGATACTATCCAGGATTACTATTAGAGCCGTTTTTTCAGATTTTAAAAAATCACAATAGGAACAGGATAATATGCAAAAAATTAAAAAGTTAGGAATTATTAAACACTATCCAAAAATATTCAAACAATTTTCACCTATTTTTAAAAACAACTCTAACATCATCTTTGGATAGTATTCATAATTCTTCGTTTTCTCCGATTTTTCAGTTACTATCCACAGTTCCTACTGGAGCAATTTCTCTATTATTTGAGAAAATTACCGAAATTGCAAAATTGAATAGTGTTCAAGAAGTTCTCATTTTTCCATTCTCAAACACTATCCTATATTACTATGATTAAATTCTTCGTTTTAAGTATTTTTTGAACTTACTCCACTGCCATAATCATACGCAGCCTTTGTAGCATACGGTGGATTATCCCACTTTGAGATACCTCCAGTGGTAGGACAAACTAAGGTTGTGGCATTCGGATTACTCGGCAGAATGTCAGTCGCGTCAAAGTTGGATGGTTCGTTCATGTCGATCCAAGCCCCATCAAAAGGCACTTTCTGTCTGAACCTCGTGAATTCGTCACTCCACCACTGTTGGGTCTTGCCTTGTGGATCCAGGAAATCTGGGAAAGCCGATGCTCTGCTTGGCCAGACTTTGCCCAACATGATCTTTGTTCCGTTTAAAAGTGGGAATTGGTTTTCAAGTCCTTGAGGAATCAGGTCAAAACTTGGCCATTCCACAAATCGGGCATCTTGAGCTAGACCTCTCTGGATGACTTCATAATCTGCCTCTATTGCCGGATCGAAGATCAAGATCAAATGCATTGAATAATTATTATGAAGTTCGTCAGCCAATTGCGGAAAATCCCCGAAATTCTGAAACAAAACTAATCTCGACTTAACTTACAACAACCCTTACAGTAGGATCGTAACTGAAATCCTTGTAAGCATCCATGTAATCGATATCAGAATACTGCACGTCTTGAGGAATTTGTGCATCTCTCATCCGTTTTACGGTATCCCTGATTTCAGTAGTGCCCTTGTACCCATACCGACATAATTGGAACCCTAGTGCCCAATAGGGAGGTAAAAACGGTTTTCCGACGAGCTGTATGTACTGTCTGACAACATCTTCTGGAGTGGGTCCTGGGAAGAAGAAGAACTCGAGAAATCCTCCAATTGTCCGGTAAACGAGGGAAGGGGCAGAAGCGGTGGTGACTTCTTGGGCATTCGAGTTGAAGAAGAAAACTCCATGAGCTTTGCCATCATTTTCTACCCCAATGTAGAAGTTTTGGACGCCTAAAAGTTTGAATATTGAAGATACCGTTAATATTTATATCTTAGTCTGAAGGGTAAGGGATAGAAATCACGAAGAGGAGATCTATAGTGTCAAGATGAGATTAAGGATAACTCATTTTGCATTTTTATGGATTCTTTGAACGAAAATCGGTATTTGTTCGGAAATAGAGATTTTTCGAGGACTTTGACAAAAAAAAGACCTAAAGTAAACTCTTTTTTTAATTTACAGAAACTAGCAATCAGATGAAATTTCTAAAATAAATATATATAGAAAGTTAATGAGTATTCACGATCTGATTCATATGACAAATACATTCATTTACTCGAGAGGGGATTATATACGACTAAAGAATGGAATCAATTGCTTGTGTCCCAAGATTGAGCTAAACTTAAAGAGAACAGATAACATCCTTGGATGTATACAAGAGGTAATTGTTCCTTTCGTTTCTTAAAAATTTAAGAAACTTCAAAAAATATATATCAAAGAATTTTCATATTTCTAAGTTCGAAAATTAAGGAATCGAAAAACGTCTTAGAAACAATTTTCGGAAGGATTTGTACTGTAGTTATGAGTGATGTTATCTTCCAACAGACACATCTATGATCCTATTTATTCTTTTCTATCTTCTACTTTTTCCTCCTCATCTTACCGTATAAATTCCTTCCGTTGTGAGGAGTAAATGAATCCGGAAGCTCATCTCTCGCGAACATGGCATAACTGTAATATCCATCGAACTGATGCTTCAATGTCTGATGAATATTCTCTCCGAATCCGTAAATCTTATCTGTTGGCAGCAACGTTGCAATCTGGATGTACTGATCTGCGAACAAAAGTCCCCCAATCGAAGTGTCCCAAATTTTTGTTCCTGTGGAGTCCCTAATTACGGAAAAACTGAAAATCGGGTCGTTGGTTGACTTTACTCTGAGTTTCTCTGTTGAAGTGATGGGAATAGAGTCATTTAGAGGGACTGGGGGTCTGTAGCGAATCTGATTTGTCGGAGTGATCTTCAGATGAACGGCGGACCCGAGTTCATTCCAAATGAAATCCAGGTCGTTGAAGTCATCTTGGAAGGGATTCTTGACGGAGTTGGGGTCTTTCTGGAGATGAACTTGTTTGTCATCAGGGGAATTCAGATTAGGGGCCAAATACCCAGTATTTGGAGGGAAGTAACAATATGGTACTCCTGGCTCCTAGAATAAAGATTAATTTCCAGAATATTCCTAAAATCGAACCCCCGAGAAATCCGGTTCCTCGATACATCCTCGATTGGTGCAAGTAGTGCCATCTTTGTGGTTATCCGGCTCACAATCGATTCTGTGGTCTTTGTCGAGACTTTGAGAACAAACAAGTCCGAATAAAAAAACAGCAAGCAGATGAGTTTTCATCCTCGTTAAAAGCAAGACTTATTGTTGAAGAAAACTCTTTTTATATTGTCTTTTTTGAGTTTCCGCACTATAGCCAACTGATAAGGTTTTTGATTAACCACATGTCCGATTAAAAGATGCAATACTTTTGGAACTTTACCTTACAAGGGAAACCCTCTTACTCAAAGTGACCTTTTGAAACGACTTATATGTCGGTTTTTAACTCTTGAAATGCATATTCAGAATCTATATTTCATTTCTGTTCAGCGCTTTTCTGAAGCACAAAAATTTAAAGAGTGGAAAATTCCTCATATCAAGTCTAAAAAGGAACCCTTAGTATTTAAACTATTTTTGATACGCTTGTTTTTCACATTAAATGTAATTATTTAAATAACTGTTGTAGTTAGGTGTAAAATTCGAGCTGATCATGATTATCCAGTTGATTTTTAAAAAAAAATAGAAAATCCGTAAGAATTCAGTATGTTAAAACTTCTTAATTTTTATCGATCATCGTACTCCAAAAGAGCACTGGATAGAAATGAAATATAGATTCTGAATATGCATTTCAAGGGCTAAAAAACAACATATAACTCGTTCCAAAAGGTTACTTTGAGTAAGAGGGTTTTCCTTGTAAAAAGTACTTATAAGGTGTAAGGAAAAAGTTTTTTTGATGAAAATTCCTTTCATGAACGTGAAGATTATAGATGCCTTCTATATTATCTATTGCTAGTATTCTTTGTTCCTTTTTTATAGTATCTTTATAAAGCACACATGAACTCTAACCTTATTGATTAACTACTTAACTGAATAATTCAAAACTGTTCTTCAAATCTTTTGAAATACCTTAGGCCGTGTGAAGATCATGAAACAATTTAAAAATCGCTCTACATCTACATAGAAAATTTGGAAGAATGATGTTCATGTCTTTTAAAAACATGAAAAATCTCCTTCTTCAAATTTCGGAAAATTGAAAAAGACAAAAATAAACGTTAAATCTTAGGAGTTTGACAGACAGCGATGTCTTTATCCAGCACATAGTACGGTAATTCTAAGGTAACACAAGTCTAGTCAAGGATTAAGCGAATTGAGGCTTTTCATACTCTAACATAGTAATCATCACAGTCATCGTTGAAGTAAAATGATTAAATATGTCAAGACAGGACAATCCAAGACATGATCAAAGATGTCAATTTGAATAGAAATAAAAAAATAAACGGAAATTAAAGGTCTAAACTGGAAAAGCAAAGCTAGGAGTACTTATTTATATTTTCTGAGTTTTGTGGATCGCTATCTTTACTAAAAAATCATAAAATGACAAAGTAGTTCGTCAAAGTGCAACGAGATGGATTTAAAAATCTCCCAACTTATAGATTTGAATATCGGAATGGTTTCTAAAATCAATTCGTATGGAAAAATACTTGTCGAAGATTGCGTTAATGGTAAGAACGACGGATGATTCATCAATATAAAACAGATAAGCGGACTTCTACGCTTCACGATTAATGTATTTGGCTCGCGCTTTGTGTTTACCGTAATTATGTAATACTTTAAACAATAGTAATGTGATGTTTTATGTTTTGTTTTGTCATGATTGTTATATTTATCGCTTTCTTTTTGTGATTGTTTAATTATCCAAGGTTGAGAGATCAATAACTGAGGTAGAACTGAATACGAATTCTTACCGTGAAAGTCCCTATTAGAAAAGTAGCAAGTTTCGCCAATTTTAGAATCGAGTTTTTTGCAACGTTGTTGATATATAAGAGATATCATTAGTGTTAGATCGTAATAGGGCTTCTGGTTTACATGGAAATGAGAGATAAATACAAATTGATTTATTGAGCCGGAGGCATAAGATATAAAACAACTTTAATAATTACTATCCAATCCACTTAATTTCCTGCCAGCGCACAATCGTCTTTTGTTAGTCCTCAGGGTATTTCCCTTCGGGGACAACGCCGTAGGGCTTGCCTCAAATCAATAGGTCCACGATCCAGCAATTAGATAAAGTTACAAGAAGTCATATTTACTTTGCCTCCAGAAGGAGTCCATACCACATCAGAAACCAACACAAATCAATTGTAAGAAATCTTACTATGCTTAACACTTTACTCATAATAGATTAATAATACAGTAATAAGAGTAACAAAATAATTATTGAAAAACTTAAAAAGTAATGACTATAGATATATTTTTTCTTTCTTTCTTTTTTGTTTTAGTTTAAAATTCAATTCTTTCGTCCGACAGGATGATTTCTCGAGACGAATTTGAGTTCTTGTTGAGCGAAAGCGATTTCCTCCTTAGAAGCGATATCTAGATGATTCCCGGGTCTGACAAGTCTGACCTCCATTCCATAATAGTCAGCCTTCTCTCCGATGACTGAGACGATGTCTCGTGGACGAAGAAGACTTCCAGGCCAGTTTCCGAACTTTTTCGAAATAATCAATTTGATTTGGGACTCGTCGAAGAGAAGCAGAGTGGTTACGTAAGCACCATGTTTGTAGTCTGGATCGTCTTCCATGATTTTCTCTACAGTAATTTTGTTTTCGATGATTCCGATTACTGTAAATGAACAAAATAAGAAAACCTTAAAAACGATGAAATACCTTTTTTGTCTTTGACAGGCTTTTGGACAGAACACGACACAACAGAAGGGGCTCTGGAGTACTGTAGGTTGTGTCTTTCGGGGAAAATCGGGGGCAATAGGGGAATCTTGGGGATAATTTGCGTCTTCGAACCGTTTTCTGGATTGATGATGCTGACGATGGAATGATCATGGATCCATAAAGACTGTTTATGGTCACCAAATCTCCCATTGCTTAGAACATAAGGTTGGACATTCTGAAGTTCGACTACATCACCTCTCTTCGGCTCTCTTTCAGGATTATGAAACATCAAATATCCACAACAGACAACTTCATATCCATCTTGTGTCTTGCAGTTGATGAACAGTTTTGAACAACGTGTGACAGTTTTATAACTCATAACTGCCAAGGTTACAGTACTGCAATGTACTTTAATTTACATACATATTTCGAAAGACTTACCAATTTCTATTTATGGGGTAACTTTGAATTTCATTGTAAGTACTAACAACAAACATAATGGAAAATGATTATTTTACAACGTTAAACGATAAGAATGCCTGAAAAATCAATTTCAGACAAAATATCCAAGAGGTGTTCCTTGTTCTTATCTATCATTTCAGTTAGGCAAAAAAAATCTATAATTTTGCAATTTCATCAAATATCAAACATAAAAAAATAAAAAGTTGTAACTTAACATTAAATTTTTTCGTTAAAAATCAAAATTTTTATTTCCGTTTGAGATCCTTTTTTTTTTATTAAAAATTATTCAAAAATAATTGTTTTTGAAAAAAAAACAGTTTTCAGAATCTGAAAATTCAGAATTCTACTTTCAGATTTTTTATTATTTAACCAATTAAATCAGAAAATCAATCTCATAGTGAACCAGGAGATTTTAGAAATTAATTTTTTTCCAAAAATAAATATAATCAAAAAATAAAATCAATTTTAAAAAAATAAAAAATAATTGATATATTGACTTTTTAAATTATTCTGAATTTATTTCACGTGGTTAGTAAAGTTATTACAAAATATAATTACTATAAACGTGTATGACTGACTGGATTTCAAATAGAAATTTACTGACATCTGTTTCAAATTTGCATAATCTTTGGATTTTTAATGTTCCCCAAAAAACAACCTTATTTTCCTCATACCTATATTCCAAACTTATCCAGTATTCTTATTTATTAACAAATATTTCAAAAATCAAATGTATAAAAATATAAATTAACTGCATTGTCGTCCAAATCAACCAATCAGGATTAATCCGCGTACTCATCATCACGATATTCCAGACAGAACGTAAGATTCAGCTGTAAATTTTCTGAAGTTATAATATTCTTATGGAAAAAGGATTCATTTTCATCATCTATATCGAGTTCAATAATAAAATCCTGGGACTCGAGTTCCATTGCAATTTCCAAGAAGTAATCTCCAGCAGCAGCTTCATCAAGCATTGAATTTACTATGGATCCGATGGAATGCTGAATATGAATACACACATTCTGCGGTGCATTGTAAACACTCAGTTTGTTTTGGTAGTTCGCCAAGTTCTGGAGGAAATTAGGTGGCATGACAAATCTTCTTTGTTCTTCGTTGTAGTCCAATTCATCATAATCCTCGGTGAATTTAAGTTCAAGAAGCTCCAGATTAACCAGCTTCGTACTCAAAAATTGCAGCAATTGAAGTAATTTCTCAGGATTGTAAAATAACTTGACTTTTTTAACATCTAAATTTAATTTTTTCAGAGACTGGAAACCAGGGCTACAAAGTAATTATTATAGTAGATTAAAAACAAAAAACTCACTCCACGTTTACTGTAAGAAGATTATCAGGAAAGTTTTCCTCTGTATTCGCAACATACAACGAATTTGTCTTCACCGATTTCAACTTCAAAATCTTCTCGACGGGAACATTTAACTCCAATTCTTCAGTTTCAAGACAAATATCATCCAATTTGTCAAAGACAAAAGAGCTCAATCTGATGTGATCGAATCTTCTAGATTTCAGCAATAGTTTTGCAGTGGAGACATTACAATCGAATAATTCGAGCACTTTGAAATCTAAAAAATAATGCTATTTCTTGAAAACAAATAGAACTCACTCGGGTTGTTTAATAGTCTGGTTGTGACATCTGCAGGAAGAGGATCAAGAAGAGCAACCTTGACTTTCTTGACAGTAGACAATGCCCATCGAACAGCTTGCTCCATATATGGATGTCTGAGGTTTGTGTAGATTCTTTCAGTGCGATCGTCCTGTAATTTCTGATTGTAAAAAGCACAACAACTAATAAACTCACAAACATAACGACCAACGCAATGAACGGAGATGTCGCAATATAATACTCGTCGCGGATTCCCCAACTAGCGAAGGAAATCATTTCTGCTTTCTTCAGAAATCTCTTCAAAGCAAAGAAGGGTTCCTTTCCTGAGAGCATAAATCTGGCCGTAAGTTCTTTCTCCCATTTGCCTGGAAGTGTAAAATGTTGAACAATATCGTAGCAAATATCTGGATTCAAGTTCATTCTGAGCCTGAAAACAAAAAATAAAATCATAAATCTCGATATCGCACAACGTTGTAGGATCTCTTATATCGATTTAATCGCATGACATTTGCTTTTTGATTTCACAAGAATTGTTTTCTTTTAGACAAGTCTTCTTCGTAAATGCGGTGGACTAAAATGCCAATCTTACAGCCAAAAAAGATAGATTTAAAAGGAAAGAATTTCGAAATTAACATGAGTTGATAGGAAGCAAAAGTTACGAAGAGACAAATGTCATATATATTAAAAAATCCCGATTTTGGATTCGAATAAGCTCGCAATCGATGGCTTCAACAATGATTTGCTGATGTTTCATCATTGATAGGAACCCACTCTCGCAATCTTTCGTTGCGGAAGTCTCGTCATCAAACCGCGCATGGAATTCAAACGCGAGTCAGATAAAATCGAATCGTTTAATCCTCTAGATTTTCTAATTGAGCTAATTCTTTTCGAAATCACCAGCTTTCTTTAAAGCTACGAATTAGATTCACTTTGCTGCCAGAAAGTGGAATGTTCTAGTGAAGCCACCAAAACAAAATAAACAATTGTACTTTGTATTGTATTGTATTTTACAACAAAGAATAAAATAAAAAATAAAAAACAAAAATAAAAATAAAATACAATAACAAAATATAGTTATTCTGTATCGCTTGATATTGTGTTCATCTATGTCGATTACTGACTCCTGCAACGAAATTCTGAGAACGTGCCTCGAGCTCTAGAGAATCCGTGATAAATCTTACTTCAATGCAGATTTTATTATTTAATTATTTTTTACATATGATCGATGAATTTTTGTTTAAAATTCGTTATTACGTTGTGTAAAATACTGTAAAAACTCTAATCGACGGTCAGCGCGTCTGTTTTCCAACCATTTAAATAAAATTTTATGATATGTCAAAATTAGAACAAAAATACTAGTGCATACAATTGTATAATTACGTTTGTAATACAGTTACAAATATAATTACAAATACGAAACAAAATACAAACTGTCATTCTGGTGGCTTCACTAAAATATTCCATTTCGTAATAGTAAAGTAACTATGCACCGGAAAACCTGGATAAACGTCGGATTTTCGAAAGTGACCTATACTCTATTCAAAAGTTTCGAAATCAAAAAATCTGCACTCTGCACGCAACGTTCGGGCAAATCGGTTAGGTGTGGAATTTACTTTTATACAAAATAATAAAAATAATTTTTTTTCGTAGTTTAATATTGATGATTAATTTCTATTATTTCTGAATTGTTTAAATTTAAACTTATAAAAATTTCTCCGAATTTGAGTTTTTGCGAAGCAATGTTTATTTTCGAAATCATTTCTGTTTGTCGAAAAACTTCGTAAATTCCATTTTTAAATTTTCGTAGATCGATCAATGCTCAAAAATCGATGTTTTCATAAATGTTATTTTTTAAATTTTCTAAAATATTATTTTTAATATTTTTATTTTCTTTTTTAATTATTTATTTCACAGATCCACTCAGGATATCTTCGTCAAAAACGGATTTCGAAATCCGTGAAGATATAAATGTTCAAAAAATCATCGATGAATTAAGTGTTTTAAAAATTGAAGAATTTCCTAAAAAAAATAAATTCAAGATCGAAAAAGTCGTTTTTCTGACAGCACTTACAGAAGACCACTTGATCGAAGCTCTGTGAGTTTTTATTTCGTAATTTATTAAAGTTGTCAAAAATCTACTTGAAATTTCCGAAAACCTAAAATTCTTTAAAATTTTGAAACTTTTCAGAATTCAATGAAAAATTCCGATTTTTT
This sequence comes from Halicephalobus mephisto, assembly GCA_009193035.1. NCBI lineage: Eukaryota > Metazoa > Nematoda > Chromadorea > Rhabditida > Panagrolaimidae > Halicephalobus > Halicephalobus mephisto. Next base: position 335,630 of record SWDT01000012.1, on the reverse strand, counting down.
TTGGAATTTCCGAAAACCTAAAATTCTTTAAAATTTTGAAACTTTTCAGAATTCAATGAAAAATTCTGAATTTTTTTTGGAATTTTTGAAAACCTAAAATTCTTTAAAATTTTGAAACTTTTCAGAATTCAATGAAAAATTCCGAAATTTTTTTGGAATTTCACGAGATTCTGAAACTTTTAGAATTTCTGAAATTTGTTAAATACAGTACAAAATTCTGAAAAATTCAAAAATCTCAGAAATCCTTGATTTTTCCGAATTTTTTAAACTCCTGTGAAAATTCCAGAATTTTCGAAAATTTCATAGTTTCTTGAATTTCCAGAATTGAAAAAAATAATTCCAGAATTTCCTAAAAATTTTTAAAACTTTCGTAAAAATTTCTAATTTTTATAATTTAATTAAAAATAATAATTTTTATCCAGAAGGTCCTGTGTGACGTTGAAAGAAAACGAAGAAATTTATTCTTACATCCAGAAAAAACAAATCCGGGTTGTTGCTTATCTCCTGGGGGACTTGATGTCGAAATCAATAAAGACGTACAAAAAACACTGTCCATTTGTGGAATTTAGGAAGTTCAACTACAGTAAGTATCCGGAATACGTGAAAATTCCGAAGCAATACCGTTGGAAGCCCCTGATTCTCGTTGAAGTTTTGGAAGAAAACGATCTTATTTTTTGGTTCGATACTTCTGTGATTTTCAGAAATGCTGCAGAAACACTAAAAGTAAGCTTACTGTAATAGTGAAATAATCAATTTTTAATTTTCAGGAAGTGGTTGATTCGATGAATAATTATTACTGTACTTGCGGATTCAGAATCCTCTCCAGGACTTGGCATTCCATCATTGCCGCCACAGATCCGGCGATGTACGATTATTTCCCGATCAATGACGAGATTCTCCATCTGAATATGATAGCGGCTACGGTATTCGTCGTTTCGAAGACCTCAGAATCCATCAAAATCCTCAAAAATGTAGTCAAATGTGCTCTCATCCAAGACTGCATGGCACCTCCGACTTCGACGATACACTGTGTAGATGACGACCTCCACAAGGGCGGATTTGCGGGATGCCATAGATACGATCAATCCGCCTTGGCTCTAAGTCTAGCTCAATGCAGTCTTGACGTCAAGGACTATCTGGGAGTCTCAGATTTGGTGTATCTGAAAAGGATCGAAAACTACGAACCAGAAGACTGGGTCGAAATCAAACAAAGATTTCCATGGATAAAAATTAAAAAACCATAGTTATTAAAGTTGTTTTGAAAATTAAAAAAGATTTTTATCAAAATTAACTGGGATCTGTAGTTAGGATTATTTCGAAGAAGATCCAAAAAATCTATTTCGTCATTGAAATTTCGTTATCAACGTCTGTAAAGCCGTCGATTTCGAAATCAAATTTGCAGTTTGCGCGGAAATTTCCCGTCGGGACTCAAAGAAACGCCATGCAGGTGGTGCTCCCTGATTAAGCGGTCTTAGCACGACTACCGTAATTTTACAAGGTTTATATTGTTGTGTTGTTCGATAATATATTTCTACGAAAGACTGTGACTCGTTGTTCTGTAAAAACAAGGATATCTATCTTTATTCGTCTTATATCAAGTTACATTTCCCAATTTAACTTTGAAGACGATCTTACCGTAGATAACCAAAAGATTACTTCAGAAAAGTCCTAGAATCTACCAATTCACTATCCGGTCTATCCAAAAAACAAACTTCTGAAGCACCTATCAATCTCAAATTGTACTTTTAAAAATTCAAACATTTTTAATAAATTTGTCAAAAAAAGAAACTTCGGTTTTCATTTTCTGAATTATAATATGTGAAATACATTTGATTCTCAGTAAGTAAATTAATTAATTAATTATAAATGGTTTTTCAATGGGCCCTCGAAGTCGGTCCCTAGTTCGGAACAGATCAGAGGAAACCTGTCGCCTCCGAAGTATGCCAGGTCTTCTTTTCCTTCTTGCTTCAGAACAATCCAAGGAGCTCCAAATGCTCCTGATTTCAAAGCTTCAGATGTTCGGGATTTTAGTAAGTCTTTGATTTCTGCAGTCTGACTAAGACTCAAAATATCCTCGAAATCAGGCAGCCCTACTTTCGATCCGACTTCTTTCAGATCACTTTCTCTATGGACAGGAAAATGTTCAACAAAAATCCTCTCCGAAAAAGCCCTAGCTGCTGGAACGAGGTACTCTGGATGTCTTTGCTCCACAGCTGTCAAGAATCTTTGAGCGAGGAGACTACCGTATTTCATGAACGCATCAATATAATCCTAAAATTCCATTTCCGCTGAAGTAAACTTGAATTGAAACCAACCTCAGGGAAACTCACATTCAAGCCCCAATATTTGTTCAGTTTCTTAATGTCGTTTCTGGAATACTGTTCCTTGGCTTTGTTGTAAGCCGGGGAAGCGTTGCCTGAGGCATGCATCACCCCAGCAACGAAAAACGGTCTAAAACTAACTTCTGCAGGCAACAATGACCTATACCTCAACATAGCCTGGAATAAAATCATAAATATAATTCAAAAAATATATGAAAGAGATACTTCAAATCCAATGTAGGAATACGGAGAAATAACATCGAAATAAAAGTTAATTAGTGCCTTTTTTGACATCATTTACACCATAACACACGTAGAATTAGATTAACTAAGTGGAGAATGCAAAATAATAGGTAAATAAACACAGAGGAAAACAGAAAATTGAGATTAAAGTAGGATTAAAGATCACTAACGAGATCAACACGCGGAGAACACTGTTCCTCGGTGGAGTTTCCTCAGAAGAAAACAAACCTCCGTTTAGTACTCAGGTCGATCATTGCTTCCTTTCCATCGGATTTTTAATTGTTGTTTTTTCTTCATCACTATCATGTCAGGGAGTTACCATCGGGCCGATGTGATTCACGGCAGATGTGACGACAAACCTAGTGTTGTTGCCGCTGTTTATTTCCATGGAATCGAGAAAACCAAACATGACGCTCTTATTAAAGAAATTTCTGAACTATACAACAGCAGAACCGTCGATGAATTGGTTACGAATTCATATTTAGCTGCAAAACACATGCAGGTTTGATTTCGATATATGAAGTTTAATTTTTAATGTTTTTCAGGAAGTCGGATTGCTGGATGGATGCACACCTTTGATCGATACTTCCAAAACGTCCAGTACCGGATATGTCGTGAATTTTGTCGTTAAAGAACCGTCTTCAATCACATTAGGAGCAAAACTGGGAATGACGACTCACGGGGAAGCCGATGCTTGTCTGACCGGAGGAAAAAGGGTTCGTTTAAAATCTTGCAAAAATCAAAGTAATTTCTCTCGATTACGGTGTTTTTATGTTAATTATAATATCCTCAACATCCATCAATACCTTCATAATCACCATTTACCTTTGAAGATAAAAATAAGGAGAGGCTTGTGTACCTTGTATACGTTAATGTAGAAATTCCTAAATTCATCTGAAAGAATATTTTTAAAAAAACTAACTACTTAATTCTGTAGAATTACGAATCAATGACTCGAAACTGGTGTTTAGGCTATTTTCGTTTGTAAAAGATTCCAGAAATTCGTGTCAAAAGTTGTGTTAAAAAGTTTATTTTTAATTTCTATGGTATACCGTATTTCCTTTAAAATAAGCCCCAGGGCTTATTTTTTTCAATCATCTCCCAGAGGGGGTTTATTTTAGAGGAAATACGGTATATTGTTGATTACGAAATAATCCCACAGAACTGAAATTCTAGACTACTTTAGTTTTTTGTAATTCCTAAAAATCCGTATCAGGACTATTTCTAGTAATTTTACTTTCTAATATTTGCAGTAGTACAATTACCGGTCTTTTTTCAGAGTTTCAACGGCCGAGGAGAGTCATTTGATGCTTCTTACTCGAAAACCCTTAGAGGTGGACATAGTTTTAATTTCTCAGTAATGAAGCCTTTCCTTGGATGGCAGAAGTACTCCAGCATCGGAACCAGTATCTACCGCTCCTATGAAGCTCTCCGTTGGAACAAGGCCGAATTTGCCGAAAATGGACTGATTTTGAAGTATTCAGGTCAATTATTCAACAAAAGAGTCAAGCACTCTTTGAAATTGAATAACGTAAGAATTATTTACTTTTATGTATGTAATTGTTTTTAATTTTTAGCTTTGGAGAACTTTTTATCCTGTAGATAGTTCATTCAGCGTCAGAGAACAAGCAGGTCATTCGACCAAGTTTTCCATTGAAAATAACTTCAGTATTGACACGAGGGATAGACCTATTTTAGCCAGGAAAGGTTATTTGGCAAGTTTGACTGAAGAATGGGCAGGTTTGATTGGAGACGCTTCTTTCATGAGACATCAAATCGACCTACAAGCAGCAGCACCGTTTTTGTTGGGGAGTTTTGTCAGTGCATCACTTCAATGCAATATTGTGCAACCGACACATGAGAAGACTCTTCATTTACTTGATCGAGCTTATCTGGGAGGTCCACATGACATCAGAGGTTTTGAAATGAGAAGCCTAGGAAAGAGGGATGGAGATGCAAGCTTAGGAGGAGCGGCTTCTTTTGCGATGGTGGCACACCTTTATAGACCTTTAATCCCAGCGGAAATGGTAAGATTTTTGGTTTTTTGAATTTTATATATTGATATTTTTTAGTTGTTTGCTCATGCCTTCTTGACAGCTGGAACAGTTAGCTCTGTGAGATCAAGTAGTTGGATTACGGATATTTTGGAAACTCCAAGAGTATCTGCTGGAATAGGATTGGCATTCATTTTTAAGAATTTAATTCGATTTGAACTCAATTATGTCCTTCCATTGAGGTACACTTCGAAAGATCCAATTGTTTCAGGAGTTCAGTTTGGAGCAGGAATAAACTTTTTATAATGCTCCAATTATTTCTAGGAAATGAGTATTTCCAATTTTATTACGGTTTTTAATGGTTAGGAAATCAGTAATATTAGGTTTGTAATGAAATTGTGGAATTTTATAAAATGTAATTTTTTGATTGGTTTATGCCGAAATTATTTTTAAAGTTGTTGGAAATTTAATTTTAAAGGTTTTTAGATGGATGAGAATATGAACAGGAGATTTGCAGAAGAACTTGCTCAATTGGGTGGTGAAAATTTGATGAAACTTTTCTTTGCCACAGGAAATAAGAATAAATTTAATGAAATGCAATATCTAGGAAGAAATGCTTTCGAAGTAAGTTTTAGGATTATTGTAAAAAATTAAAATGTTCAAAATTGAAATTTGATGAAATTAGTATTTTTAATTTTAAAATTATTTTTAGACTTTTTAAATATTTTATATTTCCATTTTTAGATGTCTCAATACCCTCTTGAGATTCCCGAAATTCAAGGAAATGTGGAAGAGATTATTGCTGCCAAAATTGAAGAAGCAAGAAAACTATCTACTTGTTTTCCTATTCTCGTCGATGATACTGCTCTCGAGATCGAAGCCCTCAATGGATGGCCAGGTCCTTATGTGAAAGAATTTCTTCAAAGTTTCAAAGCAGATGGAATTGTTAAACTTGTCTCGAAAATTGATCCAACTAATTCTAAAGCGAAAGCTATATGTTCTCTCGGATATTTGAAATCCGCAGAATCTGAACCTGTTTTTGGATTCGGATATGTCGAAGGAGAACTCAAACTTCGGTCAGATGAACAATATTCCGGCTTTGGTTTTGATCCGGTGTTTTTCCCTGGGATGGACGGCAAATCCTTTGAAGATTTGACTCTCGAGGAAAAGGGTAACATGAGCCACAGAGCAGGAGCTCTTTTGGATCTGTGCAAAAAGTTGCAAAAGTAATAGCATTCCAATTGTTGAGTTGATTGATAAAAGTGAAATTTTTACCTTACAAATATTCAGATCATTTCAAATTGGTGGCATTATCCTTGTAAATAGACATGAAAGTGGCGACAAATGCATCGAGATGGTAGATGTCCTTGCTTCCGACGATAGATGTGTGCTCGAAATGGGCAGCAGCGTTGATGATTTCTCTTCGGAAAGTGGCATTGCAATGAGGTAGCAAGGCATCGAGGAGTTCCTCAAAGATGACGTTGGTGGGGATACATCGGGATAAAAGTTCGTAAAGCCGGTTCCGGACCTTCAGAAGGCTTTCAGCGCTTTGTTGACGAACGATCTGCTCGGCAGTGCCTCGGAGGTAGGTCTTCCAATCTGGTTCGACGACTTTTTGAGAAGATAATTTCGATCCGCTGGAAATGAATACGGTAATGGGGAGAGAGAAGTTTTAACTTACTGGGTAGTGGCGCTGGCTTGGAGCAGCATGATGGCTCTCCGCATGTTACCGCCGGATTTTTGGTAAATTTCTGCCAAAAATTCATCTGATATCTCTAGTTTTTCGCCTTGAGCAACGATGCTGAGACAGTTCTTCATTTCGGTTTCTGTTGGAGTAGGAATCCGGACAACCATGCAACGGGATCTCACAGGTTCGATCAGCTTGCTGATGGAATTGCAGCACAAAATTATCTTGCAAGTTCCGGCATATTTCTCCATAGTTCTACGAAGGGCATGCTGGGCATCTCGAGTCAGATTATCCGCATCCATCAGGATTACGACTAAAATTGGGAAATTTATAAATGGAAAAATTTAAAATTTACCTTTGAAGGGCTTCTGGGACGACGAATCAATTTGCTGGACTTGCGCCATCTGTTTGATCACTTCTTGGACTACAACCCTGTCATGAATACCAACATCACTGAAAACTGACTGAAATTAATATATGAAGTTTGAAAATTAACCAACCTCGGGGTGATTTCGACGTGATATAAACTAGACAAAACCAAAAGCTCCAATTTCTTGCCACTGGGAGTTTCGAAATTCTTATATTCCATCCTCATGTTCTCGACACTATTACCGTAAAGTTTCTTCAATATACAGCGGATTCTGGTGGATTTTCCGGCTCCATCTGGTCCGTAAAAAAGAAGATGAGGAAAGTTGCCGCCTTGAACCAAATCTCCCAAATTACTTGACAATTCCTTGTGGTAGGTTAGCTTTGAGAGCTCCGTCGGGCGGTACTTATCCATCCAGAGAGACATCTTGGAAGTTAGAAAATTCAGAAGGAGAATGGAAAGGATTCGATGTTTAAATTAACCTGATAATTCGCGCGAAGTTTGTTGGGCACAAAACGCCAAGAAACGGGTAATTTTGAAAAAATCGCGCGTAAAGCACTTTTTGAATCAAACTGGTCGGGTCTTTGATGTGGTGATCACTGCCCTACGAAACTTATTGAACTTTCTTTTTTACTTTTTATATAATTATGAGTAAGAATCAGAAATCTTCTGTAAGTTGACGTTGATTCTTTTAATTTGCTTTTTAAATATTTTTCAGATTCTGAAGAACGAAGAGAATCAGGCTGAAAAAAGTCGGACTCCGAGAAGGGTCAGCTGGCACAGTATCCGGATCGTGAAGGAGTTTGGATCTGACACTGATGAGACGAGTGAAGCCCCGAAACACGAACCGATGCATCTGAGTGACGGATCAACGTGGGTTTTCATATATCAAATTTTCACTTTTTTCTTTTTAGGAATGTTTCTGTTTTCGAAAAAGAAAACAATCCCAGAATTAACGCTTCTGAAGCAGAGTCCACACTGGCAGATCCTTTTAAAAATAATGAAGGACCGAATCAGACTTTGATGTTTTTCCAGAATAAAGAAGAGAATCGGTTTACTGTACATCACGGAGATTCCACTTTGACCTCTGAGACGACTCTTAATTTCCTTGACCAATTACCCCCGAATGTCAGTGTTCAAAGCGGCTTTGGTTTGCGAGAGACTACGGTACAAAATGGATTAGAAAAAACAATGGGGTTTTTTGGTGGACTTGATCCTAGATTTGTGTCTCCTGCTAAAACTAATACATCTTTTAAAAATTTCGACTTTACTCCAGTCCATGTCAAATGTGAGTTCTTTTATAATTTATGTAAATTTCGGAGGATTCTGTTTTTAGCACCAACCAGTGAGAACAGTCCGATGGGAGTCGACACAGAAGTTAAGGAACTTTTCGATGAATCTGGCATATCTCCTATTAAATGTTTCTCAAATGATATTCAAACTAAAGTTCCTGAGCAGTTCAACTTCGAGAAAAATGTGAATATGGTGGATGACATTCAGAAAGAAAAATTTACTTTTGGTATGAATTTAGAAAATACCAAAATGGCAGATGAAAGAGAAATTCCTCAAATTAAAAAAAACTTTGAAAACAGACAATATTACGACGATGATTTTCCAGTGATGTTCGAAGTCTCCCGAAAAATCCGCGACACTTCGCGTCGAGTCATGGCTGAGTATAGTCCTGAATTGGAGGAATTGAAAATGGTAATTTTCGAAATTTTTAAAATAACAAAAATTGGATTTCAGAAAGCTCGTAGAATAAGCGATCGAATTGCGGAAATTTCACAAGCTCGACGTCGATCGTCCTTGCTCAACTCTCCAGCAGATCAGATCAATGCCACATTATCCGAGATGTTTGAAAAACCACGAGGAGATTCGACTCAGGTTATTTCAGATCCTGCTCTTACGCAAACGTTCTCCGATAGGAGTTTTGTCTCAGATTCCCTGATCGGATCCGGAGCTCTTGAAAGTCAAACTACAGATCCATTTTCGAAATCTCTTAATTCATCTGTTGGCATTGATGGAGGAACTTATACCGTACGTCATTCTCCTGTTGCGAATACTGACGAGAAACCCCTGGAACCTCGGATGACTTCTAGATCCTTCTACGTCCCTGGTTTTTCCAGTCCTCTTCACATGGGCACCGGACAGATGCTGGATGACATCCATACCCCCGTCCAGCTGGTGACGATGAATGAATCTGAATTCATGAAGCGCACTTTGAAATTAAATGATTCAGCAAAATCAGATGCTGACACTGCTACTGTAGAAGCCATGATTCATGACGATATTTTGAATATCACTACTCCTACGAAGAAGAACATTTCGAAATCAGGTGGTGGAACATATACCGTAACCCCTGGAGACAGATCTAACATTGCTAATCCTTCTGTTGTTGGGGAATTATTCTGTGAGGAAATTCTGAATTCTCCGATAAGTACTGCTGAAAACAGTTTCCGATCAATAAGTTCTTCGAGTACTTTGCCCATTGCTTCGTCGACTCCAGGTCGCAGTAGGATGAGTTATCTTCAGAGTCTGAATCTGCTTGTTCCATTGGAAAACGACGAAGAAGAAATACACGAAGTTTCAGCAATAGATCGTTTTCCACATTTGGCGGAATTGATGAAAGAAGAAAAAGAATGGAAAGAATCTCAAGGAAAAAATACGTCAATTAACTACAGTAAGAAGTATGCAAATGGCGATTCTAGGATTGTCGATAATTCTTCCATGATGGTTCAATCGATGGCTTGTACTCCTGGAAAAGGAATGAGAGGAATAGAACCTCTGGAAATGTTCGAAGAAGAATCTTTCGACAGTAGTTTTGGACATTCATTTGTTAATTCTTCGATTAACTCTGGAAAAATAGAAAAACAAGAAAGTCCTATTTCTTACACATTGTCATCTTATGTAAGTTTTGATTTTCGATTGTTTATTTATTTTTCGAACTTTAGGGTTGTTGTACACGTCAATTGAATCCAAATGAAACTTCGTTGATGCGACAATTGGAATCCCAGATTGATCAGTTAAAAGTTTTTGGAGAAAATTTAACAAAAGCTGTTCCAGAAATAGCCAGAATGTGCAGATCCTTAAAAGCAGAATGGATTGTCTATGAAGAACGACCACTTTTGTCTTCTATTTATTATTTGTCAGAAATTACGATCGTGGATTTGTTATTTAAAGCCTTGAATGGATCTGGAGTTGACAAGAAGATTAATGAAGTTTTATTTTGCACTGCCAAAAAAGCTGAAGAAACTTATTCGAGTAAGTTGATTATTTTTAAATTTTTAGATTTTTGTAATTGTTGTTTTTAGCTGCTTTAAAGTTGTTTAATGAAATGCGGATCACTTTCCCAAAGTCCAAATTCGCAGAAAAACTAGGAAAAGCTTTCTTTAAAGATAGATTAACGAATCCGGAGAAGAAAGAAACCTATGTTAAGACAATTTTGGAAAAAAGAAAGAGGAATTCTGAATTGAAAAATCTCCACGAACAACGGATGAAGGAGTTGAAGGAAAAAGTAAGTAATAGAGAACAGGAACTGGCCGCTGAAAGTGAAAGATTAAACCAACTTTATAATCAGACAGTTATTAATATTACTGAGAATTTTAAAAAACTCGTTAAATAAAGTTTGTAATTTTTATAGAAATAATATCAAGTTACATTTTAATTCGATATGTATAAAAATGTCAAAATTTGGATCTGTTACGACAAATGGCTACGGTAACGAAGAAAATTAACATTAACTGTTGGGGATTCTGGAGTCGAAATATATGCAATTTTTTAGTTAACAGTAAAATTGTATGAACACAGATGATCCACAATTATTTGTAATTAAGCGTAACTGAACACACTTGATTGTACTCAAAAGACAAAAAATCCCCGTTATTCAACCCAGTGCATGGGTGCGGGGACGGACCAGAGTGGCCTGGTCTCCGATGCAGGGCATTGGACCTCTGTGAAGAGGTATGACTATACTCATTTTTCTAAATAGGAACTGAAAACAAAAATGAAGAGTTATGATCCCTTGTTGATTTTAGGTTTCATACGCTCAAAGAATACAATCGAATGCGCTCAACTACAAGTGATTACGGAGCACTTGCGGAACTGCGACATTGTCACGTAGGTTGCTTTGATTTCTAGAAGGTTATAGAAATTCGTGCCGAGACAACTCTGCAGTAAAAGTTGTTTATGATGTTTGGTGATGTGATATCTATTATTCGTTCCTTTATCATTGCTCAATTTCGACTACCACTCCTAGTTTTCGTTTCCATGACGAGGACCTACGTAGCATCTGGGCTTATCAACGACAGATTTTACGATATAAAAGTGCAATCATTTTGCTTGTTAATTAACATTTTAGGAATAACTGAAAAATGAAAACTTTTCTTCTTTTTTTGTGCTTCATCGCTGTCGTCGGTGCTCAGAACGCCACGTGCACTTCTGATGCCGCTAATGCTTCTAAGCAATGCTACTTGACGTTCTTGAATAACTTTGGATTTTCTCAAATCCCATCTTATCAAGACTTCCTCACCGCATTGCAGAATATGGTCATTGCCGGAGGGATCCAGGGCACCCAGAACACATGCAATTGGTTCAACACTCTGAACGCTTGTTTGGGTCCAGCTATCGGCGGATGCAACAGCACCATGGGATATCAGCAGATTTTAGGATTACCTTTCACAGATTCTGAAGAATATTTCCTGTTCTATATTTCCGAAAGATTTGAATGCAACGAAGGATACAACTCCTTGTTGAAAAATTACTATTGTTTCATCTCTGTAGAGCAGTATCACGAAGACGAAGTCATGCAATGTTCGGACAATTTAACCAGTTCCCTCAACAACAACCCCTTCAATTGCTCGTAAGTTTTTAAAAAAATTGAATTTTATAAAAAATTCTAAAACAGAAGTTTCTGGAGGTTTCAGAATTTTTAAAAATTTCCAAAATTTCGAAAACTTAATAGAAACCTTTGAAAAAAATATTTAAAATTGAGAATTTTAAATTCTCTTAAAATTTGCGAAATTTGTGTTCAAAAAATTAAACACTAATTTCTAACTTTTCCAACAACATGATTATAGTGAAGAATTCAGTCAGAAAAATCTTGTTTATTTTCATTTTCTCGGATGAGTCATATATCAAATCAAAGCTCTTAAAAAGTATATGCAAAAACCAAAAGTTATTTTTGAAAAAAAATTAGTTTAAAAAAGATAATCCCGAAAATCCTTAAATCCAGGTTTCGTTTTTTGTTTCTGATTGCTTTTTGAGGATTTAATTAAACCACTATAATTATCGTCGAAATTCACCTAAAAATATTTAAATTTGTATACTGTAAACAGAAAACGAAAAAAATAAAAATAAACAATTAAAAATTCACTAATAAATAAACGCACACTTTTTTTCGATATATGGAATTTTGAACATTTGTTTGATTATCCAATCCTGAATTGCGTCTTTAAATATTCTCACTAAATGAATTAAATTACTTTTCAATGATATTTAAGCATTTTTTTAGTTATATCAGCGACTACGTGACATGTGCGACGAATGTGTATCAAAAGTACTGCGGTACCTCTGGAGCCGGTTTCGTCTGTACCGCAACATCCCTAGAAATGGAAGCCATTCTTCCTCAATGTACCGCCACCATGCCCATGTGTCCCAGCTACAACAAAGCAGTTCCATTCCACAACACGAATTCACATATCGGATTCGTTCCTCGTTTCAAGTTCCTCAAACGCGGTATTTTAAAAAATTAAACATCGGCAATTTGATTATTATATATACAACGATGGGAAAATGGCGTAATTTTTTAAGTACGGAATAAGAAATAAAACTCAAATTGTGTATCTCCTATTGATTCATCAGGCTTGGTTTGTACATTTCTAGGTCAGCTCTAAGGGTCCGAGTTAGGTCTAATAGGACATAAAGTAGAAATACATTACTACAAAAGTAATGCCAAAAGATCTAGATCAGACAAGAACTAAATCAAAAACATAATCGAGATTTTTAAGCAATTTAGAAAAAACCTATATTGTCTAACAGACCTAAATCAAAAGCACCACGGCATGTTAGAATTTTCTGAAAACGCCTAGACCAGCTTAATAATATTCAAGTTATATCCATAATATAACAGTAGAATAATTTAAAATAATTTAATAATATTCAAATCAATAGTATAACAGTAAAATGGTCCGAAAAATCCTGTCTTGTTCTAACAAAACCTAGAATTTTAAATTTTCTGACGTTTCCTCATTTCCTCATATCAGAATCACTTGAGCAAAACACAAAAAACACAACATTATCTAAAACGACTCAAATTAGTCCAATAAAACCCAAATAAAAAAAACAAGAATACGACAAATCACCAAATGTCCTTGAAAAACCAAAATCAAGACCACCAAATATCCTAAAAACCATTCACTTCTAAATCCTGCAATTATCCACCATGAATAAATTACTTTATTTTTTTCAACTTCAAATGCTATTTTTTCCATTCCCTTCAACAACAATAAAACTAAAAAACAGAACAGATTTGGGGAATTTTCCTTGCAAAAACCACCTATTTTTGAATTTTTGCACAACAAAAATAATTTCTAAAAATCTAATAAGTAATAAAAGGCATACTGTAGGATCATAAAATCACCCTTTTCTGTTATCTAGTAATTTTGGGAAGATACTCAAATCCGTGTTATCCGTCAGCACAGGCACATGTGCAAAAATCGGATTCAAAAAAGTTTTGCCCGTCAATACCAGGTTTCAATTAAGATTCAGACTAAGGAAAAATTTAAAAAATACCCTGTTTGAAAAAAATTACGGTAAAACTTGGGTCTTTGAACTACAGTAACTAAATGAATTTTTTCATTTGGTTGAATTCTTTAGGTTTTGACCCAGAAGGAGGAAATTGGATGGAGTAGACTCAGATCCAGAAGTTCCTGTTGAAGTCGTCGAGGAATTCGAATTTCCTGAGGTCGGGCTGATGGATAAAGCGGTTTTATCAGAGCTTTTCTAAAAACCACACTAATTAACCAATAGCTAATTGACAAATATACCGACTTGAAGAACTGATGCAGTGTCCACTGTCGGGGGTCCTGGTTGAGAGGTAGTCAACGAAGGGATCGAGGGAACAGTCAATGCAAAAACGCTCGAAATCGCTTGCATTTCCGCAGATTGATTCAAACTGCTGAAACTAATAAAACTCATAATATTATAAAAATTAAAAATCGTCTTTTAATTGTTTTCCAAACAAATTTTTGGAATTTAAAAGTGTTCAAATCTTGAGATTTAGGATATTTCCGAAAATTTCCATAAGATCCTGGAAGTTTTTAGAAAAGCCTAAAATGTTTTAAAAGTCCCGTAGGATTCTAGAAACTTCCAATGGATACTAGAAAGTTTTTCAGAATTCTAAAGAATCCCAAAAATTACACAATTCCAAAATCTTTTAGGTTTACACAAAATTATAAAACTAAAAAATTCTAAAAAGTTCTGTAATTTTCCACCAAATTCCAGAATCCTCTAGAACTTTCTACAGAATTCTATTTAATAAAACCTAAAGACACCAACCTGGAAGGAGTCGTCTGCAACAAATTTCCATTAAAAGTAGGAGTTCCCCTTGTCAACGGCGATCGATTATTAGAATCATTCAAATACTGTAATGCAGCCAAATCTAAAAAAATAAATTTAATCTTTTATTCAATCCCTCATTTTTAAAACAATTTGTCTCTCAAATTGACACATTTCACTCAAAAAAATCGAAACAAATGTTCTTTTTTTAAATCATACATTTAAAACAATTTTACATTTAAAAAATCAACTTTTTTAAACTCAAACAGCGCCAATTAAGATATTTTTTAAATTCAAAACCTTAAAAATTCGATATCTGTCTTCAATCACACATTTGTTATTTTCAGTCATTTCTTACCACTAAAAAAATCGTTTTGTCGTAACAATTCAAACTCAAACTGCTTTACTTAAAAAAATCAATAATTCAGTGCTAACTTGCAAATGGACAAAACACATAAAAATCCCGTTTTAGTAACTACAAATGAAAAGAAGAGATAGATTGCGAAGAAGACTCACTGTCTTTCATTATTGTCGGATCAGATCCATTCACGACAGGCATCTGACTTCCAAAAACTCCTCTCAATGCTTCCAACGCCATAAAATTCGTTCCAGGAATTGGTGTTGCTGACGGCGTTCCCACAGGCGTATGAAGTGGGCTACCTATGAGAAACGAAACAGGAGATGACAAAGAGGACTGCATATTTTTCGCGGCAGTAAAGTAATTCTAAAAAACACCATTCTCACCAACAAAAAACCGCATATGTACCTGTTTTGTAATTAACGAATTCGTGCTATTCATTGTATTTCCATTAACAACCGGAATCATCGGTCTTGGAGCAATCAGATTCAAAGTGTTACTCGGTTTCGAAATGAACTCTCTCACCGGTGACACTAAGCTGGAAGTTGGGGTCAACAAAGGCGAATCCTTGCTTTGTCCATCAATAGGAACAGGAGTAACAATGCCATTAGTCCGGATAACTCCATTCGAATAAAACGAGTTTGGTTGAGACAGAGCTGCTTGAACTGTCAACGGAGGACCAGTCGTAGTCACCATATTGTACGTCGTCGTCCCTCTTCTTCTGGAGCTCAATAAAGGAGCTCTTGTAGAATCCCCAGATTTCGGCGACATCAAATCCTGTGATTCTTCTACTGCCTTACTTCCAGACGTTTTCGTTCCTGTTCCAGCAGGAGAACTGAATGCTGAACTTGAACTGTGAAAATTCGTTTGAATTCTAGCATGAGCTGTTGGTTGTTGTTGAATTCTCACATTGTACGTTTGTCCATTGCTTCCTTTTATCTGGGTTTCATTTGATTCCACTTCCTTTCCATTACCCGCAATTCCCCCTATTCTTTCTTGACGACATCTTTTTTCTGTTGGTTCATCAATTTCTATGACGGATCCGTTCTGACCTGCAGATTGATTAACCGTCATCCCTGAGAATTGGGAGTTTTTCACTTGTTTCCCGACATCATCTTTTTTCTTACCCGTTTCCAGAGGTCTTTTTGCAACTTTCATTCCCATTTGGCTACTTGATTCCGACCATGATGAATCTGCCCCGCTACTCGAGTTCAAACTTTCACCGTCTTTTGAATCTGTTTGTTTCCTCACATTACCAGCTTCAATGCTCATTACTGACGGTCTCGTCAACGTCTTCAATTCATAAGCAGTAAATACTCCAGTTCCCCAGATTCCTTCATGTACAGGTAGAGTGTCCTCTTCATCTTCTCTCTCCTTCCCTCTGGGGTCATCAGGATTGCTAGTGAAGATAAAGTTGGCTAGGAAGAGATCAAGCTCCCTCACCGTAATACTAATGTGATAAGGATTAACACACAAGGCTGGATAAGCACATTCATTACATTTCTCTAGTCTTTCGCCATCTGTGCTTTCAAGTGGAATTCCCTGAAATGATTATCGATTGGATTGATAGCGACCTTGGACACGGCATTCCTTCTCCGAACGCGATAAACATGAAAAAAGATCAAACCTTGAACAGGATTACCATAACCAGATCAAGTCGCCAAACTTTATCTGCTTGTCTGAGGCAATCGATTCTCCTCATTTTCCCTTTTTGATCAGGGTTTGAAAGGACACAAACAGCTGGTTTCTGTCCTGTTACGGAAAGAACAAAATCCTCCCGATGTTCTGGTTGGATATCCTTTCTCAGCTTGCCCAGTAAGCGTCCCGCCCATTTCTGCTTTTTATCTATCGGATCTCTCTAAAATTCATATATGAAAAACCCGAAAAATCGATATATAACACTCACCATCAAGTCATCTTTGATTCTTCTTTCCTCATCAATACTGATTCTGCTTTCCTTCTGTTTAGTGTATTTCCTCTTGGCTGCTTGAAGATGAAACCACAAATATGCAAATTCTTTAACATACGGAAGCAGATCTTCGACAAATGGGTGGAATTCCTCCTGTAATCAAAATTAAATAAATTTTTTCCATAAATTTTACAAATTCAACAAACATACGTTGCCTTTTGGCGAGTAGGACATGTCGGATGCCCATTCTCGTGGCTGGATGTTGGTAGACATGCTCAAGAAGCTTGGATTCGGATCCAAGTGTGGCAACACACGACACAATTTTTTTAACTTTTACCCCAACATATGAAACAAGATTTAATAGTTCGGGGTTCGGGACCTGAAAAAATATTAATCATTTTTAACAATTTTCCCAAAAAAAATGAATCAAAAACGAAAAAAAAAATAAAAAAATGAAATCGATGCAATTCGAAGAGAACCAATGAAGCACCATTTTCGCGTCAGGACAAAAAATAGGTCGAAACAAATAATTATTATTTATATTTAATTTTAATTATTTTAACTAAAAAAATAAAGATCAAATCTATTGCCAAGGTTGCAAAAACGGCAGCACAAAGAAACGTCGCTACTGGCCTACAACTAAGAGGAAAAAAATCAATACACACTGGATTAGTGCTGCGGTTCGGCTCAAATGTTACTCGTGAAACATAATTTTAAAAAAAAGCTGGCTTCCAAGCTTACTTGAGAAAACGAGACAGTTTGCTAATTTCAGCCGAAAACTAGTGAAAAGGGAGATTAGGTCAAACTTGGGGGTTTTAGTCATGAAGTGACTTTTGATGGACAAAATAAAAAAAATAAAAATTTTAAAACAGAAATTTTAAAAATACTAAAAATAATTTAAAACAAAAAAACGAATTTTTTTATAAAAATAATTTTAAAAATAAAAAACGAATTTTTTATAAAAATAATCTTGAAATTTTAGGATTTCAGAAAACTTCTGGAATTTTAGGATTAAGATGATTTTCGAACTTAGTAATAAAAAAAATTTAAGTCTTAGAGTTGAATCGAACCTTAGACCCTGACCTTGATTCTTGAGAAAATTTTTCAACAATCTATATCCTATGCGAGCCAGACTTTCATCATTTTATCACCATTCAGATCGACTGGCAACAGTGAAAAATCCAAAAAATATCGCCATCCAAAAAAAAATAAAAGACAGATTCAACAGAAACAATAAAAATGGTCGGGACAGTCAAGGGGGAATGCAATTGAACCTTTGAATTGAGAAGAAACGTGGCCATGGCGCTGTTCTCCGTTGCTGTGTGCGCAGCGGCCAACAGTCACGGCCTTTAAGCGGAATCACAAACCACTAAAATCGGCAGATATAAATTGGCTCAATTTAAGAATAATATTAATAAAAAATCAATCATTTTTGAAACGAAAATACATCAAAAAACTCAATTTTTTAAAATTCAAATATCATATAAAAAATCAGAAAATTTTTCCGGTTAAAAATCAATATATTGTGAAATTCATATATGAACTTTGTTTTGAAATTACTCCAACATGGATTTTTCTAAATTTAAAACTCGAATTTTAGGTAAAAGAAAGTTTAAAGAGTCAGTTTTAATACCAGTTTTACCATTTTTTCCATTTTCACATGGCTCGCTCCTTTTTGCGCGGGAATTCAAACACTCCGAAAAACAACATTGTAAATAGATTTCTGCAAAATTGTCTGGATACAACTTCTCAGAAATGTAGTAAAAGAATTAAGTCGGTTTGAGTACTAAATTGTCAGTTTTACCATGTTTTCCGTTTCCACATGATCCACTTTTTACGCGGGAATTCGAAAATTTCAAAAAATATATCGATTTCAAAAATCAAAAATTTTTTCCGACGTAAATTTTCGAATTGTAAAGTCGATTTTAGCAATATTGCAAAATTCATCATTTTTCGACTTTCATTTAACTCATACTTTGCGCGGGAATTCAAAAATGTAAGATTCAAAAATCACAATGCTTATTTTAGGAAAAGCTGAAACATCGGGAAACGTGCGCATCATCTCCGGCAGAGAAATTTGGCTTAACACCGGGGTCGACTGTGTTGTTCGTTTCCCCTTCAAGAGGGACGGCAAACTGGCAAAAAAACTACCACGTTTGTCCCGTTCGCAAGTGTTCTCCAAAAGAACAAGTTGCCGAGAACACACTGTGTTCCCCCGGCGATTGCATCTAAAGAAAAGATTGTCGAAATCTCAAGTTTCAAATGTAGAATTTTTCTACAGTAAACTACTGAACCAAGTGATCAGAGCAAGGAAGATAACGGGCAAGGCATGTTTACAACAGCCGAGTTTTCTTATCAGGACTTCAGTCTTCGAATATGGACGACGATCGATCGCCGAAATTTTTTGCTGTACACGTTGAAGTAAGGGAATTAAGGAAATCCGATAAAAATAACGATTTTCAGACAGCAAGTAAGCTCGTAGCCATTTGCGATGCCGGATTAGCCACGTTACTTTTGATAAATCTGATTTCAAGTGTGGTCTACGGCACGCCCTGGTGTAAGTTCCGCTTATACAGTAACTATAAAGTAATACTATTTCCAGTAAACTCCGCAATTGGCCTGGTGAGCTTAGCCGTCGCTACAGGATCTCTTGTCTGTTTCTGGTTCGGGTTGAACGAGAAGGATTACATATATCTCATCGTGCCTATGGTCTTCCAAGCAAGTTAAATTACTTTGTCCATATATCGAAACCGGGTTTCTAGACTATATCTTTCTGCTGGAGTCTGATACTGATCCTAGCAGGGATATTCTGCGTCACTTCCGGGCATCTGTGGCCTCTGGAGTCGTTTCTGGGAATCAAGCCAGGAGAAATAAAAACAAGCAAAGACATCAGGGACAAGAACTACGTTTCTCCCAACGACACTGACCCAGAAACAAATCGAGGTGGGGGGTTTCGATATATGAAATTCCAAAATGAGTGAGTTTTAGCGATCCTGTGGGGACAGGTAGCCATAGTCTTCGCCTTGTTGCTGTTGATCCTAAAACTTTGGGCATATATTGTCCTAAAGATGACTTACTCCTACTATCTGAAATACGACATTTACGACCGTTTCGACTACCCCACGAAGTACTCCGAAGTGGCCCAGAAGGACTACGACGAGGACTTTGAAGAATTCAATTCCGAGGAAAGTTGAACCCACACATCAATAAGCAATTAATCCACCCGTCCCCAGAGACAAAATAAAAGTTCTCATCCAGATTTCGAAATAGCAACCTTATCAGATAGCCACGAGCAGCCTAAAATTTAAAAAATAACCAACCGACCTTTGAACCCGAATTCCCGAAGCTTTTCGAGTTGTTCCGGACCGAATTCACCACTATACAGTAGAAGGAAGGTTTCAGAAGCAAATTTCGTGGAGAATAACAACGAACAACCGTGACAGAATCGGTCGTTGATGATAAATGAAGAGGTTTGAAATCGATTCGGCTATTCAAAGTTGGACGGTCCCGCAGAGAATTCGCATCTCCATTGTCAAGCCGTTCGTCTCTCGGACAAACACTGGCTAGAGCATTTTTGGATTGTTTCTTTCTCAATAAGCTCTGTTTTCCACCCTAAAAAGAACTAAATTGAGATACCGGTGAACGGAGTATTGATCTCGAACCTATTTTTAACAACACACCTGCAATCGACCGGGACTCTGACAAATCAATCTTAAATTAAACCAAAATAATTTCACAATTAATTAATATGTTAACACCATTTCTAAATAATATAAGACATGGAAATTTGTTTTTCAAAAATTGAAGATTAATAATATCACCTTCAATGCACGAGGAATTTTTCTCTCGTCGTCTCGTTCGCTCGGTCTTTCTATGCGCTCGCTTCTCCCTGACGAGTTGAACAGGGCGCGAAGGGACAGGAACGACATCTCTGGCTCACTTGTCCTTGAACGAATAAGCGATTCGCCTTTTACTAACCGCTTCCGGGCAAGTGGGCTCTAATGAGCATTACCCAATTTTTGGCGGCTTTCCCTCACAGGAAAGCTTAAATACCTAAGGAATCTGGATGTGTAGTTGATTTCACGATGAGTCGTTATAGAACAAGTCATATATGGATTCGAAATCTTGGGAATCAAATTTAAAACTTAATCGAATTTCGTAAGACAAAATTGGGATTTTTTTGGTGATTGAAAAACTACGTAACTAACCAACCCAAAATTGACTTGATTAGAAAATAGAATTACTAAAATCAACGTGGAAAACAGGCATTTTGAAAATGATCGATGGGTTGACAAGAAAGATGACAGAATACTCTTCAAATTTCGATATATGGAATTTCAGATTTTTTAATTTTTTAAAAGTTATTTAGAAAAAACTGAACGCGAATGCAGTATGTGCATCTAGTAAGACGTAAAATGAGATTATTTAAATCCGAGGTTTGTAAAAATCAAAGTCGGATTTTGCACTGAAGTTCATAAGTCAGTTTGGCCTAATGTTGCGAGCAAACTGCTAATTTTATTCTGCCTTTGGTGTCGATCACTCTGGATTTCGACACAGAAAATTAATTTCAACTTTTTTCGATTAAGTATTTGCTGGAAATTAAGAAATTGTTGGGACCAATTATTCCATTTCTCATAGTTTCTCAGTGCACGTTACCTTACTCTCACGCGTTCTAAATGTAAGGGTACAAAAGCCGAAGGACTACCTCAGACACCAGTGTGTCATTCTTCATTTATTGTCTATTCTGTATCTCTAATAATAAAATATTAATGACATACTCTATTCATGGTTCCTACGTTCCGGTTCGTCATCAACCTCAGCACTGGTACAGTCATTCACCAAAGACCTGATCAAGCTACTTGTGGTTCAATTGGCCCAATCTTGCTTTAATCATCTTATCCTCTGCTCTTGGTTTGGAAAAGACGATTACTCTACAATCGAGGCAAAAATCTCAACGATCTATGACGAAGTTTGTGTGATTGTTCTCCAAACCTTTATTGGAGATTTCTGCTTAATTTGCACTGTGATGGGCATCTCGTGCAGCCAAATCAACGCGTGCCCATATTGTAAAATAATATTCAAAGAAGGGGGTCAAGTCGAGAAGGATATCTTCGACAAGTCGTTGCAAAAACTGCGGAATCCTGGCGAAGTGGTTGACAAAGTCGCGAAGACTCCAATATGAATTGTGAATTCACGGAAAATCGTCCCACTGGTGCTTCATATTAAGCTTCTGATTGGAAATGCAATTGGGGAGTTCATGAAAAAAGATGATGAAGCTGCTTCCAAGCTAAGAAAAATTTTCAATGTTCAGCGTTTTGAGTACAGTGGACGTCCAACTGCCTTTCTGCTAAACGGAAAGTAAATTCACAAGCTTTGCGAAAAGATTTCCGAGTTGAAATATAAATTTTCTTATTTGGTTATATATTTTGTAGGTTTTTCCACTTCGGTATCTTGGCGCAAGTCAACCAATGCCTTGGAACATCTGGACTCGTTTGACAATGCGAATAGATAAGAACTTCAGCGATGAACAAATTGCCGAGCTCTGTTGCCTTGAACACCGGCCCTATCTTTTGTGCTACACAAAGATTAATTGAAAGTCTCAAATTGGTTCGTGGGTTCGCCCAAAAACCAGAGAGCCATTTTCTTCATTCGTTCATTTCGGATTGATGAAGTAAATGAGCACGCCAGAATCAGCATAAGGATTTTGAGCTGCTCACCATCTAAAGAATGCAAATGAAAATCAACGGCATTCTTGTGAATTTGAGTTGCTATCCGAGCAAACGGGAGTCATCAAAACGGAAAGAAAGAATATCTACTCGTTTACGTAAAACTGATTTTCCATCCTTGAACCGCTCCATAAGTGTCGAAATGATTAAATCTTCTTCTTCCTCTTCAGGTTTCCTGGGAGCCAGAGAATTAGATAATCCACAATATTTGTAATTCCCCAATTTGTCAAGAATGAGTCTTGAGGTTGTTGTTCAGGGATTTGGCTCCTTGTGTAAAAATAAACTTAAAGCGTTCATACCAAAACTCAAACAGGACAACCTTCCCATCAGCTTCGTATTCGTACTTCCCTATTCTTGTCAAGAGTTGATTGTAAACAGCAATTGAGGACTGGACTTGTGGAGCTGCTGTAGTGGGGTCATTATTGGACTTGGCTAACTGAGAAATAATGGTTGTCAACTTTTGAAGGATTTCTATGATATCTTCGTCTGTGGGCAGGATCAATGAAATGACACCAGTAGAGAGAATTCGACAATTTCGAGACTATTTAAAAATTAAAATATCTGTTAAAATAAGAAACAGAAGTGTAATAATGATCTTTATTGGAACAATAAAACGAATAAAATTTATATAAAAACCTCAGCACAAGACAATTGAAGGTTTCATTCGTGTCCTACAGTACCCCACATTCTCTGATATTCAGGCTATCTCTTCGGGTCCTTTCTTTCCAGTTTAGTTTTCTCTCCCAACAATATCAATGTCGATTCATCTACGAGATTGAAGATCTGTCAGGACCCCTAAATTAGGGACATTTGAAATAGACAACTGTCTGTTACTTTGATGCTATGGTAGTAAATATTTCCGTAGACTTCTGTAATCGGGTTATGATCAGTGTTCTCCATTTTCCGAAATCGAATCTTCCGAATTTCGAACTTTTTGATTTTCAAAACCGACTCGAAGTTCGTAAACAACAGCTCTTGTCGGTGTTATCAAAGTTCGAAGTCGAGATCTGGACTATTCGTTCTAAGACACGATCCAAGTCGTCTTGATCCCAAAAATCCAGATATCAAGTTCCATCAATTTGAGGCAATTTCTAAAAATAAAAAATTTACATTGTTTTACAACGAAAAATCGGAATTTTGGCGTTCAACTTTGCGGACTTCGATAAAACAGGACGTCCACAATTTTAAATTTCTTGTAGAATATGCATTTCATCATCAAAGTTGAGATAAAAAGGCAAGACCTTGATTGATGTAAAAGTCCCTAAACTCGCTCCATCTTCCTTCTTGATCAACAAGTCAAAGTCCCTGAGGAAATTTCGTCGAAAATGGCTCTTTGAAAACTTCCAAAAACGAAGATTTAGAAATAGTTCTTTTAGAAATTCACTGAGAGGGAAGTTGACTAAACATTTTTAAAATTTTTTCATTATCACTAGTGTCTATTTTTTGAACAATAAAATAGTTCAAATTGTATGAAACCGGACCTTTGGTTGAAATGAAGGTTCTTCAAGCTTTTATCGTGATGAAAGCGAAAAAAAATGAGAAAAATTCGTCATCATTGTGATTCTTCGTTATGATTCATGAAAACATTAAAATTCACGTACACAGTTGTCAAAAATATTCAGTTTTGCTAGACTTCATTCTTATCAGAAAAAATCAACAAACAAGAAATATAAGAATTCAGAAAATGATTTTCAAAATATTCAAAAATTCATTTTTAAAATAGTTTAAAGAACCACAGAATCATGGAAAATTCTGGAGTTCATACACGAGGGTTTATTAACACATAATTCGAGAGTTGATTTACAGAGGATTCACAGCTTCAGAGAATCTTCGATAAAAAGTCTGGACATTCGTTGACAGAAAGTACAGTCATCTACAAGGTTCCAAAAATCACACAAAAAACTAAAAAATTTGAAAGTTCTTGTTCATAAGAAATCACATAAACAAGTTGTTTTTATTTTCATTTTCATTTTTGTGACAGATATGTAGTGAAGTCAAGAATTTACAAGTACATTCAATACGGTAGGCTTGTAAAATCCACGAAAATCTCCGGGTCTCAACCGAAATTTCAAAATGTGACTAGATACTTCGTGATGTTCGTATTTAATCAAAATTCTCAATTTAATTTGCTTCTTTTTCAAAAAAAAATTAATCATAATTTACCGAAGATGGGCGTAAAAAAATTCATTTGTTTGGATTATCAGTCACGTGGACGTTCATTTTCTCACGACGAACAGTCTTAAATTTGCGTTCTTTAGTTGAGATAAGAATCAAAGTATTTCTTTTTCATTTTAAATTTATTTCTACCGAAAATGAACCTTTCTCATCCTTTGATGATGGAAATCTGCAAAGAACTCCTGGACGGAAAAGTCGAACACAGAGATCTTCAAAAATTTATTTTCTCTGGCAAAAATTCATTTTTCGCTTTTATCGAACTTCTTCAATCAGCAAAAACGTGCAAAATTAACTTTGAAGTAATTTTCGTCGAATTTGTAAGTTGTTTTATTTTTTTTAGTTTACGAAATTTTTTGCAGAAAACAGTATACTTCAAACATAAACTTTATTTGGATCTGACGGAACATTCGTGGGATTTTTTCTTTTACCTTCTGAGTAGTCACATTCGCTATCTGTATATCTTCAGTAGCAAGATCGATGACATCATCGCCAAGCAAGCATTTTACAAAGGACTAATCGAGAACAAAGGCAAGGCATTTTAAAATTACACTGTAGGACAAATCAAAAAATAAAAAATTTGTCAGATTCTTAAGGATACGGTAAAATGAGCAAAAATAATAAAAAATAAAAAACAAAAAAAAGATAAAAAATAATGAAAACTTAAAAAATATAAAAAATAATAAAAAAAATGAAAATTTTAAAAAGCATTAAAAATTAAAAAATAATAAAAATATAAAAAAAATTAAAAATTACAAAAATTAAAAAATATAAATATTAGAAAAATTAAAAATCTGTTTTTTTATAATATGTAAATTTATATAATATAAAAGAAATTTAATGTATATTTTTTTATTTTATAGATTAAGTATTAATTTAACTCATGACATTTCACAATTAATTTAAAATAAAAAATTGCATAATTTATTTTTTTTGAACATCACTTGAGATTATATAGTGTCGAAAATCAAATTTTGTAGGTTATTTTTAATCGTTTTTTTGTTATCAATTTTAAAAAACTATTTCATATCTGCTTAGCGTCAATATTGTATGATATATCAGGAACATTGAAATTTGTCATTTCTAATTAAAAAATAAAAAAAATAAATTCCATATATGAATTTTTATTTTTAAGATTTATTTCATATTTTTTACAGTAAATAGTGTGCAAAATATCTAAAAATAGCAAACCTTATGATTTTTGAATAATAACTGAAATATTTAAAAATTATGAATTTTAAAATTTTCTATAAAAATTAAATTTTCAGGTTTACAGAAGCTCTACAGCTGGTCAGCCGAGTGCGTCGATCACCGTATTGGAGAATTTCTGCCAGTAGCAGAATTCTGCGGAAGTTCCGGATTCCTGAAGGCGATTTCTGATGCCGGTTACAAAATCGACGTTGACAGACTTGGAGTCGAATGTTTCGTGACTCGGAATTGTTCCGTGGTGGATTTCCTGAGTTACACAAGATTCAAAGCGAAGAAATTACATATCCACGTGAGATCCAGAAACTTGTGTTTAGAATTTCAGAAGATTCTTTACGAAGGATACTTGAAACACATTAATCGGAAACAAAATTTGAAGAAAATCGAAGAAATCTGCATCAAATTCCACGACAACATCGCTGACATCGATTTCGTCAATGATTTTTTGATTTTGATTGTTTTGCTTTTCAAACACGTTCGTCAATTCGAAATTGTCTTAGCTCGGAACTACAGTTACGAGGACGAGGATTCTGTAATCGCCGACATCAACGACATCCAGGAGTTCATCCGGCAGATGAAGACCGGACTAAACAAGTTGAATAACTACTCTATAAACACCACTTTGGACTGCTATATCCACTGCCCTACAGTTACCACTTTGAATGTTTACAAAAATTGTTTGCCTCAATTTTTCCCGCAGTTTTCGCTTGATTACGATTCTCCGTCGAAAATCGGGTTCAAAAGTATCGTAATGTGGACAGAAAGAACTAAGTTCAATGGCGGCATCCACGTCCGTTGGAAATACTAGTAAATCGGCCGAAATAAACTTTTTCAAAGACGTTCAAGGAATAGGATCTCGATTTCGAGATATTACTTAACTTTGATAATCATAGTATTATGTCCTTATAAAAATAAAAATCTCTACAAAATAGTTTCAAAAAGAACTTCCAAAAACAAATTTAAAGATGTTGTAGAAGTTTTCACTGAAATTTGAAAAGTTGTAAAACTTAAAAAAATTCAAAGAAGCTCCACAGAATTTTAAGATTCAAAAACGGTTATCCTTACCATGACAAATATCATTCAGATTCACTACCGCTGCTGTCAACATAGAATTCGGTGTTCTTGAAGACTTTCTGGAGTGGCCATTGGCAATCGTAGCATCGTTTCGAAATCGAAAAACAATCAACGCAATAGAGAGTCCTGCAATTCACGCAGATCCTCGTTGTTCTAAAATAAATTAAATCTTTTAAAAATCCCAAAATTACAGTAAAATAAAAATTTCTGCAAAATGGTCTTGACGGGAATTCCTAGAAACCAAAGTAGTCTGAAATTTCGGTTTCAAATAATAGTTATTTCGCAATTTTATATGATTTCGTAATCAACTTTTGTAATTGAATTCTTCTCAGATAGATTTACAACCTTCTGGATCAAGGTATATGAGGTACACACGTGACGGAACGTTTCTGTCCTGAGTATTTATTTTCCAATTTTTACAACTTTAAAAATTATAAAATAAATAATTTTAAATAACTTTACATCTGTTATATAATATTTTAAAAGTCATTTTAGGTAAGTTTCTACTTTTTAATAAAGGTTATATATAAAATTTCAAGTATCTTTAAAATCCAAAGGTAGTCTTCAGAATCCTGGATTCTGAAAGTGAGTTTTTGATTTTGATTTTAGATTCAGAATTTATGGACTTTATTACAGTATTATAAGTGCTTTTTGTAGAATTTGAAGTCTAAAATTGGAATATAAGCGTTTGGGACAGAAACGCCACATAATCAATACATAATCCCTTGTCCATCCCTAGGGTTAGTGACTGCATATTAAAGTACTGATAAGTATAAAAATGTCATAATTACTCACATAATACCTCATTAAAAATCTCCTGTTCATATCTAAGTTTAGTTACTGCATATTAAAGTACTGATAATTATAAAAAGTCATAACTACCCCCATAGTACCCCATTGAAGACGGATTTTTTTGCTTATTAAAAACTTACGAATTAGAAGTTAAACTTAAATCAGTCCTTGCGCATCTGATGCACTGATTCGTCTTGACTTGCACGTTGACCTCGAATGATCTTTTTTCTTTTTTTTCCTTTTTATTTCTCAACAACCTTGCTCTGGCCATTTTGACACTTTCAGCAAGGAAATTTTTTCTTTTTTCTTTGATTTCAGTGCAGAGGAACAAAGCTCTCGGACGTCTTCGATCAGGGAAAAATCTACTAGCAATGATGTGTCTGAATCTTCTGACGTAAACTTCAACAAAACACGTGAACACCGCTATCATGAAGAGTCCACACATCAGCCTATAGGTCCGGTACTTCGGGGGACTGGGCTCCAGAAAACAGGTCCTCCAGAGACTGTCCTTCTTCTCCGTCGCCGAATTCACAGGTTGAAAAACTTCCAAAATGTTAGACAAAAGTAAACTCAAGAACCCTGTTCCACTGATCTAAAAATCACAAATTTTTACGAAATAATTTCGATACAATTTTTTTGAACTTTCTAATCGAAACCAAAAACTAAAATTTAATATAAAAATGTAATCATAACCACAGTACCCTAATTTTACACGTATAAGCATGGCAGGTCTCGGCCAACTTTTTGCAACTTTTTTGGCGTATAAGCCCGTGTTTATATGTGTAAAATTAGAGTAGATTGCGCTCTACTTTGTTGGAGTTCTTTTGTATCTCGTACCTCCGGCCCTACAAATTTATTTTATATATTTTCTCATCTACACATGGATCAGGAACCCCTAATCACGATTCAACAGAAATATAAATGATATAACTCATTCCAAAAGGTTACTTCGGGGAAGCAGACTTTCCTTGTTAGGCAGATCTACAACCTACTGGATCAAGGTATATAAGGCACATAATCCTCTCATACTCTATATCTTCAAAGATTAATGCTTATATCAAACTATCGATAAATATTAAAAAATCACTATAACTTGTCGAAAATAGGTTTTTTGTAATAAAAATAAAAAGTAACCTTCAACTGATAAACATTCGGTTTTATGATCTGGGTGTAATTACTGTGGAAAAACTCGTATCCGGTGTTGAGGACGGTGTAAGTCAAGATGTCAACAAGGACAAACATGACCGGGATGCTCATCCCGATCACCGTCATCGCTATCTTGATCGCTAATTTCAGTTTTTCCTTTGAAGAGATCCTCCAGGATAACGGCCAGATGTACTGAAAATTCATTTTTATTAGAATTTTCCAGAAATTTCTAAAATCTTCCAAAATCAACCGAAAAATTCCAAAAAGTTTCAGAAGATTTCTGAATTTCGCAAAAACTTCTAAAATTTTATACTTTCGAAATCTAATACGAAATTCTGGAATTTTTAAGTCTCATGGAAACTGCTAGAACATTCCAGAATCCCATGGAAGATTCAAGAACGTTCTAAAATTTCATAATTTTTTAATTTTCCAGAATCTCGTAAAATTTTTGGAGTCTTCCAGAATCCAGTAGAAACTTCTAGAAAATTCGAGAATTTCATGGAAGCTTCAGAATTTTTCTAGAATCTCGTAAAATTTTTGGAGTCTTCCAGAATCCAGTAGAAACTTCTAGAATCAACATCTGAAACTTTGAATTCCAGCAGTTTTTAAAAATCCTGGAAATAATTTTTTTAAAATATTAATTTCTGATTTTTGTAACAGTAATAACCAAACTCAGTCCAAAACCGACCGTGCTGGATTCTTCTTTGCTCAAAGGAAAAAGTCTCGTTTCTTTTATTTGTTTTCTGTTTTCCTCAATGTTCTTCAATTCTTGAGTCAAAAAATAATTATCGACCTTTTCCATCCGATTGAATCTGATAACGTATAAAACAGAAGTAATAAAAGGCACCAGAAGAATCATATAAATAACTAAGTCGGCGATCCACATGATGATAAATAAGAAATTTTGAAAACCGAGGACTTCGGAACGGAGTTTTGCTTTGAATTCGCTGATTCTAACATTAATTTTCTGTTCAATGGAAAAATTATGTTGGACAGTGATATTCAGAGTGTCATAGGCTTCCTTAGTTCCGACAGCCTGAAAATTCATAAACGACAAAATCAGAAAACATACAAAATTATTTTTTAAATTTAGGAATTGAATTTGACGAAAACGGTATTCGATCAGAAATTTTGAAAATATTTATATAAAGTTAATGTTGTAAATAGTTTGGATAAAGCAAAAGTAGAAGATATAGAATTCTAAAAGTAGTAGTTTCCATATACGAAGCGCTTAAATGAGAACTTTCCAGAATGTGATTTCTGATCAGAGTACTAAACCGAAACTTTTTAAAATACTCATTTATAATTAATTTTACAAAAGTATAAGACATAATGTCGTTGAAATATATAGAATTCTAAAAGTAGTAGTTTCCATATATGAAGCGCTTAAATGAGAACTTCCCAGAATGTGATTTCTGATCAAAAAAGTACTGAATCAAAAAACTAAACATTGATATAAACTTAACTCCAAGAAATTCCTCCGATAAAGTAAATTTAAAAATATAAAATCCTAAAAGTAGTACTTTTCATATATGAAATGGTTAAATATAAATCCCAAAAACTTTTTATAAGTTTCTCAAAATATAAGTTTTATTTTGAAAATATTTCTTTTCAAAAAAAAATTTTTATTTTGGAAGATCAGAAAAAAAACCTACTATTTCCTTTCCTTTGGCGACGATCTTGTAAAAAGTAGTGTTTTTGGTTAGATCCAGAGCTTTATTCATGGTGTTCTTGACATAGGGCACAACTGCTTCTTCGATGTTCTTTTTCATCTTCGAAGGCCAGCTACAGACAGGAAAAACGAACCTAGCAGCAAAGCATTGCTAAAAATATATAAAATATATAAAATATATAAAATATATAAAATATATAAAATAAAGATTTTCCAGAACCTTACCTTCTTCAGGAGCAAAATCGGCTGACAAACGAAATCATAAGTGCTTTCTGTGCAATAGTAATAAAAATCATTCAACTTGTTTAAGCACTGGTTGTATGGGATTCTGATGAACTCAGAACAGATTTCGAAAATCTCCAACATCATTTCGTTCACCATCTTTTGCCACTCCATCATCCGAGAAACTGAATTTTCTATTTTCCGCAGAGTCTGAGTCATGATTCTGAAGGGTTTAGCGACGTTGTCGATCAGTTCCCGAGCTTCGTCCAAGGGCACTTCTTGCAACTTGGAATTAGCATTGGTTCTCATTTCATCTGCCAGGGCCCGGGTTCGTATCTGGACACAAGCAACCCCTTCCACGGAGCTCCTGATGTTGTTAGTAGCATTCATCGCCGGTCCTTGGAAAGCCCAGGTGATGATCGTGATCACAATCACTGTTCTGAGTCTAGAGGTCAAGAGGGACGGAATTCCGACGAGGAAGATGATCTTAATAGTCCGGAAACCACAAATAACCGCTGTCGTCATTTCAGTGGCCATAGCTACATACACCGCAATTCTGAAATTACTCATTTATAAAACTGTTAAATTTACATATAAACAACTATATTTATATATAAAAACTAATATTTATATATAAAACTGTTGAATTTATATGTAAAATGTTTCTTTTCATATATAAAAACTTTTGTTTATATATAAAATATCTACTTTTATATACAAAATAATTGAATTTCGATATATCTAACCTCCTCGGATCAGTAGAATACTTGATGCAGCAGAAAAAGAACATGATTAACCCAACAAGGTGACAGATGAGCCAGATTCCGAAATCTTTGATGAACTTGTTCGCGCTGTAGTTAACATGATTAATATCATTCATATATGAAAATTACTTACAACGTACCATCTACAAAGATGGACTTCCAGAAATTGGTCGATTTCCATGATTCTTTTTTCAGAAACGGTAGAAAATTGAAAATTTTGAGTTTTATCCATTTTTTGAAGGTTTTCTTTCCTGTGTCTTCGACTGGAGTTTTTTTCTTGTTTTTTAGAAACCGATTCTTCTTTGTACGAGTTCTGGAGACTTTGATCTTGGATTTCCGACAACGTACGGTAGAATTCCTCTTCTTGGCAGTACTAGGGATACGTGAACCGACAGACATGATTCCGACGGAAATTTTTCTTATAAATTAAAAAAATAAAAAAATTCATATATGAAATTTGCATAAATCACTTTCACGAATGCTTGTATGAAGTGATTGATTATTTTTTGTTTTTTTAAAGATCGAAGATTTGGGAATTTATGGAGATGAGAGGGAAACAAGGTCCAAGGGTCGTAAACATTCAAGGTTTCTGTTATTTTCGGTATTGATTTCTCTGCGCATTTCTGATCGAGTTTGATTTTTGATCTAGAGGTGAATTCGGTTTTCGGAGACTTTTCGATATGGTAGCTGGTAAATCTTCTCTATTTTTATATAATCTCAAGCAAATCGTCCAGATTGTCGATGACGAAACAGAATTCCTCTCCGGAGTCGACTTAGCCACAGGCAAAATTAAAGTAAATTTATTTTTTAAATTAATTTTAATTTCGAATTAATTTAGATCCTTGAATCCGAAGCTGGTGATTTGGGGATTTTGGTTATCGACGGATTAATCAAGTCCGTCGGGAAGTTTGAGGATATTAATCCGGACGAATCTGTCCCAAAATTCGACTGTAAAAATGGATGTCTGATTCCTGGATTGATCGACGGACATTCTCATCCAGTTTTCGCCGGGGATAGAGTTCACGAATTCGCGATGAAGCTGGCTGGGGCGACATACATGCAAGTGCAGGCTGCCGAAGGCGGAATCCACTTCACGACGACAAAAACTAGAGAAACTTCGAAAGAAAGTTTATTAAAAGATGTCAAAAAAATCGCGGATGAGATGTTGAAATCCGGAACTACTACTCTGGAAGCCAAAAGTGGATACGGACTGAACTATGAAGCAGAATTGAAGATGCTGGAGGTCATCGAGGACTTGTCTAAGGAGCATCCGATCGAGATTTCCGGGACTTTCTGTGGAGCCCACGCCATCCCTGAGGGTTCTACGGAAGAAAGCCAAAAAAACCTAATCATAAACCAAATGATTCCGGCCCTTAGGGAATTTAAAAAAAACGGAAAACTTCAATCTCTCGAGAACATTGATGTTTTTTGTGAAAAAAACGTGTTCGAACTGGAATCTTCCAAGGCAATTCTTCTAGCAGGGAAAGAATCTGGATTATCCATCAACTTTCACGCCGATGAATTGCATCCCTTGGGGGGTGCTGAGATGGGGGCCTCCATAGGGGCCAAAGCCATGTCTCATCTGGAGGAAATCAGCCCGACCGGAATCAGAGCCATGGCAGAGTCCGGGACAGTCGCGACTCTCCTGCCTTCCACGGCCTACATGCTCCGACTGAAACCGCCACCGGCAAGAGAAATGATCCAAACCGGAGTCATTGTAGCATTAGGATCGGATTTTAATCCTAACGCTTACTGTTTGTCAATGCCGACAATAATGCATTTGGCTTGTGTCTTGTTCCACATGTCGATGAACGAAGCGCTGATCGGAGCGACTTTGAATGCAGCTCACAGTCTGAACAGAGGGAAAACCCATGGAGCGATATCAGTCAACAGAGTCGCAGACTTTGTCCTCATCGACGCCCCTAAATGGGAACATTTGATATATCGATTTGGAGCTCACGACACCGTCATCTCGGCTGTTATCAAGAATGGGACGATTGTTTATTTGAAAAACTGATTATTTCGAAAGCGTTTCTGAAATTCCAAATTTTAAAACGTCCTAATTCAACCAATGCTGAATTAATTTTCATAATTCTCTTTTGTTACATTCAGATAGAGTTGCTACTTTATTTTATATCAAAAAGCATAAAATTTGAAGTAATTTTAATTGAGAAATTTAAGATTTTGAATTTTTTCCTATGTCGAAATTTGAATTTTGGCGTTGTGTCCCGAAATTAATTTTCGCGGGAAATACAGATTTTGAATTCTCTGAAGATGGGGAATCAACTCCCAGAGCGAATCCTTGCCGATCGTAACGAGAATAACAATAGTCTTTATTAGAACAATAAGACGGATAAAATTTATAAAAACCTCAACACAAGATAACTGAAGGTCTCATTCGTGTCCTACAGTATTCCACACACCTGATATTCAGGCTATCCCTTCAGGTCCTTTCTTTCCAGTTTAGTTTCCTCTCCCAACAATTACTAAACATGGTATAAAAACAAAAATTATTCCTTTTAAATCGTAGGATAAAGTATCTCATCTGAATCGATATTTCGAAAAAATATGTCTATTTTTATAAATCATCCTAAACAAAGTTTCAAAATTACCCAAAATGAATAAAAGTATTTACCCTCATATTGTCCAAATTAGAATAATTTTCGATTTTAATGTATCCTGTAATTTTGTAGAGTTTCCATCAATTCGCATATTTCGTAATCTCTCGTGTAATATGTTTATTTATTTATATCTGAATATTGCCTATTTCAATTAAAAAAGAAAACCGCGACGCGAACCAAGGGACGTGTCTGTCCGGTCCTCTTGTTTACATGATCGAAATTCCCCTTTTCTACTTTCTAACTCATTGGTGAATTATTTTTATTTTCCGAATTTCCTCTTGATTGAATCGTCGATGTTGACAGACGTTCGTTTCGTACGTAATATTTCTGTTGTCGAAGGTTACCGCGCCCCATTGGCTGTCCATATATAAACCGATTACTTCGGAGGTTAAAGTTGCACACTTTTCAGACAGAGCTTGACCAGAGTAAGCAAAGAGGAAACAAAATGTCTACTGGTCCGGAACCTCTCACTGTTGAATTCCTCAGAAAACAACTGGAAGAGCTCAATATTCTCTGTCTTCCTGGACAGATGAGGAAAACTGATAAGAATCAGGTTGGTTGCGGATTTAGAGATGTTCATATATGAGAACCACTTTTTAGGTCCAGAACAATGCAGGAGGATACGTCTACCAAGTCAGCGATGAAATCCGTATCCGTCGTTTCTTGATCCTCGGAACTTCTGGCGGGACTTACTACGTCACTGAAAAGGAACTGACTTTCCAGAATGTCGCCAGCATGGTCGACATCATCAAAAGAGGAAAGGGAGTCCAGCTTCTGAGGGAAGTCGTCGAGATCTCCACCGCTGGAAGAGCTCCCAAACAGGACCCCACCCTGATGTGTCTCGCTCTCTGTGCCAAAGCCAGTGCCCTCGGCATTCCAGATATCTTCACCGGAGAATCTGCTGACAAGAAGCTTTATGAAGAGTACATCGCCAAACTCCAAGAAGCTGCCTACAACAACCTTAACGCTGTCTGCAGAATCCCCACTCACTTGTTCGATTTTGTCAAGTACTGCGAAATCATCTGCCAAGAAAACAAGGAATCCACCGGTTGGGGAAGAGCCATGAGAAGAGCTATCAGCAAATGGTACACAGAGAAGAATCCGAACAACTTGGCTATGCACATTACGAAATACCAACAGAGAAACGGATGGTCTCACCGTGACCTCCTCAGATTGAGTCACGCAAAACCAAAGTTAGAGAACAAGGAAGATTCTCTTTTGATGGATCACATTTTCTATTACGCTGTTCATGGAAACCTCGAGATGGCTAAGAATCAAGAGAGCTACGAACCAGCTGCCAAGAAAAAACGAGGATACGAGTTTGACTCCAATGCTGCAGAAAAGATTTCCAACCACAAGGCAATCAAATTCCTTCAAGGATTTTCCAAATTGAAGACATTGAAAGAAGAAGAGGAAATCGAACAAGTTTGTCAGTTGATCAAGGAACACGGCTTTGTTCGAGAACATGTGGCTTCGGAGATGTTGAATCATGCCGCTATTTGGAAGGAACTTCTGAAGGACATGCCAATGACGGCTTTGTTGAGGAACTTGAGCAAACTTAGTGCCTTGGATATTATCAGTGGGGAGAACCCAGAGAACGCCGAATGGGTTAAGAAAGTCGTTCATAAGTTTAACGATGAAGTCGCCATCAGACAAGCCAAACTCCATCCGATGACAATTCTTTGTGGAGCTGCTACTTACAACAGTAGAAGGGGACTGAGAGGAAAACTTGAATGGGAAGTCAATCCTGAAATTTCGACGGCTTTGAACAACGGTTTCTATAAGGCCTTTAGGAATGTCGAACCCACGAACAAGAAATTCTGTTTGGCTTTTGACGTCTCCGGAAGTATGATGGATTTTATAAGTAGTTCTGGGATCAGTTGTCGAACAGCTTCTGCTGCTCTTGGACTGATCACTATGAGGACGGAACCAGTTGTGGAATGCATGGCTTTCCAGGACAAGTTCGTCCCCCTTAACATCAACAAGGACATGACTCTCAAGGAAGTTGAGAAGGCCATGAACGGACTTCCATTTGGCTCCACTAATTGCGCTGCTCCAATGGAATGGGCATTGGCGGAGAAAAAGAAGTTTGATGTGTTTGTTGTTTATACTGATAATGAGACGTACTTTGGTGATGTTCATCCACATCAAGCCCTGAAGAACTACAGAGAAGCTATGGGTCTTCCTAATGCTAAATTAATTGTTATGGGAATGGTGGCTAATGAGTTCACTATCGCTGATCCGGAAGACAGGAACATGCTGGATATTGTTGGTTTCGATACTGCCGTTCCCGAGCTTATCCGAAGCTTCGTTCTCGATGAAATCTAATTATAGTTGGTGAAAGTAGTTTTTTATTTTTAGAAAACACTTTATTCTGCATTCCCGGTTCATAAATAATTAAATTGATTAAAATTCACCCAGGTGTTACCCAAATTTGGCATGCCCGCAGGGCAAATGGAAAATATCACCCGTTTTCTGAATATTCAGAATAAATTAAAACTTTTCAATTTTGTGGGTTTCACTTCTGGAAGAATCGAGATTGACTTCGTCTAAACGGTCTTCATTGACTTTTTCATCATCGAGTTCTAGACCGTCTTCATTGACAGGTTCGTCTCTGATCCGGTCGAGTTCCTCTTTGTAAGCTGCGTCGTTGTCGTTGTAGATGGAATGAGAAGAATCAGAAGCGGATTCTATACCGGATTCGTTCCCATGTCCAGGTCGAGTTAAAGAATCAACGTTTACTTGGTTAACAGACCTGATAGAATCTGCAGTTACGGGACGTTGGATGTTCATAATTCCTTCGTGATTACATCTGTCTTCTCCGTCAAATTGAGAAGAGGATAATCTGTTGTGATTTAACATTGTGAATTTGTCGAAAAATGCTGTTTGTGAAGGACGGAAAAGGAATGTTGAGATTAGTGAAACAACAAACATTTCTAATGTCAATAAAAATGACATCCAAACTGAAATTATTTTATTTATGAAATTGGTTATGAAATAAGCTTACATTGAGATTTGGAGGAAGCAGTGAGGCCACCTTCGTCCTCAATCCAGTGGATCCCGGCAAAAAAGTCAAAGACGACTTTTTGGACAGCATAAATCAGTTGGGCTGTGTCCACGATATGGAACATCAGAGTGAATTTATAGGGTTTCAAAAGGCACTAAAAAAGGAAAACTATATATCGACAATGAGTAAAATAAAAGTTGATATATGGAAAATGAGTAAAAACCAAAATTGATACATCAAAATTAAAAACTAAGCAAACTTACTCCGCCGAGAGGAACAATCATGTATGATCCCCAAGAAGCGATAAAGAGGGAAATCATCCCGAGAACGTTCGTGATTTGGAAGAATCTGAAATCCTCCATGCATGGAAAATGGATGAAATGAATACTTACGGACTAGCTCTATTTCCGAGTTCCATGTAGACGATGAGATTCAGGATCTCCAGCATAATACGGAAGAGAGGAGACTGGAAGACGAGCCATTCTATTCTTCTGAAAACCTTGTCTGTCGGACATAACTTTGGCACACAGAAGAGACAACATCCGATCGGAAGAATCCTCATGTTTATTTTCTTATTTCTCGCCAGAAGTTTCTCCACGAGGGCTTTCCGACCTCCGTGAAGGGTTAACATCAGAGTGATGGTGATGTATATACACAACATAAAGTACACCAAGGCCACGGCGTAAAGGAACGTCGCCGACCTCGGGACGATCATCCCGACAACTCCGCAGATTGAATTTATCTAAAATCGTAGAATTTAAATAGTTTTTATATATGGATTTCAACATACCGGACACATGAACACTAGCCAGTACATGTCGGTCTGGACTAACTCCACCGATATGTAATTATATACAAAATAAAGATGAACTGCGGCTAGAGTGATGCAAGTAAGAGTGAAAAAGATC
Organism: Halicephalobus mephisto; assembly: GCA_009193035.1. Taxonomy (NCBI): domain Eukaryota; kingdom Metazoa; phylum Nematoda; class Chromadorea; order Rhabditida; family Panagrolaimidae; genus Halicephalobus; species Halicephalobus mephisto. The sequence continues at coordinate 297,887 of SWDT01000012.1, read as the reverse complement.
CCGACGGCAATACAGACAACATAGAAAGCTTGGATATTCGTCATCCACCAAGCCATTCCCGGAGGTGGATTAATTGGAGAACTGGCATTTTTCCCGATTAAACTGAGGAAAAAATCCATCTTTGGTCAACCTGAAAAAATCGAAAAATTCAAAAATCTTTTATATTTTTTTATTTAATTGCACAAATTTTAAATTCAATGAAAACTATTTGTCTACATTACGTTTTATAAAAAATCAAAAAGATGACTCAAAAAAGAAACATGGACACTGAATGCCTCAGGGGGTGAACGAAAAAAAGCACAACATGATCAGTCAAGGAGAAAGGAATAACGAGTCAGTTGGTGCTTTTACACTTGACCGGTCAAATTTAGTGAAAAAAGAATGAACAATACTGAATCCTAAAACGAAATTCTAAAAATATCCTTTACCTACGAAAATTAAATTCACTTTAATTTTAAAAAACCGAAAATTAAAAAAAAATCGGTTTTGAAGGGAAAACTTGAAGCTACAGTACCCCGTTAATGAAAGTTGAATTCATTTTAGTCTTGTGGACGAAGAGAAGATTCAAGTTTTCGTTGTAAGAAAACCCGAAAATGATCTTAAAACGAAAACTTGAAGCTACAGTATCCCGTCAGTAAGACTCATATTCAATTTTGTTTTGCAAAAAAACGTTTGATTTTTTGCACAATTAATGACTAAAATTATAGTTCTTGCAACGAAAGTTTGAAACTACAGTATGCTATTAACATTAATTATATTCAAATTAGTTTTGCAGAACATAAAAAAACTTGGTTTTTTTGTTGCTAAAGAAGACTAAAATTACAGGTCTTAAAAAAAGTCTGAAACTACGGTATACCATTAGTGGTGTCAAGGTAATTTCAACTTTTCAAAATGCACAGAAAGTCAAATTTTTGTTAAAAGAAATAAATATAACTAAAATTTTTATAGCAAAACCCTAAAAATACAGTATACTACTAACATAAATAATGTTAATTGTAGTTCCATAAAACATAAAAACCTGTTTTTAGTGCAGTAATTAAATAAAATCAAAACTCCTAAAACGAAAATCTTAAAACTACAGTACACTACTAACATGATTTATCTTTGCTTTCGTTTTATAAAACATAAAAACCTAAGCTTTGGCTATAGGAAACGAATTTTATGAGTATATGTTAATAAAGGATTTTTTTAAACTGAATTCATCAGAAATATAAACGATATTTCATTATGGTGGTTTTTTATTTTTCTCCACAAGAATCAGAAACAGAAATTAGAAAAGACTAAATTATTTTTACAGAAAACAGAATATGGGAAAAGTCTTGACGAAGACTATTTCCAAGGCAACAACGAATGATAGAAGGAGAAACAGGCGGGATTAAAGTTTAGTTTCGATTTTAAATAATTGGCAAGTAAAAAATTACTGGGGATGAATATGTTATATTCGTTAATAAAAGCAATCCTGAGTTTCTTCGGTAGTTTAGGGGTCAGAATACGCGGTTATCACGAGACAGACCTGAGTTCAATTTCCCGTGGAAAGCACTGACGTCAGACTCCTACGACTTTCCTTTCTTTTTATGAAAAAGGATAAGTTCTTTTAACACATAAGTAAATCCTGTGTCTAGCACAGCAAGCACTAAAATGATGAGTAATACTGAGGGCATTGGGTACTTCATAGCTTCAAAAAGTCATTTCATACGGTATGTGTCAGTAGTTAATTGTCTCGGGGGCGGTGGTGGAATTGGCAGGTAATCGAAGCAATAAAGGAAGCACTAATTGTCACCATGCAGATTGGTCCCTTATGGAGCATTAGTGAAGCCTTTTAGAAAATACTTAAATTGGTCTCAGAACGAAAAGACCAAACATTATACTTACAAAGCCGGAAGTGGCCGTTGTTGCAAAATTATCCTAGCATAAATTTCTAGATTACGTTAATAAAGAAATTAAAAACGAAAGTTTTTGCGCAATTATCTCGGCACGAGTTTCTAGCGTCGTTATAAACAGCAATTCCAAGAGATTTTGTAAAATTATAGAAGACTCTTGAAGCTGCTGTGGAATTTAGGAAATTATTGAGGGATTTTAGAAGATCTCGAAAATCCCTTTGAGATTCTGAAAGGCTTCATAAAATTTTATGAAATTGTCAAAGATTTAGGAAATTTCTACGAGATTCTAAGGGACTCCAGAAACCTTCACGAAGCTCTTGAAGATTCCAAAAACGTCCGTAAGACTCAAAACTCACAAAATTCTAGAAGCTTTTGTGAAGTTTTGTAGGATTCTAGAAGCTTTTATAGAATTCCCGAGGGTTTCAGAAATGTTCATGAAATTAAAAAATCCCCTTGAGATTCTAAAAAGCTTTAAGTCTTCATTACATTCCCAAAAGTTCAGAATTTTCTATTTGATTATTGAACCACCTACAAAAAGCGTAACTTTCGGCCCCGTAACAATTGCGAAATGTAACAATCGTCATATTTTTCATGAATATTTGGCATTTATGACGAAAATTAAAACGTAATAGTGGCGATTTGCATTTGTTACCGGACCAAAAGTTACGCTTTTTTGTGTGTACCTAAAAAAATAGGTACATGGTGTACAATGCATGGATATACCAAAACAACTCTAATGTATGAAATATATTAAGTTGATATCGTTACGTTGTATTTAATGTATCGATACACTAAAATGGCTCTAATGTATGAGATATATTAAGTTGATATCGTTACGTTATATTTAATGTATCGATACACTAAAATGCTCTAATGTATGAAATATATTAAGTTGATATCGTTACATTAGATATAATGTATCTCATATATTAAAGCGGCTTTAATGTACTCTTTTTATGTGTACCTACAAAATTATAACACCATAAATAACGCAAAAACGTCATGTTAAAAATTAATAAATATGAAACTAACATTTGAAAATTATGAAATACACAAAAAACGAAAATTAATATAAAATTCACAGCGAGAATCAGCACCTGATAAATCTGCTCAGAGTCAAGTAGACATTATTTTCCACACGTTTCATAATTTACAGATGTTCTGATGTTTACGAACATTGAATCCGTTATTTTGGAGGTATATTTGAAAGTTCATAAAAAACTAAATTTATTGAATAAACTTAACCATGGCCTTGGACTCTTTTGTACCATCCAGGAATCATGGTCTATTTCAGCCAATGTTTGGGAATTTGAATCACCAGAGTTCGCCATAGGCGATTATGGACCTTTTTTAAATAAAGTTGGCTTCAATAGTGTTTTGAAATCTGACTAAGCGATAATACGATTTCCCAAAAAAGGTCCTGGAGGGAGAGATGACTTCACCATACAAACATAATGTGATTCAATAAATAAACAAAATCCATAAAAAGAATTTTAATTTATGCATAACATCATCATATTATAATAATACAAGTTTTGAAGTTAAATTTTGAAACATTGTCTCAACACGAATTTTCGAACTTTCCAGTTGAGATCAGAAAATTAAAAAATAACTTATGTGATTCTATAATTTCTAAAATTATTATTTAATAAATTTTAAAAATTACATTACTATAAAGTTAGAAATTGTCTCAACACGAATTTTCGGACTTTCCAGTTGAAATCAAAAAATTAAAAAATTAGTGTTTACGTAGTTTTCAATGCTCTAGAAAACCCAACAGATAAAATATGTTATTTAAAAAACAAAATTCTTTATTACAAAATTTCAAAAAAATTTACCAACAAGGAATTTTAAACTTTTCCAGTTGAGATTAAATTTCGGTTTTGAGTTCACATTTTTTTAAGTTTCAAAGTTATCAATTGTAAAAAACTACAGTCATATTGGAATTAAAAAATATAAACATCTGTTAGAAAATCATCGAAAATAATCCAGACATAAATTTCTGAAATTTTCTAATTTAGAAAAAATTAAAAAAAATTAAAAAAACCTAAATTTAAAAAATTCTACAATTTTACAATTTCAAAGAAAGTTGAAATGCTGTAAAAATTTAAATAACTTTTTGAATGTGAATTTCTATAATTTTTCAATTACGACTGAAATTCGATATTTTACATTTTTTGAGTAACAAAATAATCCAATAGATTCTAAGAACTCATAAAACGTCATACTGTATTATTTAATTTTATTTAAAAACAGGAAAGAAAGAAAAGCTGCTTTGTTAATAATAAAAATTAAAACCCAAAAACCACTTCTTATCGATTTGGATAAATCCCAAATTCACGTTGAACTTGATCCAACGATTCACTCGAAGGACTGCTGCTCAAACAATAATTATAGAAAATTGAGGGTATTTCGAAAACTGGCCTCCAATAAGTTTATTCAGAAAATTCACATTGTTCTTTTTCGAAAAAATCAAAAATGGAAAAACTGGTCCAGATTCGTTACTCAAATTTCAATGGATAATTTACAAGGGAGATTAAGTGACATAATTTCAGATTAGACTTTTTCAAAAAAGATCAAGAGCAAAACTTGCTCTAATCCGAGTTTATCCTTGACAAAAATTGGACAATCCATTTCGAGAAAAACTTATTTTTTGGACAAGGCGGAAATGTTGACAAAAATGTCCCATCGGCCACTTAAATTGATCGAAAATGAACTTCACCAATGAGTCCGAGTAAAAAAGGAAAAACTAATTCGACCAATAATGTGTAAAAAATAAAAATAAATATTGAAATACATACTGATCAAAAATCAATGAAAAACGACTAATTTTAATGAAAAATGAGTCATAAAATAAATATAAATCAAATCGAGGAACTTTATTTTTCCAAGGTTCAAGTCAAGGTAGAAAATTGAATTTTAATAATTAATTTCATATAAAAATACTCACCTGGACTTACTGTATTTGGATGTACTAAAGGGCGCTTGACATTTCGGCAAAAATCAAATATGTTAAAACTTACGAAAGTTTGGGACTTTTGACAATGGCGACGAACGAAAGAGAGTAACAAAAATTCAGAGTTTCCATGGAGACCTAGTAGTAAAGTTTTTTCGATAAACTTGGGGGATTTCGTTTTATTACTTCGGGGTAGTTATTTTATTGTTTTATGCATAAAAACGTAATAAAAACAATAAAAAAGTAATAACCATTAAATCAAACATGTAGCTAATAATTTTTAAGAGTAAAAACTCCCACTTCTTGATCCTCTTTGGGGTTTATTAGGAAAGAATCTTCAAGAATAAAATATAAATTTTAAAAAAATGAGAAAATCTAATAGATTTCTGAAATTTTTCGAATTTTATAGAATTTTTTGAAGCTTTCTAGAATTCTATAAAAAGTTTTATAATTATATACTTCTGTGAAAACTTTCAAAATGCAGTAAAAAATTTTAAAACTGTTTCATCCAATTACAATAATTGAGAAGCATATTTTTATTCAATGTTCTATCCTTGAAATTTATTTTATTTTATTTCTCTGAGGTCATAGAAGAGATCGAGGACAATTGGTCTAAAGTGTCGAAAACGTAAGAGAAAATTTGGTCTAATTGTTCCATCTATGGTTGAAAGAGCGAGTTGAGAGATTGATGTAATCCATTTGCGTCCGAAACATTAAATTGTTAGAAAAGGTTTAATATAGATTAAACTTTAGAAAAAACTCTTCTAATTCAACATTTGTATTTATTTCTCATCTAACAACCAAGATGACTGTTACCACATCAGGTGAGTGATTTATAATTGATGTTTCGAAGTATAAAACTAATGAAAATTTTTAAATAATGTTTATTTTCATAATTGGATTTGGATAATAATACCGTTGGGACTATGTGTTCATCAACCTCTGGTCTGTGGAGTGCTATCAATTCTGAATTATTTGTATTATTTGGATTCGAGCCTGTTGATTCAGCTTCTGAAAAAAGGCTAAAATATAGGAAATGAAAATAATCACATCTAAATCGAAATCACTAATTTCATATGTAATAATGTTATTTTTATTTACAGAATAACTAGCAAATTGTAAGACGAAAAAAAGTTTCTATAGAAATGAGTTTTTTTAATTATAAAAATATTCACAAGACGACTGCTTATAAAAGTTGAATTTTTGGAATTTAATAAAACTTTAGTAAACTAGCAAAAACCAGTCATTTATATATTGCTTAAACATTCAGTATTTATTTGAAGATTTTGTTTCCATCAAATTTCATTTCATGTGTCATTTTATATTTTTATTAATTTACTAAAATAATAGTATAATTTTTTAACAATTAGTTTATTAGATGGTTAAGGTATTAAACGTAGTAAGACTTACTACTGATTTATATCGGCCATTTTATTGCCTTCAAACTTGGGTAATTAAACCAAGAAAGTGATAATTATAACAATCGCAATAAAGCAAGATATAAGACATAATACATAAGATGTAATACACAATACAAAATATATAAGACATAATACATTACGATTACTTAAAGCATTATAAAATTACGATAAACATTAACGCGAATCAAGCACATTAATAATGAAACGAAGAGGTCTGCTTATTTTCTATGCGTTGATGATTTATGTGCTGTTCTCCACTGCTGCCATCTTTGATTGCGTCAACACGTAGAATGCCAATATATCTAGCATAATTCTCACAGTAGTGCATCTTTGGAAGTTGTAATTTGAACATCTTTTGAATATGTGTAACATACGTGACTATGAGAACAAATTGTGTATCAATAGTATCCTGATTATTGATTATCATCTGTTTATAATATCCATTTTCTTTAAACCATCTCAGATGAACTGCAGCAAATGGAGAAATTTCCCAATTATTCAAAACTTCAGAAATATATTGATAAATATAAAGTAGTGCTTCTGATTTCTTTTTGGATAGTGAACTCATATAATTGACTAGAAGTTCGTGTTGTTCGTTCAAGACATATCGTAGATTTAATAAGAATCCAATTTTATCTGTTTTCATAGGTTCGATAGTCAGGAGTCTAGTAATGAATCTGGTTGTAGCTATTTTTGAAGTCGTCCAACTTGTTTCAAACTGTTCCAATGTAGCGGTGGTGTACTTGATTTGCTTCTTATGAGCACAAAGATAGAGGAAACATTCATTATCGAAACAATAAACATTATTCTCATCGAATTCGGGAATAGAAATTTCTCTGGTTATTTTTAATTTCTCAAATAATACTTTTAAGGAGTTAAGAGTATTTCCTGGATTATAGAAAGTTTCTCTAGTACAGGTCATTAAAATAAATAAATTTTTTAAGGAATACTTAGGAAATAGCGAAAGAAGGTTCATGATAGCATTTTCTGTAAGAACATCTAGTTTACTGTCGTTCGGAGTCAAGACAAGACAGATAGCATGCAAATTATTGATGGATAAAATAGCTTGGCAAATCTTTTCTAAATTCAGGATATCTTGATTAGAACCTCTAGTATCTTTTAGCCCTGGAGTGTCGATGAAATTTATCTTTTTCCCATTGTAACAGAAATGATGAGTTTTACAATTCTGAGTTGTAGAAGACGTATTGTCATCAGTAAGAAGTTCGTTTTGATCATCTTCTCCGATAGAAATAATCTTTTCTCCGTCTCTGGCGTAAACAGAAAATTTACAAGGAATAATATACTCTAGTTGTCCATTCAAAGCTTGTTGACCTGTTTCAAAAGCCAGGTAATTCTTGAAAGCATTCAGGAGAGTGGATTTTCCAACTCCACTTTGACCTATAACGAGAACATTGATAGATTCATCATTTAGATTTTTCGGTGGATATGGAATTGTTTCAGAAAGCTGAAGCTTGATAAGATCCTTTGGAAGTGGTTTAACTACTTTTTTGGAAGATGTTTTTGAATGTTCATGAGTGTTAACTGATGCATTACGATGATTGCTAGATGATCTATAATGATTTCCAGAGTCATTTTTATAATGTGATTCAGAAGCCAAAGAATGTGTGTTAGAATAACTATTTCTCCATTTTGAAGAGCAATTTTTTTCCATTCGACTCCCATGCTTATCATTGAAACATTGAAGACTGTATCTATTGGTACTTCCACAATGACAGAATATATGACCATTGAAATTATGGGTAAACAAAAAACAGTCCTGACAAATCCATAATCTGTATGATTCTTCCTTACATATACATTGACAGTATAACAATTTTGCCTTTCCACGTTGCAACTGTTTGCATTCTGAAGAACTAAAGAATCCACAATAGAAACGGTTTGTCTTGCCTATGAATATTAGTTTTTCTTCTGCTAAAAGAACAGAATCATAATTCTCAAAAACAGAGAAAAAGTAGTTATTTTGACATTCAGTTATAAACTGCGAGAAAAAAGAAAAACTCTTTTTATCTCGTAGAATAAATCCGTAAATTGTCTTAGCATATTCTTCTCGACTTTTGGAGGTAATGATATTTACAGCTACTCCATTGACAATTCTGATATCTAAAGTGTTAGATATTTGTTCAAAAAAATCACAAATTGGAGACACATCTAATGCTTCAACGTATCTTTCTTGATACCAATATTGAAAATATTTTTTAATCTTTTTTCTTGCAGCTGTGAACTTCAGAAGATCAGATTTGAGTTTAGGAATGGTTTTAACTGGATTAGAGAATATTGTAATTAATTCTAAAATTTCCTTCTTAACCTCTTCTTTATCGAATTTGAGGTTGTATTTTGATTCATGGAACTCTTGAAAATGGTCCATTTTTCGAAGGAAATAATTTGCAATTTTATTGCAGAATTCCAACTGCAAGAATTCCCTAAGAATTTTTGTATGAAACTTTTGAAGAGCACTATGCTTATTAGCAGAATTTACTGGATCCTTATTGGAGTTAGAATAAGAATCCTTTTGAAGCTCACATCGAATAGTTTGATACGGTAATTTTGTTTGAATAGATTTGATATATTCCATTGCTGCTTCCATAGTGTCGTGAACCTTTCTTTCATTCCAGTTAACCATTGTCTCAATAAAAAAATCTTTTTGGAGTTTACATATTTCTGAAGTTCGTTTATCTTTCATAACACGATAAAATGAAACAACATCTATCTCCTCTTTCTTAGGAATCATTCGAAGAAGAGCAATTGTTCCTAAGTAAATTCCAGTTACAGTATTTTTGTTATTGGTGCATGAATGCATCATTGTTTGTTTCTTGAATTTGTTTATGATAAAATAGTAGGTTTATTTAAAAACTTACCAAATGGATATCTTCAAATCGTTCAAGGATATACTCAGGAACAATAGGAGCGAGAAAATCCAAAATATCCTCGGAATCGGGATGAAACAAAAGAAGTTTGAGCAATTCTTGAGGTGTAGTATCCAAACAAGAACAAAGATGTTTGCCAATTTCTTTCAATTTGATTATTTTGGAATATGTTATATTCATCTCCTCTTTTGAGAACTTGGCAACAAAATCAACAGCTGGAGGATCCTCGTATTCACCAGATTCTGTTTTAAACAATTTGCCAATGAAGACATTGTTATTGAAAACAAGTTGTCTTTTAGTAAGATCAGACATTATCTAAAATATAAAATTAAAATAAAACATTATTTAAAACATAATTCTGCGTAAGAACGCTATAAAATAATCTTCATAATTCCAATAATCAATCTTTACAATAATTTTAATCACAGTTAATTAAATGGATTGATATCTACTTGAATTTTTACGCCATCATTTTCCTGAAATATTCTCAAATTTTCTGTTGTGTGCATCATATAGAGTTCTCTAATTTTGTCTCCATAAAGTTCAAGATTAAACAATTTGTCTTTCAATAACGGGATATCGGTAGTTCCTATTTGAACATCATCTTCGGCGGTTCCCATAATGGCTTCTATTTTCTTTCTTTTTTCAATATAATCTTTCAAATCCTGTTTCAGCATATTCAACGTCGTATTATCCTTTCCTGAAGCCACAGCTGTCTTCTCCTTCTCGATTTCTGCATTCATATATTCTTCGTACATGTTGTTGTAATCAAGAATGGAATTTTTCTTTAAAAAGTATCCAAATTTAATCATTGAGTCGGATATGATTTTTTGTTCTTTCAAAAGTTTGTCTTTATGATTTTTGATAAAATCTAAAGCTGTATTTTTGTTATTTTTTCCAAACTTGAGAAAATCATCGTTAATTTTACTCTTTTGGACGATTTTGTTTTGTTCGTATTTCATATGCATGTGCTTCTTATATGAACATCCGCATTTTCTACAAATTTCATTACGCATAGCAGCACACTTTCTGAGTCCAGGTTCAGGGAAATGCTCCAGAGGAACGTTTTTTCGATGACATTTACTATGGCATACTTGTTTGTATACAGTGAAAACTCTTCCGTCTGTTGATTTCTCTGCAGAAATACATTTCGAATCAGCACATACAGTTTTGGGATACTGAATCTTCTTTGCTTCAATGTTGTATTCATTTATGGAAATATTATTGAGCAATTTTTGAATGACAGCATCTGTATTTTTTTCAAAGTAAACATAATTATCTTGAATTAAAGCATTTACTGCAGCTAAGGGCTGGATTAGACATATAATTATTGCCCTAGCTTCATTGATTGAAATTGTTCCGATAGTTTTGTGAGGATCGATATTTTTAATTCTTTCATACATGCCCTTGAAGGCTTCGAGGGACTGATTCCATGAGTCCTGATGTTGATGAGAACTCATGTTTTGAAATCCTGGAACTTGATTGTAGGCACAAAGATACCTGAAGGCCTCTGATTCGATACAGAAAGTGTTTTCACAATTATTCTCGACTTTTATTCCTTTTGTCTTCTCTAATTCCTTCAAATATTTAGTCAATACCTGATTGGCTGATCCAGGATTAAAAGAAGTTGTTGCGGCATGGGTAAAAACAAATAAGATATTTGGAACCGCATCTCGATGTAGATGCATCAACAGTTCGTTCATACAATAAGCATACATTGTGTCTAGCTTCTTTGCATTAGAATTTAATAGAATACAAATGCCATGAAGTTGATCAAACAGAGCTACAGTATCTAATATAGCTTTTATGTTGTGGCTGTCCATTTTGCTCCCTCGAGTATCTCCAATCCCTGGGACATCAATAATATTCAAGACGAAATCAGAATGGTTAATTTTGTAAACCCTCGGGTTTTGGGTACAAGAGCGAGTTTCATCACTAAAATCTTCATTTTTATCAGGATTTCCCAATTTCACTATATGAGATTCCATTCCCTTTGTGTAGACGGTAAAAGAACAGGGGATTAGAAATTTAGGACATTTTCCTATGGCATCGTCAAATGAAGGAAAAGTACAAAAGTTGACAAGAAAATTGATCATGGTCGTCTTGCCGACACCACTTTGACCTAACATTAGGATATTAAATTCGTTCTCCATTCTTACTGAAAATTAATTTTAGTACTCAAAAAGAATAATATACATATTTATTTTTTCACGTAATAAGGAAAAGATCGACAAAAATTTTTAAGAAATGTTAATGAAGCAAATTCATTCTTTATAACATAATTGATAAAACTCATGAAACTAATAATCCTTATGAATCAAAATATTTCATGATTTAAATCTTATTTACTAAATATTGCTTATACTTTATGGACCGATTCTTTGTTATTTAATTAGTAAGTAAATTTTTAAAAATTTTATAAATATAATATCAATTATAAAAAAAAAATTTAACCTTATGAAATTACAATAAAAATTGCATTATATTGAATGAGAATATTTGGAATCTTAATAGAATAGTATTTGTTTACAATTTAAGAGTAATTTTTTACTATCCATTACTTTATATCTCTAATTAAGTTCTTACATTTTATAACAACAAGATAAAAGTTAATTGTCTAATAATTGTTCATGTTTAATCTTTGAAAAATAATCAATTTTTGCTAGATCCGCATTATTTTCTTCAATAATTCTTTTTCATAAGACTATAATTCTCTATTCTTATGTACAAGTTTCCAAAATTTCATTGAAATTTCCAGAATTTTCCAAGAAGTAGTAAAAATCTTAGGAACGATCTGAAATTAAGATTCGGAAAAATCTTAAACAATACTAGAACCTCTTGCCAAGACAATGTTATAGTAATACTATTTTAAATTTTAAAAAATAATATTATTCAATATGCAGTACATTCACAAATGTTAAATAGCTTTTTTATCTTTGTTTAAATAACAAATTCATGTACTTGACTAGAAGCTCATATTCTTCTTTCAAAATCTACTGTAAATTCCGTAACAACCTGATTTTATTTGCCATCTTGTCCGATAGTAATAAATCGAATAATATATCTCATTACAGCTAGCTTTGAAGCCTCTCACTTTTTACAGATGCAGGATTGTTTTAGGAAATTTTAATTTTATAAAATCCTTCGATATATCTTCTATCATTCATTTGTAAATTTATTTTGTAAATATTTCATCACTCTCAAATGAGTATTGAATAAAGTCCACATTGACGTGGATGAAAATTGATAAGGCAATAATCTGTCATAAAAAGGAGTAATTATTCGACTGAGAATACGGAAAAATAACCATTCAATAAAAAAGTAATATAAAATTAACGTAATGCCTTCGGTAGTATGGTGGTTAGTATACGTAGCTGGAAAGTTACGAGACTCAGGTTCGATTCCTAGTCGAAGGCACTGGATGTTTCCAAACGTGGACAACCCAGCCACCGAGGAGAACCTCTCACAACCAATCGAAGAATCTCGGATCAGTCCAGACGACAGGCTCCTGCAACAAGCCGGTCAACAGAGAGAATGTCGCATCAGTGGATATCACGCTACGATGGCGCAAGGAATTAGGTGTTTAGTTTCCTAGTATCTTGTATTTGTAATTGTATCGTTTGATATTGTAAAGCGGGCCCTGCGATAGACGAGACAAACGCTCAAGAAAAAGAAGACAAACTTAACGTTAACATTTAACCCTCCAATTATATAATTAATTATCTTTTATTATTTAGTTTTAAATAGTAAGCTTTTTAAATTAAGGAATAAACAATTATCGCACTTTCCAGTGTATTAAAGGCGTTAAATATGCAAAAAACATAAGAAAAAGTAAAGAAATATTCTCAATAATTGTCAACATTATAAAGTAGCCCATCATGTTTAATACTTGGTTTAATCACTCGGAATCAAGTCAAAATAAATTAATATTGCTTTCTTTAATCCATTAAGCTTCTGAGACTATACATCCTAGAAGTCTTGATGTAATAATGTAGGTATTACTGAGTGAAATTTACTATGAAATCCCTTAGATATGGAGGAGCCGTCGTAGACGATTTTTGTGGTCATCACTAAGGCATCGAAGATTGTACTTACTGCTGCTTCCACAGTTACAAAACATCTGATTGTCAGCACTGCGGACACTTGAGAAGCATCTTTTACAAATCCACAATCTGAATGATGTATCTCCGCATTTACATTTACAATGGAGAAGCTTTGTACTTTGGGGTTCCTGCTTATTCGTTACTGAAGAGGGAGTGAACAATCCACCGGGATAATATTTTCCTTCGTTTACGCACAGTAGTTTTTCTTTTGGCAACGGAGAATTATAATTATCAAAAATAGACAAAAAGTATTTGTTTTCAAGATTCGCTACTAACTTGGAATCATTGGAAAGACATGCTTTGTTTCGTAAGATAACTCCGTCGATACCCTTGGCAGATTCTTTTCGATCACTAGAGTCGATGACATTCAAGAGCTTCCCATCAATGATTTCGATGTTGAGAGTGCTCGCGATGTTTTCGAAGAAGTTATAAATCGGAGACGAGTCTTCTAGGTCTTGGTAATTTCCTTTATATCGATATTTAACTAGGGTTTTTAGCTGTTCTTCGGGTTCAGTGAGTCTTATAAACAGCTTTTTCAACATGGAAATAGGGTGGATTGGATGAGAAAATAATTGAAGCAAATCATTAAATTCTTCTCTGAGCTCATTTTCACCAAGATTTGATACTCGAGTAACCAAGTTTTGGTTTTGGTAATAATCCATTCGTTGTAGAATGGATTTTGCAACTTTTCTGCAAAATTCTAACCTCAAAAGTTCCACTAGCAATTGGCTGTGATTTATCTGAGTGTTACTATGATTATTCGTATTATTGTCAGTAGAAAGATCGTATCGAATGGGTTGGTCAGATGATATTGGCAATGATTCTATATAATCGATTGCCTCAATCATATTTTGGTGAACTTTCCTTTCTTTCCAATTTATCAATGTTTCAATTGAACAGCCATCTCCAAGTTTAAGTAAGTATCGTTTTATCTCGTCTTCCGTAGCATTCATAGGTGGATTTAAATTCGTATTATTACTTTTAGGAATCACTCGAAGGAGAGCAATCGTTCCAAAGTAGACCCCTGTTACAGTACTTCTTTCAAGTTCTGAGTTATAAATTGCTACCTGGCCCTAAAATAACTTTAAAATGAGTTCAGTTTGCCTAAAGAACGCACCTGATAAGTCTTTTCGAGCCGTACGAGAACATATTTGGGTACATGCGGAACAAAGAAGTCCAAAATATTCTTAACATTCGGATAGAACAAGAAAAGTTCTAACAAATCTTTAGACGTAGTACTCAAGCATTGAGAAAGAGACTCGTTAATATTGCTCCAATTAATCACCTCTGATTTGATTACGTTCGGAATTTTTTCTAAAGAAAAGGTTTCTGCGTTCTTGTTTGGGGGGTATTTAGCACCATCAAATTCAGTTTTGAATTGCTTTCCGATGAAGATATTTTTCTTGAAAACCAATAATTTTTCGGTACTTCTAGGCATTTTCTAAAAAACAAAATGAGAACAATAATTACACAAAGATAATGTTGCGTTTAAAACGCTTTAACATCAATTTAATAATTTCGAAACAGTATCTATTCAGTGTATTTAAATTTCAATTAATCAAAAGAAACAAAATCAACATCAACTTCCACAAAATCACATTCTTTATTGTGATTAAAGTTCTCGCCAATGTTTGTTTTAAATAGATTTTCAATCTCCTTGCTATCATGAGGGAAGATTAAAGATCTCTTTTCAATTTCGAAACATCGGATACTGTCACTTGAGGGTCTTCGTTAACTGTTCCCATGAGTTTTTCCATCTTCTGTTTTCTCTCAATATGATCGCTCAGGTATTTCTTGAATGTTCGTAATGTATATTCTTTAGGAGATGAATCCATTTCCTCCACCAGTATTAGTTTAGATATGTATTCTTCATACATGTTATTCTGCTCAAGAATGGAATTTTTCTTCGAAAAATATCCAAATTTAATTAATGCATTAGAAATTACTTCTTTTTCTCTTAGAAGTTGGTCTTTATGACTTTCTGCACCTTCTCTCGTTGATTCCTTGTCTTTCAGCTGTAGATGTTCATCATGATTCCTATTAATTTTGTTATTTTTGTGAAGTTTCTTTTATTTGTTATTGTTTTGTTAATATTGGGTATCATAATTTTCAACAAGAGTAGTTATTGTATTTAGAGCTTGGATAAGCAACCTAGTTATCATCTTGACTTCATTAATTAAAAGGGTTTTGGCAATGGTATGAGGACTAATATTGCTAAGCTTATCAAATGTTACCTGGATGGCATTAAATGATTTTTTCCATGATGCTCGATATTTATCCAAACTCACACTTCGAAATTCTGGAACCTAGTTATAAGCAGCAAGATATTTGAAGGGTTGACTGTCAATGCAGAGAAAATTCCCTATATTGTGGTTGGTAATTTTGTTTTTCTTCATCAAATTTGAAATAGTTCGTCAGTACTTTTTCTCATTTTCAGGATGAAAGCCATAGTAAGCGCCATGTGTTAAGATAAAGAACATATTAGGAACAGCATCTTTATGCGGGTGCGTCAGAAGTTCATTCATACAGTAGATATACCTCATACCTAATTGAGTTTGAATAGCATGTAGTAGAATAAAGGTATCATGAAGTTGTTCAAATCCAGCTACAGTATCCAAAATGGCTTTCGTGTGATAATCGTCAAACTGCACTCTTCCTATATTTCCTATCCCAGGAACGTCTATAATGTTCAGAACAAAATCCTAATGACTGATTTTGCAAGTTCTCGGCTTTTGGGTAATAAACTAAGTTGACTCAGTAATATCCCCATTTTCGTCACCCTTAGTTTAATTTCGTATCCTTTTTTCCACATTGAACTTACTTTGAAAGCGGTAGGAATAACGACTTTGATAGGTTTACCAATAGCATAATTGAAGGACGGATAAGTACAGAGATTGATGAAGAAATTTATCACGGTGCTTTTGCCAACGCCACTTTCATCAAGTAACAGGATATTGAATTCCTTCTTCATTTTCACTCAAAAGTAATTTTTAGACATAAACAAGTTTCTTAAATGTGATGATTCACGTATATAACGAAAATTGATAAGCCATATGACATATGACACACAATTCGTATAAATCGATATATTTCATCATCTAAATCTTATCTCTTAAATATTTTCCTACAGCTCATAGATTAATCATTTTCCGTTCTATTAATAAGTCGATATTTTAGATTTCATAACAATCAACATAACGTATGTTCTGAGAAAACTGAAAGCAAAAATACAAAACAACCAAAGTTTTTTATTTTTGATTGAAATTTCGCCCACATAATTAGATAAAGGTATAATTACGTAATCTTACAGCCCACGTTTTGGGAACAAGATTTAGCATCCACACCTTTAAAAATTATAAGCTGGGAATTTCGCAATAACGTCTTTATTTAATTATATCAGCAAAGTTTCAATCAAAAATTAAAAGAATTTTTGTCGTTTATCCTTTTGGTCTTCGATTCTCTCGGAAAACGTGTGATATTAATCATAAATCAAAAATTCCGCTCTACAATCCATTACAAATTGTTTAATATTGGATAAACCTGTCTCGAAATTGCAAAGAATTGTTTTTCCACTTTGGAGAAAATTTTCCGACATTGACTGCTTCACATCATGAAATGACAACTTTGTAAGTTTCATAAACAATGATATTTTGATTGTGCTGTAAACCACCAGCAACGAAATCTTCGCTATGGTTCCTCAACTTGCAAAGCTTAATAAATCAAATTAAAATCATGTAGCCAATATCTAATTTGCTTGACTTTAGAAGCTACTCCGATTCGAATTTGATCCATTTTTTTTATCGAGAACTCCAACTTTATTCATGTAACCTCTCCATCCAATCTTGAATTTTGAAGCAATAAATTGAATTTTCGATCTGCAATTGTTCAAATCTACTTTCTTCTTTGTTAAACAAAGTAATCCATGAATAAAAGTGTTTACTGAAAAATAAATACAACACAAAATTACTATAGATTCAATGGCCATTATTGAATTGGATTTGTAATTCGTGTAACAACATAAGAATATACTTTTCGGAAATGAAAAAAAAATTTATAAAAGAGAAAAATCATGGCTGCTCAACCATGCCAGAATCCATGTGTTGTTTGTCATTTCTTGTAAATAGATTGCATTTCAGTAAAATTTCAAGCTATATGTATTCGATTACAGTAATTGAGAAATATTTATTTTTACTACCTTTTCCAAATTATGAAAAAGTCTACATTCCTGCAATCCTATCAAAGACAATATCTGGCTTAGAGTGTTTCTGAATTCAAAAAGAAAAATTTAACTTAATTACTCTATCAATAGTTGAAAAATTGATTTGACAAACTATTCCAACTAATCGAAATAAAAATCACTGATAACGTTAAAAGTGTTTCCAAGTATATTTAACTTGAAAAAACTATTATTTTGATTTAACTTACTTTTCAGAGTATAACTTCAATCGAAAAATTGAAAAAAATATAATTTCGTGAGCTTCAATGGAGTCAAAATTTATGAAAATCACGGATAACCATATTTAGAGATAAATATCCTTTAATAGTTGAAATCGTGTTTGTCTTTCACTTATTGAATATCGCATAATTTCATGATTTTTATTCCCCCTTCTAAGTTTAAATCATTTTGATGCTTAAAATGCCTTTTTCAGATCTGTCGTTTTTAGAACAACCATGAATAAAATTGAAGAAAAGGTTAACCATATTTTAGCTCAGCTACCTGATGATTCGATGCATAATGTGCATTATGGAACGAGTTTCGATGTCGTTCCTTTTGGCATACTTACAACCAAAGTAAGTTTTTAATGAAAATCTTTAATTCCAAATAAACTAGAATTCTTTGAAAACTTCCAGAATCTCGTAGAAATTTTGGAAGCATCTGAAATCAAAGTTTTTGTTTTTAAGAAATTAGGAAACTTTATTTCAAAACAATACCGTAACTAAATTCATGTTTGATTTTTTCTGACATGACTTTTAGGTTCCTTGCTATAAAGTGTGGGTCATGGCTAATATCGAAGGGCGTGTGGATACGAGTGTAGTTGCCACAGAAGATTCAGATTCGGACAAATTAAAAGATACGATACTTATGCACACTACAGAATATCGTACAGAAGCAAAAGCACAGGAAAGAGTTCAGCAGTGCATTCATGAGCTTGCTATAGGCATGTATCACTGTTTGTTTTGTGATCAAGGTCCGCCAATGTAAGAACTTTTCCAACATATAAAACAGTATATTTCTCTAATAATCAGACATTTAGGTTTTCTACAATAGTTCAAGCCTGTTTAATATCATAATAAAATTTCGGGACTGTTTGAAAACTAAAAGTCATTTAGAAATACCAAAAATAGAAAAAAATAAATTCTGATTATTGAGAAAATATATTGTACCATTTCACATCATGTCATAGATAATATGAGTTTAGGTATCAAACTCTTCAATCTTATATGCAAACGAAGAATCTCCCAAAAGAAGCCATCATTACACCCGATAAATACCTAGAACCAGGAGATGTCATCGGCAGTCCCTTATATGGAGTGTAGCGTTTTTTTAATTTTTAATTTTTAACTAATAATCTTTACTTTTTTGCAGAGTTTCTCATTGGGGCATTTACATCGGTAATGGAGAAGTAAGTTGAATTAGAATTTAAAAACTTTATGCATTTTGCAGGTAGTTCATGTTTCCGCACATAACGGAAGCGTATCTCAATCCAGAGCTCGCATTGGAAGACTTTGTCCCAATTTCGTTGTTCCCGATAGCTACTTCTGGAAAATAGTAAATTTCTTTTAAAAGAACCTTCTCATTAATACTTTTAGAATTTCTATTATCGTTTTCGAAAGCCAGATCACATCGTTGATATCGCTAAAGACTTTGCAGAATACAACTTCCGTCAAGGAAGCTACAGTCTTCTTACTAAGAACTGTCAACATTTCGCAATTCTTTGTGCTTGGGGTCTAGATATTTCTCCTGAAGCTGACAAATTCTCATGGTTTAAATTTTTCAGCTAAAAATTTCCTCTGAAATTCTCAACAAGTTGCGATCCGCATTTTTGGTCTATAAGTTTCTCATAATCTGATAGAGGAAAAAATCCATAATTCCGCTCTGAGAAGTTCTTATGTTATCAGATAATTTTTTCTGAGACTTAATACAACTTAGGTTTTCATTTATGATAAAACTGTATAATGATTTAAGGGAAAAATCAAGTAAATAAAGTTTATTTAAATCATCTTTTTTGATATACAGCACTTTACAGAATAAACCTATTCTAACGTTTGCTAAAATAATACGATAAAAAGGATTTTTGATGAATCATTTCTAATAAAAATTAGATTATTCTTCTCTAGGATTTGTGTTTATAGAGAGAGAGTCCTGTGAAGAACGATATTTCTCTAAAAAATAGCTTAATGGAAGTGTTATGAAATTCTCCTATCGGTGTCCTTCTCGTGTTAAACTCCGGAAATTAAAAAAATCTAAGAAATATACTTCTGCATTGCTGAAACTTTTGACTTCGAATTCGGTCTTAATCAAAAGGTGTAATTTATTGATTTCAAATAGAATCAAAGGGTCACATAACAAGAAGCGTCAAAAACCACACAACGTGCAACTGTTTCAATCAAGTTTGTCTTTCATAACAAACAATGTGATTTTTAGTCGCTTTTTATAGTTTCTATTTTTTTTAATATGTTTTTTAAGATTTGACTTTTTTTCGACACACAACCATGGATAAAGTTCAAGAAGAGGTTGAACAAATTTTGAATCGGCCATTTGGTGGTGATAAATATGATTTGTATTACGGAACGAGTTTCGACGATATTCCTTTCGCCGTGCTCACGACGAAAGTGAGTTTTAAGTTAAAGTTCTAAATTTCGAATAAACTAGAATTTTCTCAAAGTTCCTGGAATCTTCTAGAATCTCGTAGAAATTGTAAAAATATTCCAAAATCCATTGGAAATTTCGGAAACTTTAGATTTTAAAAGTATCTAAAAAGTTATAGAAATTCATTTTGACACAATTGCACTTTTTACTTTAAAAATAACATGATTTCTAGGATGTGTGGTATAAAGTCTGGACTATAGGTAATGTTGAAGGACGTGTGGATACAAGCAAGGCTAAGTTGGAGAACATACTAGTAGAAGATACGGAACATCTGACAGAAGAAGGAGCCCAGCAACACTTCCAAGAGTACAAAGAAGAACTGACTAAAGGCATGTACAACTGTTTGTTTCCTCGGAGTATAGTCGGAGAGTAAGAATATTGCTTGTTATATCTTGTCGTAAATAATATTATAGGCCTATGCTTGCGACGACATTCCAATTAGAAATTGACAAACTGCCAAAAGAAGCCATCACTGATCCAGATAGATATATACAGCCAGGGGATCTTCTAGATACCCATTTCGTAGCAGGGTAGCACTTTTACGTTTCGACATAGTACTCTTTAATCTTTCTAGGACTTCTCATTGGGGCATTTACATTGGTAACAGTCAAGTTGGTTTAATTAAGATTTGAAAGATTTATTTACACATACTGTAGGTCGTGCATGTTTCTGGACACGGAGGAGGGAAATCTGCATCTGTAGCTCGGATCGGCAAACTCTGTCCCGACTTTGTTGACCCGGACGGCACTATTTGGAAAGTTGTTGGTTTTTATCTGCGCAATTACCATTGATTAATGTTGTTTAGACATGTCCTTATCATTTTCGGAAACCAGAAAAAATCGTTGCTATCGCCAAAGACTATGCGGAACAAGGTTTTCGTCAAGGAGAATACCATCTTATTGCTCAAAACTGTCAACACTTTGCAACTCTTTGTGCTTTTGGCGTGGATGTTTCTCCTTATGTCTTCGAAGCTATGATTGCAAAATTACTAGGGGAGTTAGAGGTTCCATAACGTAATTAACTCCATTATTTTTGTATCCAAATAGACTTATAAGTATTATTATAACAATTAATGGCAACTACACAACACAAACAATCAACTATGACATCATTTAGTGGACGAAAAATTTGAAAGAACAGAAAGAATTTCTAAAATCTTTGTCGGATAATGAAGTTAATAGTAAAAATATTACTGCTTTTTCTAAAATGAAAAAAAAATTCAACATTACTTTTCTTCTTTATTCCAAAAACAAAACCATGAAATAAAAGGTTCTTTTTCAAATTTCTTTGTTTCTCTGTTATATTAACAACTTGGTGATTTACTTGACCTTGTACCTTGAACAAACATTGGTCTTTGTTAATGCTTCTGCCTCCTTATAGTTGACGTCAAAATCAGTATTTTCTAGAAAATAACATTTTTTACTTTCTCGACGAGCTCGAACGATGCAAAAAACCTTAGCTGTTTTGAAGAATAACTTGAGACATGTGGATTACATGGGAGGGTTGAAGAGAACTTATATAAGTGTTGTGACAGAATTCAGTTTTTGTGGCTATAGGTAATCGGGCTCGACTTTTGTTTAATTATCCAGATTGTAGTAACTGAATAAACAACTATTTGAATTTCTATCGTTAATTCCGTTACTGCCATTCACTTTTAGAAACCATTATTTTTTATCCGTTCAATTTTTCATTATCTCAATATCTATGGCTGATCTTCAAATACTCCTTGATTCTCCTAGATCTATCTATTACCCTGGGGACACTCTGAGTGGATATGTTCTTGTGAATTCCCTTAAAGATAAAAAGATTAATGAGATTTATTTGGAAGGCAAAGGCCGAGCTTCTGTTAAATTCCAGCATGGATTTGGTAAATCCAGATATTCCTACTTCGGAAAACAAATCTATCTAAACAGTCATTTGTCTTTATGGCAAAAGAACAAGGCTGATGCAGGAATATTACTTCCAAATGGCAGTAAACAATATCCCTTTTCTGTCAGTCTCCCGTACAATATTCCTCCTAGTTTCCAGGCTACCCATGGAAATATAAAATATAAACTGAAAGCCATCCTAGATCAATCTTGGGCTTTCAATAAAACTTCTCAAATTGAGATCACAGTAGCTGTTCCTATTTATCTGGACAGTTCTCCAATGTACACACAACCTCAATCTGCCTTCATTCATAAAAGCGCTATTTTCTCATCTGGAAAGGCTTTAGAAGCTACTGTAAGTTTTTTCTGATTTTAAATAAATAAAGCAGTAATTTTAGTTTTCTATTCCCCGCTTGGCTTGGGGACCTGGTGAAGTTATTCCAGTTCACTGTGATGTCACAAACAATTCTTCAACGGATATTTATGCCATAGAAATTAAAATTGTTAAAAAAGCAAACTTTACAGGAAAAACCTTTCCGCAAATCTTCCAGGTGGTCAAAGAAGAGAGGAAGAAAATACCGTCTATAAAAAATAACATTTCTATACCAGCATCAACATCAAACCAATTTCAAGTTGACATTTATGTACCACCAAACTTGATCACTATCACAAATTGCTCTATCATTAGTGTAAATTACGAACTTGAGGTAAGAAGAAACCTTCATGAGGCACTGTACCTGAATATCTCGAATTTTAGATCGAACTTCACACCAAAGGCGTTTTATCGTTTTCCCCCTCCACTCGCATGAATATCATTTTCTCTAATGTTCCTCTGCTACAATCATCTCAATCTCCAGGAACAGAATTTCAGCATTTAGCTACTTTTCCTCAGTCATTTCAATCTCCACAAACCCCAGTAATTGGCTTTCAACCTTCAGTAGTTTTTCCTCAACCATGCCCATCGATGTATTCAACTGCGGATGAAGGTACTCCATCATCATCTTCGACAACTCCAAAAGTCACTCCACCATATCCTCCACCTCGTCCTCCACCGCCGGCTTATTCTCCTTATGCTTCAGATCCTCCACAACCTTCTTTTAACTCATCTCTAAACAGTCCGCCTCCATATGATTCTGTTTCAGGGCTTTCTTCAGCCTCACAAATGGATTGTATAAAAGTACCTATTGAAGATTAAAAATAAAACTTTATTCACTTTTTACAGATACCTTGAAATAAAGAATTGAAAAAAGTGAGGGGAAAAGGACCTATAAAAATACTGAAACGCAATTGTTTATTTGTACATTACTAATTGAGACAGGACATGAACTAACTTCTGCCGTAATACTCCCTAAAGCTACAATGGAAGTGTGCTTGCTGTTTGATGGAGGCGTTTGCTTCGTATAGTTTTAATTATTATTGTGTTTGAATTGTTCTCTGAAATTTTATATATCGCTTGGAATAAGAAAATTCAAGAAATATATTCTCGAGAGCGTGGCCTGTGCTGCAGAATTCATAATCAACTACGATATTATTTAATAACTGAAGAATTATAAAAAACATATATTATCCAACAAAATCTAGAATTATTTATTTCAAAATAAAAATTAAGGCTGATTTTTCAGAAATTGAAAAATTCTGACGTCAATTTTTCCCCTATTCCAAGAATATTCAATAATAAAACAAAAAATTAACCGTGCGTCTGGTAGCTTTTTTGTTTTTTTTTGCTACATGAACAACTAGAAGGATGTAGTTGACCGCGCACCTTAAACAAACACTTTGTCTGTCAATGCTCCTTTTTCCCTACAGTTGCCATAGAATCAATGTTTTCAAAAGTACGAGATTTTTCTTTTACTCCACCGACGAAGTTGAGTGATTCGAAAAATATTAGCTGTTTTGAAAAGTGATTTGAAACAGGGAATTCCCTTGAGAGAGCTGAGCGGAAAAAGATCTATATAGGTGCCTGAACGAAATTGTTTGTTTTTACGCACTATAATATTTGATTAGGTGCCGTTGTGTAAATTTAACTGTTCAATAAACGGTTATTTGTGCTCCTGTTATATTTATCGATTTCTAAAAAGAGATTCTCATTTTCTATATCCGTTTGTTTCATTACATAAAGATTATGACTGATATTCAAATACTCCTCGAGTCTCCTAAACTGATCTATCATCCTGGAGACGTTCTGGCCGGATTCGTTCTTGTCAATTTATCTGAAGAGAAAAAGGTTATTGAGATTTATTTGGAGGCTAGTGGCCGAGCATGTGTTCAATTTTGGCATCAATACGGTCAACACAGTGCTTCGTACAGAGCAAAAGAAATTTACCTAAAAGAACATTTAACTTTATGGGAAAAAAATAAAGATCAACAAAAATACGTACTTAGTGGGAGCAAGAAATACCCTTTTTCTGTCACTATTCCACACAATGCCCCTCCGAGCTTCAAGGGTGCCCACGGACGTATAGAGTATGGACTGAAAGCAGAACTTCATATGCCTTGGGATTTTGATAAAACTTGCAAAATGGATATCCCAGTGGCTATTCCTATTGGTCTTAACTCCACTCCGATGTACATTGAACCTCAATCTGCATCTATATATAAAACCAGTATTTTTTCATCTTCAAAACCTCTACTGGCTTCTGTAAGTTATTTCAGATTCTGCTTAAATACACTGGTCATTTCAGATATCTATTCCCCGTTTAGCTTGGACAACCGGCGAAATTATTCCTGTTTACTGTAAAGTTAAAAACAATTCTTCACATGACATCTCTAGTATAGAGGTTAGGATTTTGAGAAAAGCAAATTTTACCGGGAAACAAGCTCTTAGTGTTCGCTGTAAAATGATTAAGGAACACATTAAGAAGATATCATATGTGGACATGGCTGTCTGTATTCCGCCTTCAGCATCAAAAGAAGTTCAGATAAACGTTGAGGTACCAGCAGATTTGGTAACTATCACCAACTGTTCCATTATTACTGTAAATTATGAACTCGAGGTGAAGAAATTTTCCTTTAAGTTTATCTACGCACTTCAATTTTAGATCAAACTGCATACCGATAGTTTCTTCGAGTTCTCTCCTTCCACTCGCATGCCGATTATTTTTTCTAATGTTTCTTTTACTCAATCACTCGAATCTTCACAACTCCCGAGAATTCAACTCCAACCTTCATCAGCTTTTCCTCAAATCTATCCGCCAATACTTCCAACTGGAAGAGAAAGTGATATGCGTTTGTCAACGTCAATGCCCCAATTCAACATGTATCCTGATGCCCCACCTCCTTACTCTTTAAATGCCCTAAACTCTTCTTGGGCATTTTCTGGTTCAACTTCAAACATCCCATCTATTTATGATTCTCGTCCAGAATTTTCCTCAACACCCCCTACAGATGATAAAAAAGAACCTCTAGAAATTAGAGAAATATAAGAAACTTTTAAAAATGTGTTAAATCAGATAAATTTAAATTTGGCAATAGAAGTAGCTTTAACTTCTGCACATAAATACTATTGTAACAATGAATAAATAAAAGTAAATCGTTCTTATAACAAAATAAAAATATTATTTTTACAAAACGCAAATATGAAAATTTAAAAATGCTTTTCAATAATAGTTTGATGTTAACA
This sequence comes from Halicephalobus mephisto, assembly GCA_009193035.1. Lineage (NCBI taxonomy): Eukaryota > Metazoa > Nematoda > Chromadorea > Rhabditida > Panagrolaimidae > Halicephalobus > Halicephalobus mephisto. Next base: position 272,284 of record SWDT01000012.1, on the reverse strand, counting down.
ATTAAAATTTTTTAAAATTGCAATAATATTTCCAAGAAATATAATTAATTTTAAATGATTAAAAAATGACGGTGATCTTGCTCGTTTTACAAACATTTAAAAATTGAACATCTGTCATTCCTTCATTTCTTTTGAGCTACATCAGAAATTTCACAATGTAATTGATCGTTTGCCTTAAACAAATATCTAATATGTCAATGTTTGGTATTCCTTAACATTTACGTCATGCTTCGTTTTCTAAGATTCGTATTTCAGTGATTCAGCCGTACAAAAGTGTTATTTTTCCTAAATCCATTCATTTCATTTCTTTTAAACCCATGTCTGATATTAAACTTATTCTCGACCCTCCTCAATCTATCTATCATCCAGGAGATACTGTTACTGGATATGTTCTTGTAAATTCGTCTAAAGATACAAAAGTGAATAAAGTTCGTCTAGAGGCCAAAGGCAGAGCTCATGTTTCTTTTTGGTACGGTCATGGCGATGATCGCCACTGCTACAGTAACGACAGAATCTATCTAAAAGATCAGATGATTCTGTGGCAGAGGAACAAAACTAAAGGTGAAAAGTGGTCGCCAGGTAGCAACAAGAAATATTGTTTTTCTCTCACTATTCCTCCTGATACTGCTCCTAGCTTCAAAGGTACTTATGGATATATCCGATATGAATTAGAAGCTGAGCTAGATCTGTCTTGGGCTCTGGACAAACACTGCAGAGTTGAGATTACAGTTGGTAGTCCTAGTAATCTCAATTCTATTCCGATATACACTCAGCCTCAGTTGGCATACATTCCTAACAGCAATGCTTTTACATCATCTAACTCAATACAAGCTACTGTAAACTCTTTCTATTCATCCTAAAATAAGACTAGTATGTTTAGGTCTCTATGCCTCGTTTGGCTTGGACAGTCGGTGAAGTTATTCCAGTTTCTGTGAATATCACAAATAATTCTTCAAATGATGTTTTTGGTATAGAAGTTACGATCATTAGAACAGAAAAATTCACAGGACAAACAACTCTTGGACATAGTTGTAAAATGACCCAAAAATGCAGTAGGAAAATACACTCTATGAAAACTAACATCTCTGTTCCCGCTTCAACATCAAAACAAGTTCAAGTGGATGTTCAAATACCAGTGAATTTAGTTACTGTCACCAATTGTTCCATTATGAATATAACTTACGAACTTGAGGTAAGAAAACGTTTTAAAAATCAACTTATATATCTCGCATTTTAGATCGAACTTCTCACGAAAGGGATCTTTTCATCTTGTCCTTCCACACACATGCCAATCATTTTTTCTAACGCCTCTTTACGTCAACCTTCACAATTCCCAACAATTGACTCCCAACTTTCAGCAGATCTTCCTCCACCATATTCATCAACAACTCCAATTGCAGGGCAAAGTATAATGTCTCAATCCACCCTGTACTCTGATGCTCCTCCTCCTTATTCCTTACATGGCTCGAATCTTACTTTAGCAGCTTCTAGCTCAATTTCAAACAATCCACCTCCATATGATTCTGATTCTGGATTTTCCTTCACTCTCCCAACGGATTGTGAGGAAGAATTTCTGGAAATTACCAAAATGTAACTAATTTCTCATTTACATGTATATTTAATTGAATAATTAATATTAAACAACCTCCATTTTTACGAGTAGACGATATCGAAACAGTAAAAAAAGAAAAAATACCAACAAATGATCTACAATAATAAAAAATAGGGCTAAATTATTTTTTTCAACTGGAATTTATCTTTTTGAAATTGTTTTTGATTGATCACTAATCAAAAGAAGTTCAAAACTAAAATGATTTACAGAAAAATAAAATCTTATGTAGCTTTTCTTACATGTTTTATACAAATATAATATCCTGTTGCATTTATACATCAAACAAAGAGAATTTTAACTAAACTTCCCCTATTCATTATCTATTCAAATAACTATGTAGTTTTATAACAAAAAACTTTCGAAAATAAGTATCATGATTTCGTTACATTAACCAATATGATTTTCAAATGAAACTTCAAGGCCCTAGGCACAAAGAGTTGTGAAATTTTGACAGTTTTGAGTAATAACATTGTACTGTCGTTTACAAAAACTTTATTCTACATAATCTGTAGCAACAGCAAGAGCTCTCTGGTTTTCGAAAATAATAAAAAAGGCTCTTAAAAACAATATTAAATGATAATTTTGTGCATAATTGCTATCCACTGTCCACAATTTTCTATCAAGTGTAACAAAGGATGAACATAGGTTTCCGATTTGTGCAACTAATTCAAATTTACTTTCTTCATGCTCAGAAATATTCACGACCTACAAAGTGTATAAAAAATTCAATATATCAATTAAACATACTTCTTCATGACCAACATAAATCCCCTAACGAGAAATCTTAGAAAAAATTCAAATTGTTATCTAACGATTAAAAAATATTGCCTCTCTGCAACAAAGTCTCTCGAACTCAGGAGATTGGATTTCGATTTGATACTTTTATTGATCCTAACAGTTCTCTGATGTACACTCATTAAATTTTAAGATCAATTATATACTATTCTTAGGAAGAAATAAAGTAATTTATCAGATACTTGTATCTCAAACAATTCTGATTTTTAATTATCACTTAAATATAAATATATTCCAACTTATAATAATTCTTAATAATTGTTATGATCTCCGATTAATCTTTACAAAATTTGCGGAAAATACATATAATATGAAAAGAAATTTTTCAATGATTGCAAATCATAAAAAACAAAGATTGACTATTCGTTTCAAGATAAAAAACAAAGCTGTTTCAAAGCTCAAAAAAATGGCGTCAACATTTCGAGCATGTTAGAGATTAAACTCATGAGACTAAAAGCCCCGCCTCATCTTCTCTTGACTTTCTAAGCACATAAGTTTTGATGACATCATTGGTTGTGTTCGCCAGACGAACGGCTACATATAAACTCGTTTCTTTTCCTTAAAGTTTACGAAATAGTCATTTTTTGAGAAATAAGACTTATTTCCAATTTCTGTTTCTTATAAAAACATCTGTACTTTTTACATTTGTTCATTTGCTTTATTCTCCTAAAACCAATGATTGAAGTCCAAATTATTCTCGACCCTCCTCAATCTATCTATCATCCAGGTGATACTGTAACTGGTTATGTTCTTGTAAAATTATCCAAAGATAAAAAGGTTAATAGAATATCATTGAAAGCCAAAGGCAAAGCTTATACTGCTTTCGAAAACGACAAATATAAAAATCGTACCTACTACAGTGCTAAAAAAATTTATCTCGATGATTTTTTGATTCTATGGCAGGAATCCAAAGATGAAGATGGACAATGGTTACCATGTGGCAATAGACAATATCCGTTTTCTATTATGATTCCATATGATGCTCCTCCTAGTTTTGACGGCAAGCATGGATATATAAAATATAAGCTAAAGGCTGAATTAGATCTGCCTTGGGCTCTGGATAAGAGTAATCAATGTGAAATCATAGTTGCTTCTCTTATTGATCTCAACAGTGCTCCTATGTATACTGAACCGCAATGTGCACACGTTTATAAAAACGGCATTTTCTCATTTTGTAAGTCTATAATAGCTACTGTAAGTATTTTAGACTCTTTGTTAGTTGATAAGTGTTTTTAGATCTCTATCCCCCGTTTAGCTTGGGGACCTGGCGAAACCATTCCTATATACTGTCATGTTACAAATAATTTCTCAAGTAGTATTTTTAAGATAGAAGCTATTATTTTTGAAAGTGTAACTTTCACGGGAGAAACTTTCATATGGCGTAAAAGTGTCAAAGGAATCACTAAAAAAAGAAAACATGTTAAATATCGTGTATTGATTCCCTGTTTTACATCAAAAAATGTTCAAGTAAATATTGAAGTACCACCAAATCTAGTCACTATCAATAATTGTGATATCATAAACGTTGCTTACAAACTTAAAGTAAGAAAGGGATCTCAAAAGTTAATTTGGTTATGAGAAATTTCAGGTTAAACTTCACACCACAAACATGTTCTCTTTTCCTTATTCTACGTCTCTCTCAATAATTTTATCCAATACTCATTTAACTCATTCATCCCAATTTCCACAAGGTCAACAAATTGGGTTCATATCTTCAGAAATGCCTTCTCAACTCTATCCATCAGCATTTCAATCCACCTTATATCCCGATGCTCCTCCTCCTTATTCCTTGCATGCTTCAAATCCTAATTTAGCAATTTCTAACTCAACTTCAGATTTATCATGTTTATATGATTTTCCTCCAAGATGTCCTTCAGCTCCTCCAATGGAATATGAAGAAGAACCTTTTGAGAATGCAGAGATATGACAACTGATATTTATTAATGTTGAATCATGCATGATCCATTCGAAGGCAGACCCACATAACGTTGGCTCTAAAAGAAAATATCCTGAGGACTAATAAAAAGCTTACGATTGTGCGCTGGCAGGGAAATTAAGGAGATTGGACAATATTTATTAAAGTTGTGTTGTATTTCCCACCTCCAACTTAATAAACCAATCTTATAACTCTTTCTCATATACACATGATCAGAAGCCCTTAGCCACGATCTAACAATCAATATGTTTATTCGATGAGTTAGGAAAGTAGTAAATAATTCTAGTTTTTACATTGAAGGTTTCTAAAAAAGAGAAAAAGCAATGGAAAGTGAACCACAATTGCAAAAGAAATGAAGAAAAACAATACTTTTTATTGTTCAAATGTCTGTCTTTAGGATTGATTTGTATCAATTGCTCATCAGAAATTCAGAATTGGGACGATTCATACAAAAGAAGACATATTCTGCATAAAATCCTTTTTAAATTCGATATATAAATTCCACTGTACTTTTCTTTAGGAATAGAGTAATTTTCTAGAAATTTAGATAAAGACTAAGTTTATCTAATTTTATTGCTAACAAAACAATAATCTTTAATAATTTGTAAAAATCTATTTTTGATGACAGTTTGCCTCTAATTGTTTTCATGAGATTGTAAATATATTTTTTATTTACAACTTTTTCATTGTTTAATTGTTGTAGTTAAACACTATAAAATATACTGATTCTTAAAAGATTTTTCAACTGAAAATCCTTTTTAGCAACTTGTAGAAATTCACGTCAATTTCTATTCTAGAGCAAAAATCGAATTGTGAATGTACGTCCTGTCCTTCTCCTTTCCAAGTGTATTTGGTGATTTAATTTTTTTGTTTCTTGAATCAACATCTATCAATGTGTCGTTGTTTACCTCTTTCAGTTTCATCTGTTAATTTATTAATGCTTGATACATTCTCTAAAGCCAAATTATATCGTGACTCTTATAGATACTTTTTAATCAGATATACTATACAATACAATACAATACAAATTGCTCTAGCTCTTGCATGGGCGCGGTCTCCCGCGGAGCCAAATCAGATATATGAACTATTAGTTTGACAACTATTCAGTAATGGTTCTAGGAGAATTCCATAACTTCATCAATCGTAGGTTTAATAAAAATGCCACTTTTGTGTCTTGAAAAATTACATTGGCTTTATGCAAATTACACTACATCACTAGTGAATTTCGTCATACCTCAGGCTGCAACTGAACAAATTTAATTGTTCAAAGATCAATTGATAGCTCAGAACAGGTTTGTTCTAGTCATCTGAGAGTTGTTTACTAAGTCAATTAATAATTGTAGATTTTTTTCGAATCAATTACAAATTTCCGTTTAAATGGAAGACTAGTATGTTCAGTCGCTAATTTCCCAAAATATTATATATTGCTGCATTTAGTATTAGAGAACCAATCAAACAACTATACACCTACGAGTATAGCTGAAAATTAAATTTCCGTTGCATTCGATTTTACTAAATATTACTTTTTATTGAATCAACTCTATAAAGGCAGTCGTATTTCTTCAATTTAGTTAATTTCTCCAAAAATATGTCGGATATTCAAATTATTCTCGACCCTCCTCAACCTATCTATCTTCCAGGCTATAATCTAACTGGATATGTTCTTTTAAATTTATCTAAGGAGAGAAAAGCCAATAAAATTTCTTTGGAGGCTAAAGGTCGAGCTCATGTTATTTTTTGGCATGGTCATGATGATGATCGCCATTCCTACAGTAACGATAAAGTTTACTTAGACCATAAATTGATTCTGTGGCAAAAGAACGAAGCTAAAGGTGAAATAATGCTACCAATGGGTATTAGGAAATATCCTTTTTCCATAACTCTCCCGTATGACGCTCCTCCTAGTTTGGAGGGTAATTATGGAAATATACGATACATGTTGAAAGCCAGACTAGATTTGCCTTGGGCTTTCGATAAAACTTCCGAGGTTGGATTTCAAGTTGGTACTTCTATTGATCCTAACAGTTCTCCGATATACATTCAACCTCAATACGGATACATCAACAAAACCGGTCTCTTCTCGTCTTCCAGCTCCGTAAACGCTACTGTAAGCTCTTTATGGCCTTTGACTACGTTAATACTTGGATATTTTCAGATCTCTATCCCTCGTTTAGCTTGGGGACCCGACGAGAACATTCCTATTCATTGTAATATTACAAACAATTCTTCAGATGAAATCACCAGCATAGAATTTACTATCATTAAGAATGCAACTTTCACAGGACGCACAGGTATTGGATATCACCGCAGCATGACTCGACAACAGAATGAAAAACTCAATCCTATGAAAACTAACGTCTCCATTCCCATCTCAGCAACAAGACAGGTTGAAGTACATATTCCGGTACCAGGAAACTTAACTACTGTCGTGAATTGTCCTTTTATTAACATATCTTATGAGCTGGAGGTAAGAGAAAGTTTCAGAAATTAATTTAGTTCCATATTCCAAATTTTAGGTTAAACTTCACGACGACAATTTTTTCTCTTTTGCTCCCTCTACTCGTATACCGATTGTAATTTCTAATGTCCGTTTGGTTCCATTGCTTCCTGTTCCACAAGCTCCAACAATTGGAAACCAACTTACAACAAATGTTCTTTCATCATATTCATCAATGGGTTCAACTACAGAACAAAATTCCATCCTTCCACCTGTTCCCATACTTCCATTTGCATCACAGTCCTATTCTGCTCCATACCCTAATCATCCATCTCCTTATCCTTTACCACCTATGGCAGGATTCTCCAACGCAATTTCGAATATCCCACCTTCATATGACTCTCCCTCAGTGTATCCCTCAGCTCCCCCAATGAACGACGAGACCATGTTCCTGCAAAATAAAAATATATAAAACTTTTCATGAGCATATTAATTGATAAATTATTAAAGTAAAAAATAATCTAAATTTTTAGGAGAGTAAATATTACCCAAAACAGCAAAAGAAAAAAGAAAATGATCAACTATTTTGAAAAAACTGAAAAGATACTTTTATAAAGTTTAAATTTTCTGGAACTTGTAAGAGGCTCAGAACTTCACTGATTTATATAAAAACAATAAATACTCAAATATTACTTATACAAATTTATTGAATTTTTCTTCGAAAGTATAGTATTTTATCGAATCTTTTTATCAAAAATAAATTCATCCCATTTCAATACTTACAAAAACAGAAATAATTCAATTTTCAATAATTCTCAATATTTTTCATGATCATTTGTTTGTGATCATTGCATACAGAATTTTGATTGAATTCTTCATTGATAATTTTTTAGAGCAAACGCTTTACTATCATAACTGAACAGTATAGAAATAATTATCCAGTAAAATGTACCTCCACAGAAAATCATTTTTAAAAATTCAAGAAAACTTAGGTCAATTTCTTTTTCATTTTAGGAGAAAAATTACATTACTGAAGGTGCGTCCTGGTTATCATTTCAAGGCGCATTCGCAGTTCGGTGACGCAGTTAATTGTGATTCCCCAATCAGCGTTGTCATTATTTATCCTTTTCACCTCCGTAATTCATTTGTTTGTCAGAATTTTTATTTTATAATGCTGATTTCAATCTTATATTAGTTTTATAAATTTTAATTGTATACATGAGTCATTGGTTAAAAAATTTGGGCGATCATTTCAGAAACAGCCTTGAAACTTAATCATACTTAGTAAAAACGTCACATCCTTATCTCAGATATCTATCAAAGTTCAGCAGAGGTCAGCGGGGTATCAGAAATATATTTCACATATTAGTTCGTAGTTGACAAAAGTAGACGATTCACTTATCAGTCTATAACTAAGAGCGCATTCTTACAAAAATTCGAAGTTCTTCCATTATTCTTAATGATAGAGTGCTTCCGGAATTAATTACTAAATTCTTTAAAAGCAATAATTTGTGCGTCTGTGTAAAAAATTTTAATGATGGTATATATAGTTGGGCTTATCGTTGGGAAATTTGTCAAACGTCCATAAACTTATAGAAAATCCAAGTGCTGAATTCTTGTCGTAGTTGACTTTCCGGCATAATACGCTCTATTTCGTTTATTGATCAATATAAACTTGTATTTGTTAACCGATTTTCAATGTATTTCCCTATCTCAAAACCGACTGTAGGTGTTCAGATTATCCTTACACCTTGTCAAGCTATTTATCATCCAGGGAATACTGTAACTGGATATGTTCTTGTAAGTTCATCAAAAAATACGAAGGTTAATAGAATTCGCCTGGAAGCCAAATGCCAAGCTCATATTGCTTTTTCGCACGGCAGAGGAAAAGATCACCAACACTATAGTAATAACAAAATTTACCTCAATGACCATTTGACACTGTGGGAACGGAACAAAGCTAAAGGGACAAAAAAACTCCTGAAAGGCAGTAAGAAATATCCTTTTTCTATTTCCATTCCACATGATGCTCCTTCTAGCTTGGAGGGCACTTGCGGACATATCCGGTATTGGCTGATAGCTAAATTAGATCTGCCTTGGGGTCTGGAAAAAACTCAGGAGGTTGAATTTAAAGTTGGTGCTCGTATTAGTCTGAACAGTACTCCGGTATCTACTGAATCTCAACCCGTATGGATCCATAGAAGCAATGCCTGTTCGTCTATATTAGCTACCGTAAGTTTTAAAGATTCTAAGTAAATTAAACAATCTAACTTCCTATTTTTTAGTTTAACCAGTGGATAAAAGCATTCATGTTCATTATAATCTTACAAATGATTTTTCAAGTGATGTCTCCAGCAGTGGAATTATAATCGTCAATTAAGAAAACTTCAGAGAAAAATAATTTTTGGATATCAGTCTTTATTCAAGAATTTGATCAAGAAATAAACCTATGAAGATTAATTTCTGGATCTGCTCCTCATTATTGAACCCAAATGTTCAGAAATCAGCAGATTGCGTTTCTGTAGCTAATCGCTCAATTATTTGAATAAATCATGAACCAAAAGTGAGAGTTTTAGGAGTTAATTTGTGAAAATGCTCCGAATTGTTGATAAAGCTCCACTTTGATGACACTGCTTTATCTTCTCCACTTTCATATTGATTGTTTTTTCTAAAAACTATGACTGAATCCTCCTCATTATCAAAGTTCAACCATTTGAGTCCAATCAGGAAAAACTTTCCTTGCATCATGTCTATCAATGACTCCAATTTCAAAGAAAAAAGTCATACATTGATCCATATGAAAGCATAAATTTAACTTACATTTTGGTCTTCTACTTCATTATTTTCTTTGAACTAGGCTCCATTATCTTGTCAGATGACTCTCATCCAATGATTTCCTCAATGAGTTTAATGAAATTTGAAAAAATAATTTTTAAAGATATATCACTGTAAAACTGTTGTAAATATATTTAATCAAATAATTTTATAAAATAATATATAGTTTTTGTTTTGTATTAAAGTAAATACTACCATAAAAAAATAAAAAGATGCATAAATTGATGGAAAATTAACTATTATAAAAGAAATAGTAGAAGACAATACTTTTAAAGCTTAAATCGATTTTTCTGAAACTTCTTTGATCTAATTACTTATCGAAGAAAACAAAACTCAAGCAATTTTCACAACAAAAAGCTTTAAGATTTAATTTAAATTTAATATGAAAATTTTATTCAATTTTCCTTAGAAACGATAATTTTCTAAAATATTTTTATTTTAAAAAATTTAACTTTTAATGCTCACAAAGAATTTTTTTAGTTTTTATTATTTTATTTTTACAGAAACTTCAGAATATATTTTATTTATAATTATTGATAGAAAATTTGTATTTTTATCATTATCAATTACGAAACAGATAATGAATCATTAAAAGCTTTCGAAATAAAAACTATAATCAATCTTCCGAGAATTCAAAAATTGACGTCAGTTTTTCAGTAATCCGATTGAAAAATCACAAAGTTGAAGGTGTGCCACTTCCGCTGGCTTCTAACTACGCAAAACATTGATAACGTTACTCAAAACAAGTTGTGGATAAACATCTACGCGTATTATTCTTTGTCCTCTTAATATTCTTATCATAATGAACATTTTAAAGATAAAGTGCATATTAGCGATTCAGTCCTATATAAACATTCTCTATTTTCAATTCATTCAGTTTATTTTATATATTTAAAAACCATGGCTAATATTAAAATTATCCTAGAGCCTTCTCGGCCCATTTACTGTGCAGGCGACACTGTTTCTGGATATGTTCTTGTAAATTTGCCGAAATCCAAAAAAGGCAATAAAATTACTTTGAAAATCAAGGGTCTGGCTTCTGTTGATTTTTCCCACGGCGAAGATAAGGATCATTACTGCTACAGTGAAAATAAAATTTACCTCAAGAACGACTTGACTTTGTGGGAGAAAGATGAGGCTAATGGAAGAAAATGGCTTCCAGGTGGCAGTAAAAAATATCCTTTCGTTGTCGTTATCCCATTTAATGCTATTCCTAGTATGGAGGGCACTTATGGACACATACGGTGCAAACTGAAGGCCAAATTAGATCTGCCCTGGGCTGCAGATAAAGCTGATGAGCTTCAGATTAAAGTTGCTGTTCCTATAAACCTTAATTCCGATCAAAGATATATCGAGCCTCAAACTGGTGTCATACATAAAAACATTAATTCCGCATCATCGTTATCTTTGAAAGCTGATGTAAGTTTGTCTAGACACTTCTTAGTTGATGATGAAATCATTGTAGTTCTTTATCCCTCGCTTAGCTTGGGGACCCGGTGAAACCATTCCCCTCCACTGCGATGTCGTAAACGATTCTCTACATGATGTTTCCGGCATACAAGTTACAATTGTTAAAATCGCAACTTTCACTGGAAGAAGAGCCTTTAAAAGCGACTGTGAAGTAACCAAAAATCGTTTTAATTTTATGGAGTGTAAGAAAATTGATATTGATATTCCTGCCTCAACATCGGAACAATTCCGTATATTTGTCAAAGTACCAAAGAATCTAGTCACTATTACCAATTGCCCTATCATTAATGTAGATTACCAACTTCAGGTAGGACTTTTGGGAGTGAATTCATCTGTAACTTCTAGCTTTCAGATCAAGCTTTACACTAACAATACTGCCTGTTCTTATCTCCGTACTTCTCTTCCTATAGTTTTCTCCAATGTTCCTCTGATTCAAGCATCTCAATCTCCACAAGTTCCAACAATTGAATTTCTATCTTTAGAAGATTTTCCTCCACCGTATCGGTCGATATCTCCGGGTACAGAAAAAGACACAATGTCATACTCCATGTCAAGATCTCAATCCAATCAGTACCTTAATGTTCCATCTCCTTACTTCTTTTATGCTTCAAATCTTACTTTATCAGCTTGTAGTTCAACTTCAAACATTCCATCTTCATATGAATCTGATTCAGAACTTTTCTCAACTTCTCCAACAGAGTACAAACTGCCTTCTGAGGACACACGGCTATAAAACTCTGCCAGTTGTAAATGTAGTTAATCAGGAAATCCTAATAATAAAAATAGACAATAATTTCAATTTTCCATGTTATTAGAAAAGAAACAAAACCTAATTCTAGGAGAAAAAAGCACTTTTGTAAAACCCAAATTTAATTTCCTGGAACTAATTATAATTGTTATTTTACAAGAAAAATCCAAAACCAGAATGATTTGAAAAATAAGAAATAATCAAAATATTTAGTGTAAATTTAACATGCAAGGTTGTAAAGATATAGTATTCTAGAAAGTATCTCTACAAAACTAATTTGATCTAATTTCTAATAAACACTAAATTAGAAATACTTCAAAATCTATAATAATTATCATTCATATATTGCGGAAAAATCCATTTAAGCCTTTTAATTCCACATGATTCTCATCCAAAAATCTCCTCAATTGCTACAATGAAACAAAAAAGTGCCTTTTGAAATTTTCAAATTATAAAAATTATTTATTTGTAAATATGTTTAATGAGGCAATTTAGAAAGTAAAAATAACAAATAAGTTCAGTTTAACTAATTTAATAGATGCTATCAGCAAAGCAATAAAAAAAGTAGTAAAGAGTAACTTGTTATCACAAAAAAGTTGTTTTGTTGATTTCAAGGTTACTTTTTCGAAACCATTGATTCAATTACTCATCAGAGAAAATCAGAAATCGAATGACTTACATTAGAGAAATACAAGTTTAAAAGAAAATTCTGTATTTAATAGATAATTTTCACCGTATTTGTTTAAAGATATAAAATTTTATTAAATAATTATATTACAAACAAACCAAATCTTTGACGTCATAAAAATAGAAGTCAAAATTTATAATAATTCTTAATATTTTTATTATAATTTTATATCAGTTTCCTGTAAAATTCTTATATTAATATCTAAAACGAAAATACCTCGAAATAAACAATACAATCGATTCTTAAAAGACTTAAAAACTCAAATATCCATTTCTCTTTTCTTGCAAAAGCAAAATCATGTGATTCATACTACATCTTTTCTCGATTTTCTGGGTACGTTTGAAATTCGGCGAAGAAACAAATCGTATTTCTCAAACAGATATTAGTAACAAATTTATCTTTCCTTAAGTATACGTCATAGCGAATTATTCATAGAAACAAGGGTTTGATTTTAGTAATTCAGCTCTATAAAAACAGCTTCATTTTTCTTATGTCCACTCAGTTTTACTTTCTCGAAACTCATGTCTTCTATTCAGATTATTCTCGACCCTCCTCAATCTATCTATCATCCAGGTGGTACTGTTACTGGATATGTTCTTGTAAATTTACCCAAGAATAAAAATGCTAATAAACTATATTTAGAAGCTGAAGGCCAAGCTGACGTTAAGTTCCGAGACGGACATGGTAAACATAACTACAGTTACAAAGCAGTAAGAAGTTATCTCAACGAGAGGTTGCTTTTGTGGCAGAAGAACTCAGTTAATGGTAAAACATGGCTGCCAAAAGGGGTTACGAAATATCACTTCTCTGTTACTATACCAGAACGTGCTCCTCCTAGTTCGAAAGGTTCACACGGACGTATATGGTATAGATTGAGAGCTACACTAGATCGCCTGTGGCGTCAAAACAAAACCCATGAACTTGAAATCACAGTTGCTTCTTGTATTGATCTCACAAATACTTCAATTTATAACAAAAGTCAATCCACATATATTCATAAAAGCAGCATCTTCTCGTCTTCGAAGTTCATCACATCTAACGTAAGTGCTTACTAGACTCTTTCTAAGCTAATACTGCAACTTTTCAGATTTCTATTCCTCGCCTAGCTTGGACATCTGGCGAAATCATTCCAATCAATTGTGACATCAGAAATAACTCTTCATACGATGTTTCTAGAATAGAAGTTACAATTTTAAAAAAAGAGAACTTCATGGGCCAAAGGAATCATATAGTTTGGGACGCCATAAACAAAAAGTGCGTAAGAACAGTAAAGTTCATAAAAGCCACCATCTGCGTTCCTGCCTCAACATCAAATGAGGTCCAAATAGGTATCAAAGTGCCACCAAATTCAGCTACCGTCACCAAGTGCCCTATCATGAATGTTGAATACGAACTCCAGGTAAGAAAACCTTTGAAAGTTAACTTACTTATCTTGAATTTTAGATCAATATTTACTTCAAGAGCTTATTTTCTTCCTTCCTCTCGACTTCTCTGCCAGTAGTTCTCTCCCCTGCTCCTCTGCTTGAATTATCACAACCTCTAAAACCTCCTACAGATGAACTACAGCTATCAGAAGATTCTCTTTCATTATATTCATCAACGCTTTCACTTACAGAGAAAAATACCATGGATTGCTCTGCGTCATTACCTCAATTTATCTTGTATTCTGATATTCCACCTCCTTATGTCCCTTGAACTTCTAGTTTTACTTTAGTAGATTTTAGTTCAGTTCAAAACATCTCACACATAAGATTGTTATAAAAAAAAGTCTTTCATTGTCTTCTATGGAAAATGATAAAGTATCTTTTGAAGTTGTCACATTGTGAAATTTCATTATTTACAAAAATACTCAATCAGTTGTATTTGAAAATAAAAGTAGCAAATAATTTCAACTTTTATAACATGTAAATGATACTAAGAGGACAGTGGAAAGAAGAAAAACCAATAAAAATGAATTATTCTAGTAGGAAATTAAATAAAAAACATTAAAGTTCAAATTTATTTATTTTCTAAAGCTGTTTTGGATCAACGGCTCGCCAAAGGAATTCGGGATTTAATTGATTGTTAGAAAAATAAAATATGCTACAACAAGCATTTGACACAAATTTACAAAGTTTACCAGATTTATCTTCAAAAATACAGTAATTTCCCGAACACTTGTATCACAAGCAAATTCATCTAATTGTCAATTACTATCGGAAATAAAAATTTCGTAATTTACGAAAATTCTGAATTTTTATAATTTGGCTATTACTAATTATTTTTTCCAAAATTTCTAATACGTGTTCCATTTGAACCTCTTCAGATCAATCTTTTCAATTTAATGATTTATAATTTAAAGAAATTAGCAATTAACAAAATAATTCCAAAGTGATACAATTGATTTTTTAAATATCGAAGAAAATCAGAGACCAGTTTCTCTGTGTTCAAGGACAAAATTTCCAGATCAAAAGGTGCATTCGATTCCTATTCTCGTTTTAGGTATACTACTAGTTAGTGGTGTAATTGATTCCCTTGGCCAAGTAGATTTCAGTCAACGCCTTTTCTTTAATTAATGTCACAGTCGGTTTTTCTACAATAAAAGGTTTTTACTCCGACCCGTTCACAGACACTTGTATTTCTTACATTCATTCCATTTGTTTCACCTTGTCAAACTGATGTCTGAATGTGAAATCATTTTCGATTCTTCTCAATCCGTTTATTGTCCAGGCGACAAACTAAGCGGATATGTCTATGTAAATTTGCCTAAAAAGGTTGATAAAGTCCGTTTAGAAGCTAGTGGCATAGCTAATGTATGTTTCTGGTACGACCAAAGTAATAATGGTGATCGGTGTAGTAGCGAAATCGTTTATTTCAAAGATTATTTGACTTTGTGGGAGAAGAATAAAGAAAAGGGCGAAAAGTGGGTGCCAGGTAGTAAATACTATCCATTTTCTCTCACCATCCCCCATGACATCGCTCCTAGCTTCGAAAGTATCCACGGAAATGTACGGTTCAAGCTGAAGGCTGAACTTGATATCCCTTGGGCTGTGGATAAATACTGTGAACGTGAATTCAAAGTAGGTATTCCTATTGATCTTAATTCTGTTTCGATATATACCCAACCTCAATCCACAAGTATTCATAAAAGCAGTATCCTCTCGTCTTCGAAAGCTTTAGAAGCTACCGTAAGCTGTTTCTAGATTCTCCCCCAGTTAACAATAAAATCATTTCAGATTTCTATTCCTCGCCTAGCTTGGGCAGTTGATGAAACCATCCCAGTGAAGTGTGATATCACAAATAATTCTGTATATAATGTGTCCGAAATAGAAGTTACGGTTATTAAAAAAGAAAATTTCACCGGCAAAAGTTTCTTGTTTTCCAATCAACAAACTGAAAAATCCACTAGGAGAATGCAGTCTGTCAGGATTGATGTCTCCATTCTTGCTTCAGAATCGAAAGAAGTCCAGGTCGATGTTGCAGTATCATCTGATTTAGTTACTGTCATCAACTGTCCTATTATGAGTGTAGATTACGAACTTGATGTGAGAGAGATTTCGGAAATGATATATTTACGTTTCAAATTTCAGGTTACACTTCATTTCGACAGCGTTTACGCATCCCCTCTCTCCACTTCCCTACCTGTGATTTTCTCTAATGTCCCTCTGACTAATTAATCTGAATTCTCGCAACTTTCAATAACTGGATTCCAACTTTCATAAGGTTTCCCCAAACCATATCCACCGTTACCTCCAGCTACGGAACAAAGCACCGTTCTTTCGTTTGTCAATGTTTCAATCTATACATTCGTAGCCAATGTTCTTAGTCAGTTTATGTTTCAGTCCCTGCGTTGTCAACTTCTAGCTTAAATTCAATCATTTCCCTTATAATTTTTATTCAAGAGCTTTTTTAGTAGAATATATCAAATTGTCCTTAGAAACAACAAAAATTCGGAAATTTCTTACTAGTGGATTGATTTAACTGAATAAGTTCAAACATAAACGTAGTTAATGGAGTCAACTTTTATACGAAAGTAAGTATTACTGGAAGAATGACAAAGAGATCCATAAGCCAACAAAACGACGAGATGTTATTGTAAAATATACGAAGAAAAAACAGTTTATAAAATTTAGATGCATTTTTTAGAACTGTTTTTGGATCAATCACTTGTCAGAAGTTCAAAGCTTAACCATTTACATAAAAATAAGAAATATATGGATTAAAGTATTGTACAAGTTCATTTATTTTTAAAGACTATTATAATAGAGATAATTTATAGCGATTATTTTGAAGTGAAAAACACAACTGTTTTTTGAATTTCATAAATCTGAAATCGATTTCTTGTACTCTAAGAACAAAACTGAAACTAAGTGTTCATCTCGAAACTCTTTTGCTTTTTTTATTACATTAGCAGCACTGGTGGTCTACCTGGTTGTGAACCAAGAATAAACATTTACCAGCGTTTCTTTTTTCTGCAATTCATGTGAAAAGTGACGTTTTCCAAAAGATAAGATTTTCTTGTACTTTATTCACGTGATAAGTCGGTTCGGAGAATGTCAACTATTTCGAATAAATACTTGAGATGAATGGAATATTTGAGAAGAGCTAGCAGGAAGAAAACCTGCACAAATATTTCGACAGACCCCGGTTCGATTATGCATACTGTCATAGTTAATCAAGGTTGACAGTTGGCTTAGTTACCAACGTTCAACAAAAGTGAATAAAGGGCTAATTATCCTCCGGTCATTAATCCAGTTACATTTATCTTTAGAAAATCACTCACACTTTATATTTATTTGTTACCTTATGTTAAAGCCTATGGTTAATATTCAGATAATTCTCAAGCTTCACAAGTACATTGATTATCCGACAGATATGGTAATCGGATATATTTATGTAACTTCCAAAGACAAGCAAATTAATGAAATTTTTCTTAAACAGACCGAACTTTCATTGAATGGAACATTTGCGAGGGTGAAAATTTTGAAACTGTCGGTGAAAAAGAATCAAGCACAAATGTTTCTTTTAACCTAAACTTATCCTCTTGGAACTGGTCCCAAGTGATCGCTCGTAAGAAAAGTTCAAGTTTGAAACACTTTACAAAAAAGCAAACTATATGCAAACTATAGTTCTATATAAAGTTATCATACACTTTTTACTGCATTGATCTTCACAACTATATTTTATCAGATATTTTAAATTAAAACAAATTTATGTTTGTTCGCTGATAAAATATAAATTTTTATAATTTTCGATTATCTCCCATATCTTTTATGACCTTGTCTGATTATTTTCCACAAATTTTAAGATATATTTAGTTTACAATTTTCTTCATATATTCTTTATTTTACTATTTGAAAATTGTAAAAAAAAACAAAAGTCCAAAATCTTTTGCAATGCAGAACATTAGTTTTAAAAAGTCAAACAAACTCGACACTTTTCTCTCATCATAAGAACACAATCATGAGACTAAACGTTTTTTTAAAAACCTTTGGCTTTTCGCTATATTAACAACGTGGGAATGACCTGATTACGTAGTTAAAATAAACATTTGAATTTTGCAGTGCTTCTATTTTCATATTGTGGAGGTTGGACTTGATGATTTCCAAGGAATATGATTGATCTTTCGCTCTTTTTACAAGGTCAAGAGATTCGAAGAATATTAGTTATTACGAAACAGGACTTCAAACACAAAAATCATTTGGTAGGGCTGAACGGAGAGGAGCCTATATAAATGCCGTAATAGCAGTCATTTTAGTTTTCGTACTGCAGCTAATCCTCCAGGTTTGAATTAACTGCTACTGTTGTTTAACCCAGTTACATTCGTCTATCTTTCGAAAACTGTTCACATTTTTATACCCGTTTGTTGCCTTATATTAAAGCCTATGACTACTATCCGAATAATTATCGAATGTCCCAAACCTGTCTATTACGCCGGAGATACTCTGACTGGATATATTGTTGTAAATCTGCCCAAAGACAAAAAGGTTAACAAAATTAATTTCGAAGTAATAGGTCTAGCTTCTGTTAAATTTCGGTGCAGTTATGGTAGAAATACTGTAACTTACAGTGCGAAGGAATATTATTTGAACAGTCAGTTGACTGTTTGGGAAAAGAACAAAGCTAAAGACGAAATACAGTTATCCAGAGGCATCTGGGAATATCCTTTCATCGGTACCATCCCAAATAACGCTTGTTCGAGTTTCAAGGGTTGCAGTGGAAACATACGATATACATTGCAAGCTAAACTTGATATGCCTTGGGCTCTGAACAAAACTTGTAAAATTGAGATACCAGTAGCTGTCCCTATTAATCTTAATAATACTCCGATGTACGTTCGACCTCAATATGCATATATACACAAGGATATTTTATTTTCATTTTCGAAGTTTATACAAGCTACAGTAAGTTTTTCTTTAAGTCTAAGTAGATAACAGTGATTTTAGGTTTCTATCCCCCGCTTGGCTTGGGGGCCTGGTGAAATTATTCCAGTTCACTGTAGTGTCAGAAATAATTCCTCAAATGATATTTATGCCATAGGAATCAACATTGTAAAAAAAACAAACTTCATCGGAAGAAACCCTGAATGGCGCTATACAAAGACCGAACAACACATTAAACAAATACCGTTGATAAAAACCTACGTCTCCATTTCCCCCTTGGAATCAAAGCAAGTTCATCTCAATGTCCATGTACCATCAAATTTAGTCACAATCACCAATTGTTCCATCATTACTGTAAATTACCAACTTGAAGTAAAAAGGGTTTTCAGGGAAGAATATATATATATATATATCAAATTCTAGGTCATCCTGCATACCAAAAATTTTTTCACTTTCGCCCCTTTTACGCGTATGAATATCATTTTCTCTAATGTCCCTCTGCTGCAATCGTGTCCATCTCCACAAACTCCAACAACTAAATCCCAACCTTAAGCATATTGGCATCTTTCATATCCGCTGATGTGTCCAACTACAAATTAAGATGTTTCGTCTTTGTCCACGTAAACGCGGCGATCTGCTTTGCATCATACTGTTCCACTACTCTTCTTCAACTTGAAATCCTGCTTTAACAGCTTCTAGTTCAAGTTTGAACACTACTTCCACATGATATTTTTCCAATAGTTTCAGCAACGCTTTCAACAAAATATGAAAAAGTGCTTTCTGAAATCACACAATTGTTATTTGTCTTAGAATCCATAGAACCTGCATGTGAAGCGGGGATATGTTAAATAATTTAATAAGTTAATGATAACAGTATAAATAACAACACTGGAACTGATACATTCTCTTTCAGCTACCGTAGGATAGTTAATTGATGTGCAAGATTTTTCACTGTGAAACTGAACTTTGATGTGATTGAGTTTTAACACGGTGAGGTACCGATGCAACGATTATAAGAATATTGTATTTATTAATATATTTAATCAGATAATTTGGAAAAAGTAATCAAAGGTCTTTATTTTTGCACGTTGCTAAATTTTTCTAGACAAAAAGCAGAGCAGAGGTGGACTGTAATTGCAAAGGAAATAGGGGAAAGCAATATTCAGGGAAAACTCAAATTTAATTGCCTTGGATCGATTAATGATTGGAGTCACAATTGAAATGATTCCTACAATAACAAGAAATAAAAAAGAAAAATTCATAGACCAAGCGGATTTCCTATATTGTGATGCAAAAACTAAAAAGTGCATCAAAAAGGTGCAATCTACGGGAGCTAATGTCTGGATTCCGTCCTTAACCTCAAAAGAAGTTAAAGTAGGTATTAAAGTACCACTAAATTTAGTTATTCTCACCAATTGCCTAGTCATGAGCATTGAATATGAACTTCAGGTAAGAATAGGATTTTAAGACTTTATTTAACTTTTCAAATTTTAGGTTAAACTTCATTTTAGTAACGTTTTTTCTTCCTCTCCCTGTAATTTTTTCTAATCTTCTACTAATTCACTGATCTTAATTTCCACAAATTTCAATAATTGGATTCTCACCTATCAGTAACCTTTAATTCCATCCACCAGTACCTTCAACTGCAGGACAAAGTGTTATCCTTTGTTTTTGTTAATCTTTCAATCTATCCTATATTTTCATATTCAGTATTCTTGTTGAATCTATATTTCCACGCTAACTTTATTGATTTTCAGCTGCAATTAAATAATTAGACTTTTTATTGGCATCCAAGATGTTTTTTATCTTTTTAATAGTGCAATAGTGTCTTTTGAAACTGCAAAAATGTAGAAATTCTTCTTTGGTACTTGCATTCAACCGTATAATTTAAAAAATAATAAATAGATTTAACTTTTATGTCAAAGTAAATATTACTAAAAAAACAACAAAATGGTCTGCAAACCAACAAAAGATTAACTGTCGTTAAAAGCTTGTGACAAAAATATTTTGTAAACTAAAATTCACTTTTTTGGAATTATCTTCAATCAATCACATGTTAAAGAAATTCAAACTCGAGTGATTTTTATAACACTAGAAATATCTAAAGTTTTACATAAATTTAATATACAAACTTGATTCAATTTTCTTCAAAAATGCAGTAATTGGTTGAATATCTGTATCAAGAATAGATCTAATTTTAGACAATTACGAAGAAATATTTCATAATTCATAATAATCCTATAATTTTTATGATCTTTTTTATTTTCTACAGAATTTTAAATACGTTTTTCGTTTAGAATTCTTTACAGATATCCTTTTATTTTTATTGTTTATCATTCTATAGAAAATGAGTCCTTAAGGATATTTTGAAATCAAGAACATAAATAGATTTGAAATATTCGAAGAATAATGATGTTTGTTCTTATCTGTTCAGCAATAATTCACAAAACAAAAGTTAGACCCATTCCTTTTCGGTTTTCAAAATATATCAGAAGTCGATTTTATTCATTGAATAGATTTTTTGACAGTCATGTTTTTCATTCGATTTGCGTCAAAGGTGATTTTTGAACAATATAATGATTTCATTTTATTAACGAAGCCCTATAAAAACATCTGAGTTTCCTAGTCAATCAGTTTGTTAAGTTCTCTCAAACTTGATGTCTGATATTCAAATTATTCTCAATTCTCCTCAATCCACCTATTGTCCAGGCGATAAGCTTGAAGGATACGTTCTTGTAAATTTGCCCAAGGACAAAAAAGTTGATAAAATTCGTCTTCAAGCCAAAGGTCAAGCACATGTATCTTTCCATGAAGGATTAGGAGAAACTGCTATTTACTACAACAATGACGAAATTTACTTTGATGATTATTTGACTCTGTGGGAGAAGAAAAGTAAAAATGATAAATGTTTGTCAAGTGGTAGTAAGCATTATCCATTTTCTCTCACCATCCCCTCTGCCATTGCTCCCAGCTTCGAAGGTACTCATGGATATATTTGGTATAAGTTAAAAGCTGAACTTGACCTCCCTTGGGCTCTGGATAAGCATTGTGAATTAGAGATTCCAGTAACCATTCCCATTGATCTTAACTCTGATCCAAAGTTTACTCAACCTCAATCTACAAGTATTCATAAAAGCAGTATCCTCTCATCTTCGAAATATTTAGAAGCTAAGGTAAGCCTCATTTTAGATTTTAAGTTAATCGTACGATTCTCCAGATTTCTATTCCTCGTCTAGCTTGGACAGCTGATGAAACCATTCCAATAAAGTGCAATGTCAAAAATAATTCTTCACATGATGTTACTGCCATAGAAATTACAATTATTCAGAAAGAAAACTTCACGGGCAAAGCTGATTTTTTATATTACAATACAAACACGAACAAATGCATTAAAAAAGTACAATCTACGAAAATTGATGTCCAGATTCCTTCTTCAACATCAAAAGAGGTCAAAGTATATGTTGAAGTCCCATCAAATTTAGTTACTATCAACAATTGCCCTATTATTAAAGTGGATTACGAGCTTGAGGTGAGGAAAATAATTTCAAAAATAAATATACATTGCAAAATTTCAGATCAAGCTCCATTCCAACAAGATTTTCTCATCTGCTCCCCACACTTCTCTGCCCATAATTATCTCTAATGTCCCTTTGATCCATGCATCTGCATCTTTAGAAGTTCCAGCAGTTGGATTCGAGCATTTGTTTGGTTTCCCGAAGCTGTATTCATCGGTAACTTTAATTACAGAGGGAAACGATCTTCCTTCGTATATGCCAATGCCTCAGTCTATTGAGCATCCCAGTGCTTAGTACTCTGATTCGTTGTGTGTTTCAGTCTCAACGTTGCTAATTTTTCGTTTAAATTCAATCGTGGCACTTATTTATGATTTGCATCCAAGACGCTACTCAACTCTTCATCAAAATACGACAAAGTGTCTTTCAGAACTGTGGAGATCTAAACATATCCTATTCTTAAATATATTTAATACAATAATTTTAAATTATAAATTACTTTTAATTGTATAACAAAATGTGGTAAAAAATAGCAAAAATCCATAAACTGACAAAAAGTTTATTATTATTATAAAAGAAATAGGAAGAACCCATAATTTCCAAATTCGAATTTATTTTTTTGGAATTGGTTTGAATCTATCGTTTGTCAGAGAAATTCAAAAATCGTGTGATTTGTCCGATCAAAAGGAAATACTGAAAATAAATCCTTACATAAACTAAATAAGCAACTTTTATTGAAATTTTCTTTAAAAACACACTAATTTGCTGTATATTTATATTTTGAACATATTCTTCTAATTTTTCTATTTTCAAAAATTAAATATTATCCAATTAATAATAATTCTTTATATCTTTTATGATCTTGTTATTTCTTATTTTCTTCAAAATCTTCAACTTACATCTCAATTAAAAAATTTTATATTAAAATAATTCCAACGTTTCATTGAAAATAGTTTAAAAAGAATATCATTGATTTTTTGAGTATTCAAACCAATTTGCGGTTTGTTTGCATCTTCTAAAGGCAACATTATGAAACCAAAGTCACACCCGTTCTTTTTCGTAATTCAAAATATATTAGGACTTTGGTGCTGACGTTAATTGCATTCACTGAATAAATATCTTTTGATGTTACCTTTTTCTAATCAATTTTCGTTCTAATCGAGTTTTGACGAAGTAAGGGTTTTCTTTCATCAATTCAGCCTACAAGACATTTTAGTTCCTACATTTGTTCCATTTGCTTCGGTTTCTCAATATTCATGTCTGATATTCAAATTATTCTCAATTCTCCGCAATCCATCTATTGTCCTGGTGATAAGTTAAAAGGATATGTTCTTGTAAACTTGCCTAAGGATAAAAAGGTTGATGAAATCCGTCTTCAAGCTAATGGTCGAGCGCATGTTGATTTTTTGGAAGTTTACGGCGCAAATGCCATTATGTACAAAAATGATGAGGTTTATTTCGATGACTACTTGACTTTGTCGGAGAAAGAAGCTAAAGATGATGAATCTTTGTCAGCAGATAGTAAACAATACCCGTTTTCTCTCACCATCCCCTCTGACATTGCCCCCAGCTTCGAAGGTCTTTATGGAGATATACGGTATAGCTTAAAAGCTGAACTGGATCTCCCTTGGGCTCTGGATAAGTACTGTGAAGTTGAGATCCCAGTGGCTATCCCTGTTGACCTCAAATCTGCTTCAAAGCTCAGCCAACCTCAATCTTCAACTATCCAAAAGCACAGTATCTTCCCGTGTTCGAAATCTTTAAAAGCTACGGTAAGCTTTATTTCAGACTCTGACTAAGTTAATCATGCAATTCTCCAGGTTTCTATTCCTCGTCTAGTTTGGACCGCTAATGAAACCATTCCAATCAACTGTAGTGTTAAAAATCATTCTTCGCATGAAATTTCTAGCATAGAAGTTTCCATTATTAGAAACGAAAGATACACTGGCCAAACGGATTTGCTGTACGATTCTACAACTACTAAAGACTCTAGTAAAAATGTATATTCTACGAAGACCGACGTCGTCATTCCCGCCAAAACATCCAAGAAAGTTCAAGTAGATTTTCGGGTGCCAACAAATTTATTTTCCATTATCAATTGTCCTATTATTAAAGTGGATTACGAGCTTGAGGTAGGAAAAATAATTTCAAAAATAAACATATATTGTAAATTTTAGATCAAGCTCCATTCCAACAAGATTTTCTCATCCACTACTCACACTTTTCTCCCTGTGGTTTTCTCCAATGTCCCTTTCATTCAGTAATTTCAATGTACACAAATTTCAACATTAAATTGTGTTTTTTATTCATATCCATCGGTACCTTCAGCTACAGAACAAAGTGCCATCTCTTTGTTTACGTCAATATTCTAGCCTATTCTATATACTAGTGGTCAACGTTCTTCCTCACCTTACGCTTCAATCCCTACGGTGGCAACTTCTAGTTTAAATTCAAGCGTGTCATATGCAGATTATTATTGTTCAAGAACTTTCTCAGACCTTTCTGCAGAATATGACAAAGTGCCTTTGGAAACTACAAAAATTTAGAAATTCTTTAGTAGTATTGTATTTAATCGGATAATATTAAGCATAAAAGTAGTAAATAGATTCGAATTTCATACCAAAGTAAATCTTGTCAAATAAATAATAAAAGTATCTATAAACTACCACAAATATATCTATGGTTATGGAGGAAATAGAGAAAAAAAATTTTAAATTTGAATTGCTTTTGAAATTTTGAAGCAATCGGTAATCAGAGAAATTTACAGTTAAAACAATTTCTATGAAAATAAATGCTTAAAGATTTATGTAAACTAGTGTTCAATAATCTTTCGCTGTATTTTTTATTGAAATCTTAGAGATTTATATAATTTCGACATTGTCATCACCTTCTATGCACGTGTGAATCCCTATCTTTCTACAGTTATTCTTGTAGATGCAGTGAATAAATTTAAACAACTTACATGAGTTTTGCGGATTATACGACAGTCACTCCTCCTTCGCACTGATTTTGAAATTCACTTTGTTAAATCAATTTCTTTCTTACTTAACTACACATTAAGTTGGTTAATTTGTTTATTTCATGTTAAATTAATTCAACTACCAAGAAACTGGTCTGAAAACCAACAAAATAAGATAAATCTTATGAAATGGAGAGAGACAATGTCGTTGAAGGAGAAACTACCAGTTTTTTTATGAACATAAATATCTAAGTTGTTTAGAAATAAACTTGTCATGAATGAATATCTAAATCTCTGAATATCTTGCGAATGAATCTATCAACATTCTAGAGGAGAATTCCTTAGATATTCACTGATTTGATATTGAATTAGAAGAGGGTAATTTTTAGTCAATCATCAAATTCCTGCTGATAATCAGATTTTTGAATATTTCGACGCATACTCTAAATCGATAAAAATCATGATGATCTAATATGCAAAATATATTAAATTGTTCTTCAGACATGCAGTAATTTCCTGAATATTTCCATCAATAGTGAGTCTAATTCTTAACAACCGCAAAAACAACGCTATTTTATAACAAATAAAAATTCCTTATATGTTTAATTCTCTTTTCGTTTCCCTTTATTTCCTGTAAGATTTTAAATGTGTTTTATTTGCAATTATTTATTTTAATTTTTTTGTTTTTAGAGTTGAAAACTCTAGAAAGAAATAACAATGTATTCGAAATATTTTGAAGTAAATAATGCAATTGAATTTGTGAATGTCTAAAAATACCTTACATGTGTTTTTATTCCTTTAGAAGAAAACCGATATCAAAGTTCCCTTCGTTTTCTTATTGTCAGTCAAATGAAATCAGAAGTCATTGATTTTATTCATTGAATTGGTGCCTTTAAATTTTCCATTTTGGTTAACGTAATGTCATTGTTGTTTCGTCAGTATTCTGAAGGTCTTCTATTACTAATTCCAACCGTATAAAAGCATCTGAGTTTCCTAGTCAATCAGTTTGTTAAGTTCTCTCAAACTTGATGTCTGATATTCAAATTATTCTCAATTCTCCTCAATCCACCTATTGCCCTGGCGATAAGGTTGAAGGACATGTCCTTGTAAATTTGCCCAAGGATAAAAAGATTGATGAAATCCGTCTTCAAGCCAAAGGTCAAGCACATGTATCTTTCCGCGAAGGTTACGGCAAAAACGCTATTTTCTACAAAAATGACGAGGTTTATTTCGATGACTACTTGACTTTGTCGGAGAAAGAAGCTAAAGATGATGAATCTTTGCCAGGTGATGGTAAAAAATACCCGTTTTCCCTCACCATCCCCTCTGACATCGCTCCTAGCTTTGAAGGTCTTCATGGAGATATACGATATACCTTAAAGGCTGAAGTAGATCTACCTTGGGCTCGGGATAAACATTGTGAACTGGAAATCCCGGTGGCTGTTCCCATTGATCTTAACTCTGCTCCAAAGTTCACTCAATCTCAATCTGCAAGTATCCATAGACACAGTATCCTCTCATCTTCGAAATATTTAGAAGCTAAGGTAAGTTTTTCTACATTTACCTCAAGCTGATAATTGAACCCTTTTAGATTTCCATTCCTCGCCTGACTTGGATGGTCGGTGAAACCATTCCAGTCTACTTCGATGTCAGAAATAAGTCTTCGCATAATATCTTTGGCATTGAAATTATAATTGTCAAAAAAGAAAAGTTTACGGGCAAAAGTTTGCTCCTTTCCGACGAGAAAACCGAAAAACACATTAAGAAAATACAATGTACAAAATCTGATGTTCAGATTCCTGCTTCAATATCAAAAGAATTTCAAATAAACGTTGAAGTACCGGCAAATGTATTTACCATCATGAATTGTCCTTTTATTAAAGTAGATTACGAGCTTGAGGTAAGAAAGGAGATTTGAAAATTAATTTATATACATTTAAATTTCAGATCAAGCTCCATTCTGACAAGGTTTTCAGATCCACCCCACATACTTTCCTTCCTGTAATTTTCTCCAATGTCCCTTTGATCCATGCATCTGCATCTTTAGAAATTCCAGCAGTTGGATTCGAGCATTTGTTTGGTTTCCCGAAGCTGTATCCATCGGTAACTTTAATTACAGAGGGAAACGATCTTCCTTCGTATATGCCAATGCCTCAGTCTATTGAGCATCCCAGTGCTTAGTACTCTGATTCGTTATGTGTTTCAGTCTCAACGTTGTTAAATTTTCGTTTAAATTCAATCGTGGCACTTATTTATGATTTGCATCCAAGACGCCACTCAACTCTTCATCAAAATACGACAGTGTCTTTCAGAACTGTAGAGATCCAAACATATCCTATTCTTAAATATATTTAATACAATAATTTTAAATTATAAATTACTTTCAATTGTATAACAAAGTAAATATTACTAAATAAGAACAAAAAGATATGTAAGCTGACAATTAAATTTGACATAAAAAAATTGCATTTTTAAATCTCAGATATTTTTTGGAACTGCCATGAACAAATTAATGAAAAAAAGGATTAAAAATAAAATTATTTTATAATGAAATAATTTGAAATAAATTTTTCAATAAACTAAATATGCAAATTCTACTAGATTTTCCTCAAAAATGAACTAATTTATTTAACATTTTTACTATAAACATCTATTTCTTTCCTATGACTATCGAAAATCAGAACGATTTTGAAATCTAAAATAATTCTCTATTTTTTACGATCTTACTATTTTCCATTTTCTATCAAATTTTAAATGTTGATTAAAATTAAAACTTTTCACAGTAATGTTTTAATTTCAATTAATCATTGGAAGTATTTTGAAGTAAAGAAAAACATGATTTTTTGAATGTTCAACGAAATTAAACGTCTATTTTTATCAACCACGAAAACAGAGACGCGGTCTATCTTTCGAAATTCAAAACACATTTGATGTTTGGTTCTGTGATTGATTTTATTCATTGAATTGATATTTTTCAGTTGTATTTTCTTCATTACCTTTACGTTGAAATCAGTTATTTGGGACTAAAGGTTGTTTTTAAATCCAGCCTTATAAAGACATTTCAATTTTCTGCTTTTTTTTAGCTTGTTCCATTCTTCTAAACTTCATGTTCGATATTCAAATAATTCTTGAATCTCCTCAACCTGTTTATTGTCCGGGAGATAATCTAAAAGGATATGTCCTTATAAATTCTCCTGAAGATAAAAAGATTGATAAAATCCGTCTGGAAGCCAGTGGTCGAGTTCATGTTGATTTTTTGGATGGCTATGGCAAACAGGTTATTATTTACAGAAATGACGAAGTTTATTTCGATGACTACTTGACTTTGTCGGAGAAAGAAGTTAAAGACGATGAATCTTTGTCAGCAGATAGTAAACAATACCCGTTTTCTCTCACCATCCCCTCTGACATTGCCCCCAGCTTCGAAGGTCTTTATGGAGATATACGGTATAGCTTGAAATGTGAACTTGATATGTCTTGGGCTCTGGATAAGTACTGTGAAGTTGAGATCCCAGTGGCTATTCCCATTGACCTTAACTCTGATCCAAAGTTCACTGAGCCTCAGTCTGCAAGTGTTCATAAACACAGTATTTTTCCGTTTTCAAAGTCTATAGAAGGCACCGTAAGTCTTTTTTCAATTTTCTCCGAGTTGATAGTAAAATGGTTATAGATTTCCATTCCTCGCTTAGCTTGGACTGGTGGTGAAATTATCCCAATCAACTGTGATATCAAAAACGAGTCTTCGCATGACATTTCCAACATAGAAGTCACGATTGTTAAAAATGAAGAATACACAGGTCAAAATACTTTGCTACATGACTTTACGAATACTAAAGACTCCAGTAAAAATGTATATTCTACGAAGACCGACGTCGTCATTCCCGCCAAAACCTCAAAGAAAGTTCAAGTAGATTTTCGGGTGCCAACAAATTTATTTTCCATTATCAACTGTCCTATTATTAAAGTGGATTACGAGCTTGAGGTAGGAAAAATAATTCCAATAATGAATATATATTGTAAATTTCAGATCAAGCTACATTCCAATAAGATTTTCTCCTCTGCTCCCCACACTTCTCTGCCCATAATTATCTCTAATGTCCCTTTGATTCAGTAACCCCAATTTATGAGTTTTCATAATTGGATTTCAATATCTATTGATCTTTCTTAAACTACTCTTACTGATGCCTTCAGCTATAGGACGAAATTTTATTCTTCGGTTTATGCCGATAGGTCAATTTATCTTATATATTAGTGATCAGTATTTTTATTCATCTTGTGCTTCAACCCCTACTTTGTCAACTTCTAGCTCACATTTAATCATTGCAGCTATATGGTAGTTTAATCCAACTTCCTCAATCTCTCTATTAGGATATAACAACGTATTTTTGAAGCTGCGAAAATTTTAGAAACTTCTTGTTAGTAGATGTGTTTAATTAGATAATTTTAAACATAAAAGAAAGTAGTAAAGAGATTTAGCTTTTATATCAAAGTAAATAAATGTTATTAGAAGAATAATGAAAAGGACACACAAATCAATGAGTGATTAGCTGTTATTATAAAAGTTGCGGAAAAACACTTAAAATGTATGCTTACTTTTTTTCAGAATTGTTTTCAGTCAATTACTTATGAGGAAATTCAAATTTGAATAATTTTCCCAATAACAAAAGACAGTTAAAATACAGTGTGATATAAATTAAACATGCTCACTTT
Organism: Halicephalobus mephisto; assembly: GCA_009193035.1. Taxonomy (NCBI): domain Eukaryota; kingdom Metazoa; phylum Nematoda; class Chromadorea; order Rhabditida; family Panagrolaimidae; genus Halicephalobus; species Halicephalobus mephisto. The sequence continues at coordinate 242,220 of SWDT01000012.1, read as the reverse complement.
ATTCATATTCAAAGATTCACTGATTTATTGATTATTCTAATAAAAACACAGCTAATTTTTAATATCTCCTGAAATAAAAATCTTTCGTCGTTTATATTGACTATTTATATTTTTATGACTTTGCTATCTTCAATTGTTTTCCAGAGTTCTTAGGATAAGTTTGAGTTAGTTTTTTATTTTCACAGTTGAGAATCATAAATGCGAGTGATTCACTAGAAAGATGTCGCATTGCAGAACCTAATTGGTTTTCAAAAGTCAGAAAACTGGTATCAACTTCCGTTTTCCTAAGGACATGTGATTGGAAGTGTGTTTCATCTTCCTCCTTTCTAGGTTCATTCAAACTCTGACGATTTAACTCGTTTTCATCCCCAAACTGATAGCTATCAATGTTTTCTTTTCCCTGAATTTACGCCATAGTCGATCTTCCGACAAACTAGGAATTTATTTACTGACTCAGCTATATAAAAAAATTGTATTTCTTAAATTTCTTTTATTTGTTTCATCATCCCAAAACTTATGTCTTCTATTAAAATAATTCTTGATCCTCCTCAATCCATTTATTATCCAGGTGATGAAGTAGCTGGGTATATTCTTGTTTATTCTGCTAAGGAGAAAAAGGTGAATAATATTCTCCTAGAAGTCGATGGCCGGGCTTATGTAAGGTTCCGGCATGGACATAGCAAACAAAGCACTTTTTACAGTGCGGAAAAGGTTTATCTAAAGGATCGTTTTATTCGATGGCCGAAAAACACGGCTAAGACTGAAAAACGAGTGGTTGCTGGTGATACTGGATTTCCTTTTTCTTTCACTATTCCAGATAATGCTGTTCCGAGTTTGAAGGGTGCTTATGGATATATACTGTATAGACTTAAAGCCCAAGTCGACATTCCTTGGGCTCTAGATATAACTGATGAAATCCACATCAAAGTAGGTGTTCCTCTTGATTTGAGCAGCTCTCCTATGTACACTCAATCTCAAACCGCATCCATATATAATAACAAGATCTGCCCCTCTACACTAGCTACTGTAAGTTTTTCCACTTTCCCTAATTCAACAATGAAGTTACTCTAGATCTCTATTCCTCGTTTGGCCTGGAGAGCTGGCGAAGTCATTTCAGTTTACTGCAATGTCACAAACTATTCTTCGTATGATATATCTGGCGTAGAAGTCAAGATTGTCAAAAAAGAAAACTGCACGGGGCACATGTTTTACCAAAGTCGTTATAATATAACGAAAGAATATATGACAGAAATCAAGTCTACGAAAACTGACATCTCCGTTCCTTCTATGACATTAAAACAAGTGCACTTAGACGTTCGGGTACCTGAAAATTTAGTTACTATCACTAATTGTTCCATTATTAGGGTACATTATGAACTTGAAGTAAGAAAGTTTTTAAAATCAACTTACATATTCAACGTTTTAGATCAAACTTTGCTTCAACAACACTTCCAATACATGTGCCTCTACTTCCTTACCTGTAATTTTCTCCAATATTCCTATTGATGAATCACCGCGATCTTCACAAATCTCAGATATTGAATTCCAACCTTCAGATGATTTTCCCCCTCCATATCGAATAACTCCTCCAGTTATAGGAGAAAACGCAATATTTTCATTTATGCCAGTACCTCGATCCACCCTGTATCCTGATGCTCCTCCTCCTTATACTCTATATGCCTCCAACCCTACTTTAACTTTCCACTCAACGCCGAATATTTCATGTGAGCGCGATTCTCTTCCAAGATATCCCTCAGCCCCATCGGTGGAATATCAATAAAGGTCTCTTGATGGTATATGAATGTGGAAATTCATTGCTCGTGGAAATATTTGGTTGAATAATGCTAAACATAAACATAGAAAATTGTTTGGACTTTTTTAAGTTAACAAATACTTTCAGAACGGTAATAAAATAAGCAATAAGTGAACTATTATTATGAAGAATACAGAGAACCATTTTTATTTAAAAAATGTATTTTGGAACTAATGTGAACGAAAAGATTTTTAAGATTCAAAATTCAATTATATGCTCATAAAAAGCAATCCTTAAACTTCTAAAGTTTGCAAATTTTACTGCATTTGTCTTCAGATATATTATTTTACTGATACTTGCTTCAAAAAACAAATATACCCACTTTTTACAGCCACAAAACAAACTTTTATTTTTCTTTATAATCTGTTATATTTTTTACGATGTTGCATCTCTAATTGTTTTTTGCACAAATTAAAGAATATATTGAGCTGGGAATTGTTTTAAAATACTTTTATCTTTTATTCGAAAATTATACAAAATGATTAGTTGGAAATACTTTGCGTTAAAGAACACAAATTTTGTAAGACCTAACACTGCTTTCACTTTCATTCCAAGAAGAAACCATGACATCAAATGTTCGTCTTGAGTTCTCTTTGGTTTTTCGCTATATTAACAACTTGGTGATCTACTTGACCTTGTAGCTTGAACAAACATTTACCTCTGTCAGTGCTTCTTTTCTCTTATAGTTAATGTTAGCATCGGTGTTTTCTAGAAAATAACATTTTTTACTTTGTTGACAGGCTCGAACGATACAAGTCCTAGATATTTTAAAGAATAACTTGAAACATGCGGATTACATGGGGAGAGCTGAAGAGAGCCTAAGTAATTGCGGGATAGAGTTCGGTTTTTGTGCGCTATCGTTAATTAAGTTTCATTATCCAAGTTTCAGGTAATCGCATAAACGGTTCTTGCAACTTCCATTATTAATCCCGTTACTGTCATTCACCTCTAGAAAACTATTGCATTTTTATTCATCCAATTTGCTTCACTTTCCTAAAATCTATGGCTGATCTTCAAATAATTCTCGATTCTCCTCGATGCAACTATTATTCTGGAGATATTCTGACTGGATACGTCCTTGTGAATTTGCCCAAAGAAAAAAAGATTAATGGCATCCATTTGGAAGTTAAAGGTGAAGCTTCTGTCCGCTTCGGACGTGGATATGGCAAATTTGTCAGCAGCTACTCAGGGAAAGAAGTTTATCTGAACAGTAATTTGATTTTGTGGCAGAAAAACGAAACTAAGAACGAAATATCACTGTCAGACGGTGGTAAACAATATTCTTTTTCTGCTACTCTCCCATATAGTATTCCTGCGAGTTTCCAAAGTAACCATGGAAATATACGGTATATACTGAAAGCTATAGTAGATCAATCTTGGACTTCGAATAAAACTTGTCAAATTGAGATTCCAGTAACTACTCCTATTTATTTGGATAGGTTTCCGATCTGCACACAACCTCAATACGCATTCATAAATAAAAATGACGATTTATCATCTACAAAGTGTCTAGAAGCTACTGTAAGGTTTTTCTGATTTTAAATAAATAAAACAGTAATTCCAGTTTTCCATCCCCCGCTTGGCTTGGGGACCCGGCGAAATAATCCCCATGTACTGTAATGTCACAAACACTTCTTCAACGGATGTCTATGCCGTAGAAATTAAAATTGTTAAAAAAACAAGTTTTACGGGAAAAGTTCTTCCACAATTCTCCCCAGTAGTCAAAGAAGACATTATCAAAATACCGTCTATAAAAAATAACATTTCTATACCAGCATCAACATCAAACCAATTTCAAGTTGATATTTATGTACCACCAAACTTGATCACTATCACGAATTGTTCTATCATTAGCGTAAATTACGAACTTGAGGTAAGAAGAAACCTTCATGAGTCACTGTACCTGAATATCTCGAATTTTAGATCGAACTTCACACCAAAGGCGTTTTATCTTTCTGCCCTTCTACGCGAATGTCGGTTATTTTTTCCAACGTCCCTCTACTACAATCATTTCAATCTGTACAAGTTCCAACTAAATTTCAATCATCAACAACTGTTCCTCAAATATATCCATCAATGTCTTCAACTACAAATCAAGATACTACATCATCGTCAACACCTAATGTTCTCCCACCACGTCCTCCTCCACCTGTTTGTTCTTCTCGGCCTGTAGACTCTATGCCAACGACGTCTAGTTCAACTTCACACATTTCGTCTCTATCTGGGTCTGATTCAGGATTTTCCCCAACCCCACCAATGGAGTGTACAAAAGCACCTATTGAGGATTAACAACGGGAAAATTACACGTATAACAGACAACGTTCAAGAATTGTCCTACCAAAAATTAATGATTTTACATCGCTTTCTGTGAAAGATTTTTTAAAACTTAGAATTAGTTATTGTGGAAAAATTAGTGACAATTACACAATATCGGTGATTAATTATGAAATCATTTAGAGAATGGAAAGTAATAAAATAAACCATTTCCAGGAGTTTGAACCGGTGGTACATAATAAACTCTTAAAATCATAGATTTTCATTCTTCTTCAGAGATACAGTACTTCACCAGATTTAAATCAAGAACAAATCTAATTTCTGACAGTCACCTAAGCGGAAGGATTCTATAATTTCCAATGGTTTTATGATCTGTAATTTGTTGCTACAAACTTTATAAAAGATATTCTACGTATAAATTTAATTCTAAATGTGCCAATAATTGAAAATTATAAAAAACAATTATCCAGAAGTGTGTCAAAGTACAAAATACAATGCATTTACGAGAAATTCAAAACATTGGTGTCAAATTCTGCCATGCCAAGGATAAAGCCATGTGACAATGGCGTGCTTTATCTTTGTTGGGATTTCGAGGTACATAAAATTAAGATACATAGCCTATTTTTTTGCTGGATAAACATTCACACTGGCACTGCTCCTCCTGTTTCATGTTTACATAACAGTCGATTTTTTCTGGGAAATAAGATTCATGCCTGTTTATCTCTAAGCAACGTTCGTGTTTTTAAACCTTCGGTTTATTCTATTATCTCAAGACCTATGACTGATATTCAAGTTATTGTCGAATCTTCTAAATCTATCTTTTATCCAGGCGATAATATAAGTGGATATGTCTTTGTAAATCTAACTAAAGCCACGAAAGTTAATAAACTTTGTTTGAAAATTAATGCTCAAGCTTATGTGAAATTCCGGTATCGACACCGTGATGATAGTCATCGCTACATTGCGGAAAAAATTTACCTACAAGACCATATAACTCTCTGGGAGAAGAACAAAAATAAGGGCGAAAAATTGTTTCCAAGTGGCAGTAAACGATATCCTTTTTCTTTTAATATTCCACATGACGCTCCTCCTAGCTGGGAGGGTGATTATGGACATATACGGTATAGACTGAAGGCGGAACTGGATCTGCCTTGGACCCAGTGTAAAAGCTATGAACTTGACATCCCAGTGACTGTCCCTATTAATCTAAACAGAGTTTCCACATATACTGAATCCCAATATGCGTATATTTATAAGCACAGTGATTTCTCATCTGTGACACCTATAATAGCTATTGTAAGCTTCCTGGATGTTCCCTCTAAGGTGATAATCGAACATTTTTAGTTTTCCATACCTCGTTTGGCCTGGGCAGTCAATGAAATCATCCCAGTTAACTGTGATATCACAAATCATTCTTCAAATGATGTTTCCAGCGTAGAAGTTACAATTATTCAAATAGAAAACTTTACCGGGAAAAAACCTTCTATTTATCCTAGTAAAGTAGTTAGGGAAGATATTCATAAAATAGGGTATTTAAAAACTGACATCCATATTCCCTCTGCAACATCAAACGAAATTCAACTAGATATTCAAGTACCGTCGAATTTAGTTACGATTACTGATTGTCCCATCCTTAGTGTAAATTACCAACTTGAGGTAAGAGAATATTCTCAGAAATACATTTACTCACGTATCTCAAGTTTTAGGTCAAGCTTCACTTTAGAGGTATTTTTTCATCTTCTCTCTCCACTTATCTACCGGTAATTTTCTCTAACGTTCCTATGATTGAAACGCCACAGTATACAGAAGTTCCAACAGTTGAATTTCAATCACTCATTAATGTTCCTCCACCATACTCGTCTACACCTCCAGTTACAGAACAGAGTGGTATATGCTCGTCTATACCGATGTCGCAATATATTTCATACTTTGATGCTCCACCCCCTTATTCTCCTTAAGTTTAAAAGTTTGCTTTAACAGTTTGCAGTTTAATTCAAAAGAGACCGCCTCTATATGATTATGATTCAAGATTTTCCCAACCCTACCAATGGAATATATAAAAACACCCATTGAAGGCTAAAATATGAAGATTATCTATACAACACAAGACTTTTTGTCTCCTCAAAGATGAATAATCTCGTACCTTTTCTGTGAGTTTCTTGGCGAGCATGGAATTAGCTACTGTTGAAGCAACTGATGATAACTAGACAATGTTGGCATTTAATTACGAAGTATTCAATGAATGAAAAGTGATGAAAAAAGATGAAAAATTCCCAAGATTTTGAATGATAATGTACAAATAATCTTTAAAGATAGAAGTAAATTTAATAACAATATTTTTATTCTTCTCTAGAGACAGTATGTCATCACATTTCAATCAAAGCAAATCTAAATTGTTGACAGTTATCAAAATAAAAGTATTGTATAATTTGCAATAATCTTTTCCACTTTGATGATATTGTTGTTAACTACTTTCTGCAGACATTTCAAAACATATTTTATCTATTTTTTATTGAAAATTTTGTTGAAAAGTAATAATTATAGTAAAACAGTGATTAATTAAAGTATTTCGAAATACAGGATACAATTGATTTATCACAAATTGGAAAAATTGATGCCAAACTATCATAACTAGGATGAAACCATGAGACCATATGTTTGTTTTGAAATTTCGTTGTTTTTTTGTTATACTAACAACTTGGAGATGCACTTGATTGCGCATAAAAAGCAAGGACTGGTAAATAAAAATGTTCATTTTTTTTTATATTTGATGTAAAATCAATATTTTTAGAGGATAAAGATTTTTTACTTGGCCAATAAGGTTGAGCAATACAATAAGCACTAGTTATTTTGAAAAGCAACTTGAAATATGTGAATTTCATGAAAAAGCTGCACAGAGGAGGATTTATATAAGTGCCATGAAAGAATCCAGTTTTGCTTTTTTGGGTAAAACTAATCTGGTTTGATTGTTGGGCTAATCATTCAAATTTAATACAGCTGAATAAACATTTATTTGTGCTCACCACCATTCCCACTATTATTATTTATCCTTTTAAAAGCATCAAAATTGTTTATATTCGTTTAATTTGCTTCATTTTCCTAAAATCTATGGCTGATTTTCAAATAATTCTCGATTCTCCTCGATGCATCTATTACCCTGGAGATACCGTCACTGGACATGTCCTTGTGAATTTGCCTAAAGATAAGAAGATAAATGGCATTAATTTGAAAGTCAAAGGTCGAGCTTCTGTTCACTTTCGGCAAATATACGGTAAACATGTCAACACCTACTCCGGGAAAGAAGTTCACCTGAACAACAATTTTATTCTATGGAATAAGAACAACAATAAAAGCGAAATATTGTTGCCAGGTGGCAGTAAACAATATCCCTTTTCTGTCACTCTCCCGTACAATATTCCTCCTAGTTTCCAGGCTACCCACGGAAATATAAAATATAAACTGAAAGCCATCCTAGATCAATCTTGGGCTTTCAATAAAACTTCTCAAATTGAGATCACAGTAGCTGTTCCTATTTATCTGAACAGCATTCCAATGTACACACAACCTCAATCCTCATCCATATATAAAAGTACGATCTTCTCATCTGGAAAAGCTTTAGAAGCTACTGTAAGTTTTTTCCGATTTTAAATAAATAAAACAGTAATTTTAGTTTTCAATTCCCCGCTTGGCTTGGGGACCTGGTGAAGTTATTCCAGTTCACTGTGATGTCACAAACAATTCTTCAACGGATATTTATGCCATAGAAATTAAAATTGTTAAAAAAGCAAACTTTACAGGAAAAACCTTTCCGCAATTTTTTCAAATGGTCGAAGAAGATATTATCAAAATACCAACTATAAGAAATAACATTTCTATACCAGCATCAACATCAAACCAATTTCAAGTTGACATTTATGTACCACCAAACTTGATCACTATCACGAATTGCTCTATCATTAGCGTAAATTACGAACTTGAGGTAAGAAAAGACCTTCATGAGGCACTGTACCTGAATATCTCGAATTTTAGATCGAACTTCACACTAAAGGCGTTTTATCTTTCTGCCCTTCTACTCGAATGTCGGTTATTTTTTCCAACGTCCCTCTACTACAATCACCTCAATCTCTACAAATCCCAGTAATTGGATTCCAACCATCAACAACTGTTCCTCAAATATATCCATCAATGTCTCCAGCTACAGATCAAGATAGTACATCATCTTCTCCAACCTCTAAAGTTGTACCACCACGTCCACCTCCACCTACTTACTCTCTTCGTGCTCCAGATACTCCACAAACGACTTTTAACTCAACTTCAAACAGTTCGTCTCCATGTAATTCTGATTCAGGACTTTCTCCTACTCCTTCAATGGAATGTAAAGAAGAATCTTGAGAATTCAAACATGTGATAAGTTGAGGAATGAAAGTAGAAAATAGTTTGAACTTCAAATTGAATGAAGTGAATATTACCTAAAAGGAGAAGAAAGCAATAGACAGTAGTGTACTTATGGAAATTATGAAGAAATAGAACATTTCCACAAAATTCAAATTTACTTTTTGAAACTACATTAACAAAGTATTTTTACAAAATTTATAATTTCAATATTTTATATAAAAAATATGAATTTAATTTTAAGAACAGTTACACACCATCCTTAGGAAATGAAATAATTTATCAGATACTTGTATCTCAAGTGATTCTGATTTTTGATAATCATTTAAATATAAATATATTCCAACTTGTAATAATTTTTATGCCCTCTGGTTAATTTCCACAAAATTCTTGCAAGATATAAAATATTTAAGAATAAGCTTTTTAAATTGTTAGACATTATAAAAAACAAAAATTACTTACGTGTTTCGAAGTAAAGAACAGTATTGATATTGTAAAGCTTAAAAAAGGAGTCAATTTCATTCCCACATCAAAGATTAAATTTATGAGACTGCAGACCTACCTCCTCTTTAGCTTCTCGAAGCGCATAAAATTTTACGTTACTGGTTGTGCTCTTTGGACAAACAACTATTAGAATTGCTTGTTTTTTTAGAATTTACCAAGCAATCGATTCTTCTGAGAAATAAAATATTTCTAGCTTTGGTCTTTAGAAAGGCGTTTGTATTTATTAAATTCGTCTGATTTATTATTTTATTTTACAACTGATGATTGATATAAAAATTATTCTCGACTCTCCTCAATCTATCTATCATCCAGGCGATACTATAACTGGTTATGTTCTGGTAAACTTGTCTGAAGATAAGAAGGTCAATAAAATTTGTCTAGAAGCTCAAGGCAAAGCTCATGTTTCCTTCCGCTACGACAACAGTGATGAGTCTTGTCGCCATAAAGGTGAAAAAATTTATCTTAACGATTATTTCATTCTGTGGAAGAAGACCAACGCTGAAGGCGGACAACAGTTGCCTCATGGCAGTAGGAAGTATTCTTTTTCGGTCATGATCCCATATGATGCTCCTTCTAGTTTCGAGGGTATTCACGGATATATACGGTATAGCTTAAAAGCTGAAGTAGATCTATCTTGGACTCGGAATAAACATTGTGAACTGGAAATCTCGGTGGCTGTTCCCATTGATCTTAACTCTGATCCAAAGTTCACTCAACCTCAATCTGCATCTATGTGTAAAAGTGCTGTCTTCTCACCTGGGAAGATTTTAGAAGCTACTGTAAGGTTTTTCAGATTCTACTTAAACTAATAATTATACCTTTAGATCTCTATTCCTCGCTTAGCCTGGGGGCCTGACGAAACGATCCCTGTTTACTGCAATGTTACAAATGATTCCTCAAATGATATTTCTAGAATAAAAATTTCGATTGTTCAAAATGCAAACTTCACAGGGAAAGCTAGTCAAAATGGCTGTAAAAGAATCAAAGAAAGCATTAAGAAAATAATGCATGTTAAAACTGATGTATTTATTCCCTCTTCAACGTCGAAAGAAGTCAAAATAAATATTCCAATACCTAAAAATTTAGTTACCATTACCAATTGTGATATCATAAACATAACTTTTGAACTTAAGGTAAGAGTTTTTAAAAGTTAGTTTACTCATATCTCTCAATTTCCAGGTCAAGATTTATACTACAAGTCTACTCTCTTCCTCTTTTTTCACATCTCTCCCCGTAATTTTCTCGGATGTTCCTTTAATTAGATCATCTCAATCTTCGCAAATTTCAAGAATTGGGTTCACATCTTCAGAAGTTGCTCTTCCATCCACGTCCTTACTTATGCCAATAGTTCAACCCGCCCCGCATCCAGATGCTCCTCCTCCATATTCTTTGCATGCTTTAAGCCCTAATTTAGGAACTTCTAATTTAACTTCAGACATATCAGGTTTCTATAATTCTGCTCTAAAATGCCCTTCTGCACCTACAGTGGAATATGAAAAAGAATCTTGAGAATTCAAAACTGTGATAGTTGGTATTTATTAATGTTTATTTCGATGTTGAAGAATGAAAGTAGAAAATAGTTTGAACTTCAAATTGAATGAAGTGAATATTACTTAAAAGGAGAAGAAAGCAATAGACGGTAAAGTGTGCTTATGGAAATCATGAAGAAATAGAACATTTCCACAAAATTCAAATTTACTTTTTGAAACTACATTAACAAAGTATTTTTACAAAATTTATAATTTCAATAATTTATATAAATTAAATTTTAAGAACAATTATATACTGTTCGTGTGGAGAAATACAGTACTTTATCGAATGTCTATATTAACAACAAATATAATTTTTGACAATTACCAAAATAAAATGTTGCATAATTCTTAATAATTACTATGATCTCCAGTTAATTTCCCTAACATTCGTGCAAGATATATATAACACTAAAGGATAAGTCTTTCAATGATTTAAAATAATAAAAAACAAAGATAGACTATATGTTTCGAAATAAAGAACAAAATTCATGTTTCCAAATTGCAAAAAATGGCGTCAATCTTATTTCCACACTAGAAACTAACTTCCGAAACTGCAGGCTTACCTCATTTTTTTTGGACTTTGCAAGCGCATAAGGCTTGATGACGTCACTAGTCGTATTCCCCAGACGAACGGCTACATATAAACTTGTCTCTCTTCCTTGAACTATTACGAAATAGCCATTTTTTGAGAAATAAGACTTATTTCCAATTTCTGTTTTTATAAAAACATCTGTACTTTTTACATTTGTTCATTTGCTTTATTCTCCTAAAACCAATGATCGAAGTCCAAATTATTTTCGACCCTCCTCAATCTATCTATCATCCAGGTGATACTGTAACTGGTTACGTTCTTGTAAATTTGTCTAAAAGTAAGACAGTCAACAACATATCAGTGCAAGTCAAAGGCCGAGCTCATATTTCTTTTCATCACGATCACAGTGATGATTATTGCCACTACAGTGGTGAGAAAATTTATCTTAACAACTATTTCATTCCGTGGAAGAGAACTAACACCAAAGGTAGACAATCGCTGCCCTATGGCAGTAGAAAATACCCTTTTTCTGTCACTATCCCATCTGACATTCCTCCTTGCTTCAGAAGCTCCGATGAATGTATACCGTATAAACTAATGGCTGAATTGGATCTACCTTGGGGTCTGAATAAGCAATGTGAAGTGGAGATCCCAGTGGTCATTCCCATTGATCTTAACTCTGCTCCAAAGTTTACTGAACCTCAATCTGCATGCATTTATAAAAGCAGTGCTTTCTCGTCTTCGAAATCTATACTAGCTACTGTAAGATGTTTTCCAGATTCTGCTTAAACTAATAATTATACCTTTAGATCTCTATTCCTCGCTTAGCCTGGGGACCTGATGAAATCATTCCTGTTTACTGCAGTGTTATAAATGATTCTTTAAACGATATTTCCAGTATAGAAGTTATCATTGTTAGAAATGCAAACTTCATAGAAAAAAGTTTTGTATATTATCAAGACAGAATCAAAGAAAGCATTGAAAAAATAAAACATGTTAAATATAATGTTTTTATCCCCTCTTCAACGTCAAAAGAAGTCCAAGTAGATATTGCAGTACCAAGAAATTTAGTCACTATCACCCATTGTGATATCATAAACATAACTTTTCAGCTTAAGGTAAGAGTTTTTAAAAGTTAGTTTACTCATATCTCTCAATTGTTAGGTCAAGCTTTATACTACAAGCCTGTTCTCTTCCTCTTTTTTCACATCTCTCCCCGTAATTTTCTCGGATGTTCCTTTAATTAGATCATCTCAATCTTCGCAAATTTCAAGAATTGGGTTCACATCTTCAGAAGTTGCTCTTCCACCCATGTCCTCACTTATGCCAATAGTTCAATCCACCTTATACCCCGATACTCCTCCTCCTCCTTATTCCTTATATGCTTCAAGCCCTAATTTAGCAACTTCTAACTCAACTTCAGATTTATCCTGCTTATATGATTTTCCTCCAAGATGTCCTTCAGCTCCTCCAATGGAATATGAGGAAGAACCTTTTGAGAATGCAGAGATGTAAAAATTAGAAATTATGTTTATTTGGATATACTAAAGAATAAAATTAGTAAATATGTTGAACTTGAAATCGAATAAAATACGTATTATCAGAAAGCTGACAAAAAATAAAAAGCGGTAACATATGAATTGTAATTACAAAAGAAATAAAAACAATATTTTTCCAACTCAGATTTCAATCTTTAGAGTTAATATGTATCGATTACTCATCAGATTCAAAATTGAAGCAATTTATACAAGGGCAAGATACATTCTATATAAAATCCTATTTAAATTTAATACACAAACTTCACTGTAATTTTCTTCAGAAATACAGTAAATGACTAAATATTTACCTTGAAAAGTCTAATATTTTATGTCCATAAAAATAAACATGTTCTACTTTATTAATCATCTTTCATATTTCTTACGATCTCGTGATCCCTGATTATTTGTCGCAGAATTCTAAATGCATGTTGCATTTGTAACTTTTTAACAATTAAGAAGCATAAGCAACAGTGAGTCACAAAATATTTCGAAATAGGGTACAATCGATTTCTAAAACATTAAAAAATCAAGGTCTGGTTTTGTCCCCCGATGACACAACAAATTGATTGAAACTACGGCCTATCTGTTTCGATTTTTTGAGTACATTCAAAACTTTCGTGAAAGACCTGGCAGTGCGCCCCGAGGAAATATCTTTCTCTTTTTTAATTTGCGTCACCGCCGATTTTCCTACAAAATAAGATCCCATTTTTGCTGACTCATCACCATTCAGACAGTTCTTTTTCAAATTTGTTTAATTTATTTCTTCAAAAACTATGTCTGAATGTTTAATTATTCTCGAATCTCCTCAACCCATTTATCATCCAGGTGATATTCTGAATGGATATGTACTTGTAAATTTATCTGAAGATAAAAAGGTTAATAAAATTGGCTTGGAACTTGATGGCAGAGCTCATGTAAAATTCTCCAATGGACACGGTAGAGGTAACTACAGTGCGGAGAAAATTTACTTAAAAGACCACATGATTTTGTGGAAGAAAAACAAAATTGAAGGTGAAAAATGGTTTCTAAGGGACAACAGAAAATATCCGTTTTCTTTCGTTATCCCATCTGATGCTGCTCCTAGTGTGGAATGCACCTATGGATATATACGGTATAAACTAAAGGCTGAAATAAATTTGTCTTGGGCTCTGGACAAATTTTACGAGGTTGAAATTAAAGTCGGTATTCCCGTCATGCTGAACAGCTCATCGATGTACGTTCAACCCCAGTCTGCATCTATATATAAAAAGGATATTTTGTCATTTTCGAAGTCTACACTAGCTACCGTAGGTTTTTTTCAAATTTAAAGTTAGTAATAAAATTCTTCAGGTTTCTATTCCTCGTTTGGCTTGGGCAGTCGACGAAATCATTCCAGTCAACTGTAGCATCACAAACAACTCTTCAAATGATATCTCCGCTGTGGAAATTACCATTATTAAGAAAGAAAACTTCACAGGGAAGAAACTTTCTCAAAAAGACTATAAAGTAACGAAAGAATTCGTAAAAAGAATAAATCCCATAAAAACTGATGTCTGTATTTTCTCCTCAGCAGCCAAGCAAATTCAAGTATATGTTCCTGTAACAGCAAATTTAGTCACTATTAATAATTGTCCTGTCATAAACATAACTTACGAACTCGAGGTAAGGAGCTTCCAGAAATATTTATATATATTCTAAATTTTAGATCAAACTTCATTTCAAAGGGATTTTGGGATCTCCGCTTTGGACCTCTCTGCCCGTAGTTTTCTCTAATATTCCTTTAGTTGAATCATCACCATCTTCACAAATCTCAACAATTGAATCTCTACCTTCAAGTTTTCCTAAGCACTATTCATCAAGACCTCCAACTACAGAACCAAGTAATGCATCCTTCTCTACGTCAATAGCTCAAACTACTGCACATCCAGATTCTCCTCCTCCTTCTTCTTTATATGGATCAAACCCTACTCTAGCAATTTCCACTTCGACGTTAAATATCCCACCTTATTCTAGTCAGGAGATTCCACCAATCCCTCCAACAGAATATGAAAAAAAGTCTTGCCACGTTACAGATTTGTAGAAATTTCTTGTTTATTAATGTATTTAATTAGATAACTTAAGAAGTAACAATGATAAGTAATTTTAACGTTTGAAAGTAAGTAAATACTTCTAAAATAACGGAGGGAAAAAGGATAACAAATGAATTATCACGAAAATTTGACTGAAACGGATTTTCAAAAAAGTCTACGTTTTGGAAATATTTTTCATGAACAATTTCTTAGATAAATTCAAAATGAAGCGATTTACTCAAAGGAGAATTTAAAATAAAAACTTAATTTTGCGACATTTTTCCTCACCTATATTATAATATATAAGTTATTTTAAACAAATTCGCTTAATTTTTAACAATGTTATAAACGAAATTCTCTTGCAATTTGTAATAACCTTTTATTTTCACAAAAATTAAATGTATATTCTATTTATGATTTTCTCAATGGTTTTCTCCATCATTCCAAATCATAAGAAACAATGAATCATAAAAAATTTTGGAACAAAGAATGCGACTGACAAAAGGTTCAGAAAAACTGATGTCGATTTTAATGGTCTTCAAAGAATAACGCATCACAAAACTTCAGGAACGCCTTATTTTTTCATTTTTTAAGTATATTCAGTTTGGAGATCTGATTATGTTTGTCCTAAGAACAGTTATTAATTTTTCTCCTTTTGAACCGTATGCTACAATCGATTTTTTATAAAATCAGGTTTTCTCCAATCATTCAGCTCTATGAAACCATCTGAATTTCTTATATTTATTTTGTTTGTTTTATTCATTCAAAATTGATGTCTTCTATTCAGATTGTTCTTAACCCTTCTCAGCATATTTATCATCCAGGTGACACTGTGAATGGATATGTCCTTGTGGATCTCTTGAAAGATACGAAGGTTAATAAAGTTTCCCTAGAATTCGATGGCCGAGCTCATGCAAGATTCCGGAATAAACATTACAGATGCAGTTGGAGCTACAATGCGGAAAAAATCTATCTAAAAGATCGTTTGACTTTATGGAAAAGGGATAAAATTGAAAGTAAAAAATCGCTTCCAAATGGAACAAACAAATATGTATTTTCTTTTGTTATCCCAAATAACGCTCCTGCCAGCTTCAAAGGTACTCATGGATATATACGGTATAAACTCAAGGCTAAATTAGATTTACATCGGGCTTTCAATAAAACTCATGAGATTCAAATTAAAGTTGGTACTTCTATTAATCTGAATAGTTCTCCACTGTACACTCAACCCCAATTTTCATATATCCATCAAAATGGTGTCTTCTCATCTTCGAATTTCACGACAGCTACTGTAAGTCTTTTAGATTTTAAGTAAATTAAACAATTTTTCAGATCTCTATTCCGCGTTTAGCTTGGATGTCTGGTGAAGCAATTCCAATCAAATGCAATATTGTAAATAATACTTCAAATGATATTACTGCTATAGAAGTTATACTTAATAAAAAAGAACAATTCACAGGACGAAAAGCTTTTAAACACAACTATAAACTGACAAAAGAAGACATTAAGAAAGTAGATTCTATGGAAGCCAATGTCCGGATTTCTTCCTCAACATCAAAGGAGATTCTGGTAAATGTTTTCACACCAAGAAATTTAGCTTCTATCAATAATTGTTCTATAATGAGTGTTAATTACTTCCTTAAGGTAAGAAATATTTTAAAGAGCTCAATTATACATATATTCGAAATTTTAGATCAAGTTTCACACTGCAGGTATCTTTTCTTCTTCCCTCAGTACTTGTCTACCTGTAGTTTTCTCCGACGTTCCTGTGACGTAATCATCATTACCTTCAAAAGTTTCGGCGATGGAACGTCAATCTTTGACAGCTGTTCCTTCACCATATCTGTCAACGTGGCCGATTACAGATCAGAATCTCATGACTTCATACACATCAATTCCTCAATCTGCTTTGTATTTTGATGTTCCACCTCTTTACTCCCAGTAAGCTCCAAACATTGCCTTAGAAATCTTAAACACTTCACTTTACATGATTCTCAACTATATTTCCTTTTGTCAACTTGACAGAGTGTGTAAACGTATCTATGAAGGAGTTATAACCGCAATAATTTTCTATAAATATATTTAATCGGATAAACTTTAAAATAAAAACAGCAGTTCCAATTTATGTAAGTAATTATTACTACAAAAGTAGCAAAAAGGAAATTGTCCCTATAAAAGTCATTGAGAAAATAAAATACTCGTTTAAAATTGAAATTTAGCACTTTAGAATAAAAATTATTCCTGAAGAGATTTCCGCTGATACAAATTCATGAGTTCGTTTTCGTAAGAATCGCCCACTCAATTTCATTCTTCCGCAATCTTTTGGGACGTATATCTCACGCATTCTTATCTTGACTTTAAATGATGAGAAAGTTCATAGTTCTCATTGATAATTTCAAAGAATCATAACTATCAACCCTAATTACCGATGTAAGCTTCCTTATCACTGAATAGACAAACTTCTAAAAGTAAAAAAGAGTGTTGTGTTTGTCCAGAAAATACATAACACGCTAGAAAGATGGCATGCACAACTTTCTACTTTGACCAAGCATCTATAGTTATCAATTTTCCCAAATATTATATCACAACCAAGTACTACCTATAAGATAAAACTGACATCATTGATTTTTTGCTATAAACACCTACTTTGTCATTCATTCATTTTTTACTTCCTCAAACACCTATGTCTACTGTTAAGATAATTCTCAACTTTCCTCGACGCATCTATTACCCAGGTGATACTCTAAGCGGATATGTTCTTGTAAATTTGCATAGAGATACAAAGGTTAATAAAGTTTGTTTGGAAGCCAGCGGCCGAGCTCATGTTAAGTTCTACCATCGACACTGTGAAGAGAAAGATTGCTATGGGGCGGAAACAGTTTACCTCAACCATCATTTGATTCTGTGGCAAAAGAACAAAGCTGAGGGCAAAAAAAGAATAGCTGCTGGTGACACACAACATCCATTCTCTTTCACTATTCCATCTGGCATTCCTCCTAGCTTCGAAGGTGCCCATGGACATATACGGTATAGACTGAAAGCTAAACTAGATCTTCCTTGGTCGTTAGATAAGAATTGTGAAGTTCAAATCAAAGTAGGGGCTCCTAGAAATGTCAACTGTGATCCAATGTGTATTCAACCTCAATCTTCCTTCATTCAGAAAAGTAGTATCTTTTCATTCTCGAAATCTGTCCTAGGCACCGTAAGTTTCTTTCAGATTCCTTTTACGTTAATACGTATATCGATTTAGGTCTCTATTCCGCGTTTAACTTGGATAGCTGATGAAAATATCCCAGTTTCCCTTAATGTTACAAATAATTCTTCTAATGATATTTCTAACGTAGAAATTTCGATTCACAAACAGGAGAAAGTTAGCGGCAAAAGTGGTTTTTTTGATACTTGCAGTATAACTAAAGAATGTAGTGCTAAAGTTCATTCTAAGAGATTTTATATCATTGTTCATTCATCCACATCAAAATCGGTTCAATTAGATTTTTGTGTACCTGCAAATTTAGTCACCATATCTAATTGCCCAATTCTCAGTGTTCAATATGAATTTAAGGTTAGATACCTGTTGTAGATATGTTCGTAATTTAAACCTTTAGATCGAACTTCACACAAAAGGGATGTTTTCGCCATGTTCTTCCGCCTGCATGCCAATTATTTTCTCTAATCTCCCTCTAAATCAACCTTCACAAGTCCTAGCAATTGAGTTCAAGCCTCCAACACCTACTTCTCTATCATATCCACTAACTACTCCAATTACAGATCAAAGTACTACATCTTTATCTATGTCAATAACTCAATCTACCTTATATCCTGAGCCTCCACCGCCTTACTCTCCCTAACTTTTAAATCCTTAAGAACTTCAAACATTCCAGTTATACATAATTCTTATCTCAGATATTTTTCAACTAGTTCAATAGAGTATGAAAGATTGCCTGTCGAAATTGTAGGAGGATAAAAATGAATTATTAGTAAATGTATTTAATCAGACAATTATGAAAATAAAAGTAATAAGTAAGTTTAACGTTTTTAGAAACGACAGAAAGCTTACCTTCAATATAGAAAGTAGAGAAAAGAGTAGCCTTATAAACCTCAAATTTATCTTTTTAGAACTAATTTAGATCAACTCCTTAGTAAAGATTTGGAATTCAAATGATTTATATAGAAACAATAAATACTGAAATTAAAGTATGATGCAAACATTAATCAATTTTTGTAGAAATACAGCATCTAATCTGGTTTTTGTTTCAAAAATAATGTCATTTAATTGTTAATGGTTATATAAATAGAAATGCTTTGCAATTTATAGTATGTCTCAGTAGTTTTTAGAATGCTATCTAGTTTTTATTTAGAGAATTCTTAGGATATATTCAATTCATAATTTTCACAGGATATTTTTTAATAGCTATAAATGACAAAAACAATAATTCACTGAAAATGTTTTGAAATAAAGAATACAATTGATTTTTCAAATATCCAAAAACAAGTCTGAGATCAATATCTTTGTTCTCTCAAGGACACCATCACAAGGCTAAAGGAACACCTCATCCTTTTTCACCACTTTAGATACATCCGAAGCCCAGCGATTTAATTGATTGTGTTCGCCAAACGAATATTCATCACTGTTTCTCTTTTTTAAGATTTACGCACAGCCAATTTTTCTACAAAATTAAGTTTTTCTTTCACTGTTTCAGCCCGGCAAAAGCTATTGTGTTTTTTAATTTCTTCAATTTGTTTCATTCTTCTGAAGTGTATGTCTGATGTTAAAATTATTCTTGAATCTTGTAGGCCTATCTGTCATCCAGGTGATACTATAACTGGACACGTGGCCGTAAATTTGTCTAGGGATAAAAAGGTTAATAGGATTTTTCTGGAAGTCGATGGTCGAGCCCATGTTAAATTCCGTCATTGGAATAGTAAGCATGGTTATAACTACTGCGCAGAAAAGATTTATTTGAAGGATTATACAACTCTGTGGGAGAAGAATGGAGTAGAAGGTGAAAATTTGCCACCCAGTGATATCACACGATATCCGTTTTCTATTGTTATTCCAAATAACGCTCCTGCCAGCTTCAAAGGTACTCATGGATATATACGGTATAAACTCAAGGCTAAATTAGATCTGCATCGGGCTGACAATAAAACCCATGAAATTGATATCATAGTAGGTGCTCCTATTGATATCAACTCTGCCCCGATGTATACGCAACCTCAATCTACATCGATATATAAAAGCAGTATTTTCTCATCTTCCAAATCTATATTAGCTACTGTAAGATTGTTCAGACTGAGTCTAATTTAATAATTCAATCCTTTTAGATTTCTATTCCCCGTTTAGCGTGGGGACCTGGTGAAATTATTCCAATCTACTGTAATATCATAAATAGCTCTTCGAATGATATCTCCAGCATCAGAATTACGATTGTTAAGAAAGAAACTTTCATGGGACGAGCAGCTTTTGGACAAGGCTGTAAAGGAACTAAAGACTGTGTTAACAAAGCATGGGTTATAGAAACTGACGTCTGCATTCCTCCCTCAACATCGAAACAGGGTCAAGTAGATGTCCCAGTACCAGAAAATTTAGTCACTATCACTAATTGTCCCATAATTAGTGTAAATTTCGAACTTGAGGTAGAAAGATGATTTCAAGGGTTAATTGATTCACATATTTCAAATTTTAGATTGAGCTTAACACTCGAGGTGTTTTCTCTTCCTCTCTCTTCACTACTCTACCCATAGTTTTCTCCGACGTTCCTCTGATTCAAACGTCGCAATCGCCGCAGATTTCAACAACTGAATCCCAACTTTCAGAGACAATTATTTCGCCATATTCAGTAACTACTCTAACTACAGATCAAGATATTTTATCTCCGTCTACGTCGATTCTTCAATCTACCTTATATCCTGAGCCTCCACCGCCTTACTCTCCTTAGATTTTAAATCCTTAAGAACTTCAAACATTCCAGTTATACATGATTCTCACTTAAAACATCCATCAGTTGATTCAATAAAATGTGATTGCTGAAATTACAAAAGTATGAAATTAAATTATTAGCAAATATATTTAATTGGATAACTCTATAAATAAAAGCAGCAAGTGATTTCACCTTTGTAAAAATTACGAGAAAACTAACTTTTATCAAAAAAATCTGGAAAAAAGATTCTTATAAAGTTAAAATTCACTTTTTTAGAGTTATTTTGGAGCAAGCATATACCAGAGGTGAAATTTCAATGATTTATACAAAACAAAAAGTTAAATAATTACGCATATTTTACTGTATTTTTCTTTAAAGACACAATGCTATACAAACTAGTTATACCAACAGCAGATCTAATTTTTGACATTTATACAAACGAAAATTTCTGACAACATGTGATATTCTTTTATTTTTATGATTTTGTTTCCAATTATTTCCTACAGAACTTTTACAATATGTTTCATTTAAGATTTGTTATACAAGATTTCTATTTTCATATCTGCCAGTTATGAAATAAATAATGAATTACCGGAAAAATTTCGAAATAAAAAAAGTAATTGATATATCAGGAATTCAAAACCTATGACATTGATTTCCTTATCATTAGATTAAAAATCGTAAAATACAGGATGTACTAGTCTCGGTGATTTCTCAGCGCATTAAAAATTTGATAATGAAACTATTAATAGATCTTGAGAAAATATTTATATTTTCCGTACTTGTTATTTCTTAAGAATTTCATCACAACCAAGCGTTTTAAGATAAGACATCGGTGATTTATTTTTATAAAAGCACCTGAGTTGTCTATTCCTTCTACTCGTTTTATTTTTCCAAAATCGATGTCTTCTATTAAAATTATTCTAGAGCCTCCTCAATCTATCTATCATCCAGGGGATGACATAAATGGCCATGTTCTTGTAAATTTGTCTAAAAATAAAAAAATTGATAAGATTTCTTTCAAAGTTGATGGTAGAGCTTTTGTCAAGTTCCAGAATATATACAGTAATGCCCACTCCTATAGCGATGAAGAAGTGTACTCAAACAACCATTTGATTTTGTGGCAGAAGGCCAAAGATAAGAGCAGAGAATGGCCATCAAATGGCATTAAGCGATTTCCGTTTCTTCTTTGTCTCCCAAATGGCATTCCTCCTAGTTTGGAGTGTACCCATGGATATATACGGTATAAATTAAAGGCTAAACTAGATTTGTCTTGGGGTTTGGATAAAACTGACGAGGTTGAAATCAAAGTCGGTGTTCCTCTTAACCTCAATTATTATTCGAAATACATTGAACCTCAAACCGGTAAATTTGATTATCGGAGTCGTTCTTCACCATTTGAGTTTTTACACGCTGTCGTAAGCTATTTTGACTTCTTCCTAAGCTCATCCTGTAATATTTTTAGGTCTCTATACCTTGTTTAGCTTGGACAGTCAATGACATCATTCTAATCCACTGTAATATTACAAACTATTTACCAAAAGATGTGCATTTAATAAAAATTCTAATTGTTGAAGAAGAAACTACAAAGAAGAAAGCTGTTAAAAATGAAAAACAAAGAATCAGAAGCGATAATAAAGATATAGATCTGAAGAAAGTTAATGTTTCTATTCTGCCCTTCATGTCACAGCAGTTTCAAGTGGATGTTCAAGTGCCACCAAATTTAGTTACCGTTACCAACTGTCCTATCATTAATATAACTTATAAACTGAAGGTAAGGAAATCTTCAGGAATGAATTTTATACATCTGAATTTCAGATCGAATTTTACACTGCAAGCCTATTGCATGTGCCTTGTATTTATCTGCCTATAATTTTCTCTAATGTTCCTTTGATTCAATCATCTCAGTCGTTACAATTCCCAGAATTTGAATTCGAGCCTTCAACAGATTTCCTTCTACCATATCCATCGATATCTTCATATACAGAACAAGATGCTATGTCGTCTTCTATGTCAGAATCCGAATTCGTTCTGCACTTTGATGTCCCTCCTCCTTATTCTCTATATCCTGCTTTTGAACCTCCTAGATCAATTTCAACCTCTCCACCCCCGTATGATTCTGATTCAAGATCTCCTTCAGCTCTCCCAAGGGAATATGAAGAAGCGATTTACGAACATAGATAATGGTAACATATTTTTATTTTTAAATATAGTTACCTAAACAATAATAAAAAGGAAAAATAATGCATAGTTTTGACTTTCACAAGTAAATATATATTTCCAGAAAACTAACTACATCAAAAAGCTTTTAGAAAATGATATTCTGAAGAATTCTGAAGTATTAAATAAACAACAAGAAATATCCCATTTTACAATTTCTTTACTTTACCATCATCATCATCATTTTGCTCTATTATCAGTAGGATGATATGGTTATAGATTATAAAGTATCCCCACTGAAGCTGCGTCGACCATGGCAAATGCATTCCTACATAGTTCTTCTCGATGTTCCGTATCGAAAGCTTCTTTTAATTTGTCTAGAGAGAGACAAAGGTTTTCTTCCATGCAATGCAAATGATCGTCATTCCCAAAGATCTATTTTAAAGTGTTATTATTAGATTCAAATATAAGCTTTATTTATTTATTCGATGATTATTTCTTGGAAACATTCCTAAAGTAAGTTGTAAAAATTTAACGAATCAAAGATCTCTTTTTTATAGAATCAAATTCAAAACAAGTTTTAACTAAAAAACAATTTTGTCAATCTCATACCTTTTCTCGTGAACAAGTCATTTCAACGAATGCATGAGTCAGGCTTTAAGAACAATAATCGCTGGATTTTTTAAAAGCTGATCTAATTGATTAAAGATGTACTTAAATGATATGAATGGAAAATTAAATGCAGAATAATAAATTTAATTTTTTACTACGTAATCTGTTTTGTTAACACTTGTTACAGTATTTCAGAATAATAGAACCAAGATGAGATGCCATCATATGGATTTCTATGAGAATACAGTATCATTTTATATAGATTCAGATGTTCTGGAATTTTATAAAAAGACTTAAAAAGCTTGAATACAGTTTTTGGTAAATTAATTGTATTGTTGTATATTATCATTTTCACAATTAAGGAATTAAGGAACTAAAACTTATTACTTTCGTTGATGTTGATAAATATCTAATCATTAAACATAATCAAACGTTTGCGATTTTTAATCAAACAAAGGAAAATTCCAAAACTATTATTTTGTATTTTAAAAGAAGTTTGTGCCTTTAAAGTGTTTTCTACAAAATCAGAATTAAGTGGCTAGAAAAAATGGTAAATTCGCCAAAGAGGTGAAAGATGGAAACGGTATTTAAATGAGCTTGGCAGAGATTCTCCAGTTCTCTGAGAACGATATCCTAAGAAGATGAACAAGCTCTTGACTCTTACTATCGTCTGTGTCCTGGTCTTGATCGGTGAGTTGTCTAATTGTTGTATAACATGAAGAAATTGGAGGGAATTTAGGATCAATCAACAACTGTGAAGGTTGTTATTCCACTTATCCATATTATGGTTATAACTACTATCCCAGCTACAGCTACTACCCTTCCTACGGCTACAACTACTATCCTGCTCGTCGTGGTGGCTTCCTCAAAGGATATCTGTTGGCAAGACACTTTTACAGATATCATCCCAGCACTGGCAAATAAACGTGATTTTGAAAAACTCTGTTTTTATTTCAGTACTTTTACAGTTTTATTGTAATTTCGAAAAGATAACTTTTAACTGATTGTAGTGACTTTAATAAATATTGGTTTGCCATTCTTTTTTTGAGATATGTAATCTTGAGTTATTCCGTTTTGACTATCCTCAACAGAAACTGAGTTTACAGGAGGAGAAGAACAAGGGAAAAATACCTGAAAAGTTAATTAGAATTAGAAATGTATCTAACATTCGGTAATTCTTTTTAAATAATATAGAATCGAGGGATCGTCACAAGGGTGTCGATTAACAATAACCCATATGCTTCATTTCTTTGAATGACTAGATTCATGGGAACTTTTATTTTTTGCTTTCAATGCATCTTGTTTTTGTATAGATAGCGATGAAAGAACTAGGTAAGAAGAGAAAAGCTAAAATACTCGATATTTTGTAAATATGACGATTAAACATCAATGACATCATCTTATCAGAAATCGAAGGAGTTAAGGAAGAAAAGTCGTGAGTTTAATTTTAGAAATCAAGAAAGATCTTTAAAAGATTAGTACATAATTTTGTGATCAAGATGGATTAAGTGTTATTTGTACCAAGACCACAATTTGGAATTTGTTCTTACAAAGTGGAGATTCAAAGAGTTATCAAATAAAAAGATGGTTGTCTTGTCACAAATGACATTTCAAGGACCATTAATCGAGTTTATGATCAACGAATGAATGAAACACTACTGGTAGCAATATCATGGTTTCAAATCTATTTTCAGAGATTAAAGGTTAACGAAACTATCGAGTAAAAAATATTGCACTCACTATGAACATAATTTAATTTGTTTTTCAACTATGAGCTTGGTTACTGATCTTTTAACATAAAATAGTAGAGATATACACAATTTCAGAAAACCAAGTTCTGTTTTCAGTTGATAACAAAGGATAAAGTTATAAAAGAAGAATTCACCAGTTAGATATTTTTATTTCAAAAATACTTACCTCAAAGAATCTAATCTTGAACTCTACAACTCCGAATCCAATGACCCATAAGTTGAAGACTGATCTCAAGACAAATAAGCAGTAAACCCATCCTAGAATAGTGTAGTCGAATCGCCCATGGATGAATCTGGTTATGTATAGGAAGAAGTTTGGCAAAACAACCATGATTAACGAAAATATTGAAACAAAGAAGATTATTCTGAAGATTTCACAACAGATGTAGATAAAGATAGTTCGAACCTACTTGACCTTTCTGTACTCCTTTGACAAAATGCTATTGTAGAATCCTACTTTCTGCGATGTCTGTTTGACAGTTATAAAAGCAGCAATGTTGAAAAAGAATCCAACAGTATGGCAGATCATTGTTAGGAAGTAATTAAATGTGCTAAAACATAATTTCTATCATTGTTGATCTACGTATACATTACGTGTATCCGAAACCGTAGACGTTGCTCAGATTGCAGTAGAAAACAGTTTTCGAATAGCTCTCAACAAAGATCCCGATATAAAGAGCTGTGGAGATTGAAATGAGACTGATCAAGAAGGAAGCTATGAGTAGTCCGTGAAACATTCTAGAATGCCTTTTGACTACAGTAATCAGTGTTAAAGCAAGTTACCTGATTTTGAAATAGCGATAGGTGAAAGGGTATCGTGTTGCGAAGAACCTCTCGAGCCCTAGACCCAGGGTGATCAAGGCAGGCCATTGGGATCCTACGACTTGAAGCATACTCCCAATTTGAAAAACACATTGATAATGGCGCATTGCTGGGAAAGTGTAGGCATTGACAAGAGAGAATTGGAATTGGAGTCTCTCTATCCCTAAAATCAACGTTAGAACAATGACATAAGTATTTCTGCAGTTTATCTCGTCTATTGTCATTATTTTCAACATTTTTTTCATTCCTACAGGTGATAACCAGCAATCTTTTTTAATTTGAAACTTTCAAATCTTCACTATAAAAGCTCAGAAATTAATCTGTATAATGCTATGAAGGAGGTTTCTAGTGATTAATTGAAACATTTTATTTCATTCAATGTAAAAATTAAACAAAAATTACCCAAATTGAATAACGATAACTTACAAATTCGCAGACACTAAAGAACTCTTACCTGTCACAGTAAATCCTAACCCATTTATCATATCGGCTGTCGCCAATCCTGCATACATAGAGAATCGTGTCCTTAACGAAGATTTAGAAAAATAAACAATAATAATGATTAAATTAGCAAGAGCAGCCAGAATCCCAAACGTCACATAAGAATAATAAACTGGCAAAATATTCATCGTTTGGTCGAATACGGATATTCTTGGTATCGACGAAGTTATTTTCGACATTTTTATTTTGAAAGAATAGATAAAAACAGTTAAATTAACTTTGAGATAATTGTTGATGGATGTATTTAAATACTATCGTAATCTAATTTGAATAGAGCAGGTGTGAGTTGTTTGAAACGTTAATGGGAATAACAAACATTTCTTATGAAGGAATAAAAATCTCGTTAACCTGAGCAAAGTGCAGCAAATTGAAATATTTTCATATTTTAATGTAACATTAGTGGAAACTGGGTTATTCATAAACAGATCGGTGCTTATTGAATTAACCGACAGTTATGTTAAAGATATGCAAAAACAACTTAAAAATAAGAGTACGGTAATTTCGTAAGATGAAAATTGTTGACCAGAACATAAGTCTATTATCACGGTTACCATTCCGAATGCTGTTTGCGATGATTTTGTAATTATACTCATTTCAGATTTCTTAAGAGTTGGAATTTTATAGAAATTTCTATATTGTTCGAAAATTTAATGAAACTTGAAACCAACATCTGAAATATAGTGATTCTGGGAATTTATGTCAAGAAAGTTTGATGACGAAGTTCATATAAAGAAATAGTTGCTAGTTAAAAGTAATGATCTTTACAGTGCATTAAAGATTGTTTTATATTGAATTATCATATCTAGAACCTGGAAGAAAATATTCTAACCCAGCTGATTTATCATCATTTATATGAACTCCGATATACTCTTGGAGTATTTTCCGAGATTTGCTTGGAAACATGTTTGTTGTAAACTTTTAAATAAGAATAAAATAAGGAGTAATCACAGTGAATTAGAGAACGATTACTAGAAGATAGAACTGATAGAGGAAGAAATTCACGATGATTATACCTATGATTATTATATCGATTATTATGACGAGATTGGTCATTATGATTACTGCTGAATCAATTAGGACAACAATGAAGTTAACTTCTAAAAATTTTTTCCATTTTTGTGATAATATTAATTAAGAAGTATCAGAAGTCGATAAACGCAACGTA
The DNA here is from genome assembly GCA_009193035.1 of Halicephalobus mephisto. Lineage (NCBI taxonomy): Eukaryota > Metazoa > Nematoda > Chromadorea > Rhabditida > Panagrolaimidae > Halicephalobus > Halicephalobus mephisto. The sequence goes on along the minus strand of SWDT01000012.1, from coordinate 214,655 downwards.
TAAAATTGAGAAATTTCTTTAACATTTTGAAAATCATGATTGAAGTATTTCCATTTCAATAGATCTCTATGATTTGATAAACTAGTCAAAGATTCATTTGATGATACATGCTTATATTTTTTACCTATTAGTAAGGTTATTTTATTAACAGAAAATAGCTAAATGAAATAAAATACAAAAAGATAAAAAAGGAGGTAGTAGATGAACTTAGATATCATCAATCATTTTCTCCGTTTTTTAAATTGTTCGATTCTTTTCTGGATTATACTCACTTTTGAAAACATGATTTTTGAATGCAATCATTTTGGACAATCTTCTAGTTCATTTTCTGATTATATTATATAAATTACTGACAATCTACTTATGGAATTCCGAACTCTCAGCTTTTGAAGATCTCATTCCTTCTTTAAGGTAATTTTTCTTGGATGATTTTAAAATAACATATTCATAAAAATATTTCAAATAGAAATTAAAACAAATACAAATGCTTAATGAAGAAATTCAATTTCAAGTTATAAATTAATAATTTTTATTGTATTATTACACTAGGATTTACACAAAGAATTAATCTTTTTTCTCTTCATCTTGAGCCAAGGAAATTGTTTTTTGGTTTTAATTCGCTCTTCGTTGGTCCAATTTTCTAGTCTACTAATCGAAACCAAAGTGGATAATCCTAAGTAATCTTTCAATTTTACACTACAGTAAGCTAAACTCAGAGCTAAGGCAGACTGATCGTATCTGTGACAATCTGCATATTCTTCAGATTTCAATTTCGAAATTGTGCAGTTTGTCTTCGAAGTCGGAGGTGCCATGCAGTCTTGGATGAGAGCACATTTGACTACATTTTTGAGGATTTTGATGGATTCTGAAGTCTTCGAAACGACGAATACCGTAGCCGCTATCATATTCAGATGGAGAATCTCGTCATTGATCGGGAAATAATCGTACATCGCCGGATCTGTGGCGGCCACGATGGAATGCGAAGTTCCGGAGAGGATTCTGAACCCACAAGTATAGTAATAATTATTCATTGAATTTATTACTTCCTGAAAATTAACAGTAAATTATTTCCACTGAAAATAACTCACATTCAACTTTTCACCGTCATCGTTGAAAATCACAGATGAGTCAAACCAAAATACAGTGTCCTTATCTTCCAGTACTGTAGCCACAATTAAAGGCTTCCACCGGTATTCTTTCAGATTCCGAACGTATTTTGGATAGAGAGTGAAATTAAATTTTCTGATTTCCACAAATGGACAGTTTTCTTCGTAAATCTTCGTCGAGTAGACTGTAAGGTCCTCGAGAAGATAAGCAACAATCGTAATTCCTTTTTTCTGGATAAAAGTGTAAATTTCAGTATTTTTCAAAGATGAGCAGGATCTTCTAAAAATTGTTTTTAATCATTAACTACAATAATCTTTTTAAAAACCCACACTGCCTCTGGGTAATGGTTCTTCGAAAACGCTGTTACTAATACAGTATCCTCAATTGTGAAGTACTTTTTATTAATTTTTCCATCAGAAAATACAGTAAACGGGTCGAGTAATAATTCTGTTTTCTTATTTATTAAAATAGAATAATTTTTAGTGCTATTTCCAAATTTCGAAAAATTAATAAAACAGAATACTGTAATGGTAAAAATCGTTAATAAAAGTACACTACGAAATTTAAATCTAAAAATCATTTTAGAATAATTTTAAAAATGTTCAAGAGGTTCACAAAAAGTTTAATGTCATCACTAGACCACGAATTTTGATTTTAGTTTTCAAAATTTCCATTTCGTTATACACCTGACTTGATAGGTTGTCATGGTTTTACTGAATTAAAAATACAAGTTTATTATTTCGCATTCACCAGAAATGAGCCCAAAGATAGAGGACAAATAAAAGTATTCCAATTAACTGCCACGTTTTGATATATCTGTTTCTTCCCAAAGTGTGAATCCTCTGATCTGCGGTCATTATGGCGTCTTTGGCATCGGCCCAGGAATGTTCCCCCTCGATTCTGTATTGGTAGGGGAGATTGGGACCGAAGAAGCATTTGAAGGCAAGAAGGGGATTGGTTTTCATGAGATTCAGAAGCGATGGCTTTGCTCCGATTTTGGAGGCGAGGTTGTCCATGTATTCTGTGTAATCTTCCTGGAAAAAGAAGAATAAGAAGATATATGGAAATGTACAAAGTTTTCCTCAAGAAATCTCAATTTTTAAATCGTTGTAATCCAATGAGTACTGATCAGATTTCCGTAATTCTTCCTTTATCCGACTCCAATGAGTTTCTTGTTTCGTTTAACAATAAAAACTATAAAATTAAAAATGATTTTCATCAAACAATCAAACATTCAAGAAGTTTTTTCATATCTTCAAATGTTAAATATCAATCTTTGGCGTTCTGCCTCAAAACTCATTGGACTTAGATTCAAAGAAATAAGTTCTTCCTTATTTTATGATAAAATTAATGTTCAATCAGAAATAATCCTTTGGTTATAAATAAAATAGAAAAAAGAGTTAATTGGAAGTAACAAAAAGAGTTAACGGCTGGTTAGTATTCATTCGATTAGAGTAACTTAAAAGGATAACTTTTCCTACGAATGTTTTATAGAAAGTTTGGATTATACGAAAGACAAAGAATATTGCAAAGTTTCAGTACAATGTTGGATATTAAATAAAAAACGAAATTCTCTAAATATAACTCAAAATCAGCATTTTAACTTTCCGGTTTTAAAAAATAGTTTTAATGATAACTTTGGATAGTGTCCAGGAAATTATTGTTTTTGAATTTCCCAAACACTATCCGAGACTCGTATTGAAATTCAATATCAAAACAAGAAAACCATGTAAATGGCAACTGTGGATAGTTACTGAACAAATAGAAAACAATTCAAACTGAACACTGTAGGAAAAATATTCAAGCTCATTTTTAGACCATAAAAGTGATTTATATATTAATTTTTAATAGTACCCAAAACGCCATTATTCTCTAACCCTTTTAGACACTATTCGACTTTACTATTGAATTAGAATATCAAACTCGAAAAAACATCTTAATAGTAAACATGGATAGTATCCAGAAAACTCAAAATGAAAATCCTAGAGATTATCTGAGATTGTTTTGTTTTCAATCTTATTTCTTCAATTTACTCACAATTTGTGTATGCCTTCTGGTCTTGACATACTCCAACGATAGTTCACATCGCTTCGCCTCCAACGACGCCTTCATCAAAAACGCACTTTTTAATTCACATTTTTCGGACAGAACGTCGAAGAAAAATCTCGCTTGCATTTCGACCACCGGGAAAAATGGCCCATTCGGCTGAATATGTCCGAGAACAGCGAAATTAGAATAATCCGAGATATCTTTCAACTCCGGAAGATACATGTGTTTATAAAGATGAAAGTCGTTTTCTCTCACAAAAATTAGTTTCCCGTCTTCCACAATGTTGAAGTCAAACTGATATCCTGTGCAGAATATGACCTTAAAATAAGATTAATTTAAAATTGCCTAAAATCCACTAACTTCATCGACGTGTTCAATGATGCTTTTGTCGACGAGTTCGACTCCATTTTCGGTGAAAGAGAGCAGATTTGGTTTGATCTTAATTCTTTGGGAAATTAAGTAATCGAAGAATCCGTTTTTAGAAAAAGTAAAATTGGTCGTTAAGAACCTGTGATCCGGTTGAATTCCCGCCGAGACGTGATCGAATTTCTCATTCGCCTGGATCTCCCACAACCAGTTCCGGAAGTACTTTGGAATCAGTTTTCTACCGTAATAATGAAGTCTGCTGTTGTAAGAAAGATCCCAAGGCTCGCTAGAATTATCCAACGTAGGCAGTAACCAGGACCCTCTTCTGGTCGAAAGATAAACCTGTTTCGCTATGGGAGCCAAATCACAAGCCAACTGAACGGCTGAATTCCCAAATCCAACAAGAAGAACAGTTTTGTCCTTGAACCCATCGACAGTCTTGATTTCTGAGGAATGCGAAATTCTGCCTTGGAACTCAGTCTCCATCCGGTACTCGAAAGGCCGGGCGGGCTTGGAGTACATCCCCGTACAGATCAGGACGGCCCCGAAGGTTTCTGTTTCTTCTTTGCCTTTTCTGGAAAGTGAAAGTACTTTTGTTTTCGAAATTAAATTGCATTCGGAGAACTCGTGATGACGTGAGTAAATAGATAAATCACAAAGTTCTTTCATGATTGTAAAGTATGAAAAATCACATTCAAAAACAAAGATAGATAGTATTTAGAAAATTGGAAATTCGGACACCTCAAAACTATTATTTGAGCAATATTTCTTAAAAGTCAACTTTAATACTATTTCAGGATAGTATCTAAGTGTAATTTTTTTAATTTCCCAGTCACTATTCAAAATTGCTGTTTGAATAATTTTTCAACGTTAATATCCAGCTCTAATTACAATTTTGGATAGTGACCGAGCAATCGAGAATTTAGAAATTTCAGGACACTATTTAACACTCATTGAAGTGATTACTTTCAAAAGTTTTTGAATATGAATAACTTTCCAGTTACTTTTCAAACGGAATTTGAAAACTTCTCCGAAATCGTTTTTGACAGTGTCCAGAAAAATTCAAAGTTGAAATTTCAAAGACACTATTCAAGATTGCTTTCGAAGCTGTTGGGAGGAAAATTTTGGAGAATTTGTACTTTTTACTATAGTTGCTGTCGAATTCTTTGAATAAACTTACGGATCCTTGTAAGTAACCAGCCAAGTCCCTGTTTCCTTCCAATCATCAGTTCTCCTCACGGAAGTCACCTCAGCATTGAACATGATCCGATGTCTAATCTTAAAGTTATCCGCATACATATTCAAGTACTCCAAGACCTCTGAATGGTGCATAAAAGTACTGGCTTTTTCTGGAGGTGAAAAATCACTGAATCCACAAAATTCCTTCGAGTGCAACATAGTTGTCGAATACGATACCGACCTCACATCAGGATCATCACTGTAATTCCAAATCCCTCCAAGATGAGACGATTTTTCAAAAACAACTGGATCAAAACCATAATACAAAGCTTGTCGTGCAGCCGCCAATCCAGATGAACCAGCTCCAACAATGGCAACTTTATCCGGCATTCCGGAAAGAAGTTCTACAACTGTTTGCAAAATGGCTGCAAATAGAAAAATAAAACAGAAAGACGACAATCAATTTCGCTCCGATCACGAAAATGAGCGAATTTCAGATCTTGTCGGGTGTAGTGTGGATTCTATTCTGACTAAACGCGTAAGGCAAGAAGGAAACCCGTTTGCGGTTGCAATAGGTTATACCTTTTTCTGGAAAAAACAAGAATCATTTTTAAAACCAATCCATCCGTTCATGAATGACATGAAATATTTCACGTATCACATACATAAAAACAAACTACAATTATTTCACCTAAACTATAATCTGCTACCCGTTTAAATTCATCCCGACTAACAATGCACTAGCAAATTCAACAAACAAATGAGGATCATCATCTTCATCGAAATCTTCCTTGAATCCACCAGAATTTCCTTCATTGTCTTTAACTCCAAAAAGCTCAAGTTCTTCTGTCTGGATCTCAATGTCTTTTGTCGGCTGAACGATCGTATCAGTTTGACAAAACCGATCGCAAAATCCCTTCGGTTTTGGTTTCATTGATCTGTTCTCAACATCTTTCATAAAGTTGTCTAAAAATTTCGGATCCTTCATACCTCTCTCAAAAATCGGATCTAAGATTGCCAGAGGATTTGAGGCTTCTTTGGTTTCTCTTTCTTTTTTCTCTTGAACAAGTTTCTTGAAATGATCACTTTCCCGTTTTCTTAGTATTTGAATTTTCTCAGAAATAGAACATCTGAGTTCTTGATCAAATTCAAATGGTTCTTCCTTAACAGCCCATTCAGATTGAGATTTCGCGTATTCTGCCCATTGTTCAACAGTTCTCGATTCACTAATGAATGACATTTCATCTCTAGAATACTTTGTTTTTTCTAGAGTGGGCGCTTCATGTTTAGGAACTACTTTGAAAAGAGAAGACGGGGATCCAAAAGAAGTAGATTTCCCAAATGACTTCATCTGAAATCAACTATCAATTACAGTATATCATTCACAACTAACCTTCAATGAAGCTAGTTTATCCGTCACCTCTTCAACCGTTTTTTCCGATTCTTCTTTTTTCAGGTCTTTTTTTTGAAATAGTGAAGACGAAGTTCCGAATTTAGTTGACCTTCCGAAAGACTTCTGTTGAAGAGTCGATATCTTCATATCTAGTGATTCTTTATTTGCATTATTTCCCTTAATTTCAACATAACTTTGTTCCTCAACTTTCGATATTGGTATTTCTGGTGTTTTATCATTAATTGGAATATTTTTCTTCGCAAAGACGTCCAATGGAATAGGAGCTTCGATGGGCTTAGGAAATAACTCCACTTCTTCGGTTTCGTCTTTTTGTTCTGTAATCATCTCAAGTACCATCTCATCAAATCGTCTGGCAGAATCAAAGAAAGCTTGATTACTCATTAAGTTCTTGGGAAACTTTTGATCCATCGTTAGAAGTCTGATGTTGAACTTCCCCGCCATACTCATTCTCAAAAACGAAATCGCACTGTTCCTAGTTGAAAGAATAGTAATTCCGACTCCTTGGCCTCCGAATCTACCTGCTCTTCCGATTCTGTGGAAATAAGTTTCCTGACTGGACGGTGGACCCATGTTGATCACTACTGAGACATTGGGGGAATCAACTCCTCTGGCAGTCAGATCTGTTGAAACTAGAACTTTTAGGACGTTGTTTTTGAGATTCCTGAAGACTTTGCTTCGTTGTTCTTGAGAAAGTTCCCGTGAAATTGCTTCGGCTTTATGTTTGGCTTTGGCCAATCTGTGGCAAACTTTCTGGCATCTAAAGTGAGTTCATGATCTCCTTATAATCCTTGGAAACTTACAGCACAACATTATTAGTAAAAACAACGGCTTGTCCAAAGTCAATTCTTCTCAACACTCTATCTACGACGTCGATAGGGTCTTGTCCGAGAGCAAGGATAGCGTACTGGAAGATTCCAAGAAGTTGAACATCATCGGAACTCATTTTCACGAGAATTGGACTCTTCATGAACTCGCACAACATGTCATCCATCAACATCGGGTAAGTCGCAGAAAACACTGTGACTTGAGTAGTTTCAGGATTGACACATCGGTAAACTGTCTTGATGTCTTCAGCAAAAACAGGATCCATCAACTTATCGGCTTCATCAAGAACCAACAACTTTGTCGCCGACAGATCCAGAACCTTCAAGGCAGTCAATTGAGCAATTCTACCAGGAGTTCCGACAGCGACATCACAACCTCTGGAGATCCCTTCCTTGTCAATCCTGATGGGGAGTCCACCGATGAAGAGACTAAAATAAAACCCCATATATGGAAAATAACAATTATTATTATAACAACACTTACCACACGTGAGGGTCATCAAAAGCAACTTCTTCAATTGTTTCTACAATCTGGGCAGCAATCTCATGGGTAGGAGCAAGAATAACGACTTGTGGCTTGTCTTTGGCAGTTTCTTCCGTCACACAATTCGCGGATAAGGCAGCAAATACCAATGTTTTTCCGGTTCCTGACTTTGCTTGAACGAGCATATCTAAAAATCACATACAGTTATCAAAGTAAATTAATAAAGTTCACCATTGCCTAGAAGTCCGACGGGAATAGCCCCCGCTTGGACGGGTGTCGGATTCATGAAACCCGCATCTCTCATCCGTCTTATCAGCTTCGGCTCAAGTAATAATTGCTCGAAGGATTTATCTGTGACGACATCGATTGTCCGAGTTTCTGAAAACTGCAGCTTTCGTTCGGACATTTGAAACGATCCATCGAAATTGAAATCAGCAGTTCTGACGAAATTGAAATTGTTCATTGGCGACAATTCCACTTTGCCAAAAGTCAAATAGTTTTCATTGTCGGTAGTTTCATGCTGCCAAGGGTTTTAATACTTTTACAGTAGTTTTATTTTAGTAAGTACTTTAGTAATGTTTATTAGTAGTAATTTCACGTTACCAAGAATGACTGTTTTCATTGTCGGTAGTTCCATGTTTTCAAGGATTTTAATACTTTCTTTGGCGGTAATTCCACTTTGCCAGAAATAGTACTGTTTTCGAAAACTATTTTTCTCAAGGTACTCATATTTCTTCCATTTTCGTGAAGTATATTGAAACAGTTTTCCATAAACTGATCGAGATCCGATCTACTTGAAGTGATTTTCGCACTTTTTGGACAACCAAAAGGCTTTTAGCGGAGATGAAATTCGTGCGTTCCGATCTGCAGCCACTTTGGATTCGTTTTTTAATCCTAATGGATTGAAGAAACTACAGAATTCAGTCTAGTACTCCGATGGTCACATTGTCGTTTATTTTTGTTTTTTTATTTTATTTACTTTCAATAGATTCTGGAGCAGCTGCTCCGGCTTCAGCATGTTCCAAGAGGATTGTGGGGTACTTCACCTCCTGGGGCGAGAGGGACTTCACCGATGAACAGGCCCAGCGGCTTACTCACGTCATTTTTGCTTTTTTTAGAACGAATTCAGATGGCTCCATCACCTTAGGGAATGTCCAAAATGGAACAGATTCTGCGGCGGCAGAGAAAGCAGCCAGACGACTCCGTCAGATGCAACAAGTCGTCAAGAATTACCCCTATCTGAAAACCCAGTTCGCCATCGGGGGTTGGGACAACAGCGAGTACTTTTCTCTCTTGGCTGCCGATTTCTCGAGAAGAAAAGTGCTGATTGACTCCATCGTGAAGGTTATCGAAGATTATGGATTCCATGGAGTGGACATTGACTGGGAATACCCTGTCACTGGAGGAGAAACAGAAGGAACACCTGTGAGTTACGATTTCGGAATCACAATCGTGGTAGAAACGGATAGTTTAAAAATACTAATCTCTATTATTAGTCATTTTGGTTGTTATTTGGAAATTTCGAGAATTAAAAAACAGCTCCAATAACGATTTTGGATAGTGCCTGGAAGATGTTTCTTTTCCACTTTTGTCAGTCGCTATCCAGATTCGTTATTAAAGCTGGTTTTTGAAATAATGAAAACTGCTCCAAACACAACCTTGAATAGTGTTTGGAAAATTCTTATTTTTGATTTTATCAATCACTATCCGGGTTTGTTACTAGAGCTGATTTTTTAAATGAATTCTTACAATTTTGTATGGTGTCTAGAATTTCCTAGCTATTAACTAATTCCCTTACTAGAACTGTTTTTTTAAAAATATGTTTCTTTCCAGGCCGACAGAAGGAACTACGTCCATCTGATGAGAGAACTCCGAACCAGATTCACGGAGTACGAATCTTCCAAACAACTGCCCTACTCCCTTCTCATCAGCTTCGCCGGTGCCGCAGGGCAATGGACTCTTGACCCCGGTTACGACCTTCCTATGCTGTTCAAGTACTCCGATTACGTCAACGTCATGAGTTATGATTACTTTGGAGCTTGGAAGTCAAAGTGGGGAGCCTACACAGGTCCTCCGGCTCCACTATTCTTCGGGAATCCCAAACAGTTCAGTGGGAAAATGAACGTAGATTGGACTATGAAGTACTACAACTGCCAAGGAAAGAATCTCCAGAAACTGAACATGGGGCTGCCGTTCTATGGTCGTTTCTGGCACAACGTCGGGAGTCCTGTTGACCCTAGTGACTCTATGTGGAGATTAGCCCAGCCGAATGCTAAGGGAGAATTCGATGGGGGTTATGTGCCCTGGAAGGATCTGGAAAAACAAGGTTGGGATCAAAAAAAGGCCCAATTCCACGAGAAATGCCGATCTCCGTTCATCTTCAACGAAGCGAACAAGACTTTCCTCGGATTCGAGAACATGCAGTCCATCGATGAGAAAGTACAGTACGCTCTCAAAAGGAACATCGGAGGTGTCATGATCTGGGCCATAGATCTCGATGACGAATATGCGTCTTTGTTGAAAATCGTTGCTGACAGAGATTACTGTCAAGTCCAGGAATCTCCAGTAACCTACCAGTGCTCCCCCATCAACGAACAGCGATGGTGGACCTTCGACCAAGGAGAGGATCTGGCGGGGATGTGTGGGAAGTCGGCTCCGCTCTTCAACGGGTACTACCCCGTTTGTGACCCTGACGACCCTGGGTACTCTTGCTGCGGTCACTACGGCTACTGTGGAAGTGGACCTGAGTTTTGTGAGTGTCCTACTTGCAGAAATTACGGTAAAAACCCCCAGTTGATCTTGGAGGAACCCATTAAGCCCTCGAGGCAAATTAGGTGGTACACGATGGATGCTGGAGACGGCAGAAGAGGCAGATGTGGAAGAACTGCCCCTCACATGCCCGGAGGGGAAGTCCCCATCTGCAACCCTGATGATGAAACTGCTCACTGCTGTTCTAATGGAGGTTACTGTGGCAACTCCAAGGAACACTGCGAATGCGATGGTTGCGTAGACTTCAAGAAGAATCCAGATTACATCTACAAACCCCCCAATTGGTGGACTTTCGTGGAAGGTCCTGAACACATCGGTAAGAGATCCATGTTAACACCAAGACTAAAGTTAAAATCGAAGTTAAAACTGCAAATTACGTACAAAATGCAATTTTAATTTTGATTTCTCCATAGAATCAGCAATAGTTGAGTAATTGTCCACTTAAGGAAAGTGCGGTCCTCTGGCCCCCACACTGCCCTCAGGCAAAATGCCCATCTGCAACCCGGAATCCACCACGGCTCACTGCTGCTCCAAATCAGGTTACTGTGGAACTGGAGACCTTTACTGTAATTGTGAAGGATGTGTGGACTTTACCAAGGATCCCGACTACGTCTATCCAACAGCACCTACTATAAATTCTACAGTACACTGATGTTTCTATGAACAACATATCCGGTTCGTTCTTTAAAAGAGCAAATCCATTGTAGTTAAACAATCTATTTCTAAATAACTTATTATAAAAATTTAAAATGCCACGAAGTTGTCTCGATATGGGTTTTTAGTTTTTAAAAAATCTTGAAATTTAAGATTTTAGATGACTTCAGAAACTGGAATCGGATTTGAAAAAGATTACGAGAATCGAGAAGGTTTCCAAATTTCACAAAACTCCAGAAGTTTCCACATAAAAAACATAATTTTTGGTCCAGTAACGAATGCAATCAGTCATTGTTGCGTTAAACTTTTTTTATAATTATTACGTATTCATGAAAATCATAGTAATTGTGTTTTACTTTTATTATAGTTGACAATTGTTACTGAGTCGAAAGTTACACTTTTTGTGGGTGTGAAATTATTCAAAATTCGAATTTTTTCGATGGATTCTGAAATACTAGAAATTTTAATAAAATTCTAATAAGTATATATTATTTTATGAAAATTACTGCCACATATTAGCTATAAATCATTGAAAAAGTTACTAGAAAAATAAAATCAAAATTTTGCTTTCGTTAAATGTCAAAGTTGATTATTATTCAAAAATTAGATTTAACTAAGCAAAAATTAAAAAAACTCGTTGATTTTTATTAACATAATATTTTTTTTTGTTATTCTAGAAAAGAAATCAATAAATGACGGAATTAACATCGTGGAAGTTAAAAAGAATTAAAATAATATTGTAAATAATACGGCAAATCTCCAATCATCAAGCTGCTACTCTTCTGTCGAACAGATAAAGAAAAACATTTTTTATTCGTTCAAAAGATATAATATTACTTTTTTCTCGTTTGTAAATCTCTTTACATCACGTTTTTTATAATGTTGTTTAATATTTAATATATAATTATCCAAGTTTGAAGTTTGAATGAATCAATCGAAGTCTTCACAAATATGTGGTCGACTGCTACATTGATATTTACCTATTACGAAATAGTTATTAATTTTGCCATTTAACATGAATAATTTTGCCATTCATCCAATCAAGATTGAAATTTAGAGCTAGTTTAGCATCTTCATGTTTTTCGTAGTTGATGTCAGCATCCTTCGGAAGTTGAGTGTTGTCAAAATTACGGTAAATATACACCAAGGGCATACGACCATCAATAGTGAATTTGGACAATAACTGAGCTTCAGTAACATCAGGAGGTAATTTTTCGACACGGAGACATGTCATAGAAGAATTTACAAAATTTAACATCTTACTGTCAGATGTCGAGACGGTAGTAGGGGTAATTGAAGTAATTCTTGGCAATTCATTAAATTTTTCTCTATCTATATTTTGTGAAGTTGAATTAATTCTTAAAGAAGTCAGATGATTAGATTTCTTAGTGTTGTCAACTTCTGGATGAAATTTATCTTCTCTTATATCGTTTATAGTTTGTTGTTGATATTGTTTATATATTTCTTCTTTTCTTTCTTGTTTCTGTTGAGAAACAGAATCTTGGGTTTTCTTTTGATCGTCGTCTTCGATTCCTTCAAAGTAGATTTGGTTTTTATTCGTTATCATTTTTCCTTGTACATTACCAAGTTCTACATTACCTCCGAAAACCGAAATTTTGTAGTTTTTACGAAGAATCATCGGAAGTTTGACTTTTACGTCGATAGCAACCGGAATTTCTTCTCCTTTATTCGTACGGATAACGGATTTGTAGAGTTTCGTTAACTTGTTTTCTTCATCTTCGAGTTCTGTGATTTCGAAATCTTCCAACAAAGTACCGTAGGCTGAAATTGTTTAATCATAAAGAAATTTGTTTATTTCAACTTACTCGCAGGATTTTTTGAAGCACTTTGACGTTTGGAAGAAACAGATGGAGCATAATTACTTTTTTGTTCAAAATTACTACTACTTACGGAACGCAGATCACCAAGACTCGCTCCCGTTGGAGGATAGATCTTTACATTTGCCTTCATTTCATTTCTACAGATTACTGTAGCTTTAGAATTTTCTGTTAATATCAAGTTATATTTGAGTTCATTTTTCGGACCTCTATGCCAATCCATTTTGATGTTTTCTAATGTTACATGATCTCCTGCGTAAGTTCTGAAGTCGTAAAGCCCTCTACAGTAAGCGTTCCCATATACTCCATCAGAAGTTAGAAAATTTATGTAAGTACGTTGATATTTTGTACTTTTGGAAGCATCTTTTATTTTGACAACAACATCGCTGAAAAGAAACTTCAGAACAACGGATTATCAAGATTTGAAAGCTGTTCCAAAATTTTCTCGAAATGAATCTCCAGAACGCCAGATTTTAGATATTAGTTCTAGAAGTTTCTATAAGATTCTTGAAAGTTTCAGAATCTCTTATTGGATTCTGGAAGACCCTAGAAACTTTTGCAGAATCCTCGTAAAAATTAAAAATTAGAGTTCTTACGAAACCGTTTCGACGGAATTTTCAGATTCTTTTAGAAACTTCTAGAATTTAAAAATTCAGATGTTAGTTCTCAAAATCTGCAAGAAATTACTGAAAATCCTAAGTTTCCATCAAACGCTCAAAGGCTTCAGAATCCCCGACTGGATTCTGGAAGATCCTACGAAATTTAGACAATACAAAAGAACTTACAAAACTTCATTAGGCTCATGTTCGTTAATATCATTGGAAGAACTCAATTGTGACATTTGGAAAAAAATCAATCAACCTGCAAAAGTGAACTTGAATGTGACTGACATTGAGGAAGAATACTCCTTTTATCATAATAATCCAGAGTTTTTTTGTAGCTTGCTCCTCTAATCTCCCCTAAACTTTACAAATAAAAAAATCTTCAGTAAAATATTTCGAAATATTCAAAAATCATTAAATAAAAATCAGAATTATCTTGATTTTCATCAGATGAAAGAAATGATTTTTTCACAAATGCTTTCATAACTTATATTGTGAAATTTCAGATGAAGATCAGTTTTTTAATTACCGTATGTAATTGTGGATATACATTGATCGTCTAAACAGTGATAATTAATGATAAAAATCACTGCACTTCAGAATCTCTCCTTAGAGTACGACTTCAGAAGTCGGTGTTCGAAGGAAGATTAAAGATCTCAAGAGATAGATATTGCTCAAAAAAGAACAAAGTCGACAGAACTTCAATTTAAAAAAATATAAAATTTCAAACTTCAGAATCCAGGATTCTGAACGTCAATCTCCACCTCTGACTTCAGATTCAGAACTTACATGTTTGATTACTCCATCCCAGATATTTTCGTTTAAAATTAAGAAATACATTACATTCCGTATCGGAGAATGTTCAAAATTATATAAAATAATTTTCTTCAATTTCTGAAATAAAAAACATTTCCCAAACTAGTTTTAAATTATTGATTAGTTGGGAACTTTCATCATAGTTTTTGTTTTAAACTTTGTGATTAATTTTAATACAATTTTTGAGCAATTTTCAGGTGATTTTTGCGAGAACAAAGATCTAAAAAGTGGAAAATTTGCATCCAAATCTAATCTGAAAAAAAAAGAAGTATCTGCACTGGTTTCGCCGCGAAAAAAAACGGTAGAGATAAGCGACATTTTTAACCGCGTCTTGCTTTCGTAACTGCTGTTTGGTTAACTTTATTGTTATATGAATTTACTTACTTTTAGAGCATTTAAAATTCCTAAAACTGCTTGTCGGGATACCTTCGTGACCATATTTATTTTTGGTTTTTACATTGTAATCTTTAGGGTTGATTGTTTCGCCGCATTGCTGTTCTGATTAATTGCAATCATGGCGGTTGAAGTCCCAGAACTGCCGGATTTCAGTGATCCTCCGGGATATGTCGATGAAGTTACTGAAGAAGGTATGTTTTTAATGCTTTACTTTATAAAGTTAATTTTTCAGAAGTCCTTGCCGGGACGAATATTGTAAAACCAAGTGCTCGTGTGTATGAAGACTGTTGTGTTCTTATTTGGGGAATTCCCGTTGTTGGACCTGAACGTATTGAAAAGCTGAAGAATGTCTTGGGGAAACTTTTTTCCCTCACACACCCACCGATTTCTACACTGTTTCCTATAGATGACGATGGCAAAACGAAAGGGTTCTGCTTTGTTGAATATGGAGACCCTAATGCTGCTACTGAAGCATGCAAGATTCTGGACGGTCATCAGTTGGATAAGAATCACACCTTTTCTGCTTATTCTTTATCAGCTATGAATGAGCTGAAAGAACCACCGAAGGAATGGACCGAGCCAACACCAAACAAGTACGTGGACGCTGGAGATCTCCATTGGTGGCTTCAGAATCCTAAAGCAATGGATCAATTTGCCATTCAGGATGAAAAGAGAGACGGAATCAAGCTCCAAGTGTATTGGAATGCAAAAGGACAAGACCCCTACGTTGTTAATGACCATGCTGATCGAACGGTTTGTCAGTTGATTGATTATTTGCAACGATTTATTGATTTTAGGCCTGGTCTGAATTTATCTTCAAATGGTCTCCGTATGGCACTTATCTCTCTACCTTCCATGCACAAGGAATCATCCTTTGGGGCGGTGAAAAGTTCGAGCGAATTCTGCGTATTGAACATCCTGGTGTAAGCTACTTGGAGTTCTCTCCTCGCGAATCCTACGTTGTCACTTATGCCCAGGATGATTATGGTCGTTTCGACAATACCCTTCGTGTCTTTGATGTTTTTACTGGAGAATTGAAGAAAAGTTTCCAACCTTCTGGCCCTACAGGATCTGGTCGAATTCATGATTGGCCCTTCTTGAAGTGGTCCCACGATGAGAAGTACTTTGCTTTCTGTCGTGCCAAAGGTGATTGCATCAATGTCTACAATACTGAGACTTTCCTAGTTGAAAACCAACTTGAGCTTCCTGGATTGGTGACGTTTGAATGGAACCCCGCTCGGAATATTATCGCCTACTATTGCGAGGAAAGAGTGAGTTTTAACTTATCGATTCCTCTAATTGTTGTTGATTTCAGTATGATCAGAATGCTCCTGCTGAGATTGGAATCATTGACTACCCATCGAAGCAAAAACTCCGTGCTCAACGTATATTCTCCGTTTCTGCAGCTTCTTTGTACTGGCAAAAGGATGGCCAGTACTTGGGAGCTAATACAGAACGTTATTCTTCTCGTAAGATGAAAGACAACGAAGTCAAACTTATTGGACCTTCCTCTCACATTGAAATCTTTGATTGCACTGGAAAAGATATTTCTGTCCAGACATTCCAACTTCCAGAACCGTTCATTCACTTCGGATGGGAACCAAGAGGAGATAAGTTTGCCGTTCTTGTAGGAAGTGGAAACAAAGTTACTCCATTTGTTCATAAGATTGACCCTGGGAAACCTCAGCCTGTTCAATTGGGGAAACTGGATTCTGGTATTCAACTAACGACTGTCAAATGGGCTCCTCAAGGTGGATGGTTAGTTGTTTATTCCGAGAATTCTACTGCTGGTCAAGCAATCTTTATCGATGCAAGTGGACAAGAACCTGTTCGAACTCGTATTGTGGAGCATTCTTCAATGAACTTTGGTGAATGGGATCCAACGGGTCGTTACTTTGTTACTGCTTCTGTTGGACACAATCGCTTTGAAACTGGTTACAGAATCCATACTTTCCAAGGACGTGAGTTGTACAAGAAGTCGATGGATGGTTTGACTCGTTTCAAATGGCGTCCTCGTCCTCATGTTACGATCCCTGAAACTAAAGTACGTGAGATCAGGAAGAATCTCAAGGCCTTATCCAAGAAGTTTGAAGAAGAAGATCGCAAGGAACAAGATAAGGCTTCTAAGGAACTTATTGAACACAGACGTAAACTCATGGATGAATTTAACAAGTTCCGCAAGGCTGCTGAAGACCGTTACGCTGCTGAAAAGGTTGAGAGAATCCGATTACGAGGTATTGTTCTGTGTTTTATGAATATATTGATGGTTGTTTTTAGGCATGGATAGTGACTCTGGTTATAGTGAAGACGACTTTGTCGAAGAAACTATTACTATTCCTCTTACTACTGTTATCAAACCGTTGAAGGAAGAAGATACCGGCGCCGACTAGTCGACACGAGGATTCCCGTTTTGCCCGCTGCTTAGCTCGACACTAGTCGTTCAAGTTGGCGGATTGTTGCTTCCTTTTTCTATTTAACTGATTAATATTCCCTTGTGAACAGCGATAACATGGGGTTCAACAATTGCTCTGTTGATCAACATGGCATTACTGGACTTTTGGGACATTTCAACCTGGTGCTTCCAAACTGGCCTAGGTTTGAACTGCTGTTTCCGAAATTGGACAGCGTTTTGCGGTCTATGGTATCTTTGTTGGTTGTTGAAATGGTGATAAAAATGCCATCATTCTGAAGTTAACTCAAACATGGTAGAATTTTTTGTAGTTTTGAAGTGGTTGTGATTATTGGGGATTTGTTTTTTGCTTGCAAGATGAACGTTAGGCTTCGGTTTTAATTTTCTCTTTGTAAGGAACCTTGAGGTATAGAACATTACTAAGGAAAACATGTTCTTGAAGGTCCTCTGGTTTTGGGGTGTGGATTTGTGAATTTGTTTTGTAGATTGGAATGAGAAAAAGTACGAGATTATTTGGAAAATGTATAGTATTATTGATTTTTACGAGATGGAATTTCGTTATTTGTGTCTTCGGTGTATTTTTCTAACATGGATACTATAATGTTCGGATTCTATCTCAGATACTATGGGAGATTCGTTCTTGAATTATAATCGACACGATTTAGAGACAACACAATAACGAATATATGTTCAATGTTTTTTATCAAAAGGAAATTCATAAAACTAACATTATTTATATTTCTTCTAAATACCTGTCAAATATAAAATTTAATCAGTTTTTAGGCAATTTTGTAATCTGTTTAGGTAACTAGAAAATACTTCCATATGAACACTTTGGGATTTGTAAAACACCTGAATTGATTTCAAAACCATTCATAAAGCTAGAAAAACATAGTATCAATACTGTACAACCAAAATTGATAAAATAATAATGGAAATGGAATCACTTTGTCCAGGAAACTTTGGCCATCTCGTTGAACTCCGTGAGTTTCTCCATCTGACTGTTGAATTTTTCGACTCGTTCTCTGTGGGAAATGGCAGCTTTCTCCTTCAACCTCTTCGCAGCTGTTTCTCTTTGACGTTTTTCGAAAGCTAATTCTGCTTCAGTTTTCTTGACAACGCCGACTTCTTCGTCGTTTTTGATCGAGATGTCGACTTCCTTCGGATCAATCTTCTTTTTCTTGAAGATTTTTCCTTTTTTCACTTTTAGAGATCCTTTGATGACTGGTTCGTTCTTCATCGACGACATGATATCTGAAAATAGCAAATATTAAAAGAGATAAAGAGGGATATATGGATTGTGAAACTTGACGAAAAAGAAAAACAGAAATGCGCAACCGCTTTTTCCATTCGAGACCAGGTCCAAGTGTAGTTCGTTTTCGACAAACTTGACTTGGTTCTGGTCCTGCTTTCTCACTTTATCCTCTTCTGAAGCACTCAAATGTCACTTTCTGCAGCTTCTAGAATCCTCTTCCGACAGTACTATGTTCCTGAAATCGCATGCAGAGCATTTTCGGCTGCTCCAGATCAGCCGCTTCGAATCGACCGTTTGAAACACAAACATGAAGGTGGAAAAGCTTCATATATAGATTTCATTAATAACATAATTTTCTACATTTTAGGCATTGTTCAAATCCGAATGAATAGACCAGAAACGAAGAATGCGATTTCTAAGGCGATGATGGAAGCGGTTTGTGATTTTTCTGAAATTTGTTTATTTTCGAGTATTTCAGTTTTGCAAGGCTGTTGAAGAGCTCAAATTTGACAAATCGGCAAGAGTACTGATATTGAGAAGTGATGTCCCTGGAGCTTTCTGTACTGGAGCTGATTTGAAAGAAAGGAAAACCATGCCGGTTGAGGAAGTTCCGAAATTTGTCGACAAAATCCGTCGTCTTACTTCTGATTTGGCCAATCTTCCTATTCCAGTTATCGCCGCTATTGATGGATATGCCTTAGGAGGAGGATTGGAGATTGCTCTTGCTTGTGATATCCGAGTTGCTACCAAAGACGCAAAAATGGGTTTGACTGAAACGAAGCTGGCCATCATTCCTGGAGCTGGAGGAACCCAAAGACTTACCCGAGCCATCGGTGTCTCCAAAGCGAAAGAATTGATCTTCACAGCCAAAATGATCGATGGAACAGAAGCTGAGAGAATCGGGTTAGTTACGCAAGCCGTCGATGACAAGAGCTCCGTTCCTTACGCCATAAAAATCGCCGAAGATATTCTAAAAAATGGTCCTATCGCCATCAAAGTAGCCAAAATCGCGGTTGATTTAGGAGCTCAGACAGATCTTGCAAGTGGTCTTGTCGTCGAACAACAATGTTATGCTCAAGTGATCCCAACTCAAGACCGTCTGGAGGCGTTGAAGGCCTTTGCCGAAAAGAGAGTTCCGAATTTCAAAGGAGAATAAACTAGGACAAATTAGAAAAATAGGCTGTGCCATATTATAAATAAATAAATTTGAAAAGTGCAAAATTAATGAGTTAAACTGCTCTTATATTTCATAATTGTCAAGAAATTTTTATTTTTTATAATTTTTTAGATGTTTGAACCTTCCAAAGCTTCCGCGGCCCAAACCTTCGATGTCAGAGAAGATGAAGAACAATATGAAAAAATGGTGGAAATTTTAGATCTTTTAATTTCTGCTGGCTACTACAGAGCAAAAATCCAAGGTTTAAGTGCGTTTGATAAAATTGTCGGTGGAATGGTTTGGTGTCTTTCTCTATGTGCAGAATCCGTCAATGTTGATCTACTGTATTCAGAAAACTCAACAATAGGCCAGAAAATTGCTCTAACAGAAAACATAGTTAAAGTTTTGCCAAATTTTAAATGTCCTCATGCTTTGGAACCTCATCAAATTCAAGGACTGGATTGCATTCATATTCTTCCTGTGATGAAATGGCTTGTGAAAGAAGCCATAGAAGCAAAAATAAGGACTGGTGATCAAGTTCTGAATCATGCTGTTTTCCAATTTAAACAAGAAGGATGGAATTTGCCTCCGACATTCGAAAAACCACAAGAAGAACAAAAACCAAAAGTAAAACCGAAAAGAATGTTCAAAAGAACAGCCAAAATGGACTCAATGTCGATATCGGAAGACGTGAAATGTACTTTGATGGAATATGGACATGAAGCGAGTGATGTTGTGATTCTTCCGGAAGTGGATCAAGAAGAAGAAAAGAAAAAAGAAAGAGAAAAACTGCTTCAGAAAGATTTGGAAATTGCAGAACGGATAAAGTCAGAACTACAAGATGCTAATATAAGTCTGAAAGGACGGGTACCAGCCAGAATCGTTAATCAACTTATTGATTCTAATACGTTAGACGAATTAGCAGCTATAGGAGAAGGAAATGAAAAAAATCCAGAGCAACTAAAAAGTGAATTAATTTCACTTCAAAAAGAAAGAGATAGTTTAAGAAACGAACTGACCGAAGAAGAAACCAAGTTACAGCAGATGAAGACAGAAGCAAAAGAACTGAAGAGAACATACAAGGAGCAACATGAGATCTTGAACAGTGTGTCTCCGGAGTAAGTTTAATTTTATTGATTCTTTAATTAAAATTGTTGATTTTATTTTTTAGGAAATTGGAGGAAATTAAAAGTTTATTAGATAAAGTTAGATTAGCTAAGCAGAATTACAAAAATTTTAAAAGAAATTGTAAACAAGCAATCGCAGAAAAAGAAGCCAGAAATGATGCCATGAGAGATGCAGAACCTGCTGATGTGTCAATTATTGAACGAGAACAACGGAAAGAATTTACAGAACTTGCTGATCAGTTACTAAAACTGGATGAAGAGTTGAACACTACTAATCAGGAATTACTTCGATTACGGTGTCAGGTGGATGCTAATCCGTCTCAATTGGAAAAAAATCAATATCAAAAAAGGTTTGTGGAACTCTACAATCATATATCGAGCACCCACAGAGAAATCAAAGGTCTGTATAACCTCCACAATATGAATGTGGATGTCAAGAATTTTATAAAGAAAGAAATTGATCTTCTAAACAACATAGATGATTTGAAGGATAAGGCTATTCAAGATGCTTACAGAGAATCTTTCGTTCAGAACCTCCAGAGTATCCTAAAAAGCATAGAGGGAAGTATGAACAAGATGACAGAGAAGAAACAGGACTTGCAGACGAAGAAGGATAAGCTCTATGACGATCTGCAACTGATTGTTGACAAACAGAGGATTTACAACAATGCTCTGGCTGAATTCCAGGAAGAATGCTTAAAGAATCAACAACTCCGGGAGAAATTGGGAAGTAAAAAATAGAGTTAAGGGTTGATTTTTGGTAATTTATTACTGCCATATTCACTTGAATGAAGAATTTTATATTGTGAGATTAGTAAAATTTATAAATAAGTATATGGTTTCTTAACTGAATGATTTTTAATCCATTTCTTGATGAGTGTGTGATTTATTATTTTATGATTTCTCTGTTGTTCATTGATTAAACTCAAGGTTTAATACAGTAATTGTATAGTTGCTAGAGTAATTTGTTAGATGACCTTTGGGGAAATAAATTTAACGTATGTTTTTATGCTTTCATAATACACAAAAAACAACTTTTGGTCTAGTAACAAATAGAAATTGTCACTATTGCATTTCAATTTTCGTCGCAAATTTTATAAATTCATGGAAAATGTGACAATTGTGTTATATTTTTGTTACATTTTACAGTTGTTACAGGACTAAAAGTTACGCTTTTTGTATGTATGATTACAAATGGTAAAAGCACGGTAAATGGAAATCATTTCTAAGAACTAATATAAGTTTCTTAAGAGTATGGTAACAGATGTGACTGGAGTTGTAGTTCCCTCGAAAAGAGCAGTAAACCTTACTTTTATGGCTAAAATAAAAACTACATAGAAAGCGTACAATAAAACAACTGTAATGTACTGGTATATATATTTAATATATCGGATACATTAAACACAATGCGTTAATATCAATTTAATGTATCCATACGTTATATACCATATACATGTTTTTTCCGTGTAACAGCAAATAATATCAAACAAAAATTGCATTTCCAATTATTTCCTTAAAGACTACACCTGAACTTCCAAAAGTGGAAAATTTCAATGTTCCTCAAGAGCTTTAGAATGGGTAAACATGTGTATGCATATTAGATGTTATTAATTACAGCAGGTGCACTGCTTGTTAAATTATGTTTTGTTTGTCAAGGTTAAATTTTCAAATGTTCTAAGTGCACCTTGAATCCTAATTTTTTGAAAATTTTTTCTGATGACCTGTATTTCTAACAAGTAGCTTACAACTTGTATTAGGATATACATCCACTGTTTTCTCTGCTGTTTTGACTATTAAACGCACTTCATTTATAGATATTACTTAACACTCATTTTCATCCGTCATTATGAGAGTCAGCCCAGTAATTTTTCTCATGGTTTACTGTTTTCTTGCACTGTCTTCTAGTATTTCTGTGTTCTTCCTGATAAGGACGATAAGAATCATGTGGCAGAATGAACAGCATGATAGAATGAAATTTTCCCCAATTTTAAAATACTACTTCTGCGTAGTGTTCATTTTGAGTATTTTGATGTTTATCCACGCGGCTACTGTACTAGTGATATGGCGGGATGATCTGCACCTACCTTTTGATCCGTTTTTCTGGACAGGAACTCTGGACAGTCCTTTCATAGTGGTCATCCCATTTACTGCTTTCATTTTGACACTGGACAGATGTCTGATACTTTGTTTAAAAGTAAAATACAATAAATTTTGGAGTGTAATACTACTTTATGTGAGTATTTTCATCAATATTGTTATTGGTGGAGTGACTCTCACAATGAATGTCCTTTTTCATCAATCAGAACTACCGGAAGGATGTATCGCCTATGGCTGTGTAGTATTAAATAGTGCTCGACTGACCTACACATATAACAGAACAATCGGGATAGTTCTAAACACAATCGTCGGAATTTGGTTTATCATCATGACTGTGTGGTTAAAAGAGAAAAACTTTCAAATTGCGACCAAGGTAAAGGCTATCGCTGAGGCAGTGGTCTTCAGGACTATAATTTTTGGATTGCTTTGCGATTTTCTGCCTCATATATTAGATATTATATTTATCTACACTCTAGGAAACACTCCGTTGAAATATATTGGACCTTACAGCAGAGTCATCATGGCTGTTGATATTTTGTTGAATTCAATATCAAATTGGAGGGTTTTCAGGACGCGAGTAACAACTGAGAACGTTACTCTTCAAGCTTCATCGGCGTTGAGGTAATAAAGTTCGATTACAAAAAGAAAATTTCATATTTAGTTTTGAAGTCAAGTGAATACCTTAGCACTATAAATAATAAATCAGTTCGACCACAATATCAGGTTAATTCTAAGATCGTTTAACTAGAAAAAAAGCGATATCGAAAAAAATTAATGAAATTTCATAATCGCATACCAATTCACAAGGAAATCAATTGGTATTGTAAAAACTGAGATCTCGATCTTATAGTTGGAACTTTTTGACTATACAGGAGAACTGTACGTTTCTACCATATGAACAAGTGCAAATCATCTTTCATTTCGTTACAGCGATCACTAACAACAAGAGCATGAAAGACCTTATCCAACCAATATCAGATTAGGATCGACTCAAACTTAGCTTTCTTGCAAAATTCTTGACTGCTAGCTGCACTCTTTAAAGTATCGGTTAATTGAACGGTATCATTGACATGTATGTTAATCAGAAGATGAACTGACCTGTATCCTCTGCATCTACAACTCCACAACTTTCACAATATTAATATCGATGTAAAAAACTGCATACAGAAGGAAATTAATTTCATGAACAACCAACAACTTAGATGACAACTTTTATAACGATCTTCAATTGATTATTAACGAGTGAAAATATATAACAATATTCTGGCCGAATACAAGGAAGAATATTCAAAGATTAGCAGCTCTGTGAAAAATCGGGCAAAAGAAGGTGAAGATTTATGTTTACATATTTTAATAACTTATTATTATCATATTAATTCCAGTGGTGAATTGTATATTGTTATATTAACAGAATTTAAAAGTAAATATGAATTTTGCGAAAGTGTGTTTTTAATCTCGTTTTTGACAAGTGAATGATTCTCCATTTTACAGTTCATTTTCTGCTCAGTAATTAAGCTAGAAGTGTAATACAGTAATTGCGTAATTGTCCGAGCAACTTATTAAATAATTTCGATATGGGGATTAAATTTAATGTATCTTCTAATTTTCACACTATCATTGCAAGTTATGAAAGTGCCGTGAACAATAATTATCTCTAGGGACGAACATAAAACTTTTTTGAAAACAAGATAATGAAAACAACCGTAATCAATTTGGTGTTCTTTTAATAAGTAGAACGAAAATATTATTTCCAACTATTTCTTTAAATATCATACATCTAAATTTCAAATAATAAGAATCTGAAATATTTTGCAAAAAAGTGGGACTTTAGAAGCAAATTTACCTTCTAAATTATTATTTTTAAAACTTGTATTGTCTATCACAGCATATCTATTCACAAACATAGGGATATTTGCATACAGTGCAAGGTACAAGTGGTGTATTGCTGGAAAAAATCCCACCATGTCTTTGATTTCCAATACGTTCAATCTTCATTCCTTTTAATGTTTTAATAGAATATTTCGTTGAAATTGAAAAAAAACGGTGTTATTTTTCTAAATTATATCTATGTGTAGGTTTGATTTGTCCTAAATCTAACGCCATACGTATTTGACTGTGTTTGTTAATGTTATACCTTAGTAAATTTTTAACATTAGTTCAATGTATATCTAGATATGAAAAAAAATCCAAAAATTTAATACTTGTGAAACTTCTTTCCATTGTTTTCACTTCCAACAAAATAACGTAATATTTCACAAAGATTAGTAAATACCTCCTGATGAAAAATACTATGAAATATTTTTGTTTGTTGACACTTGATGTTTGAGCGATTTTTTAAATATTTTGAGTCTAAAAATAAATTACAGCTTGGATTAAATTAATTGTTCATTATAGTGCTTGGTGTATGAAATATAGTCTCTCATGGGTAGCAATTGTTTACTACTATCTTTATTTCTACGCTATGGCTGCGAGTTCGGTAATTTATCTCGTGGTTTATTGCTTTATTGCATTATCGTCTAGTATTTCTATGATTTTCTTAATAGATATGATAAGACTCCTATGGTACACTGAGCGACAAAAGAAGTTGACATTTTCGGTGATCTTGAAATATTACTTTTGCGTACTGCTCATCATGAGCGTGTTGTTATTAATCCATAGCTCTACTGTATTGATAATATGGAGGGACGATTTGGACTTAGCTTTTGATCCATTTTTCTGGACAGGGATTTTCGACGGCTGTTTCATGACAATTATTCCATTCACGGCCTTCATATTAACAGTGGATAAATGTCTAGTGCTTTCGTTGAAAACAAAGTACAATCAATCCTGGACTATGACGTTATTTTTTATAAGTATTGCGATTAATACTATTGTTTTTGGAATGATTCTCGTATTGATTCTTCTTTTCCATCGATCAACAAAGCCAAAGGAGTGTATTGCCTATGGCTGTCTAGTATTGACTCCTCCTTATCTGACCTACACACATACCAGGACAATCGGAGTGATCATCAACACAATCGTTGGGATTTGGTTTCTCATCATGGCTTCGTGGCTGAAAAAGACAACACCTCAAATTGGAACGAAAGTGAAGGCTATCGCTGATGCTGTGGTTTTTAGAACTGTAATTTTCGGACTACTTTGTGATTTTATTCCTCATGTACTGGATACTATATTTGTATACACGCTAGGAAACACCCCTTTTAGATACATCGGACCTTACAGCAGAGTCATCATGGCTGTTGACCTCTTGTTGAATTCAATAATTAATTGGATGATTTTCAAAAGAACTGGAAATCAAGTAAACATGATTCCAATTAATGGTCTTAAAACTTCAGTGACATTAAGAACATAAAATATTGGGATTAAAATGAAAGGTAATGTACAGTTGTTAATTTGTGATGAAGATCTCAATAAAGTACAGAAAAAGTCGATGCGACTAGAATATCAGGTTAACTTTAAGATAGTTTAATTAGAAAATAATCAATATCAAAGAACGCAGACATTAAAGAATTCACAGAGAAATCAATCTTTTAAGCAACGTAGACGACTTCTATGCTAATCTACAATCAATCAATAACAAAAAAAATACAAGAGAATGTTTTGTTTGAATTCTAGGAAGTCTTTACAAACTTAGAAACTCCAGCAAAATCTGAGAAATAAAAATTAAAGGTGCAGAGAGCAGATGCATGAGTAATTTATTACTTGAATATCAACGTTAATAATAAAATGTATGTAATTATACTAATGGAATTTAAAAACAAATGTGAAGTTTCTGGATAACATCTTTTTTAATCAATTTTTTTACTAGTAATTTGTCATTTTACTGCCTCTCTGTTGTCCTTTAATACTCTGAAGAACAAGCGCAATGTGTTGATTTTAGTTGTATATAATAATCCTGAAAAAATCTGATTTACCATATACAAAATTGATTTGAAAATTTCTGTGTAAGTTAATAAAAAAAATCATAACTTAATGAATAAGAGATTTAATGAGACCTTGATCTACAGAGCATAATAAACGAGAGTTTAGTTATTACCTGATATGTGAACCATCCACTTGTATTAGTTATAAGCTAATATATGCCGAATTTTACTAATACTCCAACGTGAGTTCTATTAGATTTGTTCTGTAATCACTTCAAATAAGGGATTTGACTTATTTTACGTTAAGCGATGTTAGATGTGTCAATATATGGGAAATAACCGGATTACTTGTTGCTATTTTCGAGAGAAGAATTATAAAAATATTCAAAAATACCAGCATAACTAATTTAGTACAAAAATATGTAGATTTTAAAAATTCTATGGCTTTTTTTGTTGAGTTTAATAAAAGAATCTTCTTGATAGATCTTCAGATAAATAATTGCAATTTAAGATATCTCAGGAAATCTACTTTCTTCTAAAACCAAAAGGGAACTATGGGAAATTTTTCAAGACATTGAGATTACTGTAAACGAGGAGGATTCTTAGCTAAAGAGGGAGTTAAAATCACTGCTGAAAAACTGAATAGGGTAAGAACAACAACAGTTTTTCAAATTCCATGGAAATGTGAAAAAAATAATCTAATATGAAGAAAATGGGCACTAATTTAGAAATACATAGGATTTTACTGTCCTTTTAGTGCAATCTGTATGCAAACGGAATGCAAATTGAAAGGTGTTTCCAATTTCCTTCGAAGTTGCTAAATTTAATAAAGCAATATCTGGAATCCCAAGTTTAAGGATTCTATACTTTTTAACAGTTTGTTTCGACACAATTTGGTAACATTATTTACTTTTGCATATTCCTCTGTTTGGTAACGATGACTAGCAATTGTAGTACCTCATTTCACGTAAATACACCTATTTCATCATTTAGTTAACATAAACAGATTAGTTTCTTCTTCTAATACACTCGTATTAGATTCACTACTTCTTTCTAGCAGATATATGGTAAATGGAGACTATTACGATCTGTAGTGGAAAATCCTTCTAGATTTCGTCATCCAGCAGGACTGTAGCGTCCTACTATGTTTGTAATATCAATATATGCTTTATGCATACATAGATTATCAGACAAGATAGAGGAGAGATCTCGTTCAGACGAAGCTGGACTCAGACCGATCGGACTGTGTTGAAAGTAAAAGATTGACTCTGTTGCGCCTTTCAAAACCTCGATTGACTAGGCGGAATTTCTTAAGACTATTAGCGGCTTACATCCGTTCTTCGTGCCTACAGATATAATTTTAGTGTCGTTGAAAGCAAATTATTCACATTATTGGATAATTTCTATTGCCACTTTGCGGATCATCTAAAGTACTCGGTTCTAGGTTTGCATTTCTATTGTGTTATTTAGACGATTATTAATCAGTATAAATAGTGTTCTGATTCATGGCAGTAAATTCAAGGTTTTACTTGGGTGTTTATTGTTTTATCTTCTTGTCTTCAATTATTTCCATAATATTTCTGTTATCGATACTGAAACTTCTCATAAAAAATGAACACCAGCACAAATTTAAATTTTCTATAATCTTAAAGTACTACTTTTGGGTCCTGTTCATTATGGGTGTATTATCATCTACCCATTGTCTTACAGTGATTATTATATGGAGGGACGATTTGGACTTAGCCTTTGATCCTTTTTTCTGGACAGGGACTTTTGACTGTGGCTGCATGACAATTATAACTTTTACTGCTTTCATTTTGACAGCAGACAGATGTCTGATACTCTCGCTGAAGGAGAAGTACAATCAATCCTGGACTGTAAGTTTATTTTGCATGAGCATTTTGATCAATGTTATTGTTGCTGGAGGAGATATCATAATGAACCTCCTCTTCCATCGATCGACAAAGCCAAAGGAATGTATTGCCTATGGTTGTTTACTGTTCAATCCCGCTTACTTTACTTATACATATAGCAGGACTGTTGGAGTAATTCTAAATACAATCGTCGGGATTTGGTTTATCATCATGGGCATATGGTTAAAAAAGACAACACCTCAATTTGGAGTAAAGTTAAAAGCTTTTGCTGAAGCCGTGGTTCTCAGAGCTGTTATATTCGGAATAGCTTTCGATTTCATTCCTCATGTATTTGATACTATAGTTATTTATGTCATAGGAAGCACTCCTTTCAAATTCATCGGACCTTATAGCAGAGTCATCATGGCTGTTGATCTCTTATTAACTTCAATTACTAACTGGATTGTGTTCAGGAAAATAAGCAAACAAATGGTCAAAATACAAATAAGTATTGGTACTAGTTCTGCGAAGATGTTACGTATGCTACAAAAGTGAAAATACTGTTCTGGTAATTAAAAAAAGTCGTGAATTAATAATAAGTCAAATAAAAGCTTGATTTCAAATTCGCGATTTGAAAATAATGTGATTAAACGAGAAGTGATATGCGTTTTTGTAATTTTAGAAGTCTCACATAAAGTGCGATCTTTGTAAAAGAAAAGAATATAGTAATTGCAGTAATTTTCTGTTAAAATCTATTCCGTTGATAATGTGTGTTTTTGAACTATTTTTGATATCAATAGAAAGTTCTATAAATTGCTTTCGAGTCAATCTCATAAAAATATCCAATTTTCGCGTTTTTAACAATATGAGTTTTGTTAACGTCTTATTTTAAACCTTTAGAATTCTTCAAAAAAATGAAAAAATTGCTAATTAGACTACATTATGTCATGTGTGTCAAATTACTCTCCCTGAAGAAAAGCTAGATTAATTATTTTTCAACAGGGTTCTCTGCATTAAATCATGTATTTCCTTGCATCAGCAATTTTGTCGTATTTTCGACGTATAAGTACCTACAATATTATACAGTACTTTTATTTTTCCACTAATTGTCTGTAAGATTGCACTTTATATTTATATTCGGAACGCAGATGCCAATTAATAAATTGTTATTCAAATAATAGAAATTATCTTTTTTCATGACAGGAATTTCCAGATTATACTTGTTTATTGTTTTATTTCTTCTATTATATCAGTAGTTTTTCTGCTGTGAACATTGGGATATACCGTAATGAATATCAAGAAAAATCTAAGCCTTCTATAATCTTAAAGTACTACTTTTGGGTCCTGTTGATCATGAATGTGCTGTTGTTCATCCATACCCTTACTATGATCGTTATATGAAAAAGTGATTCACAGCTACCATTTATTCCATTTCTCCGGATGGGAACTTTTGGCACTGTTTCCATGACGGCCATTCCATTTGTAGTGTTTTTGTTGACGTCGGATAAATGTCTGGTGTTGTCGTTGAAAATAAAGTGCAATCAATCTTGGAATACAATTTAATTTTGTGTGAATGTTGTAGTTAATATCATTACAGTTGGAATAAACCTTGTAATTAATTTGCTTTTCCACTAATCAGAAATACTAAAGAAATGTGTCGTCTATGACTATTACTCAAAATCATTCAATGAACTTACAATTATAGTAAAGCGAACGAGGTAGTCCTAAACACAATTGTGAAAACTTAATTTATTATTTTTTTTATTATTGAAAAGGATAACATCTCAGATTGGAATGGAAGCAAAAATCATTACTGCAGTTGTAGCCTTCAAAACAGTCATTTTTGGATTGATTTGTGATTTTCTATCTCATTTGTTAGATACCGTACCTATTTATGCTACAAGAAATAATCCTTATAAGCACATTGCGCCTTACGGCAGAGTCACTATGTTCGTTGATCTTTTGTTAAATTCGACGACTAATTATATAGTATTTAGAAAAATACAGAGAAAACCAAAGCACAAATAACTATAGCTCACAGTTTGGTAGAAATAATGAGCAAATATAGAAAATGTTTTTCCTTGAGCATCAATAATCAAAAGAGAATAATAAATTAAGCCTAAAATATGTTTTGAATGAAAAGTTTAAATAACTTCCATCTGCATTCCCTCCTAAGGAACCTAAAACTTTGCCAAATGGTTCAAATTGAAATTATAGCCAAACGCGTGATATGAGTTAAGTCTAGCACCTGCCTGTTTTGTCTGAAGTTTCATTTGTTAGGTTTAAACCCGTAAGGGCTCTGTTTGTGCTCAAATTGAGCGTTTTTAATAATTTAATTATATGCTACAGGTTTAACTAAGTATAAAATTACATCCTATATTAAGATATATGTTTATTATTCTACTTCATAATTAAAATACGAAATACGATTTATCTCCCCGTATTATTTAATATTCGCCTAACTTCGTTACTATGGAAGCAAGTCCAGTAATTTTTTTGTTAGTTTATTGTTTTATTGCTTTGTCTTCTGTCACTTCAATGTGCTTCCTAATACATACGATAAGAATCATGTGGCGCAGTGAACAATACGAAAGAATCAAGTTTTCTATAATTCTGAAGTATTACTTTTGGATCATACTCATCACAAGTACTTTAATGTTTATTCACACGACTACTGTAATAGTTATATGGAGGGAAGATTTGAACCTACTTTTTGAACCATTTTTCTGGACAGGGCTTATCGACGGCGCTTTCATGGTAATTATCCCATATACAGCATTTATCTTGACTACAGATAGATGCTTGATGCTTTTACTGAAGGAAAAGTACAATCAATCTTGGAACACGATCGTATTTCTCACAAGTATAGCAACCAATATTATTGTCGGTGGAATGTTTCTCTTAATGAACATCCTTTTCCACCGATCGACAAAACCGCAAGAGTGTATCGCCTATGGCTGTTTAGTATTCAACGCCGCTCGATTGACATACACATATAGCAAGACAATTGGAGTAACATTAAATACAATCGTCGGCATTTGGTTTATCATTATGACTTTGATGATGAAAAGAAGAACACCTGAAATCGGCGCCAAGTTAAAAACCGTCGTTGAAGCTGTAATCCTCAGGACGGTAATTTTTGGATTGATTTGTGATTTTCTTCCCCATCTATTGGATACTGTATTCATTTCTATCACATCAGACACTCCATTTAAATATATTGGACCTTACAGCAGGGTCATTATGGCTGTTGATCTTTTACTGACCTCGGTATCAAATTGGAGAGTTTTTAGAACGCAAGTAACAAACAAAAATGGTGCTCTTCAATTTTCAGCGACGCTGAGATTATAAGTTTGAAAGATAAAAATATAATTTCATGTTTATCTTTAAAAGCTATACAAGGTACTAAACACTGGTAATTAAGAATTACTTTGATTATAATGTTAAGTGAATGTTTATCTATCTCGTTTAGAAACGAAAAGTATCAAAAAAGTTTGTGGAACTCTACAATCATATATCGAGCGCACATAAGGAAATTAAGGGTTTGTACCATCTCTAAAACATGAATGTTAATGTGGAAAATTTTATAAAGAAGGAAATTGATCTCCTGAGCAACATAGATAACTTTTGTGCCAATCTACGATTATTGACAGACGATCCATGGGAAGGTTTTTGGTGAACTGCAAAAGAAATGTTTGGAAAGTCGGCAGCTCCGTGAAAAAGCAGAAAATGTGAATAGTGATTTGTGCATAGATGTTTGAATAATTTATTGTCATGCTTATGATTTGAAAATAAATATAAAATTTATAAACGAAATGCTTTTCAGCGTATTTTTTAACGAGTGAATAATCCGCTATTTTCCGGCTTATTGGTTGCCGTATATTACTTTAAATGGTAAATAGAATAATCACATAATTATCAACATAACACATTGGATAATCTTTATATAGAAAGTTAAATTTAATATCTTTTAAAGCTTTTCTATTGTAGCACTATGATTTATAAAAAAAACTCTCCGATAGTTATTCATATATTGAAAACAACGAATGAAGATAATTGGGATCAATTCGAAATTCTTTCAAAAAAGGCGCAAACTTTGCAAACATAACTAATTGTTGTGGAGTATTATCTATGTATATAAATTTACTTCCCCCTTTAATTAGGCCAATGAGTTAATTAAATCTTTTTACTGATATCCACTCATTAGATTAGTCATTATCAACAAGGAGATAAAATCCTGCATATTGTTTGAACTAAAATATTTGCAATATTGTATTTCAGTTCAATTATTATAACACGAATACTGCAAATATTCTTCTTTCACGTACCACTTCTACTGTATTATTTGATTATAATTGCTAAAATAATTATAAATATTTGCTTGTCTCATGAGAGTAAATTCAGTATTATATTTACTTATTTACCATGCCCTGAATTGTGATTTGGTTCACGCAATTCTATCGTAGCTTGAAGGAAGAGTAGTTCTTCCTATTTCTTCTAATACAATAAGATTGCAACATAATATAGATATTCTAAACCTCAAGAAACAATGGATTAATACAAGGAATAAATACAATACTTAGATATAAGGGAGACTGCAGCAATAATGATTTCTGCTACGCGATAATGGAGGGGATTTGGTGACTTGCATAAATACTGGAGGTCTGAGCCTCATCTGACTTACCCTCAAGAACAAACGGATTTCCATGGAATTCGCGAGATCTCGCGTCGGAATCAGATTCGTGTTCCGCGACATACTAGTTTATTTTGGTTTCTTCGATTACTTTGCCTCCATTTTTGGCGTTGACATCAATTAGTTGTATTTTTCTATTGCTGTCACTAAACTTCTGAAAGTTATAAAAATGCAGTAAAAAGGTTGATTTCGGTGATGCCACGCCACTTTTGGAGCTTCATAGTCATGTGGAGACTATAGCATTTTACTGTATTTGCGAATTCCAGAGATGTTTATTAAATATAGACATCATGCAAAAGAAAACAAGAAATCTTCATTCAACCAAAGTCTGGAAATTTTGTCGAAGCACTCTCGCAATATCGCCTTTTTTGATTTGTTAATCTTATATTATCATCGAAAATTAAAGTTTTTACGTTTTAAAAACTATTTCAGAAATTGCCCGGCACAATTATTTTCGTTAGTAGTTTATCTTGTGGTCGTAGACTTCCCTGATCTCTGAAATAAACAAAATTGGTCGCCCTCGACAATGTAGCTGCATTTAATTATTCACTTCTTTTTAATAAATGAAATCCATATGTTTTCTTGGAAGCAAATTACTTACAGTAGTAAATACAATATCTTTCCTTCTTAAATGAACTACCTGGAAAAATTATCTCCGCATTTATTTTCGTAGTTTGCTAACCAGACAGCTACTCTTCGGGATCTACATATTATTCTGCATCATGACAACAAGTCCACTACTTTATTTATTTGTTTATTGCTTCCTCTTATGTTCTTCCATCATTTCAATTATATTTCTGCTATGCATACTGAGATTTATTAAACGTACTGAAAGACAGGAAAGCTTCAAATTTTCCATTATCTTAAAACATTACTTTCTGGTTTTGTTCATTATGAGTGTGTTTTTATTCGTTCATAGTCTCACTATGATTGCTATTTGGAAGGAAGATCTCGATATACTTCCTGAACCGTTCTTCTGGTCAGGAATTCTTGACATATCCTTTATGACAGTGATTACATTTTCCTCTTGCATTTTGACAATAGATAGATGCCTAGTACTTTCATTTAAGGAAAGATACAATCATTCCTGGACTATAATTTTATTTTGTGTAAGCATTGTAATCAATGTTATTGTTTTTGGAGTAAATTTCGTAATGATCCTCCTATTCCGTCGACCAGAAAAACCTAAAGGATGCATAGCTTATAACTGTTTGGAATTCCTACCATCTCACCTAACATACACATATTCTAGAACAACTGGAGTGATTCTCAATACAATTGCCGGGATTTGGTTCATCATCTTAGCTGTATTGTTGAAAAAGAAAACACCTCAATTTGGGACCAAAGTGAAGATCATCGCTGAAGCTGTAGCTCTCAGAGCTGTTATATTTGGACTAATCTGTGATTTCGTTCCCCATGTAGTCGACACTGTAGGCGTTTATATCACAGGAGAGACCCCTTTCAAATTCATTGGGCCGTATAGTCAGATCCTGATGGCCTTAGATCTCTTATTGAATTCAATAACGAACTGGGTGATTTTCAAGAGAACACAGACCCAAGTGATAAAAACACAAGTAAGCATGATTAGTAGTTCTATGAAAACCGTACCTTTATTCAAAAAGAGACAATGTTGATTTGATGATTTATAGCATTGTTGAGAAGCAATAAAGGAAATGAAAATTCAGTGTCTGAACAGCTGTTTACATGTTGTGCGTGAAAAACCTTGGAAAAACTTACAGTACTTTTCAGAAGATCCAAAAAATACATGATGTTGTTTTATAAACTGTTAATTCTTGAAATTGTATTTCCGCTTACATTTACGTAGTATGTAAGGTTTCGTAGTTCTTAAAAACGTCGGACGGAGATCCAAATTTATTAGGTTGCATCTACTGTAGCATACATATCTTACCTAAAAACAAAGTACAGTTTAAATTTGATTAGCAGAATATTGCTGTGTTTGCCATCTCGGATAGAAGTTTCATTTATAAGTATTCTTGAATTTTTATCTCGTTTCGATTTTATAAAATAGTTATAATACGTGTTATTGGTTTATTATTTTATTTTACTGTCTTCTATCATTTCTATGTTTCTCCTAACAATTATAATCAGAAGCATACGATATAATTAACGACAAAGTGGCTGTACAGACGGATTTGAAGGATATTTAAAACTAAGACAATAAAAAGGATCAATTAGTTTAAACTTCTTCCAAAAGAGAATATGAAAGCTTGCAAGAAATAGTCTTCCTTCATTCTCCGAGATTGAGATGTCTCTCAATTGCTCTGGACGATTTGGATTGTCACGAGGAAAATATGGAGCAAAATAAACAACGCAAATAGCTAGAGTTAGTAATTCTATCAGAACTGTACCGGAAGGTAATAAATGAAATTACTATTCTGGTAATTTATAAATCAAAAGCAAATCTAGTGAGCAGTTCATTTGAAATGCATCTTTTAAATACAATTGTTGTGATTTATTAAAAAGCGATGCATACTTGTCACATTTTTTCAATAGCCTTGTAAAGTGAAATTTAAAAACGCGGATTGAAACAACTTCATAGTGAAATTGATTTGCTTTTTCCTCTTCGTTTTCTACTGTTTTGAAACTTCCTCAAATGTGTATCGAAATAATCTCGCGCCAGTGTCTGTACCTAACTATTATAATCATATCTCTTCTTTCAACATTTTTCCTCTAAGATTTGTCAGTTGTTTCAAAACAGACTAAAAATAACTTCGTATTGTAGTACACTATCACATGTATACAAAATTACTTCACTTTTGAAACAGGACAAATTATCTTCGACAATGTAGCTTAGATTCTTTCTTTCCCTCTGTCAGGTAAAATTCATATCGTCATCATCATTAAAGTGCTCACATACCTAAACAAATTTTCTGTTGTTTCTATGTGGATTATCTACAAAATATATTTCTAAGTCTTTATAATCTACAAGATAATTATTCTTAAAATTTCATATACATCTACACTTCATGGAAACAAATTCATTCTTATATTTGCTCCTTTATTATTTCCTCTTACTCTCGTCTATTACCTCAATCATAATTTTCTTATGGATACTGAAAGTCATCAAACACACTGAGCGACAGGAAAGCTTCAAATTTTCCATTATCTTGAAGTATTACTTCTGGGTTATGCTTATTATGAGTGTGTTTTTATTCGTTCATAGTCTCACTATGATTGCTATTTGGAAGGAAGATCTCGATATACTTCCTGAACCGTTCTTCTGGTCAGGAATTCTTGACATATCCTTTATGACGGTGATTACATTTTCCTCTTGCATTTTGACAATAGATAGATGCCTAGTATTATTATTTACAGAAAAATATAATTATTTTTGGACTATGGTCTTATTCTGTGTAAGTATTGTAATCAATGTTATTGTTTTTGGAGTAAATTTTGTAATGATCCTCCTATTCCGTCGACCGGAAAAGCCAAAAGGATGCATAGCTTATAACTGTTTGGAATTCCCACCATCTCATCTGACATACACGTATTCCAGAACAATTGGAGCAATATTAAACGCATTTGTTGGAATTTGGTTCATCATCTTAGCTGTATTGTTGAGAAAGAAATCACCTCAAGTTGGAACCAAAGTGAAGATCATCGCTGAAGCTGTAGCTTTCAGAGCTGTCATATTTGGGATAATTTGTGATTTCGTTCCCCACATGTTTGACACTATAGTTGTTTATATCACAGGAGAGACCCCTTTCAAATTCATTGGGCCGTATAGCCAGATCCTGATGGCCTTAGATCTCTTATTGAATTCAATAACGAACTGGCTAGTTTTCAAACGCACGAGGCAGTCAGTGATAATATTTCCAATAAGTATTTTTAAAAGTTCAATGACCTTAGAAATATAAATTATTAAAATTAAAATGAAACACAATGTAAAGTATTTAAACTTTAATGGAGAACCTAATAAACTACATAAACTGTTGATACATTCACGATATTAAATCTATTTTTGATAAGTTATTATCTCCATATCCATTTGAAGAGTGTCATGTTATCATATGAAGAAAATTTTAAAAATAAAAGGGAAGTTTCTTAACAATACATTTTTAATTATTGTTTGATGGAGGAGATTGTCTATCTTTTCATGATATCTTTGTTATTCATTAGGATAGAAATATAACACAGTACTTGTATAATTATTCAAGTCCCTTATTAAATGCTTTTATATTTAAAATCAAAATTTAATATATTTTCTACTTTTTGTAGTATTATTGTAGTCTACACAAGTGCAATAAATGAAAACAATTGTTAGAGACAAATATAAAAGTTTTTGTAAATAAGGTAATAAAAACAATCCGAATATTTTCTATGAAAGAATAATACATCATTACAGGTAATCTTGTCTCATCGTCCTTAAATATGAGATACACTTAATTTGTTATCAACAATTATATTTTTATCATAATATGTCAGTAAGGTTGAAGATATTGGTGATGATTAATGGATAACGGAAAAATCAAGGAAATTAAGAAGAAAGTTAATCATCTCAATTTCAGTTGAAGGATGTCTTGCCATTTTATAGTCAGAGATTAATAATTTAATACAAAACATATTTTGTGCTTTTCGTGTCACAATGTAGTGGAACTTGCGTGGATCTTTGGTTTAATTACTCATGTTTAAAGTTTACCGAGAAAGCAAGAAGATTGATTTTTTCCGGTGTTAATACTAATTGCCTTTTTGAATGCAATAATTATATTTTGTATTTTGTTTGGTGTGTTATAGATCAATTATAGTGCTGTTGAAATGTTGACATATTGGGATTACTGTAGGTGAGAATGCTTCTTAATTAAAGACAGAATTGACAGAAGCAATAAAGAACCGAGTAATGTAAGGGTAAACATATCTCTTCTAAGTTCATGGAAAACATAAAAGAATAGAGGGAAAAGTGAAAAACAGGCTAAAAATAAATAAGGTTTGGCTGTTCGTTAAACATAATTTGCAGACAAGTGAAATGGTGAGTTAGACACTAGAAAAATATCTTAAGAACGTTAAATAACTAAAATTCAGCGGTAATTCTTAAAATTCTCCAGAAGTTCGTAGACAGTTTAAAGTCATTGCCTGACATTGAAGATTTTCGAAGGCAATAGAAATTTCTGTTGAGAAATTGCATAAT
Source organism: Halicephalobus mephisto (assembly GCA_009193035.1). NCBI lineage: Eukaryota > Metazoa > Nematoda > Chromadorea > Rhabditida > Panagrolaimidae > Halicephalobus > Halicephalobus mephisto. The sequence goes on along the minus strand of SWDT01000012.1, from coordinate 176,557 downwards.
AACACCTATTCCTAATGTTTTCACTTATCACATAATGAAAGTAATTCGGTTTTGATGAAGTGTTTTAGAGTTAATTATTTCTCAAATGTCTATCAATGTTTTTATATATAACAACCAACCCTTGGAAGTGAACATAAGTTTTTAAACTATATATTATATTGGTCCAGAAGTTTTCAGATCCATGTACGTAGAATATATCTCTAGTAAACATTCTAAATTTATAAAAGATTGAGAAATGATTATCACAAAAAACGCAATTATAGACTAGTTTTGAATTTATTCGGTTCTGTAAATTTGCCGTAATAATTTTATAATAACCCTCAATTTCGATTTTTATAATTATATATCTAGAGCAATGCTAAAGCATTTGCAATTTTGCAGAATCAAATGGAAAGTTATGCAATAATCTTGTACGGAACTTAAATTTTTAAAATTCTGGGAATTTAGTTTAAGGAAATTTGCGTAATTAGATCTATTTATAATTTTCATAATTGTGTAATTTGCTTCGGTTTGTATTTTAAGTTGTTGGACCTCTACTCAGAACTTTACAAAAATAAATAATTACTGTAGTCCATCATTTCCTCAATATATGTTTATTGCATTTTCCGATCTAAGCAGAGAGATAAATAACTCTTATTTGGAAATGCATTATAATCAAATTCATGATTTGCAAACAAGTAGAGGTTTATTGTTCTAACTAAATTATCCCATATAAATGAAACAACTCTTATCATTAGATGAATCGCTCAGAAATTTAATACAAAGATTATATTTCCATTCTGACTTCTGATTATCACTATTTAAAGATGGAATATCGTTTTGCTCTATGAAAATAAATTCAGGATTCTACTTAGGCATTTATTATTTTCTTCGATTATTTCAACGATATTTCTAACACGGACGTTGAAATTTATCAAACAGTGAAAACCGAAGAAAATTTAAATCTTCCATCATCTCAAAACGCTATTTCTAGATTTTATTAATCATGAGTATGTTATTATCTATTCACTGACTATGGTGATTATATGGAAAAAATATGAGCTTAGAACTTGATCCTTTTTCTTGGACAGGGACTCTTGATAGTACCTCCATGACTGTCGTTCCACTCGCACCTTTCATATTGATCTCGCACAAGTGTTCAGTGTTATGATTGGAAGGAAAATACAACCGATTGTGGAATATGACTTTCTGTTGTACAGAAATTATAATAAGTATTATTGCTTTTGAAATAAATCTAATAATGAGCCATATCTTCCATTAATTAAAAGTATGAAATGGATGTATTGCCTACAACTGTCTATTATTCAACAACTTTTGATTGACCTATACATATAGCAGAACAATCGGGGTAATCTTAAACACGGTCGTCAGCATCTGGTTTATCATCATGACTGTATGGTTAAAAGGAAAGAAACCTCCATTTGGAACCAAAATGAAAGCCATCACTAAAGCTGTGGTCTTCAGAGCTGTCTTATTTGGATTAGTGTTTGATTTTGTTCCTCACTTACCGGATACTATGTTCGTGTACACCATAGGAGGCACTTCTTCCAAATACACTGGATCTTATAGTTGAGCCATTATGACTACCAATCTGTCGTTGAATTCAACAACTGGATAGCGTTCAGGAAAAAAGAAAATCAAATGATCAAAAATACAAAAAAGTGTTGTTACTAGTTCTATGAAGATGTTACATTCATTAAAAAAGTAAAAATGATATATTGCCGATTGATGAAACTGTCAATAGTTAATAATAAAGAAAATTAAGATTTCAAATTTTTGTTCCCAATAAAAATGATACGAGTTTAAAAAGCGGATATATTTTTTATTGTCTGTACAAATGAACTAATTTTTGCATGAAAAAACGACAATTAAAACAGCTCTATGATAATTATTTTTTTTTAATCATATTACGACAATTCAAGAAATTCATATCGAGACAATTTCATAATGATATTTATTTCTGTTTTACCATTGTGTAATTTCCTTTAATAATTTAAATTTTTTAAATTATTTCCAAGCTTGACGAAAATAACTTTCTTAGAGGTTTGCTTTACGACTATAAAATTGCTTCATTTCTGAGATTAGATAAATTGGTAATGCTTAATAATCTACCTTCATTAAATTCTTCACTTTTTTCTAAGTAAATTACTTACAGTAGTAGGTACTTTCTTCTCCTTCACATGTAAATTACCTAAAATAAATGTTTACATTTTTAGCATATCAATTAAGTAATTGGCATTGATATTTCATGTATTATCCCGCTCTATGGCAGCGAGTCCAGTTATACATTTACTGATTTATTACTTCCTCTTGTGTTCTTCCATCATTTCCATGGTATTTTTGCTATCGATATTCAGATATATTAGAAATGACGAAAATAAAGGAACATTTAAATTCTCCATAATATTAAAATACTACTTTTGGGTCCTGTTAATCATGGGTGGGTTACTATTTATCCACAGCCTTACTGTGATTCTTATATGGAGGGAAGATCTGAAGTTACCTTCTGATCCATTCTTTTGGACGGGAACTTTCAACAACGCCTTTATGACAATCATTACATTCACAACTTCTATGTTGACAATAGACAGATGTCTAATACTCTCCTTTAAGGAAAAATATAATTATCTGTGGAGTAAAATCTTATTTTGTGTAAGTATTATAATCAATGTTATTATCGGTGGGATAAATTTCACAACGTACATCGTGTTCCGTCAATCAGAAAGATTAGAAGGATGTGTAGCCTATGGCTGTCTAGTACACAATATTGGCCGATTGACATACATATATACCAGAACCAGTGGAGTGATCCTGAACACAACTATTGGGATTTGGTTTATTATTCTTGTTTTATTATTGAGGAAGAAAAAAACTCAAATTGGGACCAAAGTGAAGATCATCGCTGAAGCTGTGGTTTTCAGAGCTATTATATTTGGTTTACTTTGTGATTTCGTTCCTCATATATTTGATGCTATAGTGGTGTATATCACAGGGGAGACTCCTTTCAAATACTTTGGACCATATAGCCAAATCCTGATGGCCTTAGATCTTTTATTGAATTCTACGACTAACTGGATGGTGTTCAGAACACAAAGAAAAGTGACCAAGACACAAGTAAATGTAATTTCTACTTCTATGAAGGTATCGCACTCCTTTAAAAGGTGATGATAATGTTTTGATAACTGATGAAATTATTTAACTTTTTATAATAAATAAAATATAATCTAGATTCTCAATTTGTGTTTAGTGAGAATGTTATGACTTCAAAATACTGATATATTTTCATGTTAAGATTTAATAAATAATGAAATGTAGTACTTTGACATTTCATGCGTTTTTGTGTGGAATATACAAATGGGTAATTAAAATAATCAGTTCGGAAAATTGGCTCACATTCTTTCTGTTTTGCATTGGGGGTTTTGAATATTTCTAAAAATTTCAAAAATTTGTACAAAGAAAATTGCGCAGTGATATCCGTTTCTACTTTCTGTAATGATATAATTCCCACCTATATTTTTTTAATTGTTGGGCGTTATTCTAAAACTGAAGATAACTAGCCACTTTACTGTATCATCACATGTATTTACCATTACCTCACTGTCTAAAATACGCTAAACTCGTTGTTTAAGGAAATGTTTTTTCATTAAGTTCTTCATCCCTATCTAATAGGCGAAATCCATATTACTGTAATAAATTGCGTACATCACGAGATTAAATCTCTGTTATCATTATATGCATTATCGAAAATATTTGCCTCTACATTTGTTCTTGTAGTGCATTATTTTGACACTGATTCCAATTGTTTAGTTCTCTGTTGTATGATGGTAAATCCAGTAATATACTTGTTTGTTTATTATTTCATTTTGTGTTGTACCATCATCTCAATATTTTTCCTGTTGTGGACACTGAGATTTATTAGACATGGTGAAAACAAGGAGAAATTTAAATTCTCCATCATATTAAAATACTACTTCTGGGTCCTTCTGATCATGAGCATGTTGTTATTCATCCATAGTTTTACTGTGATAGTCACATGGAGAGATAACTTGAATTTGCCTCATGATCCGTTCTACTGGTCGGGAACTTTTGACAGCGCCTTCATAACAACTACCACATTTACGGCTTGCATTCTGACAGCAGATAGATGCCTAGTACTTTCATTTAAGGAAAGATACAATCATTCCTGGACTAAAATTTTATTTTGTCTAAGTATTATAATCAATGTTATTGTTTTCGGGGTGAATTTCGCAGCATTCATTGTATTCCGTCTACCAGGAAAAACGGATGGATGTGTTGCTTACGGCTGTCTACTATTCAATAACGCTCGATTGAGTTACACATATAGTAGGATAATTGGAGCAATATTAAACACAATTGTTGGGATTTGGTTCATTGTCTTGGCTTTAATGGTGAAGAAGAAATCACCTCAAGTTGGAACCAAAGTGAAGATCATCGCTGAAGCTGTAGCTCTCAGAGCTGTTATATTTGGGATAATTTGTGATTTTGTTCCTCACATGTTTGACACTATAATTGTTTATATCACGGGAGAGACCCCTTTCAAATTCATTGGTCCGTATAGCCAAATCCTGATGGGCTTGGATCTCTTATTGAATTCAACGACTAACTGGATAGTATTCAAAAGACAAGGTCAAGTGACCAAGACGCAAGTAAATGTAATTAATAACTCTGTAAAAACATCACACTCATCTAAGAAGTGAAGATGATGTCTTGGTGATCGATAAACCTGTTAAAAATTAATAATAAAACATAATCTAGATTCTACGTTTGTTTCAGTGAAAATGTTATGATTTAAATGTATCAATATATTTGTATGCTAAGATTTAATAAACAACGGAATGTACTTGATATTTTATGAATTTCTGGACAGAACGTGCACAAAGATAATTGAAGTAATTTGTAAGCGACGTTGAGTCACGCTCACTTCCTGTCTGTTATCTGAGTATTCAAAGTTTCGGAAATTTGTAGGAAGAAAATTGTGTAATAATACTCGTTTGCTTTTTTACATTGATATAATTCCCTCCTATATTTTTTAAATTGTTGGGCGTTATTTTAAAACTGAAGAAAAATAGTTACTTTAGTGTATTTACCACATGTATTTACCATTACCCCACTCTCTAAAATGCACTAAACTCGTTGTTTAAGGAAATGTTACTTCATTAAGTCTTTCGTTTCCTCTAATTGGTGAGATTCGTATTACCATAATAACTTAATTACGTACATCACGAGGTAAAATTCCCACTGTCATCATATGCATTGTTGAGAACATTTATCTCTACGCGTGTCTTTCTAATACAATATTTACACGAGTGTTCAAAGTTTATCCAATTTTCTATCTCATGGCAGCAAATTCAGTAATATTTTTACTTGTTTATTACTTTCTTCTATGTTCTTCTATCGCTTCAATGTTCTTTCTGCTATCGACATTGAGGATAATTAGACGTGATGAAAATAAAGAAAAGTTCAAGTTCTCCATATTGTTGAAGTACTATTTTTGGATCTTATTCACCATGAGCTTACTGTTATCCATCCATAGTTTTACTGTAATACTTATATGGAGAGACGATCTGGATTTACCTCCTGATTGGTTTTTCTGGACAGGAATCTTCGGTGTCACATTCATGACAATCATTACATTTACGGCTTCCACACTGACAATTGATCGGTGCTTGGTGCTTTCCTTTAAAGAAAGATATAATTATTTGTGGAGTAAAATCTTGTTTCGTGTAAGTGTCATGATCAATGGTATTATTTATGGGATGAATTTCATAATGCTGGTTGTGTTTCGTCAATCAGCGAAAACAAAAGGATGTGTTGCCTATGGCTGTCATATGCTTATCAATGCCCGATTGAGTTACACATATAGCAGAACAATTGGAGTAATTCTGAACACAACCACCGGGATTTGGTTTATTATTCTTGCTTTATTGATGAAAAAGAAAGCACCTCAGATTGGAACCAAGTTGAAAGTTATCGCTGAAGCTGTGGTCCTGAGAGCCGTTATATTTGGACTAATCTGTGATTTCGTTCCCCACATGTTTGACACTATAGGCGTTTATATCACAGGAGAAACCCCTTTCAAACATCTTGGACCATACAGCCAAATTCTGATGGCAGCAGATCTCTTATTGAATTCTACGACTAACTGGATGTTGTTCAAGAGGACACAAAACCAATTATCCAAAACACAAGTAAATGTTGTTTCTAAATCAATAAGAACATCACGTTTATCTAAGAAGTAAAAACATTATTTTGGTAATTAATAAAGTTTTAAGAATTAATAGTAAATTAAACGGAATCTACGTTGGAAATTAGTGTCTTTAATGAAAATGTTATGATTTTTAAAATGTTATGTTTTTAAAAATTTTGTATAAATCATATTTGCGGCTGTAGAGAAATGGTAATTCAGACAATGCTCTGCAGTAATCAACTTTCTATTATGTTTATGACAACTATAAATTCAAATCGAAAGAACTTCATAATAATATTGCTTTGTACGTTTTATCGTAATGCGATTTCCTTTAATAATTTAAATTTTTATAAATTGTTTAAAAATTTGATAAAAGAACAATCGATTATGGACGTTGTCTAATTTATACAAAATTGTCTTATGCTTGAAGTAACCTGGCTAAATTACTTTTTTACTGGTAGTGGAATTTCAATATCTCTTTAATTTAGTTCACAAAATATAATTCATGATCCTGATAAAACAAAATTAGGCTGTACGGTAGATGCCCTTTAACGACAGTTGCTTTTTCTATTTCGTAAGCCTTATATAATTTATTTCGCGTCTATATCTGTTTTTTGTAGTTAAATTGACTTAATATCTCAGTTAATTAAGAAAAACACTCATTTAAAAAAAAGAATTTCGAAATCAGTGTGAGTCAAAGGAGACAACTTTCGTACAGCCCATAATTACCTACAGTATTATGTACAAGTTTTTGCTATTCATCAAATTATCTAAAGTATTTAATTATCAGTCTACACTTGTAACGTGTGAATTAGACTATTATTAATTGAAATTGTAATATTGTTTGCTTCATGTAAGTAAATTCAAGATTGTATTTTTGTTTACTGTTTTATTTTTCTTTCTTCGACTATTTCAATGAGTTTATAGCTGTGGATATTAAGATTTATCAGACAAACTGAAAACCAGAAAAATTTTAAATATTCTATAATATTAAAATACTACTTTTGAGTCCTGTTAATCATGGGTGGGTTACTATTTATCCACAGCCTTACTGTGATTCTTATATGGAGGGAAGATCTGAAGTTACCTTCTGATCCATTCTTTTGGACGGGAACTTTCAACAACGCCTTTATGACAATCATTACATTCACAACTTCCATGTTAACAATAGACAGATGTCTAATACTCTCCTTTAGGGGAAAATATATTTAATTTTGGATCTTAGCATTATTGTTGCTGGAGGAGATATCTTAATGAACCTCCTCTTCCACCAACCAGAAAAGACAAAATGATGTTGTTTATGATTGTGTGTTACTAAGTACCATCCAATTGAGCTACACATACAGCAGAATAATCTGGGTAGTTTTAAGCGCAATTGTCCGAATTTAGTTTACCGTAGCTACACAGTGGAAAAAGAGGAAACCCCAAATGAACATTAAATTGAAGACTATCACTGAAGCTGTGATACTGAAAATTGTAATTTTTGGGTTGCTTTTCGATTTAGTTTCTCATGTTGTGGACAGTGTACTTATTTCTATTATAGGAAGTAGTCCCTTGAAATACACTAGACCTTCAGCAGTCATCATGGCTGTTGATCTTTTGTTCAACTCAATGTCAAATTGGATAATTTTCAAAAAAATTAAGTAAAAATTATTCAAATTAATACTGTTAAATTTACAATAACGTCGAAATCACAAGATATGAATATAAAAATAAAGTTTAATTTTCAATTGGTGAAATAACAAGCAGAAAATCACACTGCAATAACCAAGAATTGTTGTTTAGAAATTATTTGATAACAAATTTTTAAACTTGTCTAGGAACATAGAAATTAAGGTTTCAGATGATAATTTCAAAAGTGTTTATAAGGTTATGAGAAATTTCAAATTTCAGAATTTTCGAGTGAATTTTGGGAGATTCTAAAAACTTCTGAGATTTGGAAAAGTTAAAAATTTTCGTTTTCAACATTCTAAAATCTTTGGCAAAATCCCCGAAAATCTCAGAACTTTCGATGAGATTTTGGAAAATTCCAGAAGTTTTCACAGGATTCTAGATTTTTGAATTTTCTACTAAATTCGAGAAACTTCTATGAAAATTCCGAAACATTTAGTCTTTTACTGAGATTTGAAAGATTCTACAAGCTGTAATAGAATTATGGTGAAAAAGAATTTCAAAAAAATTATATGAAAGAGAAAAGAGAAAAATTAGGAGAATTTCTATAAAATTGACCCTTTGAAATCCAGCAGGAGTGCGAACTGGGTCTCAGCACGAAAATCGGCTGCTCGTTCGCGCTCCTTTCGAAATTCTTTTCTGAGTATTTCTCGAGTTTTCCGCTTTTCCGCTCGTTTATTTTCCCTACTTTTACTCAATTTGTCTTTTTTAGGTTTTTCCATCATTCCTACCTAGCGTTGTGTCAATCATGGCTGATGAAGGTGTTAACCCGAAGGCCCACCCTTTGGCGGACAATCAATTTGGACAAAAGCTCCTGGATCTTGTTCAACAAGCTCTGAACTACCACCAAGTTCGTAAGGGTGCCAATGAAGCGACAAAGACGCTCAACCGTGGTCAAGCTGAGCTCATCATCATGGCTGCTGATGCTGAACCGATTGAGATTATCCTCCATCTCCCACTTCTTTGCGAGGATAAGAACGTTCCGTATGTCTTCGTCAAAAGCAAGGCAGCTCTCGGTCGTGCCTGCGGTGTTACTCGTCCGGTAATTGCTGTTTCCATCACCTCCAACGAAGGATCTCAACTGAAGAGCCAAATTCAAAAGATCAAGGAGAACGTCGAGAAGCTGTTGATCTAGCTCAATCAGATTCGGATGGAATTCTGTGATCTATTGTTGATTTTATTTGTTATCTGAGTAGTTCATAAAACAATGGTCTACTAAAACTTTTGAGATCTTTTCAGACATTTCCACCTCTCTTGGTTCTTTCTTTCCATGCAGCTCTCCGTCGATCAAGTTCCTGTAGGGTTATGGGGCCACCGATTGGAGTCAAAAGATATCTTTTTTCCTTCAAGAGCTTTTCTGCTTCTTTGTTGATCGTTTCATAATGATTCCCAAAAGTCTGATCATATCGATAACCAATCCACATGATGAGTGGGACCATCGGCACAGCTATGAATTTATTTTTGAAATGCTGAGCAGCGACAGCAATAGCGATTCCTGTAGTTGCACATCCGAGGAACTCCCATCCAAAAGATTCTGCCTGTTTCACTTTCTGAAGAAATTTAGTGGTATTATTAGAACGCAAAAAACCAAATCTCAAACTTTCAGTACAGAAAATATTTAAATTTCAGGAACATTCTTCATAATTCATATTTTAAAAATTCCATATTGATACTTTTAATTAACAAGTTAAAAAAGTAGAGTTTTGAATATACAGCTTTCAGAGAATAATATTTGATTAAAAGTATGGAAAAAACTTTAAAAATCTGTTTTTATGAAATTCAGCATTATCAACAGATTTAAAAAATTAATTTTTTCATATATGGATCTCGAAGAATAGTGTTTAATTTGGAATTTCTTCATAAAAAATAAATTTTTACAATTTTTCATATTTTTAATAAATTAGAAAATTAATTTTTTCATATATGGATCTTGAAGGATAGTGTTTAATTCGGAATTTCTTCATAAAAAATATCTTCTTATATTTTTAATAAATTAGAAAATTAATTTTTTCATATATGGATCTTGAAGGATAGTGTTTAATTCGGAATTTCTTTATAAAAGATTTCCTAGTTGTAAATCAAAGTCCAACTTACTTTAAAAGCCTGATCCTGTTCGAACTGGAGAGTTTTTAAGGCGGTTTCCTTCTGTATCTGTTCTTCGAGGACTGAAGTAAGTTTATCGAAGGAATTCTCGTGAGAATAACCTACTCCCATCTAAATAAAAAATAAACAAAATAAATAATCACTAATAAATAAACTAGGATCGTTCTACCTCTTAATCCATGGCCAGTAATTAAATATTATCCTGACTTATAAAAATAAAAATTAATAAATAAAAAAATTCAATCTGTGACATCTACGCAGCTCATGATGCAGGACATTTTTTGCTGTTCAACTCTGGCTTCGATTTCCTTGACAGAGATAGGTCTGGTGGATAATCTGGCACTCGTATCAGCAAGGACTTTTTCAGTAACATCTAAATAATGGAAAATGAACATTAATAAAAATAATAATCAAATTTACCTAAAACGTCGCTTAATTTGTTTCCATAAGCAAGATGAGCTTGATATCCGATGACTCCGAGAATTGGGATGACTGGCAAAGTGTAGAAGATATTTTTATGATGATAACCAGCAACCACAGAAAGTAAAGCAGTAATAGTACCGGTTGGGGCCAGCCAGTTCAGTCTTTCCTTGGACTCCGCTACCTAAATGACTTTTAATATTTTTTCATATATCAAAACCCTTCAAAACTCACTTTATATGCGTTTTTTCGCTCAATTATCGCTTCTCTCAGCGCAAGTTCACGTTCTATCTGGAAAAATTAAATTTTCATATATGAACACAAACGAAAACTAATTCACCCTGGTAGTTTCGAGTTTTTGGACGATTTCTTCTGGATTTGGTTGTTGGCTTCCAAATATCCATCCCATAACCATGGTTGTAATGAAAACCGAAGAAAAAACAGAAAAATTAAAGATTACGAAAAATCAAGGAGAGCTCTCTACCCGAAAGTCAAGCTCGATTTGCTTTCTTTTTTCGCACGTAAAAACGGAGAATTCCCGAATCGTGTTTTCCCAACTCATTGCCACCAAGTAACTATCGATATGTCGTTTACTGAATCTAGAGAAAAAGAAAAATATCAATCGTCCTAAATTCTTATTCGATATTCAATCTTGTTTTAATTATTTTTCAAATGAATTCTTCGAACAATTGGAGAAGTATTCTGACTTCAATACAGACTCTGCTTCCTGAATCTGAAGGCTTTGAATGTTATCCATTTAGAGTAAGTATTTCTGAAGACGTTTAAATTTACACAACTTCCAGGTTGGAGCTTATAATGACGCTGTTTCCGCTCATTTCAAATTCGATTATGACGACAGAACCATGGCAGTGCTTGTTTTGAGCACGCCGAAAATGTTCGAAGGCGGATTCAAGAAGTGGCTTCGATCTAAGAAACTTCCTGGAGAATCCGTCGATGATCTCAGTGAGAAAGTGCTGAATCCACTCCAAGATTACATGACGGAGACTTTCAACAATGTCGTTCAAGTAAGTATTGTTTTTTCGTTGCAGTTTAAATAATTAATTTTTAATTCAATTTTGTGATTTTTTGGATGTTTATTAATGATTCCATATATAATTTCCAACTTTTAAGAATACATATATGATTTTATATCCTGTATAACCTTAATCCAGAAGTTTCGGAATCTACCTAAGCAGAATTTATTTCTAAAAAGTCAGTTTCCAAATTGTATATATTTCTAAAAAATTTCAAAATTATATAAAATCACAAAATAACTGTCACATAAGTTGCTTTAATTTTAGGAACTTCTGGAAATGTTTCTCAAGACAATTTCCGAAGAACATTTAATTTTTGCAATAACATGATGGATTACGAAATCACCATATAAAATTATAATTTTTATTTGAATTTTCTTCATTTTTGGAAATTTTTCTCAAGACTGTTTAAAAATATGTATTTCCAATTTCTGTAACATGATTAATTAGAAAATCGTCACGCTAGATTACGATTTTAAGGATTTTTAATTTCTAGAAAATTCTAAAATTTTTCTCGAAATAAATTTGTAAAAATATTTAACTTTAATTTCTGTAATAGTATGATTTTTCATTTAGAACTTCCCAGAGCAGTCCTTGATTGAAGTAATTCACGACTTCGACCTGACTCCGATGAGAAGACCCAAGATCCTCATGTGCACCTGTGGCCACGTCGCTGGAGCCGCCTTCTACCTCAGACCTCAACTTGTATCTAATGTCCCAGATGATATTGAAGCCATATTCCCCCAGAAGCCAGAAAAGCCAATTATCGGAGTTTCCCTCCATCCCAAGTACGGTGGTCATTTTGCATTTAGAGCTGTTTTGATTTTCAAAGACGTCGAATTGCCCGAGGATTTTGTTGAAAAATCCCCAAGGAATCCATTGGCAGGAAAATCGGCAATGGAAGAATTGCTTATTTTGTTTAATCTTCATTGGAAAGATGGAAGATTTAGGGATTGTGGAGATCCAATCGAGCGATATTCGGATTTACAGTTAAGTTACTTCGCTAAACCTCCGGCAGAACGATGGGATGTCATCAAGCACTGGTTCCGGGAGGAAAACTAACTCTTGTACCTCGTGGATTGATTCTGGTATTACTGTAGAATTTTAAAATTTATCATAAAAGATTTTTTAAAAGTATAAATTTTTAATTTTTTGAGATTTTTAATATGGAATTTTACCGTAAAAAATGCCTTGTAAAATCGTAAATTTCTTATTTTCCGAGATTTTTAACATGAAATTTTACTGTAAAACGGTATTTTACAAGATAGTAAATTTCTCATTATTTGAAATTTTTGTCAATTCCCAATCCGCATTGGGTGGTGTCCCCGACGTATTGGTGGATGGTGGGACGACTCCATCCTCCGAAAGAAGTCCATCCAGTAGTCAAATCAGCGGCTCCGTTGTATCTTGCCCACCAGAGGGGGTACTGGGAGACTCCGTTCCAACTGGCTCCAACAATACTTTGCCAATTGTTGTAATTGGAATAAATTCCGACAGAAACTCCCATATTTGTAGCTGTTTGAGCCATTGAAAGAATAAAATTCTGATTAGATGAAGTACTAGAAGGCCAAGAGAGGATTTCAACATCGAGCCAAAGACGACCGATGGTGGCTCCGGCATTGTTGATCGCGTTTATGGCTGCTGTGACTTGTTGAGCTGCTGTAGGGCAACTGGTAGATAAACAAGGGAAAATATATCCATCGACATCAGTAAATCCAGCTGAAAGAAAATTAATTTTTTAAAAATAAAAACTACATTATTTTAAAATTAATTTTTTTTATAAAAATTTTGTTATTTTAAAATTATTTTTTTTATAAAAACTACATTATTTTAAAATTAATTTTTTTATAAAAATTTTGTTATTTTAAAATTAATTTTCTAATAAAATTAACGCGAATTTTTGGAATTTTATAAACATTCAAAAAATGAAATTATTTTAAAAATTAAAAATAATTATTTTTACAAAAATTCGAAACAAAAGTTTTCACAAAATTTTGTAAAAAAATTTTTCATAAAATATAATCAAAAATTTTTCCAAATTTAATCACGGAAATCCAAAAAATCGAATTCAGTACTGTATGTTTTTTTATGTACAGTAACTTTGTTAATTTTTTTTTAATTTTTGAAAATTTTATAAAATTAATTTTCCAAAAAAACTTACCGTTTCTTGCGGTGATGATGTTGTGGATTCCGGTGGTGTCGACGACTCCGCTGCTTCTGTAGACTCTGGAGATGAAGAAGGAATGTCCAGCAGATTTCAAGCAATTGAAGGTGCTTGTGGAAATGGAGCCTATGGCGTCAAATCCGGTAGCTGCTTCGGATCCAATCAAGAATCCAACCAGAAGAAACAAACAAATTTTGAACATTGTTCTTTAAAAAAATCATTATTATAAAAATCAAAAATTTGCATTATTGTGAAATTATTCTAACACGAATTTTGTAATTTTTAATTTTATATAATTTTTAAAAATTTATTAAATTTTAATCATGTTATTGTAAAAATTAAATTTTTGCAAAATGGTCCCGACGCGAATTTTTGGAACTTGTTGGAAACTACAGTATCTTATGTAAGAATTCCGAATCAGTGTGAAAATTTCGATTTTTTTAAACATATTCTAAGATTTAGAACTCCTTAGATCAGGGTAGTATAGGGTACATAACCCCACGTATACTCTTAAAGGTTAATAGTTATACGGTAGTCCTAATTACTCAAAAGACCATAAAAAATGGTCCACCGAAGTTAGATATGCCTTTATACACTGAAAATGAAAAATTTCCTGATCTTTTGGGTGTACTTACACTCGGTGGAATTTCGATAACAAAGATAACAAGGAATTAACCGTTAAACAAAGAATCGAAAGCGGAAGAAACGTGACGTTAATGATCTAATAGCTTAATTGAAACAACGATCAAATGGACAAAATCGTTAAAAAACAAAGATTAAAAGCATTTTAGATTGGTAGTGATCTTCATAGATAAATATAAAAATCATAGATAAATATAAAAATTGTAGATAAATGCATTAAGATGGCAAATTTTTTGTTTCCAATGATAATTGTACGTCCGAAATACAGCAATATTTTGATTAATTTTCTCAAAAAAAACCGGAATTGCAGTAACGTAAAAAAGCACCGAAAAGTCCTAAGACGATATTGACATATTCTGATAAAATTCCGTGAAGTCAATTTCGGACTTTCAGAACCCTATCCTGCCGAAGTTGACGCTCAAAGTTCGACTTCAAAATTAACAAAATTCAACTTCAAATTTGGTCATAAAAAATAAAATTAAAAATTTTTTATTTCAAAAATTATTTTATTTAAATTTGTAGAACTTGTCTAGATTTTTCAAATAAAAAAGTAAACTTTGTTTTAAAACGAAAAGTTTAAATTTCGACTTTTTTATTTTGATTACCAAATTTGACTTCGAACTTTAACTACTAACTTCGAATCCGAATTTTGATTGCCAACTTTGATAAAACGGACCTTTAGAAAGCACTCGGTACTTTTTTGACAGACGATCTAATCAGTAATTTTTAAAAAGTAAATTTCCCAATCTAGTTTGATAGCTTTTTCATGAAGTAATTTTAATCCTGACACAAAACATGAACTAGATCCTATTGTGATAATTCCTGAAGTTACGGTATTAATAAATTCATCGCTTCATAAAGCTAGTAGTTTTGAAGAACTATTATCTTTGTTGAATTTTATATCGTTTAGAACAAAAAAATTCAAGAAATAAGTTCTCAAAAGTTTGGTTTATACCACAGCAAACTCACTAAAATTAGACATTGTAATCAGTAACTAAAAACTCCTTAGAATAATAACACTAACTTCGCTTTTGCATCATAAAAATATAAAATTTTCAATTTAGAATTATTTAAAAAATTCATTAAAGGAATATTGTTAAAACAAAAACTAGATTAGAAAGAGAAGTCCTGAAGCGATAGCCTGAATATCAGGAAGCGTGGAATACTGTAGAACATGAATGAAATTCTCGATTATCTTTTGTGGAAGTTTATAATTTTTATCTGTATTACATTGTTTGAGTGAAAAATATAATATTCCTGTTTTCTACCCTAACAAATACTGTAACAGGAAAATTCACAAATGACCTAATTACAGTAATACTAATTAAGAAATATACTTACAAATATTAGTATCACTAAAAAAGTAATTTTAGTATTTTTAATTTGTAATCTGGTTAGAAACCAAAGCCAAGACGAAAAATAAAAATTTCGAAATACGTTATTAGTCAATATTAAAATACATATTTAAAAATTCATTTTCAATAAATTTAATTTTATTCTTAACCATATATACTAAATATACCAATTTCACAAGTTACAACTTACAACTTACAACTTAATTCATCTGCTTTATTTCTTATGCACCGGATCTAGGAGATAACGCAACGCGAACTCCATCGACAGCACGTAAAATAAGTTCAATTTTGAATCCTAGTTGATCTCTTCTCTTGCTGCTGAGAATTTTGAAATTTCTTAAAATATTAGTCAAAACGGTCTTTTCTTCCATCAAAGCAAATCTCTGTCCAATACAGTTACGACTTCCAGCAGAGAACGGCACAAAAGCAAAAGCATGCCGACCACGAGCGTTTTCAGGAAAGAATCGTTCTGGTTTAAAAGCATCAGGGTCTTCCCAATGAAGAGGATCACGGTGAATCAAGTAAGGATTAACCAGAATTTGAGTGCCTTCAGGAATGACAAAATCTTCTAATTTCTGGTCTTCTCCAAGAACACGAGCAAACATGGGAACACTTGGTTGAAGACGGAGACTTTCCTTGATTATACATTCTAAGTACTTTAATTTCCCAAGATGATCAAAAGTGACTTCAGAAGAGTCACCAATGACTTGTTCAATCTCCGCTAGGGCTTTTTCCTGTTCTTCTGGATGATTTCCAAGCAAATGAAGAGACCAGTTGATTGCAGCAGCAGTCGTGTCATGACCTTCGAACATAAAAGTATCAACCTAAAGAGTAGTTTTAAATTGAAAAATATAAATTACAAACCTCTTGTTCGACATCTTCAGTAGAGATCTCTCCTCGCTCTTCCATTGTCAACAACATATCCAGAAAAGCCATTCTTTCCGTAGTGTCCAGTTTTTCACTTTTCATTTCTTCTTTTCGTTCTTTGATCACTTTTCTCGTGAAGCTATGGAGTACATTCAGAGCCCAATCGTGTTCTTTCCCGTCGCCGAAAAGGTTGAAAGTCCAATCAGACCAAACAAGTGGATTCTTTTGTCTTTGTTGAATAATATCGTTAATTCTGTAGACAGCTTTGACGTATTCAGAATCAGTTTCGTATTGAGCATTGATACATTTTCCCATTGAAGTTTCACAAATAATATCCAAGGCACAAAGAGTCACATACTTGCTGATTTCGATTGACTTCTCTCCTGATTCCACGGCTTTCTTGAGCTGTTGAACTAGAATTTCTGCTTGTTTGTTGAAAACAAAAACAAAATTCTTCAAAATATCGTAATGGAAAGTAGGAGTAAGGAGCTTTCTACGACCTCGCCATTTTTCGACAGGACTACAAACAATCATTATAAAAATGGGGAAATTGTTACAAAACTATTCCGACATGAATTTCTAGAACTTTTTAGGAACCAGGTAATCTACGTGACTATTTTGACTTTGCATGATTTCGTAATCAACCCATGGGATTACAGAAATTAGAAATGAACATTATTACGAAACAGTTCAAA
Source organism: Halicephalobus mephisto (assembly GCA_009193035.1). NCBI lineage: Eukaryota > Metazoa > Nematoda > Chromadorea > Rhabditida > Panagrolaimidae > Halicephalobus > Halicephalobus mephisto. Next base: position 159,398 of record SWDT01000012.1, on the reverse strand, counting down.
CGTGACTTTTTAGAACTTGCTAGAAATTAACATGGTCTACGTGACGATTTCGTAATTTCAGGATTTCGACATTAAATTTCTAAAAATACATTCTAGATAAATTTACAAATTTTTGGATTAGGGTTATGTGGGGTTGGGAACTCGCTGCCCACCCTCAAAAATTAAGGGTTATATATGAAACCACAACAGGTACTCTAAAAATCGTAAATAACACCAAAATAACTCATTACGGATTACTTTGTTAAAAATACATAATTAAACACAAACCTTGTTAAAAGTCCACGACCAAGCCAAGGAACCATCATATCGTAGAGGAAAGGCTTGTTGAAGTGCTTCGAGTTGGTGAAAATAGGTTCTAAATATTCCGGAGCAAAGATCATCAAAATAGGAACAGGTCCGGCCCAAAAAACTACCATTCCTTCATCCGGATATACATTACCCATTCCCATAACTTGTTCCGCAAATCCTTGAATATCAGGTTTGATTATCATCAAATGACCGATCAAAGGATACGAACGAGGACTCGGGATTCCGGCAAACCGACGTCGATGCTCCAGATGTTTCCATAACAAATAAACAAATATACCAATAATTAGAGGAAATATCATAGGTGCCAATACCGCCATCTTGTCAAAAAAATGAAAAAAACAGAAGAATAAAAAACGTAAAATTTTCAAAGAACAAAAAAGCCAAAAAAGAGCGAGACAAATACTCTCGCGTCAACTGGTCTAACAATTTGATATATCTGGTCAACTTAAAACATTCGTTACAAGATCCAATAATTTTCAATGTTTTTATAATTATCTAATTTCTACTTTAAATCTTATTTTTTAAATTCAAATCAATACCAAAAGTTTATAGTAATTCCAATAAATAAATTTCAATTACAAAAATTTCGAAATTAATAAAATCCATCAAAAAACCCCTTTCTATCAAGACCAAATCCCCAACCAATTTCCATCTCCAAAAACATAATCAACTTTAATAATTTTATCATAGTTATCTGACATCACAGTAAAAAGTGATCAGTTTTTCAATAGCAAAATAAAATAAGAGGCCATATCAAAAACCAAAAACGTCAACCCAAGTCTCTAAACTGCATAGGTATAAGCAACAATCTCAATAAATATTTAATTAGAATACTTTAGGACAACAGGACACTAAATTAAGCCAATTAATCATCTGCACGAGCATCTCCATATTGCCAGATATTCTTACGTGCTTGACGAGCTTGGTTTTCAGCCTCATTGTATTGCTCCAACAACGGAAGGAGACGTTTTTCCCGACGGGATTCGACGAGAATATATCCTTCACCGATCAAGAACTTAGCAACGTCTTTCTTCTTTCCATCATCAGTGACCAATGAAGCAGCTTCAACATTTCCGACCTTGTACTCTGGATTCAATAGCAAAGTAGGTTGAGAGAAAACAAATTCCGCAAAAGCATCAGAAGCGTCCTGAGCGTACTCCTTTGCATTCGGAACTGCAGCCAGAGCCAGGACGTACTCATGAGCAAGTTGAGGACGAGATTGGAAATGAGGCGGAAGTGGAGCAACTTGCTTAACATCAACTTGCTCACGCTAAAAATTTAAAACCTCAATTAAAATCTAATTATTCCACTTACATTGCCATAATCAAGATAAAAGACATCAACAGTATCACCTTTGATTCCTTCAACTTTAGCACGATGATATTGATTACTAAATTTAACAGCAACCAACTCATTCTTCTTAGGACGAACAGTTCCTTCTGTAGCCGGACTAATTTCTTGAAGTTCTTGCATCAACTTAACAATAGTATCCTTGTCATCAAAATACTGAGCATAGAATCTCATTGTTTCAGATACAACTTCACTGATAGCAATTTTCTTGTAATTGACCTTTCTTTCAGTTGTTTCAGGTTGTTCATTTTCATTTGCTTTAGGTTCTTCTTCGACATAATCCTTCCAAATACCTCTTCTTGCTTCTTTCGCAAACTTTTCTGCTGTTGCAAGACTACTATAATACGGGGATTTCTCTGCACTAAAATGAACAGAAGACAATCCATTCTCCACAAGCATTTCAGACAGATTTGCCCAAGAACCATTTTCTTTTTGAACAAACATATAACCAATAAATGCTCCATTTTTGTCCGTTGTCTCGACTTCAACTTTAACCTCCTTCTGGAAAGTGTATTTCTTCGTAAATTTCAAAGCTTCATCAGCAAATGGTTCACTTTCTCCAATCAACTTCCCTCCAGGACCTGGACGTGGTCCTCTAGGGCAATTAATTCCACCAAGCAAGAAAGTAATAACAACCGTTTCTTTAGGAATATAGACACGTAATCTAGATCCACTGCTCAAAAATTCAACAATACCATCATTTCTTGCTGCTTTTTTTAAATATCCAATAAATTGATTTGAACGTGAAACATCACCTTGAAGTTCTTGAACACGAATAGTTGATTTCTTTCCTGAGAACAGTCCTTTCTTTTCCTTTTCTGCATTGGATTCAGCGATCAACAAATCATCATAAGCAGAACTTCTATTGTCATCATCTTGTCTATGACGAATAACCTTAGCCAATCCTCGTTCAACAAGTTGCACAGCAACATTATTCCCACCAACAAGCACTGTAGCACAGGTTTTTTCAGGAAATTGATCAGATTTCGGTTGGATATAATCAACTGTTACCTTGACTCTCTTTCCAATCACGGATTTCCGGAGGAATTCTCTGGCTTCAAACATGAAAGGAATATCATAGAGAGGAAGGAACTTCCGTGCACCAGCAGTGGCAGTAGGTGTTTCACCTTCCTTCCGTGGTGGGCGAATAGATGAGAGGTAGAGCTTGACCTCCTCACCGTTGTCCTTCTCAACTGTTAAGGAATCTCCTAGACCAATTTCGACCACAGTTCCCTCGAAGGACTTCTTGTTTGCAGTGGAAGAAGCAGTATAGTTGTGCCATACTCTGACTCTTCTGTCTTGTGCAGACTTCTCAGCTTCCTTCAAAGCTTGAACTCCAGCACTGGCCAAAGTGATACTCCAGTTAGTTTTGGCATATCCGTCCTTCAAGAGGAACACAGCAATGTTACCCTTTGGATGAAGCACAGATCCCAAGAAATTTTGGTTGTTTGAGGTGCTCTCCAAGATGACTTCAACGTCTCTTTGAAGGATCCTTTGTTCCACAAAGAATCGGGCTTCTTCACCAAACGGCTCAGCCAGAGATGCTGGAGTTTTCGGAGACGGACATTTAATTCCCGAGAGGTTAATTGTCACATATTCGAATTCTGGTAGGAGGAAAGCGCGGACTGTTGATCCATCTCGAATTTGTTCGACGACGGCTTTGATTGGTTTCTGATGGTACTTCTCCACAAGAGCTCTGGCATCAGAAATACTCCATTTGATGTCTCTCACATGCTTGGAGTAGTCAGCTTCATTGACACCCCATTTCCCTTTCTTGGCAGCCTTTGCTTTTTCTTGAAGATCCAAGAGCTTCTGAGTTGGTTCATCCACAACCTTTCCCGGTCGGACTTCGAGCCAACCCTCGGAGACACCACTTTCAGAAATGTTCTCCGCGGTTTCAATAGCTGTAAATCAAAACACTGACAACAGAACTTAAAACAATGAACCTACAAGTTCCACCCAGATAAACTCGTCCATGTTCTCTTCCAGAAGTGGCAAGGAAGTCACGAACAAAGACAACTGGTTGGCCTATGATCTTCTTCCGGATAAATTCACGAGCTTCCCAAGCAAACGGCTCATCGGCAGTGCCTCCAGCTCCAGTATCATTCGGTCTCTTGGCAAGTCTAGGAGCAACAATGTTGGACAAGTAAACCGTGGTTTCCTTTGGAGGTCCAGTGGCAGAAGGGGGACCAAGCAAGACAATAGCATCGCCACTCAACACCTGGAAAACGGAAATTTATTAAAAACGAGTATTTTTATATAAAAATTACCTGTTTGACAACCCCTTTCTTGATGGCACCAGGCTGTGCGCTTCCGTCCGTCATCTCGAATCAAGAGCAAGTCCTAAAATAAAGAATTATTGCTTCCATAAAAGATGCAACTTCCACGTTGACAAAAATCAATTTGATAATAAGGCCTACAGATAAAAAATAGGTACAAAAGTGGGAAACCCGAAGATAATTGCAATAATAACTTGGGAACGTGGAGATCCAATGAGATAGGGAACACACGAATGAACACCTCCAACGAGGAACCACGGAAGGAGCAGACTGCAAGCACCAATCAGGGAGATTGCGCGACAAGACCAGAAGCTGAAAAATAATCAACATGGACGTTATCTATCCATTTCTGTGTTCGCAAACAATAATTCTGAAATCCTATTGGATAAAATTTAAGAAAACAAAAAATATAAAGAAAACAAAGGTAATTTAGTGGATTTCGAAATGTCGTTGAGATCCGTCTAAACTATTTCAAAAAAGCGAAGTCTGACTCTCTCTTGTTCTCTTTTGGAAAAGCCGGTATTTCATAATGAACATCATTCATTTGTCATTAGTACAAAAGAAAACCTGGCATTTGACAAATCTCGGCACTATTTCCTGGCGCGAAAGATTTTGTGACCAGTTTAACTCAACTTGCCATTCTCACGTATTCGCTTTCGTTCAAAAAACATGTTTTTTCGTCCCCGTTTTTTTCAAAACTTGCTGTTTATTGTCTTTTTCGTTCTTAAATCACTCTCGAGTTTTCTTACATTTGTGCAATGTGGAGTTTGTCACGGTTTGATGGGCTTTATTTTACTTAAACAGTGTTTTAGATAATCATGGCTTCACGTAAGTTCTTCGTCGGCGGAAACTGGAAGATGAATGGCGACAAAGCGTCCATCGATGGAATCATCGCCTTTTTGAACCAATCCGGCGGAAATCCGAATGTAGACATCGTTGTGGCTCCTCCGGCGTTGTACATCTCTTACGTCAAGGAGAATGTCAAAAACAACATCGAAGTGGCTGCTCAGAACTGCTACAAGGTGATTTTTACATGATTTACAAAATCCATATATGAATCTTTTTACAGGTCGCGAAAGGAGCCTTCACTGGTGAAATTTCCCCGGCTATGATCAGGGACTTTGGATTGAACTGGGTCATCCTCGGCCATTCCGAACGTCGTCACGTTTTCGGTGAAACTGATGCCCTGATTGCCGACAAGACTATCCATGCCATTGAATCTGGATTACAAGTCGTTTTCTGCATCGGGGAGAAGTTGGAAGAACGCGAAGCCGGTCAAACTAAGGATGTCAATTTCCGTCAACTCCAGGCCATTGTCGACAAGAACGTTGACTGGTCCAAGATTGTCATTGCTTACGAACCTGTCTGGGCCATTGGAACCGGAAAAACAGCTACTCCCGACCAAGCACAAGAAGTTCATTCTTGGATCAGAGAATTCCTCAAGGAAAAGGTCTCCAGCGACGTTGCGGACAAAACCAGAATCATCTACGGAGGATCAGTCACCGCCGAAAACGCCAGCGAACTAGCAAAGAAGGGCGACATTGATGGGTTCCTCGTTGGTGGTGCTTCCTTGAAACCAGATTTCGTCAAGATTATCAATGCTCGCAACTGAAGCTGAAGCTATATTTACCCGGTTCAACTGTAGGATATTTGAGATATTTATTATGTCACAATGGCTTATTTCTCTGATTTAGTCGGAGGTGCTTTGTAGATAAATTAGTAATTTGAGATTTCAGGAATTTCTAAAGTTGAATTTCTTTGAAATATTTGAGAGAATTTTGATTGAAGTTTAGTAGGTTCCAGAATGAGTTCGATGTACATTAACGAACCCCGGACGTCGGGAAAAGTATTGTTGAAGACGACTCTTGGCGATGTGGATGTGGAACTCTGGGCGAAGGAATGTCCTTTGGCTTGTAGGAACTTTGTCCAGCTCTGCATGGAAGGATTCTACGACAATACTGTCTTCCATCGACTCCAGAAGGACTTTATGGTTCAAGGAGGGGATCCGACAGGCACAGGAGAAGCCAATGACTCGATATATGGAGAACCATTCAAGTCGGAGATTCATCAAAGATTACAGTTTAACAGACGGGGACTTCTTGGATGTGCTGGAGAGAAGGATAATTGTGGATCTCAGTTCTTTTTTACTCTCGGCCCGACTTTGGAGTTAAACAAAAAACATACGTTGTTCGGAAAAGTGACCGGAAATACGATTTTTAACTTAATGAGATTCAACGAACATGATGTGGATAAAAATGACAGACCTGTTCCTGAACAAAGAATCATCTCGACGAAGATTTTGGATAATCCCTTCAATGATATAATTCCTAGGGATATGAAGTCCAGAAAAACAGAAAAAAAAGAAAAAAAAGAGAAAAAAGAACGAAAAGAAGTGAAAAAAAATACAGCTTTGTTGAGTTTTGGTGACGAAGCAGAAGAAGATGAACAAGAATTAACCTCGATTAATAAAGTAAAAATTTGTTTTAAAATTTTAATAACTGTAATTTTAGAAATTGTCAAAAAAAGGAAAAAGTGCCCACGATGTTTTGGACGATGCTAAATTGAGTAAACAGACAGCAGTTAATCCAGAAGAACTCTCAACGTATCGGAAGGAAGAAGATGAAGAAGAAGAAACAGAACAAGAACGAGAAGCGAGATTAAACAGGATTAGAGAAAAGTTGAAAATTGGAAAAAGAAAAACAGAAGAATCTTCAAAAGACGAAGATGACGTTGAATCGGCGTTAATTGAAGAGAAAAAAAGAAAAATTGACGAAGAAAAGTATGTTTTTTATTTTGGGGTTTTTAAATATTTGGTTTTTAGAGAGAAATTAGCGGCTCAATATGCGGAAATAACGAAGTCGTTAGCTAAATCCCTCAGGGGATCGAAGAATACAAAAATTGAAGAAGAAGAAGAAACTCCGACTATGATGGAATACAGGAAAATGAAACTAAAATTCAAAAAAGGATCTCATGGAATTGTGAAACAGGCAGATCCCAACAGAGAAGTCCAAACTATGGCACTGCTGGACTTGATGAAAACAAGATTATCAAGATCGAGTGTCCAAGGGGTGATGAGGGATCAAAAAGTAGACATGAGTGATAAACCGAAAATGGAAGAAGTTATTCTGTCAACTTCGGAGGATCAAGGAAAACTTCAAGAAGATGCAGAAGATATGACTGGAGATGAATGGATGAAACATAAATTTATCGCTCCGGAAGACACTTCAGGAGTGACGAAGGCTAAAGATGCTAACAGAAGAGAAGATGACGAAGAATGGTATCCGATTGGAGACCCGAGGAACAAGATTGCCCAAAGAAGAAGAGAAGGAGCGATGGATTTTACTTGAACATTAATTATTATGTGTATCTTTATACACTTTTTAGTACCGAAACTTAGATGTTTTTAAACGTTGAGAAATATCTAGAATACGATAGTCGGATCTGTAGATTCTGAAGACCAATATTAATTTTACTTTCAGATGCAGAATTTACAGGTCTGATTATTGTATTCAAAGTGCTTGTTAGAGTTTAAAAACATCTGAATTTTGTACTAGAAATGTACAAATTTACATAAAACGGCTCTGAATGGGTTTTGTTAACTGAAATTAGTATGAGATGTTATTTTTAAAATTAATGGTTAATAACCAAAGTTTATCTATAATTGTTTTTTAATTTTATTTTCGAATAGTTTTAGATTCTGATGCTAATTGCGTAATTACGGTGGCATGTCATCAAGAATCCCTTTATGTACATATAGAAAATTGAATGTTGTCTCGAATTTTTCAAGAGTTTTATCGACGATTAAAGATGGATCCAGCAATGAGAATCAAGAAACTGCAACTTCTTCAGAATGTACTGTAAATGATAAAAAAGACATTAAAACTGGTTTGTTTTTATTTTTTAAAATAAGAATAATTAATTTTCGGTGGATTTTTAATACTTCTTATTTAATTATTAGTCGTTGAGAATGAACAGAAGGATGTATACTGTACATGTTCGAATTTAGAAGCTTTTAGGTCTAGGTAGGATATAGTTCTAGAAAAGTGATTGTGAAGTCGTGCAAGATTACGAAATAATCACTATGTAAAGCCAAAACTGTCACGTAGGTTACTGTAGTTTCTAAAATCTCGTTCGAACAATTTCGTAAAAAAGTTTATTTTTGATTTTTACAACAGTATGTTATTTTGTGATTTTAGACGGTACTTACTTGTCAAATGTGCCTGAGGCCAAAAATGAAACGAAACCTTCTGAACCTGGTCCTGATGAAACGACAAAGTTAGTTGCTCAGCCGTCTTATTTGGGATATCTTTCTGGTGTTATTTCATCTCTTTGGGTTGGATCAACGTCGACGAAAGACGAAACACCCGTTACGGTAACTCCGCCACAAGCTCCAGATAGAATTGCTCAAGTTATTGTTAAAAAATTATCAAGAGAAGAAGTGGCAAATAGAACTAATACATTGGTGATGAAATTGTTGGCAGCAGAATCTACAAGTTCGAGAATTTTAAGAGTAGGGGAATTATCAAGACATTTGATGGAGTTTCCTGCAAGTAGATTAGTAGCAGTACAGAAAAATAAAAAATTAATTCCGACATTGTTGAAAATGGTTGAAACTGCTCCTGATAGTTTTTTGAAAGAAGAAGCGATGCAATGTTTGGCTTTGTGTGGCTACAGTCAACCACCGAAGGGAAAAGGAATAAGAGTTTTGGCAATTGATGGAGGAGGAACAAGAGGAATTCTGGGTTTGGAGGTCTTAGATGAACTTGAAAAACAAGCAGGAAATAAAAAAGTATGTTTTTTAAAGATTTTTTGATAGAATTTTGGATTTAAAAAATTAAATATTTATTAATATTTTTATATAGTTATTAGTTCTGGAAAATGGATAGAGGATTTTGTAATTTCGATGACTTTAATTTAGAAGTTTATAAATTTAGGTGAAATATAGTTTTGGGAAATGCGAAATCGTTAAAAAATAAAAATTCTAATGTAGATTACTGTAGATTCTGAAAACAAATTTTTGTTGAAAAAGTTTTGTAGAAAAATTGTGATTTTTATAAAATTTAAGTGATTATGAAATGATTATCATTTAAAATCTGAATTATCACAGATTACTGTAGGTTCTAGAAATATAAATTTTTGTTGAAAAAGTTTTGTAAAAAATGATTTCTAATTTTTGTGATTGTATGGCTTTAGATTTGTGAATTATTCGACATAATTGTCGGTGTAAGTACTGGAGGTATTCTGGCGACACTTCTGGGAGCAAAAAGAAAATCAGTAGATGAATGCAAAAGTATCTACATGGAGATTTCTCGACAGCTTTTTAATCAAGGAAGATTATCTGGTGTGAGTGGATTACTACTTAGTCATTCATATTATAATTCGAAGAAATGGGTAGAAATATTGAAAAAAGTTCTCGGAGAAGATTCGATGGTTATTCAAACAGCGAGATCACCAGATTGTCCTAAATTGGCAATTATTTCTAGTATCGTAAATGCTCCACAACTTCAACCATTTATTTTTAGAAGTTATGAATTACCTGCAGGAAGAGATTCACATTTTAGAGGTGGAACGAAATTTCATCTTTATGAAGCTGTACAATGTTCATCTGCAGCTCCTGGATATTTCGCAGAAGTACCCCTTGAAACAGTTGTCCATCAAGATGGAGGTGTGTTGGCGAACAATCCAACAGCTATAGGTATACATGAAGCTAGACAAATATGGCCGAATGAAGATATACATTGTGTGGTTTCGGTTGGAAATGGTAGATCTGTAGCGGAATTGGAGTTATCTTCGACGAAAACGTCGACAAGGATTCAAGACAAACTTTCGAAAATTGTGGATTCAGCGACGGATACAGAATTAGTGCATTTGGCGATGAGTGATTTGTTGCCGCATGAATGTTATTTTAGATTGAATCCATATATGAGTTTTCCATATACATTGGATGAAATAGATCCGGATAAGTTGTTGCAGATGAGAAGGGATTCGTTGCTGTATGTGAGAAGGAACAGATTGAAGATTGCTCTGGCTGCGAAGAGATTGATTGAAAAACCGTCAATTTTGAAGAATGTTGAAAGAACGTTGTTTGAATGGAAAGCCCATTGGGGAATGTATCAAATGTAGGGATGAATGTGTTTTGTTAGAGGTCTGTAAAGTGGTTGAAATTGAAATTGAATTTTTGCGCAGAAATTAAATAGTCCAATCTGCTGGCAGTAGACTGTAGGTTTGGTTTTGGAGTTTTTATAAATGTAAATATGAAAATATCGGTTAATTTTTTTAATGTTGGAAGCATACTGTAAGTTTGATTTTGATGTCGACTTTTTACAGACCTCAACACTAGTCTTGTCATGAAAGAATAAATTGTGTTTTTTTGGAGATTTTTGGATATATAAAGAATACGGATGAAATTTTAGGTAAGTTTAGATTAATAGAGGTTAGTGATTGAAAGGCTGGTATTTGGGGGAATTTTGAAGCAGAGTATTTCGATAATGAAGAATTTGGTCATAGTCGAGTGTTAATTTTAGGTGATTTTTAAAATTACTTATATATGGAAAATCTTCAATGATGAAGTTTTAATAGTGGAAGAATCTTTGAGAAATTTCAGGATAACGGTCTAATAATAAAAACTTTGACCATAATTAAGTATTAAGTAATTTTGAAGTAATTTTTCAGTTTTTATATATGAACCAAACTTCCAATGATGAAGTTTTAGTCGTAGGAAAATCCGAGAAATTTCAGGATAACGGTCTAATAATAAAAACTTTAACCATAATTAAGTATTAAGTAATTTTAAAATTATTCATATATGGACTAAACTTCTGATGATATGATTCTGACAATAATAAAATTCGAAAAATTTATTTCAATTTAAAAACGAATTATTTTGATCCATTTAGCACGATATTTAGTACTTTTTTATTTATTATGGAAGAATAGTATCTTTTTTCGAAAACAGCTCAAAGCTATTTGTAAAAGGGCCTGAATACTTTTTACAGAGGCGGATTAAACGCAAAGTAGCTGTAGAAATAAATACAGACAACGGGACATTAGAGATTTCTCAAATTTCGAAATTAAATTGTATTTAATCGACTCTGGCGTTGATGAGATATTTGCAGCAGTGGGTGAGGAGCTGTTTTCCGTTGACGGGGAGTTGAGTCCCGTCCCTGGTGTATATATCGAGTCCATATTGGCCTTCATCTGGAAATTCTATTTTTATAATTACTTCATCTCCTCTGATGCTTGTATGACAGCATTTGTGGAGATAACGATCATCTGTTCGGTTCTTGTGCAGAGAAGCGACGAAATCCACAAGTGGTTTCAGCATTCTGAATCGGATTTCGCAATATTGATCGCAGTTGATTATTGCTTCCTCATGGGTTAACGGCAGAAGTCCAAAAAGTCTGAAAGCCTTTGCTGGACCCCATTCGCCAGAGGCACATTCCGGAAGTGGGACCATGATGACGTTGAGATTTTCGCAAATGATCTAAAAAGTTTCAAATATGAATTTTATAAAAATTGAGGAATTTTACACATGAAATTTCTAAAACTAAAACTTTCATATATGAACTTTATAAAAACTAAAATGTTCATATATGAACTTTATAAAAACTAAAACTTTCATATATGAAATTTGTAAGAATTTGAAAAGTTACCTTAAATTTACAAATACTTTTGAATTTGATCGGTTGTCCAGTAAGATAGTGATCTGGACTAACTGCATTTGCAAAGATATCCAGTAATAATGGTCTAGTACAAGGAGCATGGACTCTGAAAACAACCGCGTCTCCAATCATGGACTGCATCACAAATCTCTTCAAATTCATTCCATTGACTTCTGTTTCATCGCCTTCGTAGAATCTGAGATTGTAGTGGAAGATGAGGTTGTCGACGGCATCTGGAGGCATAGAAATCGAAATCGAAGCTGCTCCTGTTCGATCTGCGTTGATCACGGCAGAGATGTTCGGATCCGCAAACCGTAGTCCATATCTGAAGAAGATGGATCTCACGAACGGCAAACTTTCAAATTGCTTCAAAGAGATAGGACGAGGTAGAAGTTGCCACTCCGGATCGTGAGGGAAAAATTCGTAGATGAATTCTTCCGGATCTGTCATGAAGTAATGGTCGTCGTATTCGTATCTGAGGTTTCCTTCCTTGGAATTGATTCTGGACGATTCTTTTCCATTCTAAAGTATTAATTAATATATGGAAGTGATTCCAAGCCTCAGGTTAAAACTTACGGAAGAATTACACAAATGTCTGCTGCCCCAGTTGCATTGGATGTTTCTCCAGGATCCGTCCAAGTAGACAGCGTTCCAGGTATTCCTGAATCTGTAATCATCAAACTTGTATCCAGGCTGATATCCAGCGGATTTGCTGTATCCCTTGATGACGACACAATGGAGTCCAGCATAAGCACAAAGTCTCTTGAACAACACGTGGTAACTTTCGGTTCCGTATTTGATTCCTCGAAGAAGTCCCATCGGAGTGTTGCTGTCCAAATCGTTGTCAAAAACCATCACATTGAGATTTTTGATGGTGATCCATCTGTAAATCGCTCTGGCCTTGTCTACATCGCTTCTAGCTCCAGCAGTGAGGGTTCTGATCAAGTCCGTGAAAGTTGAGACTTCTGATTGAGCAACACTGATGGCAACTTGGTCGATCTGCTCGAATACAGAAGGATCTGAATAGATATGTCTTTTGGAACAACTCGGAGGAAGTGGAGGTGGAGGAGTAGTGGGGTAACTCGGGGTTCGTTGTTCTTCATGTTCATATTCATTATAATCCCGATCGATTCTTGCTTGTTTGAATAAATCCAGCATTTCTTTCGCTTGTTTATCCACAAGTTCCGCTGTTTGGAGTCGTTCTCGTTCTTTTCTTTTGCTTGTTATTGTTTCTAATTTTTTCTCTCTTTTGATTGTTAATTGACGAATAAGTTCATCTTTGTGATTTTTGTTCGCTTGACCTTTTTCGAATTTTCTTGCGAAATCAGCCAAGGCTTTTTCCCATTCTTCTTTTGTTTCTTGTTCGAATTCATTCATTTCTCGTTGTCTGGCTTCGTCGAAACTTTTGTAAAGATTATCTTCGGTTTGACGATGCACCAACTCCAGTCTTGTCTGAGTATCGTAATCCACAATGTACTTCGCCCCAGCATGGTGGATTTTCGGATAAGGTTTCGCGACTTGAGTGGCTTTAATGGCATGAGCAATTTTCATATCCGATAATCCGGCATCTCTAGGATATTTCGCCGCTGGGGAATTTGCATTTTTGTTGATAGAATTTCCATTGCTGGACTTCACAACAAGCGAATCGTGAGGATTAGGATTCGGGACATGGTTATTACAGTACACTTCCTGGAATTAGAATCAATGAAATCACAATATAAAATAAAAAATGTGCAACTAATTCAATGTAAAAATTTAGGATTTTTTATAAGGTTGAAGAATTTTGGATTTCATATATTGATTTGTGATTTTGTTGGATTCTGGAAGATTCTAGAAGTTTATATGAGATTCTGGAAGATTCTAGAAACTTCCATGAGATTTTATAAGGTTTTAGAATCTCTTATTAAATTCTGGAGAATTCTAGAAAGTTCCAAAAGATTCTAGAACTTTATATGAGATTCTGGAAGGTTCTAGAAACTTCCATGGGACTTTATAAGGTTTTAGAATCTCTTATTAAATTCTGGAGAATTCTAGAAAGTTCCAAAAGATTCTAGAACTTTATGAGATTCTGGAAGACTCCAGAAACTTCTACGAAACTCTAGAAGATTCTAGAAACATCCAAGAGATTCTGAAAACTTCTAAAAATTTCTTCAAAATAGTAGAATATTCCGAAAATTTATGTTTCAGAATTTCTTACTAGATTCTAGAAAATTCTAAAAACTTTCGGAATTCTAATAATCAAAAAATTGTTAATTCCCTCGATATTTCTACAAAATGAACTTCATATTTTCTGAAACCACTCACTTTGTCATCGATGTCGTTTCTGTTGTTGAAATACGTCTTCAAGGCCAATCTTGTTCCGCAAATGTAACATTTGAAACATCCATTGTGGAAAAAAGTAGAGTCCTTCAGGGGTCCAATTTTATCGGTGGGGTAAACGGGTTTGTTGCATCGATGACATAATTGCTTCACCATCTGAAAATCCAAAATTATCGATCAAAAATTATTTTAAATCCAAATATATCGATCAAAAATTATTTTAAATCCAAATTTATCGATCAAAAACTATTTTAAATCCAAAATTATCGATCAAAAACTATTTTAAATTCAAATATATCGATCAAAAATTACTTTAAATTCAAATTTATCGATCAAAAATTACTTTAAATCCAAATTTATCGATCAAAAATTATTTTAAATTTTGAAATTATTCACGAAAAAAATTTGGGACAGTTGTTTTTTGTTTAAAAATAGAATTATTGTAAAAAATTAATTTATTACGAGGTTGTTTCAACACGAATTTTTAGAAATTTCAAAATTTTTGACTTTAGATAGTTCCAATTTTTTACTGAACTTTATAAAAAGTCCTATTTTTGAACTTTTTTAAACTTTTCAATCTTCCGGATTAACTGATTTTTGAAGCTTCTAGGAGATATAGTGGATTTTCATAGGATTCTAAAAAGTTCCAAAAGATTCAACAAAAATTTAGTTTTGAAGAATTTGCAGAAAATTCTCAAATTTTACAGAAGTCTCCACAAGGTTCTTAAAATTTTTCATAAAATTTTAAAAAATGTTACAATTTTGAAAATTTCCAATGACTTCTAAAAATTCCAGAAGTTTTTACAAAATCCTAAAATTTCGAAATTTTCACAAAATTCTGAAATTCTAAAATTTCGAAATTTTCACAAAATTCTGAAATTCTAAAATTTCGAAATTTTCACAAAATTCTGAAATTCTAAAATTTCGAAATTTTCACAAAATTCTGAAATTCTAAAATTTCTAAATTTTCCATAAAATTCGAATTTCATAAATTACCAAAAATATCACTTTTCCAGAATTTTAAATTCTTCCACAAAACTGACTTTTTTAAGACCGTTTCTAGCTAGATCTGTTTCAAAATTTGTTTTTTCACGTCAAAGAAGAACTATGATTAAGACGAAACAATGGAACTGTCTTCCAAAATCCGAATTTGGATCCATTTCAAAAAAATTTCCTTTTCATCCAGCTTTAGACGAGGAAACAGGATTTCTTATTTTTTTTGTAAAACATTGACAGAATTTTTTAAATCTCGGCCGGATCGAGTTCAAAATTTGGATGTCGCGAAAAATTTGAAGAAACAGTTTTGAGAGGTCCGAATCGGATTGAATTTCATTCAAAAGAAAACAAAAAAGAGTTCAAGAGTCATTATCGGGTCAGATTTAATTTTTTTGGTCTATTTCAAAAATATTTAAAATCGTTAATCTTCTTAAATGAAAAAAGTCCTTTTGTCCGATAAGAGGATGAGCTGATGATGACCCGAAACTTAGAATCCTCATCTTTACGGAAGAGGTGCAAAATATTCAAAAAATTTAAAGATAAATAAAATGGATAATTAATTTTAAATCCTGTTTTTGAATAATTCAGGACAAATAACCTTGTTTTAATATTTTTGGTCAGTCAATTTTTGGAATAAAAATGGTTGTTCCGTTTGGACGAGCACAAATTGCTTCGATTTTACGGATTTTTAGAGAAAGTTCAAATTAGGGCAATAATGAATCATAAATAGCGATTATAAATCGAAATATTGGATATTGCCTCAAGGTGTGAAGTTCAAGAGGATGAACTTGAATTAATCCTTGATCTTAGAGCGAAAATTAAAATGAAAAAATTTATTCTAAAAAATTAAGAAATTTCAATTTAAAAAAAAATTAAGAAATTTCAATTTAAAAAAAAATTAAGAAATTTCAATTTAAAAAAAAAATTAAGAAAAATTTTCGCTGTAGGAGATTACGGTCATAAAAACATTAAAATTTTAAATAAAAAATTATACTATTGGAAAAATTGTCTTGACACGAATTTTCGGAATTTTTCAAAATTTAAAATTTCGGAATTTAAACAATTTTAGAAAATTACAAATTGCATAATAATAAAAAATTCTGGAAAATTGTCTCGACACGAATTTTCGAGATTTTCCAATTAAGACCGAAAACTATAAAGTTTTAAAATTTTTTAACATTCTAAAAATATTTAGTATATTTTTAAAATTTTAGTTTTTTATTTTTAAAATTTAATTTTTTATTTTAAAATTTAATTTTTTATTTTAAAATTTTATTTTTTAATTTTTAAAATTTTATTTTTTAATTTTTTTAAAAGATAGATGGAAATTAATAAAAATCAGCTACCTTGGTGATTTCCAAAAAACCAAAAGTGCGGGATCTTCGATTTTCTAAAAATTGACCATCTGGCTTCATTTGACCTTTGTCGAAATTGAGGGTCGGCACACGAAAGCAATCGGAAAAGACAATTGATCACCTGTTTGTTGTCCAAGGCCAAATAATCCAGAAAAATTTTAAAAAATGAATTTTCTCAAGAACCCTATTGAGGTTCGAAACTGTGTCGATCCGGTCAACAACTTCCATAAAACAGTGCAAATGACCGATTCTTTTCAATTTTTGGAAAATTTTCTGGAAGATATTGTAACTATGACAAATTGACCAGAGAGAAATGAATGATCGACCAATTTTGTTTCGAGGCGAAAATTTAGAAAAAGGAAGAAAATTGACTATCATTATGGATAAAAAATTATTGCAAAAATTTCGCTGTGAGAAAATTTTCGAAAAAAATCTTTTCAGTTGAAATTTAAAAAATAAAAGTAGTTTTTGGAAACTTCTGTCTGAAGATGAAAATTAAAAATTAATAAAAAATTTCGATTTTAAAAAATTTTAATAACTTTTTATCTAAAAACGAAAAAATTAAAAAACTTTTTTTTGTGAAAATATTTTTCGAGAAAATTGTTTCAAGATGAAAATTATAAATTTGGAAAACTTTCGTTTTGAGAAAATTTATTTCTAAGAATAAAAATTAAAAATTGATAAAAATAATTTTAAAAATTTCGTTTTGAGAAAATTTATTTTTCGCAACGAAAATTAAAAATTGATAAAAACAATTCTAAAAATTTCGTTTTAGAAAAAATTTATTTCTAAGAATAAAAATTAAAAATTGATAAAAATAATTTTAAAAATTTTGTTTTAGAAAAAATTTATTTTTCGCAACGAAAATTAAAAATTGATAAAATATTTCTAAAGAACTTTCGCTTTGAAAAATCGTTCAGCAATTCAATCCCATAGTGAAACTTGAAAAGTTGGTAATTGAGTGACGACACTCAATTCTCCGTACATCAAGTTAAGTACTCCAAACACTACAAACGACGTAACTTTAAGAGGTCAGAACCTCGTAACGAAAGTGTCACTTTAATAGTTGGCCTGTGGTTAATCCGGTCTAGATCCAGAAATCCCGAAATTGAAATCTCTTTGATCCCGATCCGGTCTCGATCCGAATTCCATTAATCCGATGGAATTTTAAAAATTCACAAAAATTGAACTTTAAAAAATTAGTATTTAAAAAATAAAACTTTGACGTGAAAAAGAAAATGGATATCGATCCATTATTGTTCTATAACTAATAAGGGCCGTGCGAATCCCGATATCCCGCAAAATGAGTCAAAAGGACAGTTCTCTCAACAAGGACCGTTTTGACAGCGCCCCGATCGAGAAAGGAATCCAAAACCTGGACAGTCTTCCTCATTCAAGTGGATTCGCAACTAATTGAAAAATTTGAATCCTGGACTACAACCCAGATATCCAAAAACGTGTTTTTTGAATTAAAATCCATGATCATTCAAAATAAATTTGAATTATTTCTGGTTTCACATGGAAAATTTAAAACATGATTCGAAATTTCGTTTTTGGATTAGGACAATGGTGGATATAGAATGTCCCAAAAATGCTCAAAATTGAAATCGTTGTAATTCAACGAACATTCAATGGATTTTCGGACTTTTTTTGGGTTTTCATGAGCTTGACATTTCACTTGATATCAGAGATCATAAAAAAATTTCGAAAACAAAATTTAATATAAAAATTTTTTATACAGAAAAATTAACTTTTTAATTTTAGTGTTTTATTTAGTTTTTTTTCGAAAAATAATTTTGAAACTTTTGGCGTTCTGTTCCAAAGGTTATTTTTAAAAAATAATTTCCGAAATTTTGGCGTTCTGTTCTAAAGGTTATTTTTAAAAAATAATTCCTAAATTTTGGCGTTCTGTTCCAAAGGTTATTTTTAAAAATAATTTCGAAACTTTTGATTTTCTGCTCTAAAGGTTATTTTTAAAAAATAATTTCGAAACTTTTGATTTTCTGTTCCAAATCTCATTTTACAATTTGCTATAAAAATAAAAATCCTGCTTTCATTTTTTAAAATTTAATATTTATTTTTATTTTTCCATTGAAAAAACAGCAGGATTATCTGAACCAAATAAAAAAGAATTATCAAAATCCATTGAATATTCACTTAGTAATTCCGGTTTCAAAAAAGTGATTTTTGGGACACTTCATGCTTCAAAAAAAACAAAATCTCAAAGATCTTATGTCGAAAAATTGAAAAAAAACTAAAATTCAAGTTTTCGTGGTGGGATATATCGTAGGTTAAAAAGTGTGAAATTTAATAATTTAATAATTTTAAAATATTTAGTAATTATAATAATTTTAAAACTTAATAATTTTAATAATTTTAAAATATTTAATAATTATAATCATTTTAAAATATTTAGTAATTATAATAATTTTAAAATTTAATAATTTTAAAACATTTTTGAAATAAACTTACCGTATTGAAGAACAACGGCATGGTGACTGCTGAAGATGGAGTAGTCCTCCGGACAGAAGATGTCACAGAAGCCATCTAGAATCCGGGAATCTCACTTGAATATCTTTGAAATTGTAAATCTTTGATTTTTTATTTTTACCTAAAACGAGTCGATCAATAAAAACGAAAATCGGGTCAATGTCTTTGAAAAAAATAAAAATAATCCAATCCACAAGTACTCGAAAAATCGGTATAAATTTCAAACTTTATTTTTTACGGATGAACACCCTTTGGCCCTAATTTTAAAAAATTTAAATCAAAAAAATTCTGAATGTTAATTGACCGAATTTTGGTAATTTCCGAACTACAAATAATCAATTGGAGAAAATTAATCAAGAATGAAATACTGATTTCGAAATAAAAGTTTTCCATTTAAAAACATTCAAGAAATTTTTAAATCTAATTTAAAAATATTTTTTGACAATTTTCAGTTTTAGGATTACTGTATACTGGTGAAAGATGTATAAAAATTTTTTTTAAATTAATTTCTTTAATTAAATTTAAATAAAAATTTCTGTTAAATTTAAATCTAAAAAGATAATTAAAAAAGTCTTAAATGGAAAACTTAATTTTTTAAACAATTCAAAATTAAAAAAAATATCAAGTTCAGATTATTCAAAAAATCAGGTTTTCCATTCGAGAACCACCGAACATAGTTTTTTTATTTTTTTAATTAAAAAATTCGACTACTTTTATATTTCTAAAAATACAGTATATATCTATGTGAAAATACTGCAAAGTAATTTTTAAATTTAATTAAAATTAAAATTGAAGAAAACTCGTTCAAAGGGTCCTGAACGGAGAATTGGCCATGTTTTTGGAAATAAACTAAAATCAGAGATTCATTTTTAAATTGATTATCTTAGATAACGAGATTTATTTTTTCTAGGGATATCCAGATTGTTGTTCAATTGGATCAACTGGTCCTCGAGTCGATTACAATTCAACGAACGGAACACGCAGTTACATGATTCTTCGCATAACCGATAAAACTCGTTATTCAGACGGCTTTTGGAAAGCCTAGCCAGTCCATTTCACTTTTTCAGTGTTGTACAATTCAAACTGGAATTTTTGATTTGGATATAACGTAATAATCATAATCTAGACCTGGATTAACCGAAGGCGGGATTAAAAGGTGAATCGATATTCGTTTTTTTCCTTATAAAATCCGGAAATTTCACGATAACTCTCAAGGACCAGAAATTCGAAAGAATTTTTGCAGAAAAGTGGAAAGACCGAACTCAATCGAAATTCTCGAGAACGGATTTGACCTCGATGAGGATTTCCCATGAACGGCCAATGTTCTTTAAAGAAAAGTCAAATATCGGCAAAATGCAAATAAGAATTTGAAGCGGGTTTGACTCTCGGTCGATCATGGAATGCAATTTTCCGTTGACGTCCAATAATAACAAACTTTTCTTGACAAAAGAGATATTTAGCAAGGACCTATAGGTGTGCAAAATTGAGGACAAATGGAGGTTTTGATTTTTATGGCAAGCAAAGTTTAAATCGAAATTTCGAGAAGATAGAAATGATGAGGATGTAGAGAACAAAAATTAGTTAAATAACTTATAAAAATATAAAGATAATAATTATGGCAATGGAGAAAATTTCAGAAATCCAGACTTTTGAACAATAAATTTATTAATAAAATCGAATAGTGAATATGGAAGTAAAAAATACTTTAAACATTATCTAAGTGTGTTTTAAAATCTCGAAAAAATCTTGCAATAAGAATTTTAGATAATAAGTAGAAAATTAAAAAATGGAGAATTACAGGCATTATTCAGAAATAAATTTATAATTATTTATGAAAATGAAAAAACAGCTCTAACTGTAATCTTGGATAGTGTTTGTAAATTTCAAAATTTTGGATTTTCGAAACACTATCCAAGGATTTTGTTAGGAAGATTTTTCTATTCAAAAATATTTGTAATAGTTTTGAATAGTGTTAGTAAATTTTAAAATTTTGGATTTTCGAAACACTATCCAAGGATTTTGTTAGGAAAATTTTTCTATTCAAAAATATTTCTGATAATAGTTGTGGATAGTGTTAGTAAATTTCAAAATTTTGGATTTTTGAAACACTATCCAACTCATAACTAAATTGTCATTTCCTCAACTTTCTGAACACCTAAGTACGAAAAACTTCCCAAAACGTGAATCACGCCACTTGCCACCCTTTCCAATAAAACTCGAAAACTTTGAGCCATCATGAAACAAATAACATAAAACTCAACCCACACTAGACCGTGACTCACATCTAAATCGGATCCTGATCTTTATCAATTTCGAAAGTTTCAGTCAGAAAACCAAAATTCAGATCACCACTTGATTCCATTTCCGAATTTAGCCTTGAGCAAGATTGAAACTTGCAAACCAGAAAATTCCAGATCCAAGCCTAATCTCAAACAGGAAAACAAAAAGGAAAAATATTTTTAATGAAAGGAAAATTCTCCCGAACCAACTTGTGTAAGGAAATAATCACACCAGGGGGTATATCGATTTCAAATTCTCAAGTTCAATCGACAAGTATGAGGAAAAATTTCAAAAAACCAGTCACACTTATTTGAAGAAACAGAGTTGGGCAATTTTCCGTTTTCGGAGGTCATCGGAAGTCAAGAAGACTCTGATTGCCTCTCCCGATAAAAACAAATCAATGCCAATTTGACCGTTACAAGGTCTTGATTCATTTTAAAAAAATAAAAATCGCATAAAATTTAAATAAAAATTCAATTTTAATAAAAAGCGACATAACTTGACATTGAGTCAAGGACCAATTTTTTCTTAAAAGGATCATCTCCAAATCCATTATAGATAATTACATAAAGTAAAGAACTATTTGGTGTCCTTCTTTGATCCTCTTCAAACACGAAGATTCCTCGAGTTCCAGAAGGAAAAAATGGCGGGCTTACTACCCTCCGTCATAAATGCAATTTTCAAAAACAGGTTTCAGTTGAAAGTCATGAAACAAGGACGCAAATGGACATTTTTGGGGTTCTGGAATTTCTCCGGATCAAAAGAGGCATTATAGCCTGGAGATCCATAATGATGTAAAAATCGATCAAAATTCAAATTTTAGGTGGCAATCCAGAGCGTATGACGCCCGACTTCTAATTGCCCGCCTCGACCCGACCATTGAGTAGGCTCCATTTTGTTTTGTCCTTGATTCGGACAGCTACCACACAACTAAAACTTTAGACCAACTTTTACTTGCTTTTACAATTCTAAGCAAATAGCAAACATTAAATTTACGTCTATGAACTTTTCTTATTACAGTATTGAAAGAAAAGTTCCACCAGAATCAGTGCTTACTTTCCTAGGATCCTTGACTGAGCTAATTGGCGGGAGCTGGAACTGGAGCAGGCTTCGTAGTAACGCCGGTTAGCAGCTTCTTGATTTCACCGATAGCTCTGGCTGGGTTCAGATGCTGAAATCCTCCGATTAATAATTAAAAAACGAACTTTGAACTTTAAATCCAATCGAATGCCGAAGAAACAACAAAATTTTATGCTTCAGTGATTCATTCAAAAAATACTGAGCAAACTGTGTGAAAACAACACAAAATCAGCATTTCAGCACATTATGTAGTAAAATTATTATGAATCTTTCAAATTCAACTGGAAATTTAATTCCCAGTTTATCAGAAGACCATAATGGAATTATTGGCAATTATAATGAATCCCGTCATAATCCCAATATTTCCAACTCCTATCATTATGTTCATTTGTTTGCAGTTATTCTCTGCATCGTTCAAATTATTGCGATATTTGGTTTTGTTATTTTTGTTGGAATTTGCTACAAATGTGAAAAGCAACAAGCTTATAATCTCAGGAAAATGAAAGAGGTAAGAAATTCACTGAGAAAAATACATTTACTCAATATTTCAGTTAGAAGAAAAAGCAAATAAGCGTAACCAAGAATACTAGAACAAGAATTATACCAGAACTAGATTCTACTATGAATATTAGCAGTAAAGAATGCAAGAAAATTAAACCCAAAGATGTTATAAACCAGAAATCTTTTACAGGAGTTCAAAGGAAACAAAACGACAAATTGTCTCCAATATTGTCCTTTTTCCTAATATCGTTCTAAAGTTAATTGCTCCATAAAAATAAACCTACCTTGGGGCAAGTTTTAGTGCAGTTCAAAATAGTGTGGCATTTGAATGCAGAGAAAGCATCGGTCATACGGTTGAGACGCTCAGCATGCTTATCATCACGGGAATCGATAATCCATCTAAATTCCTTAATAAAAGATCATTCGTCGACCAAAAATTACCTATAAGACTGCATTAGGATAGCGGGTCCGAGATACTTGTCGGCATTCCACCAGTAGGAAGGGCAGCTGGTGCTGCAGCATGCGCACAAAATGCACTCATAAAGTCCATCGAGTTTCTCACGTTCTTCGACAGATTGATAGAACTGCTTGTCACCAAGATTGATAGGAGTGTTCTTCTGGATCCAGGGTTGAATAGAAGCGTACTGAGCGTAGAACAAGTTCATGTCCGGAACAAGGTCCTTGACAACGTACATATGAGGAAGAGGGTAGATTTTGGTCGACTTGCTGGTGTCCGTATCGATGTTGCAGATGCACGCCAAGGTATTCTGGCCTCCGATATTCATAGCACAGGATCCGCAGATGCCTTCACGACAAGAACGACGGAAAGTAAGGGTTGGGTCGACTTCGTTCTTAATCTTGATCAAAGCGTCCAAAATCATTGGTCCGCATTTGTCGAGATCGACGTCATATTTCTAAAACCAAAGGACCTACGGTGTGAGGGGATTTGATATATGAAAACTCACCTGCATCATCGGCTTGGATCCAGGTTGATCGGGATCATAGCGGTAAATCTCAAAGGTCTTAACACGGGCTCCCTTGGCTTGTGTTGAGGCAGCACGCAAGCCAAGAATGCCGGCTCCTTGAACACGAAGCATCTGAAATAATAAAATAACTAAAAAAGTAAATGATAAAAAAGATTTAAAAATCACGGACGAAAGCTAAAAAAACAAACAAGAGTTTATCGAGTATCGAAAGGGACATTTCGCCAAGCAGTCCATACGGTAAATCCTCTTTTCGTTCTCTCTGTTCTCGTCGATTTTGCTTGTTCTTTGATTTTCGTTTATTTCCTATTTTTCAATGTTTTTGATTGTTTTGTTGATTTTTACGTTATTTCATCAGTTAATTGCTTTGGATGAAACATGGGATCTTGACGGACCATGTCAGATTCATATTCAAGTGAGTTTTGCTCGTTTTTAAGGAAGTTGATATATGAACTCTTTAGAGATTTGCTGAAGCTCAGGCTAAAATGGTCCAATGCGCCACTAATTTTTCGAGTCCTCCGAAAGTTTGTACAAATTGCATCAACCAATTTATTGATTTTAAGCAGTTAGAATACGACACTCATCACTTAGTAATTTTGCTCGGTTTCGTAAATATTTAATTTTAAATTTCCAGGAAAACGTAACTTCGCTAGATAACACCACATGCTCGAATGTCATCTACGGCCACTACTTACTGTCATATAGCTGGGAAATTTCCAACTCGTTGACGAGGAATATCTGGGACAAGTCCAGGTGTGGTTGTGAGTTGCGTCATCATTGGTTCCTATTCGAACGATGAATTTCAGCATGCTTGGTGATAAACTGGAATTTTGTCGATCGGAATTCCACCATCGACTATGACGAAAAAACAGTCAAGTTCCAAGAAATCCTCTTCCAATGGCGGGATTGTGTCACGAATTATTCAGACACGTTAATTGAAAAAAATTCGACCCAACTTTGCACATCGTGTGGAAAGTTCTATGAAGATCTATTTGAATTCTACTGGAAGATCTACACAGAACCAGGGGTCGATTTCTGCATCGATGTGGAGACAACGATGAACGACACAATGCACATCTGGCACAATGTCTGGCAGTGTCCCGACGATACGAAAAAAGACCGTCACAAGGACGTTCTGATGCTACTGATGAGTATTACTGGATTTGGCATTATTTTGACGCTCTTCTACGGAGGAAGTTATGTACAGACAGAGAGAATGCAGCAGAATTTGATTAGATGTTTGTTTTGTCGTTCGAACAAGAAAGTAATTGAACCGTTTCAGATTCCCGGCTAGAAGCTCCTCAGGGTCAACGATCTCGTCTTGTTAGCTCTTCTAGTTTCTTTAGTTCGCCAGGCGCGAGTATGGTTTCTGGTCGAGAATCTTAAAAACATCCTGGTTTTGCCCTTCTTGTTACGTGTATTATTTGATTTGACTGGTATACAAATGGATTGAATTCCGTATTTATCTTTAGCATGAATTTGTTGAATTACGGTGTTCGAAGCACTGAATATCTTTGAGATCTGATCTTAGTTTCTTATGTACTTTGTTTTGCAGGGATTTGTGTTACTTGGTTGCTAACATGACGAAGGATACTGAACCTCTTGAAGAAGGAGTCGATCAACTCGCTCAATGGCGTGAACGTTGTGCTGATCATGCTCAAAAGTTCAAGGAGATCCTGGATGAGTGCAATGATCGTGTCAATTCCCGTTCTAACACTGAGGAGACTTGTCAACAGGAAATGATGGACTACATTCATCACCTGGATCATTGCGCTATGCCGAAGGCCTTCAGTGCTTTGAAGTAATGTCCATATGGATCACAGTTAACGATTGTCTCTAGCTAGGTGGTTAATGATGTTTTTTAGTCCGAAGTTCTCATAAAGAATTATAAGTAATATTTTAAATTTTTCCTGGTCGCTTTTTACTTATTATCAGTACATTTCGAAAGAGAGGAAGTTGACGTGAAAGTAGTTTTATAAAAACACCCACCGAATTTTACATAGATAGCAGTTAATGACTGTTTCTAGCTAGGTGGTTAAGGATTTTTTTATTCCCAAGTTCTCGGAAAAGAATGTTTTTTATAATTTCCATGTCTTATTATCAGTAGATTTCGAAAGAGGGAAAGTTGACGTGGAGGCGGTCTTTATAAAAACACCAACGAGACAGTTAACATTGTGCAATTAGCAATTTTGAAACCATAGTGATTTTTAGAATGACTATTGAGAAAAAGTGGAGTTTTGGAATCTCTACTTCTTGGATCTTCTATCCTGATGACCACAAGGATGATCATCTTTTTTCTGAATCTGAAGATGAAGGTTCTTCGATGACTTTCCAGGAAAACTTAAATTTTCCCTGCAGATGGTTGAAATATTCTCCTTGTAATTCTATCGTTGAAGGAACTAGATTCCTTCCAATCAAATGTCCGTTGGATAAAAAGTACTTTTTCGAAAATGAAGAACATTTTGAAAAGTATTTCACCATTGGATCTATTGTTAGAGCTGTAAGTTGTTGATTAAAATCGGAATTTTTTGTAATATTTCGTAATCCTACAAGAAGTATGAAAATTTCGAAATTTTCATAGAATTTCAGAATTTTGTGAAATTAATGATTTTGAAAAAAATTTCGAAATTCCCATAGAAGCTTCTGGAATCAGAATCCTGTGAAAATTTTTAGAAAATTCCAGAATCCAATAGAAATTTAGAATCATTTAAAACTGAAAATTTGGAAAGGGAAATCTTTGAGGATCATACAGAAGATTTTAGAATTTTTCGAAATTTCAAAAAAATTCCAAAATCCAAATTAAAAATTCATATTGAAACAATTTTATGTTTTCTATTGATAACTTTTAAAAATATAATTTAAAAATAATTTTAGTTGGAGAAATCCAAAAAGAAAATCGGACTGGTGATCGACTTGTCTAATGGAACAAAACCCAACTACAACAAGGACAGATGGGCGAAGTTGGGTATCAAATATGTCAAACTTGGTGTTCCTGGCTTGAATTTGGGGGCCTTGGAAGAAGCTGTTCCAACTTTCAACAAAGTAATCAAGGAATTTTTCAAAGAAAAAACTGAAAATGACGACTCTCTGATCGCTGTTCATTGTACCCACGGAATCAACAGAACAGGGTACTTGATTTGTCGATTCCTCATTGATGAATGTGGATGGGATCCAGAAGAAGCTATTAAAAGTAAATTTATTCAATTTAATACACAAATAAAAATAATTTCAGAATTCAACGAAGCCCGAGGACACGAAATGGAAAGACAACACTACGTGGACTCCATCAGAAGCCGATGATCGAAATTCTTCAGTTTTTTCATAAAACTGTTCTTCGAATATTCACTTATCAGATTCTACTATTTTTGTTTTAAATATTTTTATTTTAATCAAAGTCATTGAAAAATAAAAAACTGAATTTAAATTTTTACAGATGTCTCAATTTTTTTTTGATAAATAACTTGGAAAATTTATGATTTATTCGGATTAATAGTTTTAAATTTTTTGCAGAATTTCAAATTTATAATAAATTTAGAAATTATTTACAATTGCATTATATCAAAATTAAATTCATATAACCATAATTAAATTGTAATTTTGATTTTAATATATTATTACTGTATTTTTCCATTTTAATTAACATTATTTTTCTAATCTACATTGGGAATTTTATAATTACTTTCTGAACTGATTATCTTTTAGACACCCAAAAACATCGTCCATTTTGTCGTTTTCAAACCTTTTCAGAATCAAAGTTTACAGTAAATTTGAAACCAATCCGTCGAAAATGTTCTAACATAATGAATTTTTATCACATGATAAAAATAAAATTAAAATAAAAAACAAAAATTTATTGAAAGAAATTATTCCAATTTGAATATAGTTACTTTTGTACTGATAACTATTTGCAAACAATTACAGTAATTACGTCAAAGTGTTACTAGATTACTAATACTTCATCATCTTCATTCTTGAATTTCAAAATAAATTATTCATTATTATTCAGGGATCATTACCAAACACGAACAAGCATTACATAACATGGAAATGACAATGCTTAGATGGATTCTGGGATTGTCAAAACTAGATAGAGTACAAAATGAAAACATAAGGAAAACAATGAGAATTAAATCAATTGACAAGAAACTAATGGAATCCAGACTTCGTTGGTATGGACACATTCAGAGAAGTAATGAAAATTCAGTAGCTAGAAGAGCAATGGAAATACAAGTAGAAGGGAAAAGGCCGAAAGGAAGACCAAAAACACGCTGGTTGGATAAAATCAAGAATGACATGAAGATCGTAGGACTAAACCCAGAAGACACAGCCGATCGAGCGAAGTGGCGTGCCAGGACCAAACAAGCAGACCCTGCATAGCGCGGGACAAATGCTAGGAAGAAGAAGAAGCTTCAGGGATCATTACCGTTTACTTTTTTAAAATCATCATAAACGAAATTAATAAATAATTAAACTTTTTATAAAAAACATTTTTTTGAGGATGTTGTTCGAAATGCTGTCTCATAGTTGCTTTATTTCGAACACATATCTCAAACTTGGGTAATTAAACCATTATTATAAACACGTTATAAAATAAAAAAGTAATACAATTGATAAATCTTTTTTAAGACTGTTAGAAGTCTCTCTGGATCGGTGGCGTTATCACCATTCCGATCAGATGTACACTGGTAGAAGTGTTCATTATTATAACGACTGTAATTCTGGCATTTTGAAAATGGCATTGAACATTTTACTGATTTTTCTCAAGCATCGTAATAAACATGTTTGGCTGAATGAATATAATCAGATTTTACTTCGATCTGTCTTTATTGATTTGTATTTTGTTTGTATTGCTTTAATTGTTAAACCAGTTGATTATTTCAACTAAAATCCTATTTAATCAATCGGAATTTAGGTGATAATTGTTCATAATCACCATCTCTCCATACTGATTGATATGATATGGACTTTCTTTAGCGGCGGGTAGACAGAACTTCTTAATGAACTTTTTACCTAGCGATATTTATTATACAGTATCGGACAAAAGTCTTGGGACTCTCTCATTTTTGTTCGTATTTTTTTGTTAACTTCGTAATATTAGAAATAGTAAGGGGTATTGTGTAGCTATCATTACATGCTACAATCGTTACCATTTCTGAACTTTCTACGTGCGCCCACAGGAAATGGCGCAGCATTGTTCATTTTCGCCAAAAGTCTTGGGACTTTAGATTTATTGTTTTGAAAAATAATTCAAACAGCAACATTTACAAAAGAAATCTAATATTTAGTACTACAACCTTTGGCTTTAATTACTGCATTACACCGATCTCTCATAGATCGAATTAGTTTCTGGATAAACAATGGACTGATGTCCTCCCATTCACGTTTGACTAATTCGAATTTTTCATCTAAATTACGAGCTTTCTGACCTTTACATCTTCGTTTTAATTCCCACCATACATTCTCTATCGGACTCAAGTCTGGCGACTGGGAGGGCCAAGGAAGAACTTGAACATGATGATCTTCAAGCAAGTTGCTGACGTCCTTCGACCGATGTTTGGGATCATGTCTCTCTGGAAGAACCAATTCCTAGGCATATTTTTCTTAGCAAAAGGTAAAACATAATCTTTGATAATATCTGCGTATGTCAGTGCATCCATGATTCCTTTAATTCTGACCAAAGGACCAACACCGAACGAAGTTATACATCCCCAAACGATGAGAGTACCTCCTCCGTATTTCATAGTTGGAAGCTGATATTTAGGAGCAAATCAGCACCGCGAGGACGTCGGATCCACCGCGTGTTTTCATTTCCGAACAAGGTAAGAGCAGATTCGTCTGTCCATAAAATTCTGGACCACATTTCAAAATCCCAACACTTGTGTTCCCAAGCCCAATCAAGTCTAGAGATCTGATTCTTAGAAGATACTGCTGGTTTGTTGACTCCACGGCAACCATGCAAGTCCTTTTCCACCAACCTTCTTTGGACAGTTCTTACACTGACGGAATCATCATCTGAACCAAAAATTTCTTTCTTAATATCTGGTGCTGTCAAAAGTGGATTATGTTGGGAGAGTGTTTTGATATGTTGATCGACAGATTTCGAATTATTCTCGGTCTTCCAGATTTCGGAGCAGGTACTACAGTTCCTCTGCTTTAAAACGCTTCATCCATCTGGCAACGGTGTTCTTTGAGATCATAAAGTTCGAGCAACATCATTTTTCGTCCTGCCCCTTCTCACAGCTTCAATGACCTTTCCTTTGAAATCGGAGAGATAGTATTGATCACACACCATAACTAAACCATAAAATTATATTAAAGAAAGAAAATGCGAAAACTTACTTATATAAAATATATAAACAATGAGAAGTCCCAAGACTTTTGGCGGGCAAAAAATGAACAATGCTGCGCCATTTCCTGTGGGCGCACGTAGAAAGTTCAGAACTGGTAACGATTGTAGCAGGTAATGATAGCTACACAATACCCCTTACTACTTCTTAATATTACTAAGTTAACAAAAAAATACGAACAAAAATGAGAGAGTCCCAAGACTTTTGTCCGATACTGTATATAAACATCAACGCTACAAAACTTGATTCTAAAAATGGTAGGAACCACTACCGCTGTACACACAAATTAATATGCAACACTATTGCGAAATTTAAGGCGAAATCACGAGAACACTAATAGCCTAAGCCATCTTTCCGTTTCTGGTAATCCATTTTTCGTTATTTTTCCTCTTTACATTCATGTAAGGAGCGTTCGAGATAAATCCACGAATCTCAGCAATACCAGGATTGCTGTTTAGATATCTTCCAATGATGAATGATTTATCTATGTTTTTGTAAAACCTTATAAAAACAGCTGATGTCGACTATTCAGAAAGCATTTCGAACATCTAAAGTGAAAAGTATTTCGCGAGTTTCCGTTTTTTTAACATAATTATCACAAACCATATTTGACTGTCAAATCGTACCTAATTCAGTTATGGTATTGTTATAGATCATATCATATAGATTTCCAATAAGATCATACTGGGCCAAGGTAATCTTATCATAACTAACGTCTAAAATAAACATATATAGCAATTTGAAGAAGAGGTAAAGCTTATTACCTAAATCAATTATGAGATAATCGTGTTTATCCGTCGTTGACGAAATATTAGTAGTACTGTTAATGTCGTCATAATAACTATAAGTTTTTCTATAGAAACTTTTGTTCGCTACAAAGTTGTTAACTACGAAAATCAAGAAAAATGATAAAGGATTTAGTTATTCCGAGTGGAAATAGTAACTCTAGATTCTGTACTTTAGATTGCATATATGAAATGGAAAGGACAATGAATAACATCGATCACATGAATCTTTTCAAGTTATTACTAACTACAAATATTTTATCACGTTTTTGATGTGTAGAACAAAACACTACAAATTGTTGGGCGGTGCTTACAAAGTAATCTCTTAAAATACTACAACGAAAGTTAAAACGCAAAAGAATAGTTCTTTGAACAAGTGGGAACTTATTTCTATTCAAAATGTTTAACGCCCGGTATATTCATATCTACAACGATTATATCTCCAGTGGTCTGGGAACGTTGTTAAACTTTTTACTGATCTTTCTGATTCGTTTTACGAAAAATACAGAACTAAAGAAGTACAATCAAATTCTTCTCCAATCTGTATTCATGGACTTGTATTGTATTTTTATCACTTTCATCACTAAACCGGTAGTTTTTAAAATAAAATTTCTCCCATTCACCTCTATTTCAGATAATAGTCGCCCATGGTCATTATTTCTCCATACTGACCAATACTGTATTTCCATTCAACCAAACAGTCTGTTTTATCCTTCACACTCTCTGGACAGGTTCCCTAGGATTCTCGCTCGGGGGAGTGTCAATATTATTTTACTACCGATATCGTACTCTCTGTCTGAATGCCAAGTTTTCCATCAAGTTGCAACTTCTCTGCCTGTTAATTGTAGGCATAGTGGCTTGTATTTTACCTTTAAGTTATTTCTACTCTTATTATTTCCTTGATTTGGAGAAACTAAAAATTTCGGAAGAATTAGCCCCGTATTTCAGTAAAGATAACGGCAAAGTCGATGCTGTTTTCATAATGGATACGGTAAGTCAAAGTTAATAATTTCCATTAATTTAAAAAACTATTTGAATCTCGACTTAGTGGTACTGTAGTTTCCATTAGGTCGAATCTCAGATTGTCGTTTTTCGTTACTTTTTGGATTAAAATTGAACCAATTTCAACGTTTTATAAAGTAAATTATTCAAACATTTGTTAATTTCAAAAATACAAAAAGATAATTTTAATAGAAAGTATAAAACATATTTTGCAAATGTTTTTGAAAGTAAACTTTTTTGTACCATTGACTAAGCTGTGAATGCTTTTTATAATCAAATTATCTTTACAGTCAGAATATTACACCTTTTTGTTGACGGGAACTTCTGCATTTTTCACCTCAGTTAACTATGTCGTGGTAATTTGGTGCAGCTATAAAATTTACAAGTTTTTCAAAGCTCAAGAAGGCTTGCAAGTCAAAGGACGGAATTATTGTGAAATTCAAGCTCAAATTACGAAGACACTAATAGCTCAAGCTATTACTCCTCTACTGGTAATCCAGCTCCCCCTCCTATTTCTCCTTATAGTCATATATGGACCACTGAAAGTTAGCTCACACGTATCGGCAATACCTGGATTGATGTTTGGATATCTCCCGACCATGAATGCTATATCTATTTTGGTTTTTGTCAAAGCATACAGAAGACATTTGATTCGGCTTATTGGAATGGGATTTATAAAGCTAAGAATAGATAAAGTTTCCAACATTTATAGTATATCAGGATTTTTCAATACACAAACATAATTATCCCCAATTTGGTCCTGTTTTATAATCAGATTCTACCTCATTTATCTACGAAATTATTATTTATTAAATAATGTCGTTTGAAAGTAGATTATATTAATTTCTGATAATATTGCGACAAATAGCATCTGTAATAAAAGAATATGATAATTAAATTGATTAATTATCTGGACTGGCGATGAGAAAGTTGTATTTTTTTCTAGTATAACAAGTTCATACAACCCGGTTGTTTATGTTTAACTTTTACATTATTTTGGAAAATACCAGATTCCATTTTAAATATTTCGTATAGAGCTGCATATTAGAACAATAAGTAGATTCGTATACAACATTTTTTATGGAGAAATAAAGTATGGAGTTTATTCAGATTTATACTTTTAAATCATTTAATCTCTTATTTACTGATATTGCATTAAAGTTCATAATACTTATATGAGTACCTTTGTACGAGAAGCAATCTACAAGTTCATTTGTTTCATTACATTACTGTGCATATGAATGACTGTCAATAAATTTGGTGCTTTTTTACAATGAGTACTTATTTATTTTCAGAACCAATAACTAAATTGTTGATATATATCATTTATTGTTCTCTAATCATAACTCATTATTTATCCATTTGAAAATACCAAAGTAGTTATAGTAGTCAATTAAAAGAATACAATTAAAAAGAATAAGGACTTTTAAAAAGGACAGAAAGTTCGCTAACTTTCATTTGTTCTTAATGTAATCACGTGAACTTAAAAAGTGCTTTTCTCAATAAACTTATTTATTGTAAGATTGTTAATTACCAAAGAGAAGGAAGTAGAAAAAAACTTCAGTTTTTCCTAGTAAAAAATGGTGTGTGACCCTACAATTTAAAATTCTTTTGTGCACTCAGGACTAAGGTTGTATGACGTTTCTGCTCCGAATATTTATGTTCTGATCCTGAAGTTAGAATCAAAGAAACAAGATTTATAATAGCATAATCAGATCTACAGATTCTGAACCTAAAATCAGAATCAAAAGTTGACTTTCAGAATCCAGAATTTCAAAAACTAACTCTAAATTTTAAAGACATTTGAAATTGCGTATTAAAATTTTAAAAAAGTAGAAACTTACTTACAAGAGATTTTAACTTTCCATATGAAAACAATATTAATTAAAGTAGGTTTAACTAGTAGCATCCACTAAAAAATATTTACAAATATAGGAAATTTTAGTAACCTTTCATATCCTAAATCATTATTTTTTGCACCTTGTGAAAGATGTTCTGTTTTTTGTTTTTCAAATCTTATTATAAAAAAGATTAAAGCTAATTCGAAAAGTACTATATTGAACATATCCAAATAATGTGGATTTCAATTACACAACTATAGGTACAAAAGACGTAAGCAAATCACCAATGGCCTCGAGAGAATTACAGAGTTTTATTTAATCAGCCAGCACTTTGAGATGTGTGATTCAAGAGCAAGAGAGCCAAGCATTACTTTTAATTGCAATTCGATCAGTCTGACAAGGAAATGAACTTTGGCAAAAGTGGATTTTGAAACGAGTTATGTATCATTTTTAAGGTCTTAGAATGCTGATTTAGAAATTGTATTCCGTTTTTGCGAAACGATCTTCTGGAACAAAAAAACTAGAATAAATATATAAAATTCCATACATTGCACATCAAGAAATCGTAAGAGATTGAGAACTTTTACAACTTTCATTCTCACTGACAAATATACCTTTTATCATCGTTGTTTTATCAAATATTCAAATATAGATGCTTTCTGAATTTTTATGCCACAATCATGCTAAAAAATAACTTTCTCTTTTATATCTATGTAAATATATGTAACTTCAATTGAAATAAATGGAAACAATAGTCTTTGGGAAACGAATAAATAGATCAAGAGGCAGATTGTCATCTTCCCTAATTCAAGGAAAGGTAACAAATAAAAAATGATGGTTATCCAAAAATTTTACTTTTCAATAGATCTTTTTTCACTTTGTCTCTCTCGTATATGAAAAGCTCTGGAGGAGATTGATTTTTATCTGCGAATACCGATATTAGACAATCACAATGTGCTGGTATTAGAGATATTATCAGTTTCCTTTTTTCTCAAACCCGATAATTGCCGAAAAAATTTACCATGTAATCTTTTGTGTTACTAGTTTCTATTTCCGACTTAATGTTGAATCTGTCAGTTATACTAGCTTCTAGATACAAAGTCATGTACCACATTGAACAGCCCTTGATTACAGTTGTGCTTTGAAAACTTAGAATCTACTGCTTTCGATCGAGCGTTCACTTCCCCAACTACTGAATTATCCCTGACTATCACCTACTGTCCTAGAATTTTCAACCTTAGACAATATAATTTCATCTGTAGTTAGTGGTGATTGCTTTCTTATTTCATTATAACTTAATCAACACAATTTGTTCTTCTGGTCAATTCAAATAAATACCACCTAGAATTGATATTATAATACGAAAGATTAAGTCAGTCTTATTCCAAACTTATATCCTCGTGATTACTTGCCAATTTTTGAGCTAACAATTATTTAAAAACCCGTCTATACAGGATGTCGAGAAAAATAACATTGATGTGTTGTCTTGAGTTTCGAATCAACCAAATTCAGTTTACTTCAAGTGCAAGACAACTCATCAATGTTATTTTGCTCGTCATATTGCAACGGAATGAAATATGGTCAATGCTTTAGGAAACTACTAACAAGAGATGGTGAGCAGAAGAAGCCTTTCACTGTTGTTGAACAAATACAATATTGTAACTGTGACACTGTTTATTTGCTTATATTTCATCATATTTTATGATGCAAAAGGTAGGTTCTCAGAAACTTTTAAAATTCAATGTAATGGAGATATTCTGATTAAATTCTACAACTGTAGAAGTGAACATCTCCTAATTGAACCACTTTGCTTTCGTTTCATCCTACTGATTCTATCTTTCAGTTTCATATTCCTCAACATCAGCTTTGAAAAGGTTCGATCGCTTCATTTTTCCCACCTTTCGTAATTGTACCGGATTAGGCAACCAAATGCATAAGATAGCATCCTTATACGGAATAGGGTTGCATCTCAATAGAACCCCTGGATTCGACTCCGACAGCGAGTGTATGAGAGAATACACCAAGGAATTCCTCGACACCTTCCCCAATATGATGAAACTTATTGAATTCCATGTATGTTGTCTACAAAAAGATCTCCTAAAGATTAGTTCTAGGATCTAAATAACTCTGATGTTACTTATTCCAATTTTGGGACACACGGATTCAAGTTCGATGATCCTGAAATGTGAGAGTTTTTAAAAACGACTTTTTTAATGAACTTTTAGCCTCCATGATGTCCCACAAAAGTATCTCATCTTACGCGGGTGGATATTTCAATCTTACAAATACTTTCATTACATCAAAGATGAAATTAGAGAACTATTTGATTTCCACCCGAAAATTAAGGACACTGTAGAAAATTATGGGATGCAATTATTCGGTAACGATATAGAATCGCATAAGATGTGTGTCTATATACGGAGGGGAGATTTCGTTTCATATATCATGCTAGAAACTAAGGCGGATTTTCTAATTCCAGCCATGGACACTATCAGGAACTTTGTATCAAAGAAATATCCAGGAAAGAAAATCTCTTTGGTCTTCCTTACTACTGATTGGGACTTTGTAGTCTGCTTAACTTTCCTAAATCTGATTACTTGAATATCTACCGTCCTCAGTTAAACGCGAGAGCAGAGGATATGTATTTTGTGTTAGATATTGCCAGTCCTTTTTACTCTCTTCCAGTGCATCTACTTTTGGATTCTGGATGGCTTATTTGATGCCCGATGGAAGTCCTATATTTTACAACGGGCAAAGTGGGAAAGACAAAGTAAACTTTTTTTTAAAATCGTTCGTTGATTATGATATCTTTCCAAAAGAATGGAACATCCTTCGACATGATAAAAACAAAAAACCGTTACAATTGATAATAGATGGTTCTTTGAAAAATTATCGTACGATCAGTTTGTTAAAAACCAAACTGTTATTCATCTCTAAATATTTGTTACTTCATTTTTTTTAAGGAAATAAATTAAGAGCCATTATAGGAAATTGTGCAATTTTATCTATGAACGCTTCATAAAGAAGAAGAAAATAACATTTTTCAAATTCTAACAGTATTTAGGATTTGGAGTTTTAATTAATAGATCGCGAATGTAGTGGAAATATGTGTAGATATTGAGGTGTTCGATGGTATGACACTTTGGAACCCCATAATTAGGCGAGGAACTGTTGGTTCCTACTGTTAGCATTCAAGCCTGTATATCTCAACATAACCATGGAACAAGAAAGGAAAGGTCCTCATGTGAGTGAAGTCAAATTTGGATCAGATCAACATTTTCTCCAAGACTGACTCTTTTTGCTACTCTGGTCTCATCTTCCAGGTACTGGCTCACTGCACAGAGCTTTGAGCTCTCTTTCTAGATTGTTGACGGTTTAATTCTGTTTCTTATGCCTACACATTGACGTTTCGTATTATGAAAAGTTCCGCAAAACGCTATCACTACGTGGGGTATCCTACTTGTTTATGAGTCATTGCGATAGTAAGGAGGAGAGATAAAGGTTAGTAGGTTTAACATTCTTCTTTAGGATACAACCAGAAAGGTCGATCTGCGCATCAAAATGGGAGATTTCGAGCATTAGAATCCGAGATTCATAATCTACGGATTTCATTATACCATTCGAAATATTTTCCATCCAATTAAAAGATATCTAAGACCTAATGTCCAAAAGTGGGTAACATCGAATATAATGCATTTTGAACATTTTTATGCGATGTTGTTTTCTTTCAACTATTCTAATGAATCAATTATTTCTCTTCTTTGAGTGCGAATGAGGCTGTTTATTTTACAGGTTATAGGTTTACAGAAATCAATCTCTTCAAACCGATCTCAGTTTTTATATAATTTCATATAAGAAGTATTTGCAAACTCCCTTCCCTGCAATCATTTGAATTAAGATCTTGGCAATATTTCAATTTAAATGATACTCTATTTCGACACTTTGAAAGTGATATAAACCGACAATCATAGCCACTTCAATTAGTACAAAATAGTAAAATTAAAACGTTGGCAATTGGAATCCTAAAAGTTTGTAATCCCAGTAAAACATTCTTACGATGTATTCCATAAGGAAAGGGCTCGATTTTAATCTTTCTTCGTAAAAGACTCTAGCATCAGAGTCGACCGTTGAATGAGCTGTTGTTCCGCCTGTTAATTGATCCCTTATGAATTGAAGGGAGTTTTCAGGAACCCTCTGGATGCGGAGCAGGTCTAAAAGGTCATCTGCAACTTTTTTGGCATACTGTGGAGCAGAAGAGTAATGAAGTAGTTTGTACTTCCCAATTTCAAACGAGAAATTACAGTTCCTAAATAATTGAACTTTAATTTAAGTTCGAAATCTCTCATACCATGTTTGCGGAAAGAAATGAAGGTCTTCGAAAGTGCCTGAAGGTGAAGAATTTCCGATGCCGAACTTTCCATGATTCTCTCATATTCTGTGATAACGAAGCAAGTCATATTCCCCTTACAGCCATTACAGCCATCCGGTTCAGGTTGTCTAGAATTTCCGTATCAATGAAGTTAAGCTTCCAGTTTACTACCTAATGCATTTGTCGGTGTAAGCAGAAAGAAACCTTTCTACTGGATCTCTTACGGAAGCCAGCCTAAGCCAGCTATCCATTTCATGATCAGTCAAATGAAGTGCTTCTTTTGCCTCGGTAGTTGAATTATTTCGAATTATATTCATTTTTGTTTAAACAGAACCTAAAAGTTTGATCGTGAACCGAATCTTTCGACTCTAGGTAATAAATAACTCACCGAATATCAGCGGTTTCTCGGAAAATGACGCGATTAGCTTGTCGGAATTCCTCCTCATTGAACAAAAAACATGTGATAGCTTGGATTATTGTTGACATGGTTTTCCCGATAAGGCACGACATGATTTTGTAAGGAGGAGCAACCTAAAAAACTGAACATCACAAAAGTAAAGACCGGTAGTCTCATGGCAGGTGGAAAATGTGTCATGCATATGTCGGGATTCTCGTTTCAAATGTCCTTAGAAAATGAAAATCACGAGAATCATCACATGAGTTGACGCGGATCCAACAAGAAACAATCTCTCTCTCCCATAAGAACTTGATTATTATTTCTCATTCGAAGAAACGTACTCTCAACCCTTGTCGCATATCCTTGAACCTGGCTCCGCATTTCTTTTCGTCGTTACCAATGCAAATGGTCTTCATCCATTCGGGGTCAGAGAAATCTGTTCCAAAAGCACTGTTTGTCGGTAATAACTGAATTATCATTCTGTTAATTAAGATTAAATCGACATCAACTTACATCGCTATTTTCCTCTTCCATTTTTTTCACATTGGAGAGTTTAATAAGATTATTAGCTCGCCACAACTCTTGTCTTTTAAATATGTTGACTAAATCTTCTTTACGTAAATTTGTTTTTATCGATCGGCTATCCCCCAATTGAAATGGAATTATAGACCTTTGTGGAGTAATGTAAACAAAGAATATTGTTATGCCAAATAATGCAAGTAAATGACAAAAAGGCAATCCTCTCAAGAAATGAAGCCGAGGAAACGACAAATGAGAGTTGAACATCTTCAACATGTTGTAAAAGACGAGATTTGAAGAAATACTCTTTGGTTCTGGATTTCAGATACCCGTTTCCCTTATATCGGGAATAAAATCTCAGAAACTAAATCTACGCAAAACCATTTTGTTACTTCTCTAATCAGATTCAAAAACAAAGAAACTCTGTAGACACAAAGCATGGAATTCAACCGACGTACAAACTTTAAAATCCCACAACTCCACTCAGTCGACGTTTCAGAAACACAACCGAGGTGCAAGACAGTCATCAACAGCATTCACCTCTACATCGGTGTCAATCTGGTTCAGTTTGGACGAAGATTTCTCCTTTTCTTTCTCTGTCATCAATATATATTAAATAAAGCACGATTGGAAGTCGCAAATATTGCAGGACTTTACAGTTTTCCATATGATTACAGAACTCCAAAGTGCCCCACCATTATAGACACCTTGTATCTTTACTACATGGATTAGTGGAAAAGTATGGTGTAGTTATATTCATCTTTAAGGATGCGCTGGAAAAATGTTGTTAAAAAATAACAGAACTTCAATCTCATGTTCATTATTAGCAGTATTGTCTTTAGATTCCGCTGTCCTTTAGCCACTCTGTCCAATTTCGATCAACTTAATCTCTACTATAATTGGCACCTGAGTAGTTAAATAATAATTGTTATTCTTTTACAAGGAATGTATTTACTTTATGTCTGGCAAGGGGAACCCAAAAAGAATATAATCATAGTAGTACATTTTTAAAAACAACTTAAAGTTCTCAGGTTGATATAGCTCTTTGAGTAATTTTTCCCTGTGAGCAGTCAGTCCAAAAGTAGAATGACTCGTTTCACCTGCTGTCATTTGATCATGAATTAAAGTAATTGTCCCCTCAGGCACTCCTTGTTTCCTGAAGATTGATGCAAGTTGGTTCCAGAAACTTTCGGTGCTGCTCCGGGAATACTTGAGAATAGTGTAATTCCGGAACATGGAAGCTCCCATATCGCAGCCCCAGTTTTGCGGAAAGAAGTGAAGAACTTCCATGTTGTGCTCTTCCAATGAGGTGTTCTCCATGACCTTGTCTAGGCTTCTCAAAAAGCAGGGGAGGTCGGTTTTGCATCCAAAACAATGATGCGGCAGTTTTTGTGAATTCTGCATTTGTCGAGGAACCCACTGATGAACCTTTCTACAGGCTCTCTGACCACGACCAGATGTGTCCAGAGAGATGCATTCTCATCTGTATAGTTGGAGTTTCTCATCTCCTTCATAGCCGCAATCGTTGGAGCTTTATTGAGTTGTCTGCAGAACCTGCAAAGAACGAGGTTTACTGAGACTACAAAGACAACAATATTACTTATGATAAAAGGATTCCCCGTAGATGGTCTTATTGTGCTTCAGGAAGTTGTCAGTATCATAGAGTAAGCAGATGATGGCTGTCATTAGAGTGGACATGTTCTTCGATATTATGCAGAGATTCAGGTTATATTGAGGTGCAAACTAGAAGGAATTTTGCTTTTTCTTGTATTGGCTAAAAACCTTACTGCATATCGCGAATGTAGATGAAAGAACCGGCTTATGGCAGTAATTGTAGTTCTCACCAGCACAAGAAAATATCGCCGTCGACTGATTCACATACGAGTTGTTACCAGGATGGGAGCCACATTCACTCAAACTGGTTCTTCTGTAAAACAACAAAAGCATGAGCCATACACTCAGAACCACAATTATCAATGTGTAGCGATTGCAACAATATTTCGTATGACTTCTTGAGGTCAATAACTTGATCATAATTTCATTCCCGTTCACATAAAAACATGTTTTCGAATTTGGTTTATATAATGGACGATAATCATCGCCGCTACTACTTACCGAGATAAAAGTAGAGTGGTTGATTGGATCTAGGAGTTTCAGTCATTCTTTGCAGCTCTGAGAGCGGTTTCTTTGTTGTTTCCGGAAAGTAGAACTTCTACGAAATTTCTTCCAGTGCTGTGATCTACGAAGGGATCGACGCAAAATCAAAGTAAAATTGCGAAATTTGCACACAACGCCCGGGCAAGCGGCTAGTACCTCCACACCCATTTCAGGTTATTCCTTAATAATGATATGGGGAATTATATTCGAAAATTTTTTTATTTATAAATTGTTAGTAACAATACAATTTAGTTAATAAGGACAACGAATGTTGAAGGCTTTAATTATCCATGGTAGAAAATTGGTTCATGTTCTTTGAAATGTTGATAAAATAATCTTGCATATCGAAATATGAATTTCATTTTGACCCTGTTAATGTCGTTTCAGATGTTAAAACTGCTATTTGCCCTAGATATTCCTTTTTCCCACACATAACATAACGTATATTGCGGGTAAAACTACGGAATTCAGATTGAGAAATAACCTGAAATGGGTGAGGAGGTACTAGCCGCTTGCCCGGGCGTTGTGTGCAAATTTCGCAATTTTACTTTGATTTTGCGTCGATCTCTTCGTAGATCACGGCACTGGAAGAAATTTCGTAGAAGTTCTACTTTCCGGAAACAACAAAGAAACCGCTCTCAGAGCTGCAAAGAATGACTGAAACTCCTAGATCCAATCAACCACTCTACTTTTACTTTAATAGTCAATAACGATGATGCTCGTCTATTATATGAACGAAATTCAAAAGCACATTTCAATGTGAACGAAAATCAAATTATCCACAATATTCTATGACGTATATTCTACTGAAAATTGTGATTTTAACCATTTTGCTCAAGATTCTACTTTCCTATAGGTAAAAAATGTCGGATTGGATCCCTTACGTTGTTCAACTATTTAGGTGAATACTACAACTATTGTTAAGTCACTTTTTCACCATTAATCACAATATCCCATACATTTTTCTACTATTATGGAGGTATTAAAAAGTTAATCTTAGTTCATACTTCGGTATAAATTGAACATTTGTGCAATTCCAAATATCATGTCTTCCTCAATGAGTACTATTGTATGTTTACTGTACGATGCAGACAAGTTTTTGAAGAACAAGAGGACTATCACTAGACAATCTGTGGGGTTGAGCATTGTTTTTGTCTTTTCACTCCTATATAGTCTCTTCCTCTGTAGAATCTATGGAATGAATAATGAAGCTTTGACTATTCTTTCCGTTTAAGAGAAGGAAAATTCCAACTATACAGATGAGAATGCATCTCTCTGGACACATCTGGTCGTGGTCAGAGAGCCTGTAGAAAGGTTCATCAGTGGGTTCCTCGACAAATACACAAGATTTGGGAAACCCATCCAAAATACTGTTTTGGATGCGAAGCCGATATTCTCTGCTTTCTGAGAAACCAGATTGGGACCGATGTAGAGGTGAATGTTGTCGAAGACTGTCTTGCACCTCGGTTGTGTTTCTGAAACGTCGACTGAGTGGAGTTGTGGGATTTTAAAGTTTGTACGTCGGTTGAATTCCATGCTTTGTGTCTACAGAGTTTCTTTGTTTTTGAATCTGATTAGAGAAGTAACAAAATGGTTTTGCGTAGATTTAGTTTCTGAGATTTTATTCCCGATATAAGGGAAACGGGTATCTGAAATCCAGAACCAAAGAGTATTTCTTCAAATCTCGTCTTTTACAACATGTTGAAGATGTTCAACTCTAAGGTTCGATTTTTTGGATATTGTCCTTTGAAACTATCAACATTACTATATCTACCAGTAATATTTATCATGACTATATATTATATTTATATTACTAAGCCAAATACTACTACTCCATCTTTATTCGAACTCAATCAGCCATTAAAGAAAACCTTTTCTGATAAAGAATTAATTGCAAATTTGAGATATCATGAATATCAACGAGCCAAAAGCATAATTAATCTTTCTCGTATGAACAGTTTGAAGAAAAGAAATAGCGATGTAAGTTCACATACATTTGAAAAGAAATTAATAATATGAAAATCTAGTTATTACCAACAAGCAGTGCTTTTGGAACAGATTTCTCTGACCCCGAATGGATAAATACCCTTTGTATTGGTAGCGACGAAAAAAGATGTGCAACAAAGTTTAAGGATATGCAAGCATCGTTAAGGGTAAGTCTCTTCGTACAAAATTTTGTTACCAAGCTTATGTTAGTGTTGGATCGTCGCTGGGGAATCCGGATCCGCGTGTAGATACAAATAAATGGGAATAACTTTATTGGGGCCTCAGGCACGAGATAAAACACAACTCTATCATAAATATTGCGCAATCTCTAAATTGCCGCCAAAAGACAATCGTACGCCTTTCGTCGATCCTCAGGGTATTTCCCTTTGGGACCAACGCGGTGTGGCTTGCGCTCAAATAGATCACGCACAATCCTACAGTTAGAAATGTTAATATTGTTTGTGACAGAATCAATATCTATTTATTGAATAGTACTTTAGATCTTTATCCTTTGAGAGCGATTTTAATTAGTCATCATGAGCACAATAGTCAATTTTAGTTCTTAAAACAGATACAAAATTAGCTGTAAATCAATGAGAATTGAGAAATCTTATTATATTTAAAAACAACGACGGTCATTGCAGTTGTATTAACAGCAATCGTTGTAGTATCATGAAGAATTCAACACTTCATAGTCGTTAATTCCAAAAATTTTTACTTGATTTTAGATAATTCTGGAAATTTTAACGAAATTCTGAAACGCTTTAGAAATTTTCTCAAAAGTTTATTTCTACAAAGTTGATAGTTGTGTCTCAACCTTAGATGGTATCTAATATATTCTTCAACTATAATGAATCCTTCGTTTTAGTCTGCTCCTTCTTACAAAACTCTGACATGTATTATTCGGAAAAATATGTCTACAGTACTTCAAGCCTTAATGTGTTTCTTGTTTAATGAAGAGAAGTTCAAACAAGCTAACCGTATTTTCACTCTTGAAGGTTATAAATTTCGGTTAGTTTTTCATTACCTAGAAGTTATAAGATTCCATTCCAAATAGTTATATAATTGCCGCAAATTTTAGATTGTGTTGGAATCAAAACGAGTACACTTCCATTGCTCAAGCGAGGGAGTTGTTGAATTTGACTTATCATGAAGATAATGATTGGCTTTATCTTGCACCCATCAGGGATCCGATAGAAAGATTCACCTCTGCCTATGTCGACAAATGCATTAGGTAGTGAACTTCAAGTTTAACATTTGCTCATTCATAAATTCCAGACAACCTAGAAAGAATGGCTGTAATGGTTGTTTCAGAAATATGACTTGTTTCGTAATTACAGAATATGAAAGGATTATGGAGAGTTCGGTTTCGGAAGTTTCTGGAAAAACTTATGAAGACCTTCATTTTTTCCCACAAGCATGGTATGAGAGATTTCAGATTTAAATTTAAAATGAATTATTCAGGAACTGCAATTTCTCGTCCGAAATTCAGAAGTACAAACTCCTCAATTATTCTTCTGTCCCGCAGTATACCGAGAAATATATAGATGATCTTTTTTATTTCTTCCGCAAGCAGAAAGTTTCAGAAGAATCGTTAAAATTCATAAGAGATCAGCTAACAGGTGGAAGAACAGTTCAGTCCACTGTCACTTCCGATGCCAGAATGTTCATTGAAAAAAGATTAAGATCAAGTCCTTTC
The DNA here is from genome assembly GCA_009193035.1 of Halicephalobus mephisto. Taxonomy (NCBI): domain Eukaryota; kingdom Metazoa; phylum Nematoda; class Chromadorea; order Rhabditida; family Panagrolaimidae; genus Halicephalobus; species Halicephalobus mephisto. The sequence goes on along the minus strand of SWDT01000012.1, from coordinate 114,693 downwards.
CTTATGGAATACATTATAAGGATGTATTATTGGGACTACAAACTTCTAGGATTCCAATTGCCTACATTCTAGTATTATTGTCACTTTTTATTAATTGAATTGGTTATGATTATCAATATAGTTTTTCAAGATTTAGTTTACGCCGATATAGTTTTCTGTATACAGTTTGGAAGTAAAAATTTTGATAACTCTTAAAAGACAACAAATTGCACTTGTATTTGAATAATTGGTTTAATTTGGAAGTCTATACCTGAATGTGACACTGACCAAATGATGAGGTTATCTCATTCTTTGCCTTTAATCATTGTAAAAGAATTTTCCAACACATACTCCCATTTTTTTACATCTCAAAACTGAAAGAATATATTTTATGAATTTTTTAGGGTATAACTCCGGAAGTTGGAACTTGAAAACATTGGAAATTGAGGACGATACACATTTATTAAACACAATGTTGGTTAGATTCTAATTATGAAATCAGTGAAAGCTGCAAATTCGAATTCTAAGAATATGATACCTCACCTTTAATTTTAACTAGAGAATTAGTTGGTATTTTTTTGTGTTTTATACGTTTTTCTAATTCTATTGTTTTTAAATCTCACTGGACAAATCGACATAACAAAAAGCTTTGATATAGATTTATTTTTTAAGATTTAATTGCGATTTAAGAAAAAATTAATAATTGAAATTTAGATCCATATATTTTTTTCTTAAATATAATCTTTTTTGTTTTGTAAATGCTCTACTTTCATTTACTATATCTTGATTCTTATTCTGTGGAGGCGTCAACACTGATATAATTATTAGAAGTGTCTGCAATGACAATATACTGTATTTATGTTCCTAGCTAGAATGATAGTATCTCATCTTTATTGAAGATTCGAATAATGAACTTTAGAATACTTTAACAACAAACTATCTGGTTAGATATTGTTAATCAACATAATCGCTGTAAAAAATCGTATAATGGAAAATGTGCCTCTAAGAGATCTGAAGCAAAGGTTGGGTAAAATTTGGACTTCATTTGTTCGGAATGGGTGAAATTGTTATGTCACAGTTATTTTTTGCTGCATATTACGATATTATAAGAACATTCACTTTTGTGGGTATTCTTAATATTTTAAATGGTATTCATCAATCTTTTCACTTCTACTGGCTTGAGAAACAGAACTTGATTTATCAAGAAAATGGGTGTTCAGTTATCTAGATTTGAGAATAAAATTAGATTTTATTTTTACTTTCTTCAGGAAAATCGCAAAAACAATTGTCTATATTCTATTCGATGAACATCATCGGGTGAAAGAGAAAAGGAAATATATCAAAATCAACCACCTGCATCGATAGCAGCAATGGTTTCTTATAATGAACTACAAATGTCATATAGAATGAGGGTGATTATGATGATTCTCATGACCATATTATTTATTGCTTTGTGTAATATTGCATTCTCTAATGGTAAAGAAAAGAAATCAGTGGGATTAGCTGAGAAGAATCCGTTAAATACACGAATTAATAGATGGAAATCGGTGAGAAATTTGGATCAAAACATTTAACTATTTAAAATCGAACATTTAAAATAATTTAGAAGTTGTACTGTTTTACAAACTAAAGAAATTTTATTAAAACACATTCCTAACATTTTCAACGTGTTCCGAAATTTTAGAATACGATGTTTAAATTCATCTATAACGTCCAAAAAGCATCTAACACGTTACGAACAATGCTAGAACCCTATCTAATATTCTGTATTCTCATTATTCATAAAACCTGATTATTAGAACAATCATTTCAGAACGAGTTAACAGACGAAATAATTCAACAAAGTCTTTCCTGCTTGGCTAGTAGACTAAGAGCCTCAATTGACGGTAATTTTACCAAAGAATGGAGAAGTCTCGAATCCAACGTAAATGTAAGACCTCTCAATTTTCTTATTCCCTAATTCCTACTCTTCAGGAATGTTCCCGACCTGTTGTCGATTTGCTTCCCATTCAAAAGCTTCGAGCTCTCGATGAATTAAAATACTTTGTTCAGCCAATCTACGCTGACGAAGACTGTAACGTCATCACCCTCGGAATAGGAAGAGATATTAACGCAGAAGAAGCTCTTCTTGCCAAGTATCCCCAATGCAAATTCCTCGGAGTTGACCCGAATGAGTACTCTTCGGGATGGCTTTATAAACGTAGATTAAATGGAAAATATATCAAGGGTCTTGTGGGAGTTAAAAGCGGAGTTTATAATTCTAGTATCATCGGAAACACGAACAAAAACTACCATACTGAACAACTCGATCACTTTTCTTTCATTGAGCTTCTTGAGAAATATAATGATGGAAAAGTGATTGATTTGTTGTTGATGGATATTGAAGGGAATGAGTACGATCTCTGGAAACATATGATTGGTAATTCTCTTTGTTCACCAATTAACTTGGATAATTTTATTTTCCAGATTACCCAGAACTCTATCCTCCAATCTGTCAGATCAACATAGAGTTCCATGATCCCAGGGAACAAAATGCCCTAGACCAATTAGCAGTCTTTTTGAAAATGACGGAAAAGGGAAAATATCTCTACTTGAACATTGACCATACTCCAGGGTGGTTCAGAAGAAGTTACATGATTAACGTCCAAGACAATAGATGTAGATATGCCTATCTTGGGTTCAATGACAAATAGGGCTAAAAACATCAACGTAAATAAGATTCATGATCTTATTTTAGAACAAACATTTGAATGTTCTGTTATCCCCGAATTAGATTCATAATCGATAGTCCAACTATATTTGAGGCAAGAAATATCCGAACGTTATTTGCAAATGATAAATATGGATGTATAATTATTAAATTTCTTTCATTTCCAATTATGTATAAAACTTTTTTCAATTGTGGATCTCTATCAAAAATAGCAAATGAACATTCTGAAAGTATTTTTGAAGTTAGTGATTATAAATTTATTTTTGAAATAGTTTTGGTGAAATAGCATTGGTAGTAACTGGATAATTAAGAATGCAATTTCAGTATATAAATTGCATTGATTTAAATTTAGATATTTTGACAAAACTTACAAATATTGCAGAACTCAAAGTTTCTTGCAGCTGTGAAAGCTCGGTTGCTTTCAGAGGCATGTAAAGTTGGGCAAAAATTCTTACATTTGGAATTGCTTAGGCTTGTAGCCAATGATTTTACGTGACAGTGAAATATTTATTGTTGTTATCTTTCTCTGTGTTCTCTTATTGCATGTTTTATGTTTATTATCTTCGAGTTATATTATAGGATAATTATTACAAATTGGAAAAACAGAATATCTTCTACTAAATTTAAAAAGGATTGTACGTAACATGTCAGCGTCCATAACACTTTCTTTCTTCCTTCGATCTTTTTTCTTGCAAGATCTTCCTTTTAATATATCATTATTTCCTTAGTAGTGTTGTTATATGAAGTTGATTTTTTGTTTAACACTTTTAAGAATTTTTCGATTTTTCTATCATTTTCATCACCTTCTTCGAATTTTTGGTTTTCACAAAAGGTTATCGTTAGATTGTAGCTAGAGGCTCCGGATCCGTGTGTAGATGAGAAGTATATATAAACAACTTTATGGGGCCAAAGGTACCAGATAAATCACAATTCTACAAAAATTACTGCGCAATCTTAAAATTGTCGCCAAAAGACTATTGTACGCCTTTTGTTGGTCCTCAGGGTATTTTCCCTCGGAACCAACGCTGTGTGACTTGCACTCAAATAGATTGTGCGCAATCCAACAGTTATGATCAGAATTTCTACTTTGTCCATAGTTTCTTTACCTTTTAATATCACATTTAATAAATTATGATTTTCTTTATTTCTTCTCTTCCTAATATCTTTCTTTCCCGTCAGCTTTGTCTTTGATAATTCTAAAATTCCTACATTTGCTCCATAATTTTCTTATACTGCTTTTTTATTTTTACTTTAATTACTTCGACTAAATCTTTTATTTTAATTATTTTATCAGTTTCATTTCGAAACTGAATTATTTGTGCTACTTTTAGTGATTTTTCCAACTTCTGCTTGCACAATTTTAATTTTTTTCTAATGGATTCGAATATCTTGTTTATTTAGTCGTAGAATTCTTTGTTAGTCATTCGGTGTTTCACTAGTTGCTTATATCATAAAAGTAATGAAAAAGAAGAGCCTAGTTTTTTTTCGTTATTAGCCATGCTGAATTAAAACTACCATAATATAATAAAACAAATAGTGATGATAATAAGTAGGAGAGAATAATAATTATGATCATAGGAAATTGTATCAAGTTCATAATTCTAAACAGTGCGCGGCACGAGCGCGTGTTTTCTTTTAATAGTCAGTTCTGAGGGCACGTTAGCAAAGTATGGTTTAATGATTGCGTGTTCTTGGCCAATGGGTTGCCTTTGGTTTTCGATTTCGTTGACAATCATGTAAGCAAAGGAATCTTTGAGGAAAGAATTATTATTTATCTTATATCTTCTGTTCCACCATTTTCACCTAAGGAACAATTTATGTAGTCTAGATTATTCATTTTGAATTCTTTACTTATTCTATTGAAACAAGTGCTCATACTATTTGATTGCCTTTACCTTTCTCTAACAGTCAAGCTCTTATTTGTTAAGATTTCTTCAAAAATGTTTACGAGATCAAATTAAATAACGAAATTTGAAGTGCATACAATCTATAGCAATTACCAAAAAAAATCAAGATGATTATCTGTTGAAAGTTTAAAGAACTAGATAGCAAAAAGGATAATCACGATTACAAACAAGGATGAACAAAAATTAAAATTGAAATTTGAGCTTGACGGAAAGCTGGTTGAATACAAAAATAAAAGGACCATCAGGAAAATTTTTCTGCAGACTTATTTTTTACCATGAGTTCATAAGGATTTATAAAGTTTAACTACGTTTTCATTTAGCCCCTTATTTAGTTACAAAAAACGTGAAGAAGTAGAAATATTCGAAGAAAACAATAGATATTATATAATATAGTTACTATGAATTAATTTACCTTCCTAATGTAGTAGTAGAGCTTCGCATATTATGAAACATTGCATCAACGTTTCTTGGTCAATCAATTTCTTTCCTTCCATTTCATCTTAATTCTAATTGTGCGTACAAGAGAAATAAATTATAACAAGAAAAGGCAATGTAGTAGTAGTTTGTAATCTTCATGTGAATCTTCTAAGCGATGACAACGACCATTAGTAGAGGATCACTTTTTCAGATACATGTAAGAAGCTATCATTGAAGATAATGGTATTTGCTTCAATATTTTAACTTTTGTTGTCGATGATGATGAAGCATTAGTGTCCATTCATCAATAGTTCAGAATCAAATAACTGTCACCAGAGGTCCTTCTTTCCTATGATATGTTTCACGCTTATCTATAGACTTGTTATGCACTGCAATTGTTTGCTATATCTTCTATATAAGGTACTGTTTTCTTTCAAAACCTAGTCTGCATATCCGGAAATTGAGAACTTCACGTCAATGGTTTAATTCGTAAGCGATTCAATTAAAGCTAATAAAATTCAAGCGTCCAATTTTAATCAAGATACTTCTGTTTAAAATCTTATTCCGTGGAGATTATCTGTACATAAGAGGAATTTCTTATAACCAAAATCTTGTTCTTCTCTCCCATCTACAACTTAACTATGTAACTATTTACTGTTTGAATCTTTGCATAAAATTTAAACTAATTTATTAACTGCTATTAAGTTAAAGAATTAAATTATAGGAAATCAATAACTGGTAAATTCCATTGTTCATGAAAGTTGGTAATTATCATTGAATTTGAATATAATAACAATGTTCGTATTTGTTATCAGATCTCAAAAGTTTTAGCTTTTGTAGGATTAAAATTCGATAACAGATCAACTTTGACTAATTATAAATTTCTTCCTGTCTTTAAGGTCACTTAGATTCTTTCAAAAGTTTATTAACTGCTAATATTAAGAAAAAAATTAATTTCCAAAGATCTTAATAAAAATAGACCAAAATTGATCAACGTTCGACTTGTTCTTAAAATGTTTACTTAAATGTTTCTTGAGATTTCCTTTAAGACGACACTTTTTGGGACATATTGGACACTGGTAAAAGTGATCATTGCCAGGAATATGGAGAGTTTTGTGTTCAAGTAAATTAGAAGGGAATTTGAAAACTTTTCCGCAGAAATCGCATCTATAGACTTTGAAAAACTGTGAAGAATCTCCCATCACTCGACATCTTTTTTCAACAGCTTTCTGCAAGAGTTTTGAGACAATCATTTGTTCATACTGAATAAGTCTTGGATTCTCTTTGTCTACTGGTGATGGTTGAAATATAACAGAGGAACATGGAAGATTATAGGGATGAGTAGATAAATTTACAAAATTTAAAAACGAGGATGAATTCATTTTGTAAACCAATTGAAAGATTTCTTCTAAAAATAATATAATTCTCCGCCTTCAAGATCAAGATTTAGATTCACAAGATTTTCAACTTTTTCGATGATTTAAATCTACTTAATCAAAAATACTTGTTAGGAAGATTTTTATCTTCGACAAAAGAATCTCTGTTTTACAGGAAGAAGATCTTTTTGTCTTGTTCTTGTTGAATATTTGCACAATAGAATAATCTAATGATAAAATTGAACAAAGTCAGACTAGCTTAGGTTCTATATACTTACACTATTATGAAAAGTGGGGACGTTTGATATAAAATATTAAATACATTTACTTTTGAACAAATTTCTAAAGCTTTTCAGTTAAGGTCAAAAGCTTGAAGGCATGAGGAAAATTTTTCGATAGATCAACTCTAAAAACAACTTCATAAACTACAATTTTATTTAAAAAAGCCTCAGACTAAGTATTTAATTTGGACTCAGAATGATGGAATTCATTGGATATAAATTTTCTGAATATCCAGCGAATTGTTTACTTGACAAAGGTCAGCTTTAAACAATTGGTATACACAAAAAGTATAACTTTTGGTCCCGTAACAATTGCAAAATGCAGCACAATCGTCACATTTTCCATGAATATTTGACTTTTGTAACAAAAAGTAGAAATAATAGTGACGATTTCCATTTGCTCTGAGGACAAAAGTTATGCTTTTATTTGTGTAGATATGAAACGTAGAGGATTGAATTTAATTACAAATATGGAATCCAAGTCTGACTATCTCATTTCAAATACTTTTTTAACCTAAAAGATGTTATAAAACTTTGTGTTATAGGTGCCAAATTATGTAGAATAATCCCTAATGTATGAAAGAAATTCTGAATTTAAGACTAGTCACTTGTTTCTGACTCTGTAACCACTTTTTATGTTTATCTCTATTTCATTTTAACAATTTCTTTGTTTTTTAATCTGATTAGATAAATTTGTGTGACAGAAGAAATTTTAGCAGAGATTTATTTTTTAGATTTAAGATATGAGAAACAACAGATATATAAAAGTTAAAATTAAAAGATATTTGTCATTATTAACCTAATTGTATTTTTAGAATATAGAAAATGGTTTACTATCATCAACAATTTTTTCCTTCTTATTTTCTGAGGAAATCGAAGTTGCTTTGTTTAGTGATTTTATTTTTTTTAACAATATATTATGTTTGCACTAAGAAAAAATCTACCATTTCAAATAATTTTAAATTTAATGAACCAATAAAAATAAGCTTTTCTGATAAAGTACTGATCGATAATTTGAACTTTCATCGGCAAGAGCAGCGCATAAGTTTATATCAGCTCTCTAAGCTGGAGAAAATGAAAGAACAAAATAACGATGTAAGTTAATATCGATTTTAATCTTAATTATCAGTGTGAAAATTTAGTTATTACCAGAAAACAGTGCTTTTGGAACAGATTTTTCTGATCCCGAATGGGCAAGGAACATTTGCATGGGTATTGATGAGAAAAGATGTGCAGGAAAGTTACAAAATATGGACACAATGTTGAGAGTAGGTTTCATCAAATTAGAAATTAATAATCAAGTTTATGCTTGAAAGTGAATGTTATTCATGATAAAACCAACGCCTTTTGGCAATTCGTTGCATCTCTACTTTAAAAAATATTTTAAGCGATAATTTTGATTATAAATATCGGTTTCGAATTTTCGAATCACTTTTGAAGAAATTTGAAAATCATATTATTTTAAAAATTAGAAATATAATGTTATTATGAAATTGTTTTGACACAAATTCCCAAATTTTTGTGAAAATTTCAGGGCTTTTTAGTTTAAATGTTAATGAAAAAAGTTTCTAAAATAGTTTACAAAGCTTTACAACTTCTCGCAAAACTTTTAGTTTGAAAAACTGAGAGTTGTGTTTGTGTGAAGAATGATCACTAACTCCATGTTTAAGTACAATATTCATTAGCGATTCTTTAATAATTCAATTTACTATTTTTAGTCTGCTCCTTCTTACAAAACTTTGGCATGCATTATCCCCAAAAACATGTCTACACTGCTCCAAGCACTAATGTGCTTTTTGTTTGACGAGAAGACATTCAGACAATCTAAGCGAGTTTTTTCTCTAGAAGGCTACGATATTCGGTTAGTTTTGATTATTTATAAATTAAAAAATTTAGTCCTCAGCAATTAGAAAAATTTCATGGAGAATTTTTAGATTATGTTTGAATAAAAATGAATATAACACTACTATGGAAGCAGAGAAATCACTCAATCTAATCCAGGATGAAATTAATAATTGGCTTTATCTAGCCATTGTTAGAGATCCAGTTGAAAAATTCCTTTCTGCTTATGTTGACAAATGTGTTAGGTAAAATACTGTATTTTTAACATTTAATTATTCAAAAAGAATTTAGACAACCTCGAGTAAATGGCTGTAATGGTTGTAACAGAAACATGACCTGCTTTATAATCACGGAATATGAAAGAATTATGGAAAATTCGTTTTTAGCATTATCTTCAAGCACTTTTGAAGACGTTCACTTCTTTCCACAATCATGGTAAGAATAATTTCGAATTTAAATTCAAATTAGAAAATTTAGGCAGTGTAATTTCGCCTCCAGACTCCTAAAGTACAAATTTCTCCATTACACTTCTGATCCACAAAATTCTGGGAAATTTTTAAATGGCCTTTTACACCTTCTTCGCACTCAGAACGTTCCGGAGGAATCTCTGCAATTCATTCAAAATCAAATAACAGGTGGAAGAACAGTTCAGTCAACAGTCACTTCTGATGCCAGAGTCTTTTACGAACAGAGATTAAGATCAAGTCCTTTTCTTATGGAATATGTGATAAGGATGTATTTTTGGGACTACAAATTATTAGGGTTTGATTTGCCAATATTTTGATATCATTTTTACTTTTCATTAATTAAATTATTTGTCTATCGATATGTAGGAGTTCTTAAAATATGTTTAAATAGAATACCATGTAAAAACCATTTTATGTAAGTTGGCATATTTTTTGTCACGAAAATTTGTGACAATTCTGAACTTTTACAAAAAGTACTGAAAAAAAGTAGTCGGATTCGTAAATTTCACTTGAAGTTAGAATTGAGTACTGCTCCTCGAAATTTGGAGACTTAATATCGGATGTTTCATATTGTTAACATTAACATCAAAATCCATGGTCGTTGTCTAACCTTTCCTGCTAGAATATAAGTTACGAACTCTTTCTTTTTTTAAAAATTTATTTTATTTTGAAAAAAAAATTTTCCTTTTAAATTTTACTGAAGAATTTTTTCATTGATTTGTGTTGGATTGGTCGGTTCAAATGGCCCGCGTAATGATGAGACAGGTAGATATTATAAAAAAGTTTATTTAAAACATGCTTGAGACACAATATAAAATCTGCAGGGAATCTGTCTCGGATCAACTGTTCCTTGTCGGTTGTGCTTTCCGCTAAGGATGGAATGTTCAATTCAACAGTTTACCTACTTTATTATAGTATGATCTACAAAATTTTAAAATACCTTTTTGAAATAAATATTGATTAATATCAATTACTTCACTTATTGACTTGTTTAGATCACTTTTCCAAAAAGGATACAGTATTCGGGATCTGTAACGATTGCTGCTATCATGGTAAAGAACAACATGATGTTTAAATACTATTTTAAAATGACAAAAAACATGTAGTTGAAGTTACAAGCACACAGAAAAAATTTCATACTAAATAGGTTTGACAGCAGTATAGTGGTAATTTTGAAATTGGGCTTTACATTTTTGTTTGAGAAAAATTCAAAGCATTTTATTTCTTCACTATAAGATTATAATTGATATTGCTTAACACATTAAGAATTCTAGTCTTAAATATTACACCGAATGTATGTTATTTAATACAGACGATGTTGAGGATCATAAAAAAATTTGTCATATTTTCACTTTTGAATGACAGGAAGATATTGTTCGTACATTATTTGATATTATTTATTTTCTCTATGATGAATGGAGTAATATTATTCCAACTTTCTTATTAAATTGTGATTATTTTTCGAGCTTGATTGCAAAAAGATATTAAAAATAATTTTTATATCGTAAACCTAACTGAATCTTAGAATGTTATATACGATTCAATTCAGTATTCCAGAATTCACAAAGTATTATCGTGATTACAGGTAGGCTTCCATATTTTAAGAGCTATTATAAGTAATCTTTCTTTTAATTTTAAAGATGTTTAAAACTTTGCTCCAAAAATTGATGAAAAAATGCAAAATTACCTAAAATATCTGTTATCTTGAAGTAATTTCAAATAATTTGCTTCAATAAGACGTAAAACTTAATTTTTATGAAGAACAAGAGTTTTATTAGCTTTATGAGATGAACTTTGTGGCATTTGAAGTTCTTCAAATATGCATTCTGAATTCATCTGTTATATAAAATACTCTTCTGAAAGGCATACAACAAAATATGAGAAATTCAGTACATGAACGTAAGAAATATATAAAACATCATCATTTAATTTTCAATCTTTATTTGGTTGATGTATACTTGTTCTGTTCTAATTCCATCAATTTGGATGATTTTTGTAAATAATGATAAATTGTAATATGATTGCAATTATCTAATTTTTGTTGAAAATGTAATCAAAAACAAGAAAATCAAATTTTCATGTATAAAAAACTTTAAAAAGCATCTAATTCCAAACAGGTGTTGAACAAAAATGAAATAAAGATTCTGAATTTGTGGTTCGAAAGTTCTAAAGTAATACAAGGCTTTTCAAATGATTTTTAAGCAAAATCACCCCCTTTATTCGTTTAAAGCAAAAATGACCATCCATTCTCAGACATAACACTGTCCAAAAATGGTCAAGTTAAGATAAACAAAGAGCGTTTTTTCTCTCACTGGACATAGTCGTACTTTCCTGTTTTTGTCCTTTGTTTTCAAAAATATCAATGTTTTCTTTTTAAATACTGATTATAGTTTAAAAAAGACAATTGTTTAGTAACAGCGTTGTCTCGGAAAATTCGTCGATCATTTACTTCCTCAAGAGCAATTGTCTGATCTCAGGATTTCATCATCTTGATTGATTGACTCACTTCATGGCAATCTTATCTGGCTTTTTCGAATTATGAAATTTTGATTCTTTGAGCACATTCCATTCTGAAACTACTTAACTTCTAACTACTGCCATGGTCAATTATTCACTTTTAATTTTTTATTTTATTCCTACTGTTGCTGGAATTTTGTTCAAACAAGAAAAAAGCTTCTTCGGCACTAGATTTTCTAAAACTCTTGCTTTCGATAACTTAACTCTCACTTTGGAAAGTGTGATTTCGGAATCACTTGAAAGAGCAAGGACCAATGACAAATTAGAGAAGGAGATTCGTCAAAGGAATAAAGAAGGAGGATTCAAATTGGACTTGCTAATGGTTGGAGACCACTCTTTATTCGAAGCCTTTTGGGAGATACAAGAATCTTCTCGAGAACATGCTTACTTTGCGGTTCAGGTTTACCTAGAAGCAGTCTTTGATCAGATCAAAGAGATCTACAATAAGCAGGTTTTCTTTGGGAAACATAAGATGAAATTAAATCTTTCTGGAGTTTTGGTGATTGAAGAAGAGCGGGACTGCCCTATGAAGACGAGTGCCTATCTGGATGGAGGTAATGAAACCTTTTCTGAAGATGCCAAGTAGGTCGATTAATTGATATTCAAGTAATTGAGAGGGTTTAGAATGACTTGGTCGATAGATGCTCTGAAAGCAATTGCAGCTCTGTCTTCTTGGAGAGCTCTGCACATCGATGTCCTTCCCAAGCATGACCATGTTGTGTTTGTTACGAAATTCGATCTTCTTACTCCTACAGGCACTTCAGCCACCCAAGGAATGGGATTTGTCCAGAAAATGTGTGACTCCCACGAATCAGTTTCGGTTGTGGAAGACATCGGGGCCCTGACAACGAGTGCGATTGCTGCTCATGAGATTGGACATAGTCTTGGGGCTTTTCATGACGGAGAAGTCAACAACAGTTGCAATCCCAGGAGCAACTATTTGATGGCTCCTTCTGCTTCCAGCTCAACTAGTGCATCTATCTTCGAGAATGGGTTTAGACTCAGCAACTGCTCAGTAAAATCGATCGAAGCCTTCATGGGAACTGTTGAAAGCGCTTGTTTGACCGTCAAGAAAGATTCAGGGAAGGAAAAATTGGCATTGTCGAGGAGCAGCCTTAGTCCAAAACGGAAACTAAAACCGGGGGAACAGTTTGGAGCAACGAGACAATGTCAAATCGCTTTTGCTCCTCATTACGGAGAGTGCAATGTAAGTTAATTACCATCAATCAATAACCACAAATCTGTATCTTAGCAGCGGCAATACAAGAACCTCAATCCTGATCCCTGCCGACGTCTCTGGTGCAAAAACAGACTAGAATCTCGATTTGCTCCTTGCGAAACCAAATCCTATCTCCCTCTCATGGACGGAACTGAGTGCGAAAAAGGAAAGTGGTGTCAGTTAGGTAATTGTGTCATCAATGAATTCTTCGATCCGGAATCTGAATGTCAGGATCTCAATGAAGCCTACTGTAGGGAGAAGTATCCTCCAGCAATCATGAAAATCTTCTGTGTGAGGAAGTCTTTCTCTTCCATCTGTTGTCGTCAGTGCAAAAAATACAACTATTACATATACGAAAAGTACAGAAAAGCAGAAAGACGATTCAAAAAGAAGAAAATTCCTCCCAGAAAGTTGAAAATAAACAAAATGGAAGAATTGAGTTTTAATGAGACTGATATTGATCCACTTTAAACAAGTCTTTCAATAATTATTATGTACAATTAAGATGAAACAATAAACTTTCTTTCGAAATAGCTTCGTAAATCGGTATTAAGTTTTATGAGAGATTTCAATTTTTTGAATTAAAATCCAAATTGTAACAAGTTCACTTCAGAATTTAAGGAGTCAGATGGTTTTTTCATTTGAATTCTTATTCAATCATTGAATATTTTGGATTTCAACATGCACTAAGCAGTATTTAAGTTTCGAATCACAAACGTCGAATTTTGTCATAAAAAATCCTACAAAATGTCAGAATTTCTTACGCAACGATTTTGAAGTGAAGATAAAAACAGGAAGAATACTACTAATCTCTACTCAATGATAAGGTACAGATAATTATATATCTCACATTGACAAATGATAACTGAGGATTCCATTCATGTCCTATAGTACTTCACGGTCCCTGACATTCAGGCTATCTCTTCAGGTGCTTTCTTTCTAGTTTCTGTCTCAACAAAAAGCAAATTGAGTATTCAGAACTCGAACATCACCTCGACAAATGCCACTTCTACAAGTCCCCAAAAAGACTATCCCAAGTCTGATCTTCTTATCCATCAAATTGTTAAAATAAAACTTTTATTTAAAATTATTACTACTCAAAGATGAAAACGCTGATTTCGGGACCGGGGATTTAAACAAAATAGTTTTGCCCACGTTGCGCCCGTTTTGGAGGATATATCGAAAAATAATCAAATTTGTGGCTTGGGCTAGTGGAATGCAGCAAAATAACTGACGAGAGATTGGTTCTGCAGATGGAACTATTGACTCTTCATAACAGTTGACTTGTCTCCCCTGCATTGCTGACAGTACCACTTTTTCCCTTTCTTTGGCTTGATCTTGAGGTTGACACAGCCAAAGTGGAACCAAACAATCTCACAATCGTCATTGTCGCAGGCAATCATCTCACCGTAAGAGATCTGCTTACAGAAGCAGTACGTTTCTTCTTCCTCTTCCTTGGCTACTGATTTCCTGGAAGACTTACCAATGGTTTTCTTCTCTCCAATTCTTCGTGTGTAGGGTCTACGGACAGTTTTTTCAATTTTCGGGGAAATTTTCTGTGGAACATTAGGGATTCTTGCTTGTTGGATTTGAAGATTATGGATTGCTCCAACAGCAGCAGTAGCGGCTGCTCTTCGTTTTGGATAATCACTTTCTTGTTCCAATATTTTCTGTATCTCTTCAGCCGTTTTTCTTTGTTCTTCTTTTGCTTTCTGGGCTCGAGCTCGTTCTTCTCTTTTGGCCGCAAGTTGTTCAGCCGTCTTGTGGATTCGTTGCTTGGGTGGAGGTTCTTCAGGAGATTCGCTTCGTTTGAGAATCGTCTTCTTTCTTCCGGATCCGCGAGTAACAGGAGCCGAAACAGAAGGAAGAGGGTTTGCACTCTTTGATTTCTTTTCTTGGAGAGCTTCGTCATCTTCATCTTTGTCCTTGCTTCTTTTCTCCTTAGGTGCTTCAGATTCCTTAGGTCCTGCGTTGAACTTCCTTTTCTTTGGTGAGCCAGAAGCATTGCCAGGATTTCCACGAAGACCTTTCTTTTGCGGACTAGAATGAGGGTTCTGGGATCGTCTTCCTCGAGTACTCGGCGGCAGTGGAGGAATAGTTGGTGGAGGAGTTTTACTCTTTCTTGTTTCTTCAAATATTTTCGGTTCTGAAAGGGTTTTATGTGAAAATCGAGAAAAATTAAAATCGATATATGAAACTTGCCTGGTTCATTGGCTTCATTGGCAGCAACATAGGCTTCTTCAATCTTAACTTGTTCGGCGGCAAACTCGCGTTGTCGCTGCAAAACTTCATAATTCCTTTGTTTAATTTCCGGAGTCTGAAGAGTGCGATTCTCATCTAGAGTCAAGTTTTCTGGCTCGGCGGCGTCGACGTGAGCATAGACCACTGGAAGTTTGGCGTTGAATTCGTCGAGGAATCTCTCGATTTTGCTGTTGACCTCAGATTTTTGTTCAACAGAAATACGCAACTTTCTAAGTTGTTCACGAATTTTAACCTGAGTTTGTCTCAACTCCCGATAATTGTTGGTTCTGATATGCTGATGTTCAGTTTTTTGAAGTTCCCTGACTTCCTCGATCATTCTTTCAGCATAGTCATCCAATCTCTCAATCTCCTTCATCCAATCATCAAACTCATCTGGCAATTGTAGTTCGGGATATTTTTCGCAAACGACGGCTAGGATTTTGTGTCTATCCATGAAAGGACAAGACCTGACACTATTGGAGGAACTAGGTCTTGGAGACTGTTTCAATCTGGAAGTCATTGATCTGAAACAAGAAAAATTCAATTTTAGGTATAAAGCTTTACACGGAAATCAATCAAAAGGAATAGCGGTTTCAGCAGAGAAATTGAAACAGGAATTTTTCGACAGGGTGCACTTTTGGAGAAGGAAAAGAGAGCAATAGCCGCTCAGCTGAGAGAGAACAGTTACGCAGCCGTTAGTGTTCCCCACGGTCTTTCAAGTAAGATTCCAGGAATTTGGACTTATTCCCTTTAAAACCACTTTTACATAAATTTTTGCTTTTCTTGGTACAGACAATTATGTCTTCTCGGATTTTGATGAAGAGTATTTAGAACAAAGTAATAAAACGTGCATATTCTCAATTTTAAATAAGAATTTAGGATTCAATTTTGCAAATTTAAGATTTGGAAGCTTGCGATTTCATGAATCCATTAAAAAAGCTTAACCGCACTTGTCTTTTTAGTAATATCTATTCTTTGAAATCTTCACCTTATCGTCGAATATCAATTCCTGAAGTTTTTATAACGGAAAATTCTGAATTTCCCCATTTTTTCACCAATTTTGCCATCCGGACATTCCATATCTGGGGCTGAGATTTGTATGCATTGATGGTTTCTAGAATGTTCTATAAATCATAATAAGATAATATACAAAAATCGTGTCTTATCAAAAATATCACCAAAGAAGCTGATTCTGATGATTATTCAAAAGAATAACTAAAATTTTTCATCAGTTTGTAAATTCTCCAATAAGAAAACAAAATGAAATATAACAACTATTTCAAATTCCATTACGTCAGCATCTTCCTTGCTTATTGTCCTAAAATTTATATTGTTGTTATCTTTATCTAATTTCCAAGATTTTACTGAATATTATTTCCGTAAAAAGTATGAATCTTTTCAAAGTAATAAACAAATTGATTAGTTTTAGGATCCTAAGATTCTCTGAAACCTTCATTTAGCCATTGTTCTATCAATTGCACAATATCATTATTGATAAACTTTTCTTTGATCGTAAACTAATATCTAGAAATTCTTCTTCCCATGTTTAGGTACTTCTTAAACTTCATTATTTTGTTTTTGAAAGGAGTATTGTCACCATCATTATTATAAGCTTTGATCATTTCACATGCAGCTTCATAGGGAGAAAAAGAATTTCCACTTTCTGTTATCTCTCCGTCCATTAAAGGAAAATTATGTCAAATGTTATTTATATATTTTTTACTTACAGTTAATGTTGTATTGGTTTCGCGACAAGTCCGTTGATCTAGAAGTAGATTCAAATTCAAATTTGATTTACGTTGCTACAAATAAATTTGTTTTTGAACGATGATCACATGGATAATTAATAAGGGCAAATGTGAACGAACTAATACTTCCCTTTATGCTTAACTTGATTAGATTTATATCACACTTTGTATATATAAAAAGATGAAAAATTCTGTGGATATAAGCCTGGATTAATTCTGTAATTTGGAATTAGATGATCATTGCCGTCAAAAAGATTGTCTTTGATACTTTGTTTTTGCAGCAAAATCAAGGCCAAAATGAAACTAATATCTAATTACAGCTATGTCGGACGTAATCTTCTCCAATGTTCAATTGTAGTTCTCACGGTTTGAATTTTAGAAATATCCAATTCTATCTATTATGGGCCATTTCAAAAGGTTTTAAAGAGTTAGAGAGATTTAAGTTAATGATAAATTTGTAAATATTGCCCAATACTTTGGAAATTACTCACTCTTAAAACCTCCTACAGTAATCCACCCAATACATTAATCTGAAATTAATAAATATTGTTCACTGATCAGCACTAGAAATTCTGGAGCTTAAATCTAAAAGAAAATCGTTCATTGTAGACAACCCAGGGGTTGTCAATTTCTATTATCAACGGTGCCGAGGAATTACATATTTATCATTGTTCAGAATTGAAAGATATCATGCTTATTCCAAATAGAAAAGTTATTTTGCCGAATTAAAATATATGGAAAGGGGTGAATAAGCTGTTTTTGATTATATCACAAGGACCCATGTGAGGTTACGAATCAAAGTGACTATTTGTAAACATTTATAGATAATTTTCTACATTGTAACTTCGGATAGTAAAACGCAAGATTACGTAAGACAGATTGTAATTTCTTCAACGAATTCCGAGTATACAAGTGATCATTCTTCCATAATCGTAAAATCACTTATGTCCTCTTATCTCCGTTCCAATTATTGAGTTTCATCGTTTCTGAATCTTATTAAAGAAATTTGCGTAAGATAATAAGTTTTGGCGAAGGTTCATTTTTAAGATTTTATCTGAGATATAAGGATAACGAATATATAAAAGTGCGAGCCAAAGATGGTTCCTTGAAATTTGATCTTTTTTGATATTTTAAAAATGTTTTACTCTTATCTATCATCTTTTAATTTCCGTTCTGTAAAGATATCAACATTGGTATATTTAATAATAATATTTTCTATAGCAGCATATTATGCCTATAATTCTCAAGAAAAATCTACTGATTCATCTTTATTCACATTTAATCAACCTTTAAAAACAACATTTTTTGACAAAAAATTAATAGAAAATTTGGAATATCATCAGCTCGAACGGAAGAAAAGTATACGTTATCTTTCTCGTATGGAAAAAATAAAAGGAGAAAACAGTGATGTAAGTTCATATTCATTTGAAACTAGGACGATAATATAAGAGTTTAGTTATTACCGACAAGCAGTGCTTTCGGGACAGATTTCTCTAATTCTGATTGGATAAATACTATTTGTAGCGACACTGACAAAAAGAGATGTGCAAGGAAGTTTAGAAATATAAAAACAATGTTACGGGTAAGTCTTGTGAAATAAAAGATTATAACAAGTTTCACATTTGAGAAGTAAGTATTGCTCTCTATAGGGTTAGTTATTTTTTATTCGACGCATCTTTTCACTTTTCTTCTGAGGATAATAATCATAATTAAAATTGCTAATTTTTAAGTTGTCTAATCAATTTCCAGATGGATTTTAAACTGCTTTGAATATGAAATCCAAAAGTTAGGTTATCATAAGAATTAAATAGAATTAGTAAAATTATCTCTGCATGGATTTCCAGAATCCTCTAGAAATTTGTAGATCTTTTAATTCACTTGATCATTTGAAAAGTTCTAGTTTTGAAAAACTGAGAGTTGTGTTTGTGTGAAGAATGATCACTAACTCCATGTTTAACTACAATAGTCATTAGCAATTCTTTAATAATTCAATTTTCTATTTTTAGTCTGCTCCTTCTTACAAAACTTTGGCATGCATTATTCCCAAAAACATGTCTACACTGCTCCAAGCACTAATGTGCTTCTTGTTTGACGAGAAGACATTCAGACAATCTGAGCGTGTTTTTTCTCTAGAAGGCTACGATATTCGGTTAGTTTTTGATTCTCCAGAAGTCGAGAAATTTTATTCTGAAAAATTGGGAAAATGAACTGAGGACTTTCAGATTGTGTTTGAATAAAAATGAGTACAACTCCATTGCAAAGGCAAATAAAAGCCTCAATTTGACTGATTATGAAATTAATGATTGGCTTTATCTTGCCGCCGTCAGAGATCCAGTAGAAAGATTCACCTCTGCCTATGTCGACAAATGCATTAGGTAGTGAACTTCAAGTTTAACATTTGCTTATTCATAAATTCCAGACAACCTAGACCGGATGGTTGTAACTACTGTAAAAGGAATATGACTTGCTTCATAATCACAGAATATGAAAGGATTATGGCAAATTCGCTTTTGAAAGTTCCTTCAAGTACTTTTGAAGACGTTCATTTCTTTCCCCAATTATGGTATGAATGATTTTCGGTTTAAATTTAATCTTAACGATTTAGGCACTGCAATTTCTCGTCCGAAATTCAGAAGTACAAACTCCTCAATTATTCTTCTGCCCCGCAATATACCGAGAAATATATAGATGATCTTTTTTATTTCTTCCGCAAGCAGAAAGTTTCAGAAGAATCGTTAAAATTCATAAGAGATCAGCTAACAGGTGGAAGAACAGTTCAGTCCACTGTCACTTCCGATGCCAGAATGTTCATTGAAAATAGATTAAGATCAAGTCCTTTCCTTATGGAATACATTATAAGGATGTATTATTGGGATTACAAACTTTTAGGATTCCAATTGCCTACATTCTAATATTATTATCAGTTGTGGATTAATTTGTTTATACTTATGGATTTGTAAAATTCTTCGAAATCCATCCTGCGTGCTTTGAGATTTTCTATGTAAAGTCTCGATATAGAAATATTAACCACTTTCAAATTTAACCAAAAAGTATCTGAAAAGACAATAAAATTCTATATATTCGAAAACTGAAGTTTTATTTGCAAGTATTTTTTAGGATCTTAGATTCCGGATATCTGAATTTGAAAGGTCAGTTTCCAATTTTTACTTTAAATTTAATCTGTTTCAAATCAGATACTCTCAAAATAAAAAACAAAGGTAAGAGTTATCTCAATTGCACTGGAAACTTTAATAATGGTTTTGATAAAAATAACTTGTTTTTGACTTGCAAATTTAATATTTGTTTCAATTTCATTTGTTCTTACTAATAAGGGAAATGCATTTACTCAAAGTGACCTTTTGAAATAAGTTATCGCTGAATTTGTAGCTTATCAGATATACGTTCAGAATCCGCATTTGATTTTTGCTGAACCCTTTTATATAATGAGAAAATTGGATAAATATGTGAAAATTCATATATTGGGTATCGATAAATGTAAGGATACATTCTTACATTTTCTTCGAGTTTTGAAGATGTTCATTTTCTTTTTTAAATTGTTCAATTTTAATCGTTTTTTTGTAATCGAACATATTGTTTTCCTTGATCACAGTCATTTAATTAGTTTTTCGAAAAAATGATTACAAATATGAAAAAACCCAATTCTAAATTTAGTGATTTTCCAAGTTGTTTCATTTCAAATGGTCGCTTAGTAAAAATAGAGCACATATTTGAGATTTGAATTTCAAGTGCTATAAAATAATGTATAATCCATCTTAAAAGGTCGCTTTGAGTGAGTGGACTTCCTTTGTAGTTTCCAAAGTTAGTGGGATAAATAGATTATTACACCTTACAACAATTCTTGATAGTGCCAAACATTTACAAACATTAGGGTAGTTATTGAATAATAAATCAAGTAGTAAGCGTGCAGATGAAAATATAACAAGTGTTTTTTATAAATAATGAACGAAAGACAAGATTATAACTCAAACTGATTGAATATCAGTTGATTCGTGAGTTTAGATTTTATACCTTTATCCTAGACCGAGTTCTAGCCAATTTCAATTAACTACTAAGAACTAAATCTATGATATTTTCATATGAAATGATTTTCAAACATTGTGTGAGTCATTGTTTTTTGAAATTTTCTAAGGCATCCGTTAATTATCTCGTAATTAATGTAACAAATCTGAAATATTGTAAATTATTCGCCCGTAATAAAAATCCCAATATCAGCCATCTGTTATTCAAAAATTTGTATTGCTTACCCAAGAATAGAGTCTGTCATAAACAATTTCAGTGTGATGTTGAATCTTCGAAAATGAAAAAACACGACTTGTTATTGCCAAATATCCATGTTTTCTTGATCTTTATCCTCATGCGAGGCATGTATAAGCTTCAGAAGATTGAAGTCATCAATTACTTAGTCATTTCATAAATAAACGGATTTAGCTTTATCTTTGCTCTTTTCTTGGCTTCAACTCTAGGTCAATTTAGCGAGCTAAGTAATGTATTGAATTATCTTGAGGCAAAAGAATATTCAATACAAAATGAAGCATGTGATAAATACACATTTCAAAAGCGCTAAAATTATGCACAATTTATGCCAATATTACGATTTCATTAATATCTTCTGTTAGTTGAAGCAGCTACGTAAGCCAGTTCCGATTTCACAACTTCATAAATGATATGATAGGGTATTTCAGGGTATAACTGATAATGAATATAATTACTCTTTTTAGAAAAATTAAGAACTCAGCGTTTCTGCTGAAAGCTATTGTGGAGAATTTTGCATTTTTTCAAATTTTCAAATTATATCACAAGGCAAGGCAGAAATTTCAAAAAAGACAATTCTCTGTGATTCATTACCGTATCCACTTTTCAATTTCCACTTCTGTCTGTTTGAACAACTTTATCTACTACAAAAACATCAGATCACAACCGAGTTTGACATAAAAAGTTTCCAATTTATGACAGAATCCAAGAATTTTATCACCGAAAGAAAACTAGTCTACTTAGAACCGTATTGATGAAAGAAAAATTTCATTCCAATATTAATTCAATCTTAAACTTTTTGTGTCATTAAAACCGTATGTTCATTTTTCGATAATTTACAAGAAATTATAAAAAATATGGCCGAAAATACGAAACCGGAAAACTTAGCACGAAAATTTCAATTTCAATTTCTGAGATCAAATAATGTCTTCCATGGATAAAGGGATAAGATTAAACTGAAAACAAGGAGGTCATGTTGCCTAACCGTTGAAGATATCACATTGTGTCGATGCCCATGTTGTTGGCGTTGTTATTCATGAGACTGTTGATGTGGGACATCAAATGTACTGTAGACTTCTCGAGAGAACATCCTGCACTCTTGTGACGAGCCAGCTCATTCTGGAGCATCGCAATTGTTTTTTCGAGATTCGTTATGCTCTGTTGAAGACTGGCAAATCTTTGTCGTTCTTGCTGAACTTCTCCTTCCAGTTGCTGAATTCGCTCAATTTTGCGTTGTCGGCACTTGGAAGCCGCCATTCGATTCCTGGCGCGTTTTCTCTCAAGTTTCCGACGTTCTTGTTCAGACAAGTCTAGTCTGAAAACGAAAAATAAACCAAAAACTAATATCCCCAGGCAACTTACTCATGAGCGGACCCATTGGTTTGATGACTTGAGTAATGATGACTAGTACTCGGGGGACACATTTGCGGGGGCGGTTGACACATGCCATTCCCTTGCCCCATACTGTATCCATTAGTTCCAGGTTCAGCCTTGACTCCCAAAGGCTGTTGGACCTGAGGAGGGACTTGCATCCCGGATTGATGATACCCAACATTGTTGTGCTGTGCCAAAGATTGAGAGTGAGGAGGCATCATGTTCTGGTTGAAACCTGCCATAAAGTTATTCAAATCGGGGTGATTGGAGAACATGTTGTCCATGAGAGGGCTAAAAGTCACCGATCAATAGCGATCAAAAACACATTTTGCTGCTCGAAGGAGGAAAAGAGAATGACTCGATGAGTCACCATCAACGCGAAGCCCCCTTGTTTCAATTTAACAGTATCGATTATGCTCGGAAACGGTAAAGAAAATTGCGCTGTGAAGATGTTACAGTAGGATGACTAATGAGGGTTAAAGTCCCTGGGGAAGTAATTTGCGAATATACTTGTGTACTTTGACACTCAGAAATTTTTGTACTTGAATATTATCACGTTATGCGTCAACGGAAGTATGTAGAGATGTATCTCATATCTTCCTCGTTGTAGCGTTTACTTACTTGGATGTTGGTGCAACAACACTAGGATTATTCGTGGGGAATCCACTGGTAGAGGTAGCAGAGACTTGATTTACGGGATTCGCGGACTCTGCAGTCGTAGAAGCAACAGGTAACGCTGTCGTCGGACTTACTCCAGTAGGAGTCCCGGCGAGGGAAGCAAAAGCAGCAAAGAGTTGTTCTGCTGTCTGAGTTTGAGTTGGTGTCAGAGCCGCGGCGATAATTGCGTTGGTCACCGGGTTGACTGGAGACGTAGTTTGAACCCCCGGAAGAGTCGAGGGTTGCTGCAAGGTCGGGGTGAGGGCTGCAAGCAGAGGAAGAAGTAAATTAGTCGATGAGGGGCTAGCAAGGTTATTGGCACTGAATTGATTTTGGGCCTGAACTTCCTTGAGAGCTTCTGAAGTCAATCGGATTATTACTTTTTCCAAAGCTAGAACTAACTTGTAAATCCCTCTGCAAACTCTTGTTGATCCTTTGTGACCTGTTTGGGATAAAGAATCTTGGTTGGGGTCGGGGTTTCGGCAATAAGATTTCCTGCACTAATTCCAGATTTGGCCAATTGGTTGCCTAAAGCCGATTGAGCAAGGCTCCGAGGCAGTGAAAAATTTGACCGACGATTAGCTAAAATACTTTGGTTAATTTTTAATTAATAACATTAAAGATAAGTTTCCATTAACAGTACAGTAGACGAAGCGCGCAAGCCGTTGATCAAAGAAATGGAAAAATAAAACTTTGGGCGTGTCACCTACGCAAAACTAGCCAGTGAAAAAGGGGTACATGTTGAACTAGATCCATGATGACTCATGCTTTTGCAAAAGTTTGGGCAATTTTATTCAGGTGATAAATACTAGAGTAAACTGATGAGGACAAAGTTAGACTGATGGAAAGAAGACAGATTCAGATGCTTTTGTATGAGATCTCCGATAAGGGGGATTAGCCCGATGGTTACTCGAGAATTCACCCTTGAGATTCAACTGTCAACCTGGCAACTTGAGAAATGACAAATTTAAACGGGATTTGTCTTAATCCAAGAGCCACGACCGAAAAATAAAACTAATCAATGAAACTAGCTTTTTTCGTAAACTATAATCACTGACGTCAGCAAAACCTAGGAAACGCTGGAAACCATACATTCGCGTTCACCAAAAATCGATATTAATAAACAACCGAAAAATCAATGTTCATCGAATAAAAAATAAATTTCTCAAAAATCGCATATTGACTTGTCTATACGACTCATGAAACACGGATGAGTCATCGCTGGTGGCAATCTCTGATTTATAGGCAGATCTCCAAAGAGAGAAGGATCTATTCAAACTGACCACGATTACGTCAGCAACCACAATTCCTGGAAAACTTGGTCTCGAATTGGTCAATCAACCAAGAATCTCGAGGACCGGGTGTGAGCTGAACCTTTTTTCCGGTAAGACCCGACAAAATGACTCATTGATTTTTCTGCTTTAGAGGAAAATATTCATCGGCATGAATGAAAGAAATGCCGAGAGTATTGTGATAGGAAAGGTTACCGAAACAATTGTAATATTTAATAGTAAATGCCGAAAAGTTGCGAAATAACATGCGACAAATCACTGACCAATGACTGAGCGAAACGACGATAGAATGGAAAGGGAACTGACGGGGAAGACTGATTTCGTTATTTCTGAGTTTCGATCGAGCAATTCGGCAAGCGGCTCGCGCTCGGTCTGTCTTCTCAATGCAACAATAGATCCCCATTAATTTAAGGAATACTGTAAAACAATAAAATCTACTCCATTACAATAACAAAGTAATTACTATAAGAGGAAACTGCGAATAAAGTGAAACCTTCAATTATGACAAACAAATTACGACACAAAACTAATCTCATCTCAGCAGATAAAACGGTACAATCTTCGACTTGTTCATGTAAACAAACACTGAAGTATTCAATTAAAAGAAAAGAGAAAATTCCAGATTACTTTAACAAAAAGCAAAAAATTCTCTTCTAGTGGAGAACCACTTAGTATACTATATTATTATTTGTTTTTAATTTCCGTCAATTTTTGCATTGAAATACGTATAAAATGCACATGAACTTTTGTCAATGACGAAAACGTAAAAATTAATGAATAATAAAACGATGTTGGTAAAAATGTTAATGCAGGGAAAGAGAAAAAGTCGCGAAATGGTTCTCAAACGGAAAATCCCTCTTTGCGCGTGTTGTTGAAATAATCCAAGGTGAACCTTTGCCTTTGAAACTCTGGCTTCTAATACGAAAAAAAGGTTTCTGTTATACTCGGAAAATTCAATTTCTTGCTCAGGCTTTACGTAAAAAATTATTAATAACCTTTTAACAAAAAACGGATTCTATTATACAAAAGTCAAGATGAATTTCAAAAAATTTTATGAATGAAAAATTCTATTCTTAGCATGAGTCATCGATCCTATGTCAACACGACACCAAAACTACGCGAGGGCGATTTGGAACGTCCTTCAGTCAGTTATCCACTTGTGAAGACCGGATTGAACCCGTGACTCAATTCGTCAAATGAATTATTAGTCAAGCTTCCTGTTATCTCGAGAGAATTGTTACAAGGCCAATAAAAAAATTTTTAAAACAAATTGACAATTTTCAAGTTGTTTTAAATAAGAACGCGCGTGAGTCATGCTTGAATCTACCCTGAGGCAAGGTGTTGAAAATATGCTTTTTGAGTCTCCTGGTTTACCTAGCAACAAAGGTTTTAAAGTATAATTTCTCCTTGGGATGGCTGATTTCAGAGGTTAATGAGACAATGAGATCCCTTGAGGACCTTGAGAAAAAAAATAATGTTGTAAAGGGGAAAGGAGAGTAAATGAATCATCGTCAACGGAAGAAAATCGTTTTTGCCTCTGGCTAATCCCCAAGGCTTGCTTGAATAATCTCCAGGAAATCAACTAAGGACTCAAAAAGCAACTACCTAACAAGTTGAGCTTTTTGCCAATTATTGAAAATGACAGTGTCACATGAATAAAGAGTAAAGTATACGGTTGAGTGATAATCTTGATTAGCAAATCTCGAAAAATGCGGGACTTAGTGTATGCTATTCAGTCCAGTTGTTGAATAACCAAATAGAATGGTTTATGGTAATGGTAATTACTGAAATTTCTAACTTTCGTAATCTCTACAGTAACTCGACAAACAGGTGTTAGTTTCTCGTCTCCATTACGTAATCACTTAAATCTTCTCTTAAAGGATTATTGTATTTTCTGTTCAAGACCCGTGTCTTTCGAAAGATTCCCCAAACCGGATGTTATCAAAAACAGAAATTGTAAAATACAATTTCCTGAATGACTCAACTAACCTGGTGACATGACAGCGTTAACAATCTGCAAGAAGTCTTTTTGAAGCATCGGAGAAAGATTATCAGTAACAGAGACATTGGTGGAGATTCCCGAAGTCGGAATGTTTCCATTTGTAGTGTTGTTTTGACCATTTATATTTCTTCTTAATCCATTCAAGAACCCAGGAGTTCTCTTGCTTCCTGGATCGAGGAAGAGGTGAGAACGATCTCGGATAGATTCCACTGACCCAACCATCGAGTCATTACCGGATTCTGGAGAGTTCTCACTGTTTGCCTGAGAAAAACATTGTGGAGAACTTGTTGAAGCTGATGTGACGACGTTCATTTGCGTCATCAGAAGACTATAGCAGAACCTGAGATGTGTGGTGGGGGAGAGTGGCACCACACTGAAAAATATAACTAGTAATTGATATTTAACAAATTGATTAAATTAATAAAAATAAAGTTCGGATTTTCTGGCACGATAATAACGATTTCACGATCTTTTAACTTTAACGCGAAAATAAATAATTTCTTTTCAATTGTCCAGTTAGATATTTTTGGATTAAAATTATCGAAAATCTAATTGGAAAAATAATGCTTTTATGAGAAGAATAGTTTAACCAAAGAAAATTAGAGTCAATAATCTAACTTTTTAGCCTAGAACAAAATTCAATATTGTTTGTAGTGAAGCCATTAAGATGTACTTCAAAGAATGAAAATCAAAGAAACCATGGAATGAAAAGCCACAGGTTTCGTTATGGACAATGTTTAAACTGTCATTAACAAAACCCGTAATAAAAACGAATCAATCATTATTCGTGATGAAACTATTATTTGATATTTACCTTTTGAAGATGAAAAACAAAGAAATTCTGAGTGAAAAACGATAGTTTCGCGAAAAATAACTTTTTTATTCATCGATTATAAAATGAACATTTTTTAAAATGTTATTAACCAAACTCGTAGTAAAAATAAATCAAATATCACTCGTGTTGGGACTATTGTTTGAAATATACCTTCCAAGAAGAAAAAACACTGCTAAATAGAAAAACATTGGTCTCACCACAAATAATGCTTGATTCATTTTTCGACCACAAGCTTAGTTAATAGTTCTTCAACTGAAAGAAAAACCAGAAGCAGTAGACGGCTGCGAACTCGCTTTCACCTTTCAAGAGCTTTACTTAACAGATTGTGGGCAATTAACAAATAATTTATCAAAAATTGGATAAAAACAAAGTGAGATAAATCAATAACCACCGTTATTGATCAAGAAGAAGCTCAAGTGGTCATAGATTAGAAAGACAACTGTTTTGAAAAAAGAAATAAATAAAAGATTTCCTTCCTCTAGTGCCACAGCAGATGATTTTTGAACCGAGTTTAGAAAAAGTAAAAGATTATTTTTTTATGTAAACAATTAAAACCTTCAAGTGGCCAAATCTTGAAGATTTGTCTTGGATAAATAACTTTTATACACGTTGGAATTTGGATATCTTGACAGGTCAATTAATGCGGAATTCATTAGGAATGAGAAATGAGTAGGCAACTGACTCAAAAAATGAGAAAAATTACAAAAAACCAACGTTGAAGAAAATCATTTTGTTCAGATCCAAATAATTTTGAAAGATTCTACGGAAATAAGTAAACAAACGTAAAATTTAACTTAATCAATAATTATGAGACAATTTGAAGTGTTTTTAGTCTGACAAGTACAAATCTGACAGGATTAAGACCTTATGTAATTAGATTTAAATTTTAATCTGGTATTGAAATATTAATAAATAAAAGCAGAAAATCGACTGAAGACAAGATAAAATTACAAGCGTTATTCAGGAAAGATCAACGCCAGCCGGCATTAGTCATCCCAGAAGTCGTGGCGAAGAAGACACACCTACAACTCTTGATAGACAGCCCAAAAGACTGCTGATAATCCCTACAACTACTGGGGCTTTTAAAAGGACTAGATGAAATTGTTCAACCTTGGTATTGACACGAATGTTCTTGATGCTAATAACGCTGTTGTCGATAATTCCTGGATGTTTTTCTGGCTGTTTATATATTTTTAGGTTTTATATATCTTCCTCTATCCATCGAATCTAAAAACAACCGAAAAAGCACTTAAAAACAACGTTAATGACGGTAAAATCATCGTTCGTATCAAAACCACAGTTAAGCAACCTGGTTTGTTCCTCTAAAATCCAACCCTTACGTAAACCAATCAATAAAGAAGTTCCATGAATGAATCAAACCGAAACTCTTGTTTCCATTTCAAAAATGATAAACTCCAAATGTTCCTCCCCCGTTTCTATTCGTTCATTTGTCACGGGCAGTCAAAAAGATTCATGACGGAGCCGATGGTGCTTCTTTTTTGCTCCAAATACGTACATTCACTGATTTGACTGATTGACGGCTGACGCATGAGCTCTCTTTATGCGCACAAAAAATCAGACAGTCAATCGATAATTAATAAAATCTGATAAGGGATAAATAGGCCAAATGTTATGAAAATCAAGAAAAACAGAAAAATCGAATTTTCAACAAAAAAAAGTAAAAGTTTTTTATTGGATAGATGCGTCATCGGGTGTCATCGCAACGAGCAAGAGCAGTCAAGCGGCTTATGTTAATGTTTTCAAATAATGATTTAGACTTTACGCTCAAAAAATTTCCAAATTATTTAAACTAACATCTATTTTACTTTTTAAAATCACTAATAATGGATAACTGTTAATCCTATTCATCAAGAGATCTGCACCAATAGAAAATCTACGAGAGGATTAACATGGCCAGCTCATCGAAAGTAGCAAAAATCACTATCTACGTTGTTTAGTCTTGCATCAATCAGAATGAAAAGCAAAACTTTTGCTCTTGAAAAAGATGAAACCAACATGTGCTTCGATTGTTGTTGAACTGCTGTCAAAGGTGAGCCACAAAAAGATGAACGTAAAACTAAACAATACTGCCCACACGTTTTTTGGGAAAAAAGATTTGGCAACTAGACAGATCATCAGAAAATGCGGTTAAGAATAAGCATATCGCATGTAACGTGGACCAGTTCGTATGTGATCATTTTGCAGATTGCGTCCAACAAAATAAAAGTAATTTTAGGGAAACATATTCAATATAGAAAACAAGTAATCCAAAAATTTCGCAATATGCCTGAAATATGGGACAGTTCGCGCATGACAAGTCCGCATATTGCACGCAGCATTATTGATAACATTGATTCTTTATGAATCAATTAGTACGTCATTGGCAAAATCGACATTTCGATCAAATAAAAAACAATAAAATAGAAAACATTTGACGGAACAAAGAGCCGGGAACGACATGCTCTCGAAATTGTCAAAGAACAATCTCAATGAACTGGAAGTTACGTAAAACGCTGACTCAACATTGATTTTTTATCGATTTTTTCGTGGATCAGAAATTAATGTAGGAAATAAATTAATTATGATTTATAATTTAATTAATAATTAAGATCAAAACGAAATAACCCGCCTAAGGCAAAAACTGACATCATAATAAATCTCACCACATTTGTCATTCCATCATAAAATCAACCTTGATCAATGAGTGGTAAAACTGATAATTGCCCAAAAAGAAAAATTAAGAGGACACAAAAATGCACATCCATCGAGCGGGCGGTGTTCCGGTCTTTTTCTTGTTGATGACGCGGTGCATCATGCGCTTGCTTTTCTCCTGCTCTGTTCACTAGGAAGAAATGCCCGGGTGTAACAAGAAAACTAAACTCGACAGAGGTTGTTGAATTGAACGGAAGGAGGTTCACGCGCGAGATCTGAGAATTGACGATTTTTCCTTGAGTCAATAGAGAAATCAGGAAAGAAGCTCGATTTAACAATGGATTGAAGAAAAATTATATTATTATAAAAATAAAAATATACATTGTAAAATTATTTCGAAAAAATCTCAGAATCAGAATTTTAAAATTCGGATCTTGATCACCAAAGTCCTCTCGAGATTCCGAAAAGTGCAGAAAATCTTCACGAGATTTCAAAAAGCCCTAGAATTCTCCCGATTCTCAAAAGCCATGGAATCTTCTGTTGGATTCTAGAATCTTCCACGAAAATGCAATAAAAAAGAAAATCTAACTACGATTATAAAAGTAAAAATTATAATTTATAAATTTTACAATTAAAAATTACAATAATTTTTTTAATCAATCGTGTTTTTTAATTTGTTCAAAAACGCCTAATTTCATCAAGTTCGTCTTTAACCCCTTCAGTGGTCTGAAAGTAGAATTTCTCTTTTTTAATGTCTAAAATATTTTTTCTTCTTTATTGGAACCGAAGCAACGATCAATGCCAGATCATCAGGCCATGATGACTTGACAATGAGTCTAATCATGATTCGGCAACATGGACCAACTTTGCTTTTTCATCGCATGAGCAATCAATCCTTCTCGACCGAGGTCAACGAGACAAAAAGCAAGACAAACAATAAACTTCACAAAAGATAGAAGTTTCTGACTTCAGAACTTATCAATAATCTCCAACTAAATCAGGTTTTCTGATGATTCACTTGTTTTGAACAGAATGAGAGAAGTGAATGGGTCTTCGGTAAAGAGTCCAAAATAGAGATTGGGCAAATAAATAAAATTACGTATAAGTTAAATCCATGGAGACTTGTATGAGTGGATCCATTTTGATGAATGAAAAACGTCGGTCAGGGTCTTGGACAGAAAAATTAAACACGGATTTGACAAAGGTCAGGGTACAAAGGTGGCCTTGGTCAAAGACAAAAACAAAATTGAAAATGACGAAAACATTTGTTTCAATTCTCGGGAAAAACCACGATAAAACTCGTCAAATTTGGATTATATCCAAATTCAATGTGAATTTTCTTATTAGTTAATTTCTAAACAATTTTAAAAGCACTTCTTATGTCTTGTCTAGCATAGGCACATGATGCTTCAGGTTACGGTAATGATTAATCACTAATTTAGCATCCTGTCTACACTTGATGACTAAAAACCCTAACTTTAATATCTTTTGGAAGTATGCATGTCTATCAACAAAACACAAACTTTAAATTTAGTCTTAGACGACATTGACTCCATGGTTTGATGTTTTTCAACAAAATAAATTTTAGACTTTCATGTTCCGGTTGTCAATAGCGGTCTCTATAGAGGACAAGGATGACGTACTTAATTTCCCTGTTAATGCAAAGGATTCCTGGGATTTAATGAAAAATCTGGGAATTGACAAGGAAGAAATGAATAAATTACATCAGTAAAATTAGAATTTAGAATTTTCCTCTTTTCAGAGGTCAATAAGAGGACCATTAATAATTCTGAAGGGAAAATTAAACATTTAGAATTCAGAAATCCGGAAATTTGGTCAAAGATAATCTGAAGACTTTGAGGGAAATTTGAGGTAATTCTTAAAATTTGAAAGCTTAGAACAAATTATTATCTGCTAGACTTAGAATCAATAGGGCTTATTACTATCTGGCTAACTCTGTGGAAATTGCAATTATCTTGAGCACTGAAGTATTAAAAACGATATTTGTTGAGAAAAGAGGATAACTGTACTTAATAGACGATCAAATTAATGCAAAATCTCATATTATCAAACACTTTCGAAATGAAATTTAGTTCTGCTACGAAAAATCGTAAATATACCTTTGAAAAATTAAAAATGAATTTTTTCTGAAATTGTCTGGGGATAAATTTGTAAAATTCAAACATTTGGAATTCTTGATTATAGAAGTTTCAATCGGATTTCAGAAACTTATAGTTAATGAAAAAATTCTATTTTATCAACTACGTCCAAAAACAGATTTTAATATTCTAGTGAACATTTGCAATCCTGTCATTCTAAAAAGCAATAAACCAAAAACTAAAACATTAGCATCTCATTACGAACATGAAAATACTCAAAACACATTTGGACGCAGAATCTGAAGCATTAATTTTAATTTCAAAGGTCTGGACTGAGATGTAAGTTTTTTCAGATTTGTTTTATAACTCGAGTTAGTCGAAAACACCGGCAAATCCATTCACGTGGACGACGGACTGCGCAAGAAGGCCAAATTAGAGCTAGAGGGAAAGGGAACTAACTAGCTTGCAACTCATGCCTAACGAAAGGGAAATTTAAAAATAACTGAATATCCAAGACATTATAGGATTTTTGAAGAGATTTGTTAAAGGTAGCCCAGAGTCCTCTAAGCTTATCCGGTAGTTCTTACAAGGGAAGAATATTAGTCTGGATGTAACTCTGTTTATAGGATAATAAATACCGCTTACCTCGGTATCTGTCTCGAGACAACTTTAAAGGCCACATTTAATTGACTTTGTTATAAATCTTGCATGTTTCCGAGAAGGAAAACGTCACGCTAACAATTTCGAAGGAGGAGCTAGATTTGAAACTTTCGTGTGGCGCGTCTAACCTCTGACAGCCAGAGGATGACTAACGAAATACGAAGAAATGATATATGAGGTACATGCTGACAACTTACATATCGGATTATATAGTTAATAGAGCAATTATGCAATTGCTCCACGAATTAGAATGTAGGATAAAAGAACGAGGACAGTTCGTAGATTCCCATGTTTATTTCAATATAAACAACAGCTGAAAAAGTGTCTATTTGTCCATGTAATTGGGTTCATCAATCCAAGACAATGGAAAGAGATCCTTGATCTTTTAAAATATTTACTAAATCAGCGCTTGACCTTTCCGACATGTTTGAAGTCGTATATTTAGAACTTTTGAATCCAATTTCAAAGCAAAGTTGAATAAATTTAAGCTCCAAATTCGGAAGATTCATATTCAAGCTGAATATTGTAAACTCATAATTAGAAGTTTTTGAATTTCAATCAATTTGAATTCAGAATCCAAAAGTTTCCAACTCAAACTGAATTGGATCAATTTGGAGATTTAAAAAACTGACAGCCTTAGTTTTATCCAAAGTATAGGTTGCAGGTATGTTCCAAGTAAATAATTAATCAGTCAAACATCCTTTTATCAAAATAAGCAACTAACAGTTTGTAATTTTTGTTGCTAAAATTTACCTACTATTTTACAAAATTTCAAAATCGTGTTTTCAACAATGCAGGTGGTAATTTGATAAATTAATAAAAACACTAATTTACTTCTTTTTTAAAAATTGACAGTGGTCCAAAAATCAAAAAGGTAAAGTTCTATTTTTGGATGTTTTCAAAAAATTATGAAACATGCATTTTGTAAAGAAATCTTGTTTACAATCTGTACGAAGTTGCAACCTCTGAAAAGGTCAAAAGGGAAGAGTTAATTTCAAACTACTTTGACGAGTAATTATAAAGGGGAAATTTTCTATTCAGAAATCGCCAAGTAGATTTTTTTTTCTTCTCTAATTTCACTTAAATTTGCACTATTTTCGTTATTTTTGTATTAATACATAGGTAGAAATGTAGGGTACATACAGGGGTATTAAGAATATAAAAAACAACGAAAAATAACACAATATTGATTGAAATCTTAATACTTGACAAATCTTTTTAATTTAGACCAAAATCGTACTTTATTTTGTATTTTTATATTAATACATGTCCAGAAATACAGAGAAATTTCTAAATATCCTAAAAATACAAAAATCAACAAAACCAACGAGTTTTTGATCGAAAATTTAATATTTTACTTTTTAAATTTCGATCAAAACCACATTGTTTTTCGCTGCTTTTTATACTCAAACATGTGCAGGAATACTAAAAATATAAAAATATAAAAATCAACGAAAATTAATGAGATTTTTATTAAAAATAAAAACAAAAATGAAATTTATTGAATGATTTTTGAACGGAGTAATTACTGCTCTTTTGCCTTCCCTATTAAATTAATCCTAGATTAACTTTTTTAAAAGAACAAAATTTCAACTCTCAAAAGGTCAAGCAAAAAATTCCCCCTGGGATCAATCATGAAAGGTAATAACAACTTTCATGTGTTCCCTCGACTCTTGAAGAAAAAATTAAAAATACTTGCAAGATTCAAATGCCAAAACACAAAAAGCCTTTGGCTAAGTCTTTAAATCTCAATGAAGCTAATTTCGGAAATATGGTGATTCTGCTGAAGGAAGTTAATAATCAAAGGATTCAGCAGATCCAAAAGCAGAATAATCTCAAGATTAGCCAAATATTTAAAAAATAAAAGAGGTTTGCAAAAGCAGAAATATAAGGTTTAGCTTCAAAAAAGTAATAAACTCCGAGGGCGTTAGAATTTTACAAACACGTAATAAAAACAATTTTTCCAAAAGATTAAGTTTTCAAAAAAGATGAATGTATAACGATAAAAAAATCCGTTCGGGGATCCATTAAAATTCCCATCTGATAAGTCTATTTTTCAAAAAAATTTTAATTTCAATTTGGATTATTTATTAACTTAAACAATGACACATTTTCTATTTCTTTTCTCCCGTCAATTTGTACTTTTTGTCTCCCACAAACCCCAGTAAAAATCTCAAAAATGGCTTACTTAAAGTTTTTTAAAATTAAAAACTGGGTATTCCAGAACTTGGCACTTTTGATTGACAGCCCCGTTGATGAACGGCAGGATAAGCCATTTTGAAAAAACAATCTGTTCTTAGATTAAATCCAAAGTTAAAAAATTCTTACGCAAGATTTGTATAAATCTTCAGTTTTTCGTTGTTATAGCAAGGAACGCAAATGAGTCATCTAGCGTGAGGGAACAGCGGTGGAAATGGCACAAACGCTGCTCTTCAGGATTGGCAAAGCAGTCAACCGAAAAGTTTTTATTGACTTTGAGGTTGCAAAGATAGAAAAAATAAAAAATAAAATTTCCTTTCCTCAAGTGGAACAAAAGATATCCTACTCACGCGACGAAGGATGAGTCATAGTTTCAGATACATTCTATTCTTTTTGGTCTTTGACGAGAGACTTGGATAGAGTCCATTCAGGGAAGAGTACGCGCACTTGTTGCCTCCAGTCTTTGCTGTCCTTCAGTTTGTCCAATTCTAACCGACCGAATCAATCTCTGCTCCGATCGATCTCTGAGTCATCGAACAATCGTTGTAGTTATCTTCTCCACAGGGAATCTATTTATTTTATATCAAGCAAGAGGAATCCAAAAAGTATACAATCGTAGTAACACTTTTAAAAAGCAAACCCTCATCTCAAGCCGAGTTACCCCCTACGCACGTCACCAACTAGAAAGATGGGTCGAAGAAGCAGAAATTAATTTTAAAATTACTGTAGATTTTTTGATTTGTGCGAAATAGGAATACAAGGAAAAAAAACATTTTTAAAAACGATTTAAAGTTTTCAGACTCACTTAATTCTTTTAATAATCTCTTCTTATGGTCGATGAGACCAAAAGTAGCTTGATGAGTTTGACTTTGATTCATTTGATTGCGAATTAGTGATTTTTTCTTCAGGAATTTCTTGTTTTCCAAACACTACAGCAAGTTCATTTCAGAAATGTTCGGTATTTTTCCGAAAATACTTCAAAGTAGTAAAATTACTAGATATACAGCACTAGAAAAAGTGTATATTGATGATGTTTTTTCACATCTTCCAACTTGCAGTCAAAATGAATTTTTTTATGAAATAAGTCACTGTTAGTAAATATAAAATTAATTTACTGATGTTATATTTCCAATTTTACTATTTTCTAGTCGTGGTTTATATAGGTTTTTTTTTCGAAATTCAATCTCTTTTGGATGTCATAATATATCATCCAAGGTTTACTCTTCAGTTTTATCCAGTGGATAACGGACACAATCATCACTGATTATCGGGATAAAAAATAGAATGGTTGATTACATCTATAAATTTTACTAGAAGCTATTCAACCCCGAACAGCTGCATTTTCTTGTGTTTATAGAAAACAAAACTTTTACAAAACTCTTGTCGCAGAAAACGAGAAAGCTCTCAGCAAGAAAGTCCCTGAGTCACAGGGACCCAGTTTGCGCGCCAATTGACAACAGTGACGCCATTTTGAAATTTAAAAAAATGAAAAAAACGATGACGCTGGATTATCAGAAATTGTTGTTAATTAATGTTTGATTGCTCGAATAAATCGAGGAGTTGTAATTCAAACAGAACTAGCCAATTAAGGAAGCAAGTCAAATTTCCTTACAACTCTTTCAAATTGATTTAAATTGAGATAACATTGCAATTGAAATAGTTTTGCATATTATTATTACGTTGTTTATTGATGAAAAGAAAGTAATTATGAAAGTAATTAAAAAGCTGGAAAATGATAAAAGTTGAAAAAAAGACAAAGTGAAGTTGTTCAACCGGCGAGGTCTCGGAACGAAAACGAGTGGTGCATTCTCGCGCTCGATTTTGAATTTAAACTTTGGTTTTTCTGCTATATTTGAGTCCACGGATTTCTTGATTGTTATCCGTTTATTTCCATCTGAAAGATGAATAAACCGAAAGATAGGAAGGGTCCTAAGAAAAATGTCCAAGTTGTGGTGCGATTGAGGTAAATTTTCATATATACTTTCTGTAGTAATTTTGCGATTTTCAGACCGATAAACAACACTGAAAGAAGCGAAGGTGGCACTTCATCAGTGAAGGCTGATGTTGTGACAAGGACAATATCCACGAATGTCGGAAAACAGTTCGGACCTTTTGATAAATGCTACGGTCCGGAGGCAACTCAACAGGAGGTCTACATGGACATTGTGGCTCCATTGATCAAGGAAGTACTCAGTGGATTCAACTGCACAGTGTTTGCTTATGGTCAGACGGGTACTGGCAAGACTTTTACCATGGAAGGAGCTCATGATGAGGAAGGAGATTATTCGTGGGACAGCGATCCTAAGGCCGGTATTATCCCGAGAGCTCTCCATCAAATATTTTCTGCGTTGGCTGGAATCGAAGATTTCTGTGTTCGTGTTAGTTATGTGGAACTCTATAACGAAGAGCTGTATGACTTACTTGGGCCAGTTGGCGATGCTGAACAGAGACTTCGAATCTTTGATGACAAAGCCCATGGAAATGCAAGTTTTTCTTTTTCCACTTAAATCCTGTTAATTAACACTCTTTAGGGTGTCTTGATCAATAATCTGACTGAAGTAACTGTTCGAAATCGTAACGAAGTGTATTCCTTGTTGAAGAAAGGAGCTGAACGTAGAAGGACAGCCGCTACGTTGATGAATATGAATTCGAGCAGATCTCATTCGGTTTTCACTGTTTCTGTTCTTTTCCGGGACAATGAAATGAAATCGGAAGAACTTTTGCTCAAGACTGGAAAGCTTAATTTGGTTGACCTTGCTGGATCAGAAAATATTGGTCGTTCAGGCTCCACTGCTGGACGTGCAAGAGAAGCTGGTAGCATCAATCAGTCACTTCTTACTCTCGGTAGAGTTATTACTGCATTGACATCTAATGCCTCTCATATCCCCTATCGCGAAAGCAAGTTGACGAGGATTCTCCAAGACTCCTTGGGTGGAAAGACAATCACAACGATTATTGCTACTTTGACGCCATCATCGACTTCGTTGGAAGAATCTGTCAGTACTTTGGAGTATGCTCAACGTGCCAAGAACATCAAGAACAGTCCTGAAGTCAATCAGCAAATCACCAGGAAAGCCCTACTTCGTGAATACAGTGATGAAATTGAACGTCTTCGACGGGATTTGATTGCTGCTCGTGAGAGAAATGGGGTTTTCCTCGCTCAGGAGAATTACGACGAGCTTCAGGAACAAATCAAGGAAAACAATACTCGTATTGAAGAATTAGAAGCTCAACTTGAAGTCACGATGGGCAAGTACGAACAAATTGTAAAGGACTTTGAGTTCATGGACCAACAATACCAGATTGCTTATCAGAAACATCTGGCTGCCTTGAACAAATTGGCGATGCGTATGGAAGAATTGAAGACTGAAAAGGAAGAGAGATCAAGAACGCTTAAACAGTATGAAGCTGCTAAACTTGCTTTGGAGCAATCTGAAGACGAAGGTAGAAGACTGTACGCTCAGGCTCGTCAAGTGAATGAATCAAACATTGTCATTGGTAGTGAGTTAGAAAAGATGCATGAAAAGTACATGAAATGCCAGATGATATTTGAGGAGAATAACAAGCTACTTGGCAACTTCTCTGTTACACAAATCGGTTCCGCTCATAGAATGAAGGATGAAATCTACCAATTTAATTCTTCCTCGATTGCGGATACCGAGTCAATGAAAGGACACTGTCGAGCTATCCATGATGCTTCCATTCAACGATTAAAGAAGATACATGAAGTTTCTACTCATGTTAATGGTCTTGTTGGGGATGCTAGAAGTTACCTCTCCACTTTGTTCACTGAATATAAAAATAATTCTGAAGGTCATTCTCATGAATTCCAACAAGGACTTTTGACCAGATTGGTATGTTGTTTTAGTTTTACCTTTTTTAATCACAGAGTTTAGACTACTTTATCGGGGATTTTGTCTGGGTTATTGTCCCTGGAGAATAAGCATTACAACTCTATGGAATCCTTCATGAATTCTTGTCAAAAATACTTCCAAAGTCATTCTTCCAGCGTTGAGGCATTTAAATTGTCTTCTGCTACTAGATTTAATGAAGAAAGCTCATTATATTCTCAAATGGAAGAACTAATACAGAAATTGAAGACGAATCAAGAAAGTCGAGCTCGTGAAGTTCAAGAATTTATTGAAAATCAAACGACAGCTAGAGATGCTTTAGCTAATGCTGCATGTGAAAAATCCTCAGAATTAAAGAGTACATTTGAAAAGATATCGGAAGAAAGTACTAAAGCTCAAACTGAAATTGAAACAATGAACTCAATAATTCCTTCTTTTGTTTCTGATTCTGTAAAAGCAGCACAAGAAATTGTCTCTACTGCTACAGCTAATTTGACTACGGTATGTTTGGTTTTAGTAACCTCTGGAAATTGTCATAACGTTCTTTAGCTTTCTAATTCGGTCCAAGGCTATCATGATGAAGTTAGCTCGACTTTTCATGAAACTACCACCATCATCGGCGAACAAACAGAAGTGCTCTACAATGCTGTGGATCAACATCGGGAAAATGACAATGTTTTGGCCACTCAAATTGTTAATCATTTAGATTCTGCTCAAAAGTCGATGGAACACTTTGTACATCAGGAGCTGATCAGGTTCAAATCCGATGGAGATACGCCTGCGAGAAAGAAGAGAGCTTTTGGTATGGAATTAATGCAGCCATCTTCTGCTAATGACCTTTATTCAAATGCTGCTGCCAATTTATCTCCGATCAAACCGTTTACTATGCGAGAATCTATCCTTGCTCCAGAAATGGGAATGATAATGAGTCCAGACACAATCAAAACCACTTTGATGAAGCAAGCAAAGAAGCCAACAACATCAGTAAGTTCTGATGGCTCTGAAAATATGCAAGTGGATGGTTAACTTTATTTAATCTAATTATCCTGCCGTTTTGTGGACACTTTAGTAAACCGTATTTACTTTGTTCCCAAGTAAGCGTACTTACACCGAGAATCTTCGGTGTTGATAATGAATATTCTGTAAAATGGTCCTACCGGTTCCATACGGAGGATAAGGAATTTTTCTTTTGAAATCATTCTGTAGAGAGTCTCCAGAATGTTATGTCCACGAGGAGGATGCATGTGAGGAAAATGGAGTTCTACATTCGTCTGACAGATTAGAGGAAGTTCATTGGCGTTGTCGACAATGAGTTCCAATAAAGCAAATTCCTCTCCACTTATGTCTATGAACATGGCATCAATCGGTCTATCGTCATTGAACTGATCGAGGAAATGTTGGAAATTGAAAGTAGTTAAATTATTTCCGGGACTTTCGGTAGTGATATTTCCTTGAACAAATATTCCGGAAAGTTTTTTCTTATAAATATTTCCGTTTGCTTCGTTGATATCGATTCCGAGGAATCTGCATTGAGGATAGAGTTGTTTGATTTGGAATTCCGCATTAACATCGGGATTAATTCCGAGAGTGAGGATATTGCAGGACTCGTCAGAGTAGACTGGAGGTAAGTAGAGAACCGTACTATCGAAGGAGGTCAGATTGATTAAGGGGAGAGAGTTGAAAGTCCCGCGTCCACAGTGCTAGAACGGTTAATGAAGAAAATAAAAAAGTAATATAAAAGGGAAATTGAATTTGTATTTTCAATGCAAGATTATTAAAATGCACTTTTTAAAAATCCTCTATATATTTAGAATATTCAAAAAATTCAAAAATTTTCAATTTTAAGAGGTTCTAAAAATTTCATAAGATTTTAGAACTGTTAACTAAGTTTTGGAATAATCTAAAAGATTCTGTAAAATTCTACTGGAATAAATATAAAAATCAAATATAGTGTGTTATGAAACTGTTTCAAACATAAATTTTACAATTTTCAAGGAGCTTTTAGGGTTATTGATTTGAAATATCAATTATAAAAACTACCATTAAATTTTGAGAGATATTAGTGATAAGG
Organism: Halicephalobus mephisto; assembly: GCA_009193035.1. Taxonomy (NCBI): domain Eukaryota; kingdom Metazoa; phylum Nematoda; class Chromadorea; order Rhabditida; family Panagrolaimidae; genus Halicephalobus; species Halicephalobus mephisto. Next base: position 74,025 of record SWDT01000012.1, on the reverse strand, counting down.
AAGCACTTACATTTATATGTTGGTGAATCTCACTGTAGACGCTGTCGAACAATCCTTTTTTGATATTCTGAACCGCCCGATGAAGCTGCTGTTCTAAGCAGTTAAATGTCCGTGTAATCGAAGTAGATGAAACTCTAGACTAAAAGGATTTTGATCAGAACTATCGACTTTGAATTAATTCAAATTTCGAAGTTTAAACATCTGAATTTGTACTGAGCTGTTGAGTTCGAAGAACAAAATATTTGGAAAATCGACAACTTTGATTTCGAAAAATTCATTAATAATCAAAACTTGAACAGACCTTAAATAAATTCTTATAACTTATTTTTTCGGAATTTGTTCGATTGGTAATCACATAAAATAAACAAATAAACAAAATAATCATTCCGGTAACATTTATGATGAAAACGTTCTTCATTGTTCTTTGAAAACTTCTCACTAAAACAAAGTGAAAATTGTCTGGATTTTGAATAACACTAGTTTTTTCTTTCCGAAAACTAGATGACTTGGGTATTTCGTTTTTCTCAAAGATCTAGATTTTAGCATTTTTATTTATTGATTTGCTTTCGATAATTGATCTAAATGGTTTTGAAGAAGTGGATTAGGAAGATTATCAGAAGGTAATTTAATGATTCTTATACATTTACGTAAGAATATCTAGAAAAAGAGGATGGACAAGATAAAGATCCACCTGCGCTTTGCTTGATTTTTCGAAGTGAATTTCTTAATTTGTAGTATTTCGATAAGGTAACAAAATAGGGTACAAAATCCAAAGTTTTCTGGATCCGCTGGATGTTTTCGCTATATTTTCGGAACCACGTGAACGTGGGATAGTTCAATTTTTGGTTTTAAAAAGTTTTAAAAACTCATTGAAGAAATTCTACAAAATTTCATAACATATTTTTGCTCTGTAAAATTACACTTTAGAAACTCAAAAGTATCAAAGAGAATTTTTGTTTTTAGACTTTTGAAATCCGAAAATGATCTTTTGAGTTTTCGTTATTTTGATACACACTTGATAATTGTAACAAAAATGATAATTTAGATGTTTCAGGGAAAAGTTTTTAACTTTGAAATGGTTTATATCTTTGATTATTTTTTATTTTCTTTTACTTGGAATACTAATTAAACTTGTGGGAATTGGTAACCGATCTGACACCGAGAGTAACATCGACTTAATAATTGAGACCGTACTGTACTTTAATAGGTCTAGTTTGTGAGTTTTTTTGTAGAGTCTAACATTCAAGAAGTTAATTTGTAGTTACTCCAATGACACCATGGTGATTCTGGCAATAGGGAATGAAGACATTCTTCTAAATAAGGACAATGAAGTAGGCTGTATGTCTGCCAACTCTAACAACGACTACCTCCTGGACTATTCCCGGCCCCGACCCCAGTATGTCCAAACGGATCCTACTAGAGCTTGTTCCTTCTTGAACATGGTTATTTCGTGTAAGACGGTTCCTTCACCGACAAGTGTTTACTTATTTGATTCGCGAAAAAGCACAGGACGGATGGTGAAGCTGGAGTACGAAGAGCCAGTGATGGAGAAGCTGGGGATTGTGAGCTGTACGAGCTCGATCTACTTCGGGGAGCGGTGGCAGCTGTACCTGACGAGCATCGAATACCACCACTACTTCGGGGTCACTCGTCAGATCTACTACCTGATGAGTGCTCTGAACGGCGTTTACCAGCTTCTGAGGAGGTACGAAAAGGAGAAAATCGTCGACCTCAGGTTCTGGTCCATCCCCCAAGTGCCGGAACTCAGATCCTTAGACAATATCTGGAACCGCGACCAGATCGGCACTCTCAACGACTGCTTCATGAGGTACAGAGAAGCCGCCGACTTCATCATCGTCCACGACCCCGATGAGCTTTTGTGGATGAAGGAAGGATATGATTATTATGAGAAGTTTGTAAATTCATGGAATCTAAGAACGATTTTCCTGAATGTAAGAAATATTGATACAGAAATCTGGTCAGGGAGGGATTTGATGGATTTCGACTTGGAAAAGAGCTTGACTTCAATCAGATTTAATGGGAAAGAACATCCACTAAAGTCAATCTACAAGCCTAGTCTTGTTGAAACGATCTGGGTCCATTGGGCTTTGATTTACAATAAAACAATGGAGAGGACATGGGTAAATGTCGACGAAATGAAGTTTATTCATGTCAGGAACTGGATCTTTTCCAATGAATCCATTTTTGTATGCATATTTTTGTTTAATTTTCAACTATTCACTTGTTTTAGGACGAATATATGCCCTCTCTTTTCTCCCCTCATCACATCGAAGCCATATCGACTGTTTCCAAATCCAGAATCTCCAGATTTCAAAAAATCAACAAATTCCTAAGGCGTTTGACGTTCACTGACTTCTATTACTCCACTTTCGATGACTGCCTGAGGCCGTCGTTTGATCGATGTCTTTCTTTCGAACTGTGCAGACCAATCATCCCGATATTGCTCAATCAGACCTGTGTCCAATACAGGTCCAATTTCATAAAGAAATCCATTTCAGAAAATTATAACTTTTATATCAAATCTAGTCATAGATTAGAAGTTAGTGAAAACGGTTGTCAACTAGATTGATAGATAATAAAACAGATCTTTTATCTTCGAAAACAATGCTTAATTCAGTGTAAAATTAAATTGTCAGAGATTCTAACGGAGATGGCGCTGAAAAAAGTTGAGAAAGTACTGGTTTTTATTTTTATTATTTTTTTAATAAATTATTTCGTAAATATTCACAGCAATCCAATCGGCAATTGGATAGTGGTTTCGAGCACTTATTATGAAGTTTCTAAATTCTACGAAGACGATACTGTGGCCTTATTATTAAATGCAGATCAAAGCGTGTCACGGAATCAGGAATGGCTCTGTGTGTCCAGAAATCAGACTCATGAATCGGTCACAGTAACCAAGCCTCGGGATGCTTTTATTCCGGTCCAGATCTGCAGGTAGGGATGGTTACTTTTCAATTTTTTAAACAACAAAAACATATTTTCACTTCAGAATGCAAACTTTCATTGCTACTTGCAAATCCGTGAGAAATCCGAACTTCTTTGGTCTCACGACAAAACAGTTCATAAGAGAAAAAACTGTCCCAATACCTATCAGACATCCGGTGAAAGAACGTTTTCCTTTGGTTTCCTGTTTCTCTCCACTTTTCTTCAACGAAAGATGGCAGTTGATCATTACTAGTATTGAACTGTACAAATATTACGGAGTCCATTTACAGGCATACTACTTTATGTCAGCAACATTGCCTATTTACCAATTGCTACAAACCTACGAAAAACTCAAAATTATCGAAATCAATCCCTGGGTCCTTCAAGAATCAACAAACCAGGCCAAATACGAAATGCAATACCGTAATCAAGCAGCCGCTCATTCTGATTGCTTCTTGAAATATAGAGAAGCTGCAGATTTCGTTATTGTCAGTGATGTCGATGATGTGTTGATTCCTATCAAGACGGGCAATCTGTACAAGGAATTATTGGACTTCTGGAACATCCATTCAATGGCTGCCTTCCTCGTTTTCCAGAGACTGAATTCAGAGATCCAAGTAGCTGAGAAGTTGAAGAATTTCCAGATTTCAAAATCGTTGGAAACCATAAAAATCGGTCCAAAAAGACCATCAGCCAAGTCTGTCTACAATACGAAGCATGTAGAAGCTGTCTGGATCCATTGGGCTTATTTGCTCAAAAGTGGTTCCCAGAGGATAGATGTAGAGGTTAATCGAGGTCATTTCATTCATTTGCGGGATTGGGTGTTTTTAAAGAACGGAAGCTATCGAAATCCGATAGATTCGGTTATTTCCACCGAAATCGCAACTACTATTGAAGAAAATTTCACTTCACGGTCCTATCTAGTCCCTAATCTGAATTCATCAACATTCCATTATTACGACCACATAAACACATGTTATGATGGGTTTCTTTCTGGAGAGACCCCCGGATGTCCGACCCATCTGAGTTGCAAAATGCCAGCAGTTGTCGGCTTAAAGTGTGCTCAAGCTGTTTCACAATTCAAGAAGTACAAATTATCCGATATTTTCTCCTTAACAACAACTATAGGTCCAACAGTCATTAAAATAATGGAAAACGGGTGTTTTGAATAGAGCAAAAAGATTTATTCGAATAAAAATTATAAATTAACTAATTAAGATAGTTTTTTTAAAACAGTTTATAAATACGTTTTTCGGTTTTTGAATAAGAATGACAAATTTACTTTTAAAGTTTGGATAGTTTACTTGCATATTTGCACTGACCGTAACTACTTTCTTACAAAATTGTCCCGAATCAGAAATCACATTTTCCGATGTTTATCAGCACATCTCACAATTGCTGTCAAAATGTTCATTTGCTATTTTTGATAGAAATCCACAATTACTCGAAAAAAGTTTTATACATAATTGGAAATGAAAGAAATTTAATAATTATACATCCATATTTATCATTTGCAAATAACGTTCGGGTATTTCTTCCTTCAAATATAGTTGGACTATCGATTATGAATCTAATTCGGGGGTAACAGAACATTCAAATGTTTGTTCTAAAATAAGATCATGAATCTTATTTACGTTGATGTTTTTAGCCCTATTTGTCATTGAATCCAAGATAGGCATATCTACATCTATTGTCTTGGACGTTAATCATGTAACTTCTTCTGAACCACCCTGGAGTATGGTCAATGTTCAAGTAGAGATATTTTCCCTTTTCCGTCATTCTCAAAAATACTTCTAATTGATCTAGGGCATTTTGTTCTCTGGGATCATGGAACTCTATGTTGATCTGACAGATTGGAGGATAGAGTTCTGGGTAATCTGGAAAATAAAATTATCCAAGTTAATTGGTGAACAAAGAGAATTACCAATCATATGTTTCCAGAGGTCGTACTCATTCCCTTCAATATCCATCAACAACAAATCAATCACTTTTCCATCATTATATTTCTCAAGAAGCTCAATAAAAGAAAAGTGATCGAGTTGTTCAGTATGGTAGTTTTTGTTCGTGTTTCCGATGATACTAGAATTATAAACTCCGCTTTTAACTCCCACAAGACCCTTGATATATTTTCCATTTAATCGATGTCTATAAAGCCATCCCGAAGAGTACTCATCCGGGTCAACTCCAAGGAATTTGCATTGGGGATACTTGGCAAGAAGAGCTTCCTCTGCGTTAACATCTCTTCCTATTCCAAGGGTGATGACGTTACAGTCTTCGTCAGCGTAGATTGGCTGAACAAAGTATTTTAATTCATCCAAAGCTCGAAGCTTTTGAATCGGAAGCAAATCGACAACAGGTCGGGAACATTCCTGAAGAGTAGGAATTAGGGAATAAGAAAACTGAGGTCTTACATTTACGTTGGATTCGAGACTTCTCCATTCTTTGGTAAAATTACCGTCAATTGAGGCTCTTAGTCTACTAGCCAAGCAGGAAAGACTTTGTTGAATTATTTCGTCTGTTAACTCGTTCTGAAATGATTGTTCTAATAATCAGGTTTTATGAATAATGAGAATACAGAATATTAGATAGGGTTCTAATATTGTTCATAACGTATTAGATGCTTTTTGAACATTATAGATTAATGTAAACATTATATTCTAAAATTTTCGAACGCGTTGAAAATATTAGGAATGTGTTTTAATAAAATTTCTTTAATTTTTAAAACAGTACAACTTCTAAATTATTTTAAATGTTTGATTTTAAATAGTTAAATGTTCTAATCCAAATTTCTCACCGATTTCCATCCTTCAACCGGTACATCTAGCTGATTTCGTTCAAACAATCCCACCGGTTTCTCCTCTTTCTTATTAGAGAATAAGACATTACACAAAGCAATGAACAACGTGATCCCCAAAACCACGATAACTATTTTAATCCTGTAAATCATTCGCCGTTTGTTGTAAGAAGCCATTACTAATAACACTGAAATCGATGAATTCTCATATATCTTTTTCCTCTTTATCTAGCGATATTCATTGAATAGAATAGAGACAATTGTTTTTGCGATTTTCTTGAAGAAAGTAAAAATAAAATCTAATTTTATTCTCAAATCTAGATAACTGAACACCCATTTTCCTGATAAATCAAGTTCTGTTTCTCAGGCAAATACAGGTGAAAAGATTCATGAACTGATTTTTGGTAAAACGTTTGACGGACTTGGATACAGATCAGTCCGGGGACCTCAGGGAGCTTGCAGTTCTGGAGAGTCCGACATTCATCACCGGTTTGTCTCATGCACTTATCCGCGAGTCTGTAGTAGAATCCGTAGTGGATTAGGTTGGTGATAGCATAGTTGGAGGAAAAACGGTGCATTCTAGAATGGAAACTGGAAGCGATTCCTTCTAGTTGAGCATCGGAAATGTAGTATGAGATATTTTTAAGGATGTTGGTTCCATAATAGAGCTGAAATTGAATGATTTTTAAAAGTATTTCGATTTTGAAACATTAGAAATTCTATGAACACTTTGTGAATCCTCTAGAATATCTGGTTTCGAACGTTTGAAAGATTTAGAAGATTTTCGAAGCCTTCTAGAATTCAATCTAATTTCAGAATTCTCCGAAATCTAAGATTCTACAGGTTTCTAAGAAATTCTACAAATTCAAATTACAATAATTATGGAAAAGTAACTATTTGGTTTTTCTTCTAGAATGATTTTTACTACTTACTTTTAACGGTTCTGCATTGTCGTCTAGGAAATCCCAGTTTGAAAAATGTCCCGCAATTCCTATTTCTGGATTCAACTTCAGAACTTCCTTATTCTTGTTGAAATTCAAAGTGTGATGGATCCCTACAGTCTCCACTCTATCTGGTCGGTAGACACACGTCCCATTCACCTTATTAACTGTGATTCTAGAAGTTTTCATAGTTCTGAAATAATCGAACGTTGTCATTATCTTCGTAGAATAAACAAAGGTTCTGTAAGCATCCAAGGAAAGAAACGCAATGTGGTCGGTATATAAAGATTCAAAAATGTTGTACAATCTAGGTCCTTGTGGGAACATTATAAGCTCATCGGGGTCGTGGACGATGATGAAGTCGGCGGCTTCTCTGTACCTCATGAAGCAGTCGTTGAGAAGTGCCGATCTGGTCGCGGTTCCAGATATTGTCTAAGGATCTGAGTTCCGGCACTTGGGGGATGGACCAGAACCTGAGGTCGACGATTTTCTCCTTTTCGTACTCCCTCAGAAGCTGGTAAACGCCGTTCGGAGCACTCATCAGGTAGTAGATCTGACGAGTGACCCCGAAGTAGTGGTGGTATTCGATGCTCGTCAGGTACAGCTGCCACCGCTCCCCGAAGTAGATCGAGCTCGTACAGCTCACAATCCCCAGCTTCTCCATCACTGGCTCTTCGTTACTCGGTTCGTACTCCAGCTTCACCATCCGTCCTGTGCTTTTTCGCGAATCAAATAAGTAAACACTTGTCGGTGAAGGAACTGTCTTGCAAGCAACATAAAACGAAGAAAGTTGACATCCAATGTGATCGGCAAACTGATCTTTCGGAGAAGTTTCGGAAATTCGAAATTCTCCATTTTCATTGGAACTGTAACAACTCCAATTGTACAGTAGTGATTTCTGTCGCTCAGTCAAGAATAAAACAACCATAGTATCGTTTTCATAACTAAATAATATTGAAAGTAATTGAATTTCGTAAATAACTCACAATTTAGATTCATTGTAATAAAACACCCCTTGAACAATAACATGAGTGTCATTTGAAAGCCAATTCTCGGTCAAAATTTCCGAATTTCTCGGGATATTAGTCAGTAATATTAGTAATAAAATAATGCTTAATAAACATACAATAACGATTTTCAATATTTTGTTGGTAAACTTCCCAAAAACAAAAATAATAATTTTCCGGAATAAATATTTAGTAGATTTCAAAACTATCTTGATAAATTCCATTTTTTGCAATATTTGCAAAAATATAAATTTTCAAGTCACTCCAAAAGTTTTTATTCTAAAATCAAAAACTACGTTATTTACCCTATTTCCATTCGTATTCCATTTAACTATTCATAGTAAGCCTCCTTCAGTAAAAATAACGATTAAAATCTAACGCAAAATTTTCTATTTTTCAATGACTATCTCACGCAAATATCAAAATATTTTGCACAAGAATTGCTAATTTCACAAATTAAGAGATCTAAATACTTATTCATTGGATAACCACAATAAGATTATACATGTTTATACATCGACTTTGATACTAAGTTCCTTAGCAGCTTCTTCAACGTACTCCATTGCTTCCTTGTCCTTATCGAGTTCGGGTTCCACGAACAGTTCCATTCGTACATTGATTTGCTCCATCAACTTGTCAATTTCTCTGTATTCATCAGCACCAACAACTGGCTTCTTGAGAGTCGTTATGAAGTCTGTCTGTCTCCATTTGGGGATGTACTTGAAGAGATAAACGGGCAAATGTCCTTCATTCGTTCTAATGACGATCTTCTTTAGTCCCTTGTCTATGGCTTTTTGAAGAACAGTGATCAACATTTTTGCAATTTTTATGTTTCCTCTTTCTCCCAATTGAGAAACAGAGTTATCAGGGTCAGAATCGGATTCATTAAAGAGACAAGCGTACTTTTTTTGTTCTTGATTGGTTGTAACCAGATATACACGTGGAATGCTTTAAAAAAATGAAAACATATGAAAAACAAAAACAGCTTACTCTTTCCAAAATATCTCAGTAGTTTTCAGCTGCTGATCGTAATCTTCGTAGAAAGCCTTTACCCAATTTGTTCGCTTCCCCGGTTCTGAACGAAGAGTAACGGCGGGGATAACAGGGAAAGATAATCCATCTTTGGAAAGCAATTTTGCCTGTTCAAAGTGCTCATTTGTATTGTTTTCCGACAGATAACTAAAGTGAGCATTCAGTTCATCAGCAAGGGCCTTGATTTCATTGTAGTACAACTGGTTTGCACATGGTTGTCCATCGTTCTTCAGCCACCCACGTTTGTAGAACTTTACGAAATATCCGCTATCACAAACGACTTGAACATTTTTCAGTCCTTGTTCCTTGGCCTAAAAATAATGATAAAAACGAAATTATTGAAAAACTTGCAATTTTGAGCGCCTGAAGCACACCAAACAATTGTGCTCGTTGTAATGTGATAGGGAAATTCGCAAATCTTCCGCAGGAACTGTGATTAGGACGGTTTTGGAATTGACACCCATATCCGGCAATGGTAAAATCCGCTTTGGTGTTCACCAATTTCGCAGCAACAAAGATCGTTTCATCAAACTTGCTTGTGGCTTCATACTGGTTCTCATTTCCATCGAGAAGTCCATCAATCTTCTCCATCAGTCGTGAATCTGATCTGAGATGTTCCATAACATTACTGCCCGAGGGCACCAGTCGAATCTGAGCTTCAATCATGTCAAGCATTTTTGCAAAGTCATCGAGCAATTCGGCGTGTTTCACAGGAGTTCCATCTCTCTTCACGTATCCATTATTGCGCCAGATCTTCAGATGACGGTTTGCACAGTCAACAATGTACTTGGAATCAGTCTGAACAATGATTCGGTCTAATTTCCGTTCGTATAAGGCTTGCCGAAGAGCCACCATAACAGCTTCAAGGGCACCGTGAAAGGCATTTGGACTTGGAGAAGTGGCTTCTTTGTAAACATTCATTGGATCTCCTTGATCCCAATAAATTCCAAAGTAGACATTAGGTCCAGAGACGGTATGGGTCGTGGACACCACAGGGACGCTGAATGGAGTTTCATATATCAAAAATGGATCAAAAACGACTTACTCGTGCCAAGTGACGGCTTCTTCTACGGATATCTGTTTCTTCGTACGGGAACCGGGATAATACGATACTGGGGCCAAGTGAAGACATCTGACGGAAGGAATCAACGGAATCAGTTGTGGATTCGAGAGCGGATACTTCAATTGTCGTCTGCCTTGATTGACAACGACTCGACGAGCAGATTGGATCAGATTTTTACTTAACATTTTGGATAAAAAAATAAACGAAAAATAAAGAGATAAACAGGTCGACGAAAGAAGTCAAAGTCCCGCTCGAAAAATTCAAAAAACTGGCAAACTCGGCTCTTTGCCAAAAAACAAATATTTTCGAAATTGTCAGATTTTTAGATTTCCTTAGTTATTTTTATTTTTATTTTTAAAATGTCTATTTTCAATTTTGCACGGAAAAGTTCACCTCCAGAAAACCGAACCTTCCATCTGGTTTTTCATCCCATGATTCTGAAAAATGAAGAACTCGCATTGAAGTCCATCGGCGGACTCAAATCTTTCGGCAGGGTTTGTTTTTAATTTTTTATATAAAATTTGATTTTATATATAAAATCCTCCAGGTCGTTCATGAAAAACGTAGTCTTTTGCTGAAACTTCAACCAGAAAACGAATATCATGCTGGAATTTTCAACGACAAAACGAAACCGAAGAACACTGTTCATATGGTTTTTAAATTCCAAAAAAACAAAAGAACTGGTGCTGTCAGAGCCGTATGTCTAGGACAAGTATGTTTTACTGTGGGAAATCCATATATGAAAAAGCGTTTTTAGGTACAAAATACATATACTTTTTCGTCAATGGCGGACTTTCAGTATTTGCCTCTGGCAAAGCTGCCTGGCGAAGAAGAATGTTTCCAAGACCTCGTTCCAAGAATCGTACCCCAGAACTTGACAGATGCCCTCTGTTGGTGGGACAGACCGGATGTCGACGATGCGACTAAATTTTTCCTTCCGTCGTTCATTTTCAGTCGGTACACGAAGCCGATTAACAGACTGATGACTCCAGAAGAACTTCCCAACAATGAAGACGTGAATCTTCTACTTGCGGAGAACCGTCGTCTCGATAGGAAGAGGAACACAATGATATGCCAAGGAACTGATGAATTTCCCGGCTCTGCTCCTGAGAACATCGTCAAAGAAGTCGACCAAACTATCAAGTCCAAAGAAGCCCATGATCTCGTGTCTAAGATGTTTGAATCTCGACCTGTGTGGACAAGACCGGCAATCCTTATTGAGACCGGATTAGACGACGGATTGCTGAAGGCTCTGTTGCCGAAATTCGCTTTTTACATCGTTTCTGGACCGTTCGGACGATGTTGGTGTAGATACGGTTACGACCCCAGAAAGGAACCCTCTGGCAAAGCTTATCAGACGATTTCCGTCAGTTTCCGATTCAACGACCACATTCCTGAGAAAATGAGACTCAGAATTGCTTCTGCTTCGTCGTCGGCCAAGGCTTACATCCCCGCAGGTCCTGTTGACTACAGATTCCGGCCTTCAACACTCCCCAATTGCCGTCAGATGTGGTACTGTGTTATGGACATCTTGCTTCCTGTTGCAGAAGAAGTCATGAGAACCGACATGACACAAGTCGTCAAGGACTGTGATCCTGCTCACGGTTGGCTCCCGGCTGAAGTCATCGAGACCCTCAGGGAATCAATCAAAGCCGATGTTGCTCAAACAATGACTGCCATTCGTGAAGCAGAACCTGACATTATTCCTGAAGACATGCAATACTATGATGAAGGCACTTTAGAAGATATATTTTGATAAAATTTGTTTTCACACGGGTCAAATTTTTTATTTTTCTTCTAGTTTCGGCGTTTTCTTTATTTCGGCTGAGAAAATCGGATAAAACCGACGTCTTTGTTGATTATGGTCCGGCGCCAGTTTTGCTGCTTTTTTTGGACAAGTAGAATTTTGTGAAATTTTTCAGGGTCTAATGAAATATTTTAGAATTTTCAAAACTGTTGAAAATTGAAATAAATATTCAAAATCGAGATTCTGGAAATTTCTAGAAAGTGAACAAGATTCGTGTTGAGATAATTTCAGGATATACTTTATTAGTTTTAAAATTAAATTAGAATTTTATAAATGTTAGAATTTTATGGAAATTTCTGAAGATTTTTAAAATTTTTGAAGTTTTTAAAGATTTTCAAAATCTTAAAAATTTTCGAAGATTTCTAAAATCTAATTTAAGTTTCTGAAGAATTCCAAAATTTTCTGAAATTGAAATTTTTAAAGATCTCTAAATCTAAAAATTCGCTTTGGGACAATTTCGTAACCTTTATTTCTTGACATTTAAAAGGATGATTAAAATTTTGCAATATTTTAGAAATCCGGAAACTCAGAATCATCAAAAATTAAAAATGTAAATTTTTTATTCCTAAAAATTCGCTTTGGACAATTTCGTAACCTTTATTTCTTGACATTTAATAGGATGATTTGTTGATTATGGTCCGACGTCTGTTTTGCTTCTTTTTTCGGACAATAAGCGCGAAAGTCTGAAGGAAATTCATACTCGTGCCGAGCTCCCTTCTGATTGGGGTTATTCACAATTGTATTTTGTTCAGAGAGAAAATACTCGCGGAAAGACTGGGTAATATTTTCGAATTTTATTGATTTGGATATGGAACCCAAAAGGAAGCGGCTAAATGAGGATGATGGTTATCCTAAAATTGATTCAAAAATCATGTTTAATTATTTGACCAATCCGAGAGCCTATGACTGTACAATCCTGCTCAATTACCCTAAGGCGATCCAGAGGGCTTACAAGGATGAAAAAAGGTTGGTTTATTTACTTTGAAAATATTTAAAATTTCTGTTTCGAAAATATTTAAAATTATTGTTTATTTTGAAAATCTGAAATTTTTAAGAATATAGAAGATGATTTTGAAAGCTTTAGGATCTTAGAAGTTTTAAAACAGAATTAAGTCGAAATTTAAAATATTTGAAATCGAAATTTTGGAAGTTTTTAGGAAATTTCGAAATTCGTTTAGAGACAATTTTGTGAAAAATTTTTAATTTTTTAAAACAGTTTCATCGATATCTCGTAGAATCTAGAAAACGATTCTGAAGTCTTCCAAAATTCCTCGAAAAGTTTCAAACATTTCAGAATCCATCTGAAAATTTAAAACATTTCTAAAATTAAAAATTTTTAATATTCGTGTTGAGACAATTTTGTAATAATATTTTTATTTTTTTGTAATTCTTTGATTCAGTTTTTTAAAATAAAAAAAATAGATTTATTCTACAGTATGATTCATATTTTTAGATACATGGTTCCTGCCCCGACGTTGACTCTCAAAGGAAATGGATGGTTACGGTACAAGGAGAATCTGTATCCCAAAATGGGCCAAATCCAAGATGATGTGGAATTAGCCGCTTTTGTTTCGCTTCCGACTTCGGACAACAGAGAAGAACGACACGATATTCAAGTCCTTTCTACAGATTGTAGATCTTCGAAAAATCAGGATTTTCAAGTTTCTGGGACTTGCAAGAAGATCTACACCAGACATTCCAAATCCTTCATCCATTTCAGACTGATGTTGAAACTCGTCCGGGATCCCAGAACTTGTGCTTCGACCAACTTCGGAAAACTCGATTTTGGAAGAATTAAAGTGATTTCGAAAGCTTCGAAAAAGAAACAAATAGTCCGATCCGGAGAAAAAGGAGATTTGTTGTCCATCAAGAGCGGATCCAAAATTGCACTCTACAACAGAAATCAATACAACAAAAAATTCATGTTTGTCGATGAAAGAGGAAATTTTTCTGCAAATTTCAAAGAATGGAGCTTATTCGAAATCCATTTAGTCGATGAATCCGAGCCTTTCGCCGATGACAGTTCGTTCTACACGAAATCCGGCGTCATCTGTTACGGTAATATTGTGAAACTAGTCCATGTTGGAACTGGAAAATCCTTTCCGTTCACCAGAATCCGGAGGGTCGGAGACGAACATTCGAAAAATCTCAGAACAGAAGAAGATAAAAAACTTTCAATAATCCCGGCCACATTCGGCGAAAACTTGGACGAACCGTTGAGTCTTCTTCATTCTTGTGCTTTCGAAACAATCCAGCCTTCTGGAGGAAGTTACTTAGCTTCGACGGATCAGAGTATCGTTACAGAATCCGCTGTTCAAATAAGAATGTTCAATTATCATCTGATTAACGAATCAGCCAAGTGGACCGTCGTCACGGGAGATTCAGAAGAACGAACATTTGCCCCCCTGTTGCCCTTGAAGGTGACCAGAATTGCCCCTTTTCCTACTGTAAAAAGGGCTTCTATGACTTCAGTTGACGGTAGATACGTCGTTGAACTTGTCGGAAACAACTTCAAAAACTGCAAATTTACATCTAGAATTACCGTATGGTTTGGATGCTGTCAGACAAAAAATACCGTAATCAAGTAAGTTGTTTGTTTAAAAATATATAAAACAAAATTGATAAAAAAATATTTTTATTTTAATAAAAAAATTAAATTTTTTTTAAAATGTGAGAAAAAAGAAAAATAATTTAGTTACCGTATAAGTAAAACAAAATTCAAATAATTTATTTTTCGACGATTGTCGTGATTGGTTTTTATATTTTTCTAGGTTGATTCTGGGAAATTTCGTTTTTCTCTAACAAGACCTAAATCAGGGATGCGAAAATGTGGAATCTTCAGGGAAAACCTGAGTTAATTCTGATAAAACTTAAACGAGAAACCTATGATTATGAAAGTGGGGGAAATGATTTAGAAAATCTCGATCTGGTCCAACAAGACTTAATTTAGAAATTAAAAGGAATTACGAATTGGTCTGAATGGATTAAGCTAGTTTAATAAGACTTAGAGTTGGGATATATTAGAATAAGAAGAAGATTGAAGGATCTAGGTTGGTCTAACAAGACTTATAGTTGGAACATATTAGAATAAGAAGAAGATTGAAGAATCTAAGTTGGTCTAACAAGACCAAATTAGAGGTACGGAGATGCTGGAAAATTTTCACTGCTACAAAAACCTAGATCTGTCTAAAAAGACCTAAACCAGTGCTGCGAGAGAGCTGTGAAATGAGCTAGAAAGATATAGACCTATCTAAAAGGATCTAAATCGGGAGTATAAGTTTTGAAAATCATCTACTTCCAACATTTTCTGCTACTATATAATTTTAATTTTTTCTAAAGATTTTCACCGTATCATTATGATTTTACATAAATACGAAAAAAATAAGAAATATATACTGAACAAAGTTAATTTTTCAGAAGCAATGAGTGCATCAGGTTCGATCTCCCGACTTACCAGGAGTACATTGACAACTACAAGTCCCTCGACACTCAGATTCCCTTCGATCTGACTGCCAGAATCTCTCTCGTTAGAGAATTCGACGCTATCGTATACCCCACAAATATAGTCTTCAAGTACTCTCGATGGGAAGCCGGGGAGATTGGTCATTTCCTCGCTCCAGAAGAACAGGAAGAAGAACAATCGGAACAAGACTACTCTCTTACGAATTCAGATACCTTCGAATCCATAAATCACACTTTTTCTTTCGATCGGAATTACCCGGATCCCCAATATTATCAATTCGAATCTTGCAACTTTAACTTTCATTTTCCTTCATAAAAAATTTCTAACTTATGACAAAAAACAATGAAATAAATAAACTTAAGGACCAACCAAAACACCATAGGATTCACGAAATCCATAACAAACAAAAAATTAATTAGGAGGAGTTGCTGGAATCCCGCTCATTGTCACAGAAGTATCTATCTGAGAAGATCTAGGAGATACAACTCTCGGATAAGATCCGTCATTTCGAGCATTTTCAACTTCAACATTCATCGGATTTTCGAAATTTTGAATTATTTCTTCATTTTGATTTCTTCCAAAAATGTGGTTGAATCTTTCTCGAGCTACAGTAATAATCTCATCCCTTGATCTCAGAATATAACTTCTGCCTGAAATAAAACAGTTATAAGAACTTCACACAAAACCCAACAAGCTTACATGTTAAAAGAGCACAATCACCACCACAACTACCGGCAAAGAATTACAGGAAAAATAAAAATGTAAGTTTTTCGAAAAATAAAATATAAAAAATAACCCGCTACAAATCCACCAGTTACAGACCTAGATGAAGTAGACTATTTGGCGCAAATTGCTCTCGAGTTTCTGGAGATGAAAAATCAGGAGGTTCTGCTGAAGCTAAGAATTCCTTCAATGTCGATCTTTCAACTTTTAAAGTATCATTGCACGTTTCCTGGAAGATATAATTCATCATAAAATCATATTATTATAGGAATTATATATGAACTTTTTTGCAAATTTATCCCGACACGAATTTTCAAAATAACAAAGTAGTTTATATAATGATTTTGGGTTATTATTTCGCAATCAATCATATATGAACTTTTTGCAAATTTATCCCGACACGAATTTTCAGAACATTCCAAAAACTAAACCAGTTCAATCTTGATTTTCAGTAATAATTTCGAAATTAATTTCTCAGAAATATATTCTTCCTAAATCAATCTAAAAACTTCTTGTTCAACATCATATAAGCCGTAAAACCCCCTATCTGCCTTCTAAGGTTAATAACTATACGTAAAATATTCATAAATACCCCAAATTCTACAAACAATATTCAAATGCCCTATCAACGAGTTTTCTTGTCTATAAAATTTAAAATAACCCTTACCTTGATGACTTCATAAGCATCCATAACGATCGCAATGAACAAAGATAGAACTACATATATGAACAAGGCGACAAAAACATAAATATAAACTTTTCCGAATATAGTTATAGTCGTATTAGTGTCACTAATAGTGTAGAATGTCGCAAACATGTCATCTCCATTCAACAATGAAAACAACGCTTCAGAAGACTGCGATAACGATCGGAATTTAATACTGTATGGTCCAATAATTACCCATCCAGCAAGTAGAAATCCAACATATAGTATAATAGCACAAACCATGAATCTTAACAAATTCGGTAGAGCTTTTTTGAATGTCAACATCAGAACATTATACTGATTGAAGAATCCCAAGTACCTGAATAGGCCCATATAAACCAATAACGCTCCAGAACCAAGAAGGATCCCTGTCAATGTAAATAGTCCACTGTCAAAATCCTAAAAATTTATATTAATTTCAAAAGTCAAAAAACAACTTACTCTAAATTCGATTGAAATTTTCGCAATTGTTCCAAGAATAATAAAAACATCATTCACAACAATCATCACGTACCATAGATTCAGAAATTCCAACTTATCTTTCAATTCCAATTCTATTCCAAAAATTTTCCCAAAGTACTTTTGAGTTTCAACTTGAAGAAGATAAGCTTTAATCAATGCCCGAACACATAGAAGTAATGACGATATGCAAGTTACCAAAACTCCAATGTCGATTATACTAATAATAATCGCATCCGTCGAAACAGGACCTACTGAAATAATTTCCTAATTTAAAACTTTTAAATTATTTAAAATTTCATTACTATTCTAAAATTTTCAATCACTTAAGGTTTTCCAAATTAAAATTTTCCAATTATTTAAAAATAAAACAAACCTTGAAGGACCCTGCCATTGCATAGATTGACGTAACTGATTACGGTATTTAATCTCACAAAAACTTGACCACTATGTCTTGAATTATCGAATTCAATATCTATCTTGATTAAGTAGCATTCTGGTTTCTGATCTGTAGAAACTGGTGAAAAATGAATCGTTCTTAGATTGAATTTGATCACTGCTCTCGTGATAATCAAAGCATCATCTGGATCAAAAGTGATGTTCCTGTCCACGAATAACTTCTTGATGTACATTGGTGTTTTTTTAATTTCATCAATTTCCGTTTTGTTGAACTTCAATTTGAAGCATTCTGAAAAATCACTATGTAAAAATAAGAGTTTTTATAAACAAATACAGTATGTATCGAAAACCTGGTTTGTAAAGTAAAATATAAAAATCCAAACCTGATACTTCACTAATATCAAAAATATAAGTCTCGTTCTGGATATCCACATCCGCTATCCTGTCAATACAGAGCTTCAAAGGAGGAACATGGTCGTAATCCGAGTCTTCCAGAAGTCCTCTTGGTTGAGATTTAAAAGTATCGTAAGAAAACGAAGCAAACGATTCATTTTCTACATTATAATACTAAAAATAAAAAAATTATTTCCAAAAAATCAATTTTTTAAATTATTAAAAAAATTACCGATGTAACCATGAAAGCAAAATGTTCTATGATTTGTTCGCTTGAAAAAACAGCATATTTTCCGCTTTCTGGAGGATACACTACAGCATCTCTTTCGTCATTCCAATTTTTCAGGAATTTGTGTCTCATTACTGTAACTGTTTCATCCAAAAAATCCACATGGGATATCCTTAGCTGCGCAAACAGGACCAATTGAGCTGTAACAATAATCACTTTGATTATTTGAAGAGCTAATTTGAACGGAAATTGTCTTCTAATTTGAAATTTCTTCATCGGATCGAGGAAGAAAAATTGCAAGTGTCTTCTTAGTCGTTCGATTGACTTTCTGTCTCCTTCATCTACGT
Source organism: Halicephalobus mephisto (assembly GCA_009193035.1). Lineage (NCBI taxonomy): Eukaryota > Metazoa > Nematoda > Chromadorea > Rhabditida > Panagrolaimidae > Halicephalobus > Halicephalobus mephisto. The sequence goes on along the minus strand of SWDT01000012.1, from coordinate 55,713 downwards.
TTTCCAATCTTTCATTAAAATTAATAAAATTATTCGGAAGATCGAATAATCCTGAATCTTGTACACTGGGGGCATTATGAAGGTTATTGTAACCTGATCTCCTCATCTAAAAGATTAATTATTCTTTTTTAAATAATTTTTTTAATTTAACATTTTTAAAAAACTTAATAATTATTTTTTCTAAAAAAATTCACTGACTATCTTTTTAGAAAAAAATTTAATAATTATTTCTTTAAATACTTTTTTTAATAATTATTTTTTAAATATTTTTTTAATAATTATTTTTTTAAATATTTTTTTAACAATTATTTTTTAAATATTTTTCTTACTTCATTATTTGGAGAATTTTCATTTTTAGACACCATTTTACAAATTCAAAGAAAAATTAATCATATTCAGCATTTATAACTCTACTTCCCGGATTATAATAAATGTTAACTTTGAATTTTACATAAATAAAAATCAACAAACCTCGAAATTATGGATTAAAGGTCTGAGTTCTCTTTCTGGATCACTTAAAAATGGAATTTGCAGTTTCCATAAAATTTTTTTCTTTGGAAAATTTTTCGGGAGTGTCCCGTAGTCTTGAAAAAAACTCATTTCAAAATTAGAACAATTATAAAAATAACGTCAAAATCGACGTGAGTTATTCAAAACTCCATTTTACTTCCATCCATAAACATTCTAAAAATTTTTTGAACGTCTAAATTGAGCAAAAATACACAGGACTATTCAAGAACAGATAAAAATCGGTCCGTTCTTATCACCTAAACGAAGGAAATTATTTACACAATCATCCAACTGTCTGTCACTCGTGATTTGCATAACCGTTCGAACCACTCCAGTATCCTGTCGTCGATGATCCACTAGATCCACCGTTTGATTCTTCTCTGATTGAATTTTCATCAAAAAAGTATTCCATCGCATTCCATATTTGTTCTTTGTCCATTCTCGCCAGAAAAGTCGCACGAAGTTGCAGTTCAGCGTCACTAATGATGTGAGGATTCAGAAATTTCGACGCAATAGTTTCAGCTGCGTACAGCTGAGTCACATTATCTAGACGTTTCTCAATTTCCGTTCCCAGCTAAAACACAATTATTATTAAAATACTATAAAAATTAAAAGTAGATTTTTTACAAATTTATCCCGACACGAATTTTCAAAATAACAAAGTAGTTTATATAATGATTTTGGGTAACTATTTCGCAATCGATCATATATGAACTTTTTTGCAAATTTATCCCGACACGAATTTTCAAAACATTCCAAAAACTAAACCAGTTCATAATCTTGATTTTCAGTAATAATTTCGAAATTAATTTCTCAGAAATATATTCTTCCTAAATCAATCTAAAAACTTCTTGTTTAACATCATATAAGCCGCAAAACCCCCCTATCTGCCTTCTAAGGTTAATAACTATACGTAAAATATTCATAAATACTCCAAATTCTACAAATACTACAAACAATACTTAAATGCTTTGTTAAAGTAATTGTTTTTCCTATTAATTTTAAAAAATGAAAATCCTACCATGTTCAGGGTTTTGCTGAAGGAAGCTTTCAACTTTTTAGCATTCCATCCAACAGAAAACCCACATTCTTCCAGAAAACTTTTCACATCTTGTCCAAATCTGAAGAGTGAAATCGACACAACATTAGCAGCAACATGAGGTGAAGGTCTTTCATCTGGATCGACCTTGAGCATTTGATAAGTCACGTCCTTCACTGCATAATGAAGTCTCCTGGGCAATTGTGGCAATTCATCTTCCGTATAATTTTCACTATTTAGTTTACAGTAAAACGGATTAACTCTCGTAAAAATCTCGTATCCTAAAGTTGCAGCTGCCCATGTGTCTGCCATCGAAAAATCCACAGTCATGCCTGGGCCAGGACGGGCTCTTCTGACTTCCGGAGCTCTCAAAGACAGATTACCTCCTAAATCAGCTAAGTCGTCTTCATATTTCACTTCCCAATCATTGTTAGCCAACGCTGAACCAAAATCACTCAAAACCAAGTGAGGAATTTCGTCTAAAATTTAATATTTATAAAGTAAAAAAATCAAACTACTTACCTTCGAGGTCAAAATCGAGAAGAATGTTGTCACTTTTCATGTCTCTGTGGGCAATTCTGTGGTCGTAGAGAAACACTATGGCTTCCAGTAGCTGTCCATACAGGATTCTGGCCGTCCAGTAATTCCTCTTCGTCGTTGCCATGTAATCCCTCAAAGTCATCCGATACCGTTTCATCACGATAAACAGTGTCTTCGGTTCCTGCTCCAGAGGGATGTAATCCGGAATATAAGGCAAGGCTTCTGGATAAAGTTTCTCTGCCCCGGGCAGGACCGGCATGACGTCAGTGAAGGCCGTGTGGAGTTTGATTACGTTGGGATGATTTTTGGGGAGAGTTTGAAGTTTGCCAAATCGTCCTGATCTGAATCCCGTGGGTTTCTTCACCAGAGGAACTAACTCCGGACCCATGTCGTCCCAGAGGAACTTCTCATTTCTGTTGTAGTCGTAGTTGAACATGATTTTCAAAGCCAGAGGAAAGGGTTTCGACATGCTCTCAGATTCCTTAGAAGTTATAGCATCAAATTGAGCCTGGGGATTCTTTTTTCGAAGTTCATAAACCGCTGCAGAACAACCACAAGCAATATGGTTCCCTGGAGGAAAAAAGTTACATGTAAATTGTTAATCGTTTTACCTATGTCGTATCCGTCCAAACGGTCCGGATATTCCGCAACGGCCAGACTTCTGTTGTACCGAGGATTGGTCCCGAAGACGTCTCTGATCCGTTCAATGACTCCGATTGTTTTTCTTTTGTGGATTTTATATAATCCTCTGAATCTGGCATTTTCCCGATTTCTTTGGTCTTGAAAATGAGCAAGACGCTGATAATGAAGAGCTGCAAACGGTCTCAGAAACAAACGACTGCTTCTGATCGTCCGTTGGAACTAAAGTCACTACTAACCTTTAAATATGCAGAAACACAACTTACAGTTCTTAAAAACAAGTTCCTCGAGAAAGTAGGAAGTCGGTGAACGTGGTTGATGATCACTCGACGAACCGCCGGATGATTAACGGCTTTGTTGGCTTGTTTAACGGTTTCTAATCCAAGCTTTCCATTTTGGAATTTGGTGGCAATCTGGAATAACTGATTGAACAAATACAGTAATAACAAACAACCTCATGTGCGATTCGATAAGCAACCTTACTGAAGCTCCGAAGCATCGCTCTCGATCATCAGACTCCGAGTCACATTTGAACTTCTCTAAAATCAATTATTCATATATCAAAACTACATGTACACGTCCTCGGAAATCATTATATCAGTCAAGAAAAGCAATAAACAGGGAAATAAAAAAATTTAGTTTTGTTTATAATAATCAAATTCCGTAAACAAACAAATTTCGAGCAACTTTTATTTTCTCTGCAAAGATCCTAAATGTGATCTATATATGGATTTTAAAAAACTAAAAATCAAGGTTGATCGAGAAATACGGAATTCTGATTCCAACCTTGAAAGTTCAAAGATCCAAACAAATCAGAACCACGATCGATGAGTAAAAACGGGTAAGTGTGTCCACAACCACGTGCGGCCAATTCTTCCGGTTCATCTTTGTTGCATTATTGGGAGTTTGTGACGCAATTATTCATCATTTCAACAATATTTACTATTATTTCTTAACTCTATTGATTTCATATATCTCCAAGAAGTTCAAAAGCTATTTCGTAATATAAAGTGCAATTAAAAATTTAAAAGATTTGAAAAATTCAATTTAATGGATGGGTGAATAATACCAGATTTTACAAATACGAAAGTGGTAAAACTGATAACTTTTGGCCAAAAAAACAGAAAATTCAAAAAAAGCGACGGAAGGATCGAACCAACGAGCGCGCCCATTTCCCAGCCCGAAGTCTGCTCGTTTTCCGCTCAGCCATTCGTACAAACCGATCCTTAGCTTTCTTTTTATTCTTTTGCATCATTCTTCTTGTGTTCCTAAATTTCTCTATTCTTCAACTTCCCTAAAATCCCAGTATTTTTACCTTAAATGACTACTTATTACGTGTTATTTTATATATTTCTAACTTTATAGAGTAATTATTGATTGAATTTTAGGGTAAACTCGTACACTCACCAAAACGGCTTCTGGATAACTCCTAATTTTTATATATTAAGTTTGACATTGTTCTCTGTTTTAAACCACTGTCACGATGGTGAGAACTTGCCCACAATGTGGAGGTGCCAGTTTCGAAGAAGACCCAGCCCGTGCCGACGTCGTCTGTACCACATGCGGTGAAGTCCTTGAAGAATCCGGCATCGTTTCAGAAGTCCAATTTACCGAGCGTGCTGGTGGTCATGACATTATCGGTAGGTTAATTCGACCGAATTACCTAAAATTCATATATGAATTTGCAACTTTTCAGGTACCTATGTTCCAAGAGATCGTGCCATGCCCTCCGGGGTTCCTGGCATCGCAGGATTGACCAAGGTTGAGTCCAGGGAAGTGACCTATCAGAAAGGACGAGCCGAGATAATGAAGATTGCCAGTCAGCTCAGAATCAACCAGAATTGCAGCGACACTGCTTTTAATTTCTACAAGATGTGCGTTTCAAGGAATTTCACTCGAGGACGTACCAGAAAAATCGTCGTTGCCGCTTGTCTTTATATGACTTGCAGGATTGAAAACACTCCTCATTTGTTGTTGGATTTCAGTGACGCTACCGAGGTTTGCTTTTATAGTTTTAAAACCAACAGACGAAATTTATTTGACGCAATATTTCCGACGTTGTGATTTTTCCGGACATCTATTAGTGATTCCACATGTGGAAATCAATCTTAAAAGGCAGAAGCTTTTATGTATTGTAAATCATAATCTGGAAGTTTCTGAATTTACTTAGAACATAGTTGCAAAACATCGATGACGAAATCTTGCAAGATTGTGAAATCATGCAAAACCATAATTGTAGGCTGCTTTGGTCTCTAGAATCTTAAGATTTGCTTGGGAACAATATGGTAAAAGTTCAAATATAATTTTTATATAATCAAGCACAAAGTCATCACGCGAAACCACTCTCGTCAAGTAAGCTCTTAATTTGTAACAAGTTGTAAAAATTCCCGTTGAGACAATTTCGGAAAAATTTCTGATCTTTGTAACAATGATTTGATCTTGAATGCTTTAGGTAAACGTCTACGAACTCGGAAGGACATTGAACCTTTTGACTAGATTTTTGAACATACATTTGCCGATGACAGATCCATGTCTCTACGTTCTTCGTTTTGCTATCATGCTGGAATTCGGGGACAGACAGAAACAAGTAGTTACTTTAGCTACCAGAATCGTCCAAAGAATGAAACAAGACTGGATGGCCACCGGCAGAAGACCGACGGGACTCTGTGGAGCCGCTCTACTCCTCGCTGCCAGAGCTAACGGATTCGTTCGATCCATAAGTGATGTTGTCAAAATTGTCCATATTAGTGATACTGTAATCAGAAAAAGATTAGACGAGTTTGCTGCTACACCTTCCGGGGGATTAACTGTTGAAGATTTCCAGAATGTCGAACTTGTAAGTTTTCGGAAATTTTTAATTTTTAATTGTGTTTTCTAGGAAACATGTGAAGATCCTCCGGCTTTTCAAGAAGCTCGTCGGAAAGCTAGAGAAAATAAGAGAAAACAAGAAGAAGCTGAAGCTCAGAATTTAGCCAAAGGAATAGCTCCTGTTCAAAAAGAAATCGAATGTGCTTTGAAAGAAAAATTTAAAAGATCTAAAGCGGCTTTAGAAGTTACAGGATCAGTTGGAATGGAGGATATACCGGAGTTACAAGGAGAAGCAGCTAATATTCTCAGAAATGATGTAATTGATACGGTATACGATATTGCTGAAGATGATGAGTATGATGATGAAGCTACGTCATCAAGATATATCCTTGGACCAACAGCTGAATCGTTGGGAATCACAAAACCAGATGATACTTTTGAAGCTCCGGTTATTGGTGAAGAAGAGATTCTAAACGATAACGACTTTGGTGACATTTCTGATGGAGAAATAGACAGTTATATATTGAGCGAAACTGAAGCTAAATTTAAATCGGAACTCTGGATGAAGAGAAATGGATCCATTCTTGAGGACATTGAAAGGAAGAGGAAGGAAAGGAAAGAAGAAGAGGAAAGAAAGAAAGGTGGAGGTCCGATTAAGAAGAAACGGGTGGCAACTAAGAAGGAATCTGTTCGTGCTGCTTCTTATCAAGATGCGATGAAGCATGTCATAAAGGAGAAAAATCTTTCCTCGAAGATCAACTACAAAGTTCTCGCTGAACTGGAATAACAGGTTTACTAGTTTTTTATGAACATCTAGGAGATGGATCTACAATCTGTGATTAAGATACGGTAATGAAGAAGCTTAAATTTGGGATATATGAACAGGCAATGTTAATTAGGAATTGATCTCTAAGCTGTTTAATTAGTGATTTTGTTATTTAGATCAACTTCTGATTAAAACTACTCGTTCACATATCTCTTTTTTATATCCATATCCTAATCCGGATTGTGGTCTCCCTGACCTTACGGTGTATTTGCAGTTTGTTGGTTATGAAGTTTTGAGAAATATAAATCAATTATCAAAACATAGTTCATTCAATAACATCAAACTTTAATAGTGATCCAACCTATTCAAAAGTACTTGTTAGCTATAGCCAACACTTTTGCAAATTGAGGCCTATCTCGTTTTTCCAGAAGAACAGAAGGAATCGGAGCCAGGACACGATTGCCGAGAGGATTTCCGTCGTTATCCTAAAGAGACAAAATTACCCAAACAATTAATTGCCAATCTTACCAAAAGCACAATATTATTCGTGTCAGTAGACGGTACTCCATGTTTTCTATGAAGGGTGTGGATGTTCGCACCAACAACAAAAGCCTTCTTCATCTCTCCTTTGATAGCAACAAGTATCTTGTCTCCAAGAGTAGCATGAGGCATATGTTTCTTTCTGGCTCCTTGTTTGTATACATGGATACAGTAAGCCAATTTACCAGAAGTATTGACTTCCTTGCCAAGAGCAGAGTTATCGACAACCAAGCAGCGGGTCCTTCTGTGGATTCCAGGACAAGGAGGTCGGGTTCTGTGTTTACTCAACTCATAGCTGAAAATTCACTCAAATGTAAATCAATCTACTTTTATCTAAAATCCAACAATTTAAACATAAAAAGCGCCATTCCATTTCCTAGTTTGTTTTATATCATCAGGCACATTCGTATGCTCATACGGGCAGTGTCTACATCCATTCCCACAACATTTGCCTTGATATAAGAGTTGAGAGACTGTCATGACTTTCAACTTGGTTTTTGGATCGATATAATAAAGTTTCCTATCTTTGACAGCTTTCAAGTGAGCAATATAAATGTCTCGTTCTTCTTTCGTCATCTCATTGTAATTCTGCCATTTGGTTTCTGATTTCTTCATAGATTCTTCAAAAAGAACATAATCCGCCAACATCTCGCCGTTCTTCCAAGGGACTAATCCGAAAACTTTTCCCGTACCTCTAGGAACTGCATAGACTGGGTAAGCATCCTCCTTTTTCAATCCGAGTTCTTGCGCAGTAGGTTTAGATACAGGTAGTTTGGGTTCAGAAGGGGTCAAACTCGAATCAGAACTCATACAGCGACAGCCAATTGATCTGAAATGTGCAAGATTTTAATTTAAAATTACTCAACGTTCAAAACTCTCTCGCACATTCCAGAGCAATTTTCACACACTTTCCCACAAATTAAATCATAATAAAGCAACTTACGATGGTTGAGGATACCACCTTCCGGAAGCAAACATTTTAGAAGTGTACGATGTTGTTGCTAAGCCTGTCAATTTGTTCAAAACAGAATTCATCATGGATGTCATCTTAGGTTAATCCCCTGAAATGCAGAAAATCTGACAAAAGTAAATGCATTCACAACGAGAAAAGCGAAGATTAATCTTTGGTTGTCGAAAAAAGGTAAAAATTCCGACATAATTAGCTACATCGTGAAGTGTTGGATTGAATAGAGAAGAAGTAAATGAAAAATGAAGAGATTAATATGAAAGTAGAAGGATAGTGATAAACAACAAAGTGGAAGAATTTGCAAATAGATTTCATCAAGTTACGAGTTGTGCGACAATAGGAATTAAGTAACTAAGAAGTGAAACAATTTTGATATCATAACTTATGGTTTCAATTAGGTAATAAAGGTAACAATACAAAAAATTATGTGGATATTAGGAGATTAGCAGGATAAAAAAACAGAAGAAATTGTACGTGGATCTTACATAGTCCCAAGCTGCAAGAAATTGAAACAATTATTATATCAATAGTTACTATTTCAACTAGGTCATGGAATAAGATAGGAAATGGTGGAGATATTGGGGATTAATAGGGTGAAAAAGAGGATTGATGAAAAGGATCAGTGAGAAGAAAAGAATCTAGTAAAGACGCACGTTGCAGGACAATAGGGATGAGATGACTAAAAATAAAGTACTCTCTAAATTCCGACTGGACTATACGATAGTATTTAGGTACAAGAAAAACGGTAGAGATATGGAATTGATAGAGTAACGAAATTAAAACAGAAAGTCAATGAACTTCACACAGACACAGGTTGCGGGACAACGAAAAAATGGGAAATAACTTTTTTCGTCTAAATCGCGACTAGGTTGGATAATAATATATTAATAAGAAGGAAAAACGACAAAGATGCGGAAAAGTGGTGGGGTAAAAAGAGCGAAAGATAAAATAAAAAAAGGATCAGACTCGAAAGCAGTGAACTAGACAAAGACGCAGGTTGCGAAACAATTGGAAGCAGGCGAGTGGACAATGAAACATTTTCGATGCCAACAGCTCCAACTTCAATTTTCCGCTTTCCTGCTTCTTCGGGGAGTCGTCCCATGCTCTTTGGGTTTCTTACAATGCCTTCTGTCGGTCCTTAAAGACCTCGCCGGAGGGCCATTTTTGGCTGCCATTTCCGAGAGCCAGGAAAAACTTGATTTTGAGCCGTATTGGTTTTCTTTTATTTTTTAATATTTAAAAGAAACTTTTCAAAATTTGTTTTTTTATATCAAAATTGGTCCAACTTTATTGATTAGATGTTTGTTGTCGATTTTTGCACAATGAATCATCTGTTGTAAGAATATCCGTGGTTGAGATTTTTTTTCATATATCGTTTTTTATGGACTAGTTTTGTACAGTATGGGATTTAAGGGACTTGTGTCCTCGATCATCCCAACGTCGATGCGTGTATCCGCGTGTCCATGTACGCGTATTTTGTTCCGTTTTCTGTGGTTGCTTTGGTAGTACTGAACACAGCACTGTTTGCTTGGTTGTCACCCCCTGACGATTCACGAATTAATTTAATGAATTTCACATTAATCATTTTTTCTCGAAGGAATGTTGGTAACGTAACTTGTCTCGTGCGCGTTTATCCCATTGCAATCTGATCGCAATATTTGTGATTGAGTGCGATTGATTGGAACGTGTTTATTTTGCAGTTCTTGCCTATGGATGCGCCAAAAGACAGAAGAACGGGTAATTCTAAAGTTAGGAATATTCCTATAGAACGGATAACTAGTCCAACAAGGAAGGAACAAGCAGATCCAGTTAGGATTGTGCCGATCCAGAAACTCGACCAAGAATCCAGGTTTTTACTCCACACTAATCCTGTTGAACGCACCATCACTGCAGGGGCCCCGATTTCTTCAGGAGCTGTCCCGTCGAGAAGACCTTACGAGATCAGCTTAGCTCAACAGCATTCGAGAAACCGCATCAAATTGGATGGTTTGTGGCTTGCTTGCTTTCTTCGCGTCTATCGAATCTATGTGCTTAGGATGTAGCAAATCCACTGAGCGGAAAATCAGATCTTGCTCAAATTTTGTTATTTTAAATTTCCTTTTACGAATCAGCCTTTTAATGATTTGATCGCAAATTAAAAAACTAAAAAATCGAAAATTGCGTCAGAAAATCCAGATGCTTTAAAAAAACGGAGTTTTTCGTGCTAAAAGTAATTTGTGGTTAATTTTCGATCACTAAAAAATGAAAAACCGGCTTAAAGGAGTTATTTTATAAAATTACTTTTCTAATTCTCAATCAAGAAACACTGATATTTCGAAACTAAGACATTTTTGATATATGAATATTAAAAGATTTCTGGTTTCTGAAATTTTCGATCAAGATTTTCACAGCGTTTTGTCAGAGTCTGATAGTTTCGTGGATTTTCTCCGTTCTGATATGCTTGTGATCACTTTTAATGTTTTTTCTAACATGTTAACCGATTTTGGTTCCTAACTTATGGAAGCAACCGCAGTTTCGAATCCAGCGTCTCATCTTTTAGCTTTTAAAATTTTCATATATGATTGTAGTTTTCAGGAAATCAACACAGATCGAAACACGGTTTTCATCCCAGTGGATATTCTGGACCTAATTCGAATATTCCGTTTAATAGAAGTCAATTAAGAACTCCTCCAGATGGTTTTGAAAACTCTCCCGGTATCAGATTAATTGCACAGTACGGGATTGCTCCGGTTAGTTTTCTATATAAATTCATATATGAATTAGTTTTTAGGATTCGTATTCGACGGCTTCTACTCCATCAGGTTCTCGACCGACACAGTTTTCAGAGGATTCTGATCGTCCTAATTCTATAAGGGCTGGATCGCTTCCTACTTCTTATTCCGCTATTCTTCCGAGCCATTCTCATCGATATAGGGCTCAACCAATGCCAAAACACGCTTCTCCAGATCCTGTACCTCCAGAAATCATTGCTAAAGGAAGACCAGAAGATCCAACTATAGAAGCTGAAAGAAACGAACCAGATTATCACTTGGTAGAAAGTGGAAGTGACGTTTTGATCGCTGAAAAAGCGAGAGAAAATGTACCTGCTCCAGCTCCTAAGGATAATGCAAATATCGGAGCTACAACGGGAACAATAATAAATGTTCCAGAGACAGATATTTTGGATTCTTCATGTAGTAGCGATGATGATGATGTGGTCAAAAATTGTGACGGTGAAAGTCTGGGTAATGCTCGAGGCATGAATCGTAGGTTTTTTTATTTTTAAAATTTCGGGGAATGTTTTTTGACGAAAATCCAGAAAGTCATTTTTTATATTTTAATATGTTTGAAATAGTTAAGGATTTGTATTTTGATGTTAGTTGAGGTATTTGCTGAATCCGATTTTTCTTTTTTATAGACAATCCGTTGAATTCTGTTTGTCTTTCTATAGTTACACAAAAAAGTGTTTTAAAAACAAATTACAGACAATGCACGGCTTTTTAGTTAACAACTTTCTTAAATTAAATTTGCTTTTTGATGCTGTTGGTCAAAAATTGGTTTCCTGAGGCCACCCGAAAAATGGTTCGATTTCCGTTTGATGTTGTTTATGAAAGTTTTTTCACAAGGGATTTCGGAGTTAAAAAACATTTGTACATTTCCGGCATTGTCCATTTTCGGTTTTCCGAATTGACCTTATGGACCGCTTTTTAAATTATTTGCAGACAAAAATTTCCCTAAATATATTTGTCCAAGTAGTTCCCTTCTATGCATATTCTCGAGTTTCATTATGGAATTTGTTAAATTTGACACAAAAGTACGTTTTTGGTAGTTGAATTTTTTCTTGCGTGATGTGAAACTAAGAAAATTTAAAACTTGCGTGAAGCGCGACGAGTTGTCGTTTAAAGACTCACCAAAAATAACAAATTTGTTCTTCCAAGCTGAAGAAGACATTGGAATACAAGCTGTTTTGGTTTTTGAGCCGTTTTGTTAGTTCATCAAAAACGTTCTTAACAAATATCCATCATTGGACAGGAAGGAAAAGAGAATGGCTACAAGCCAGAACCACAAAATGCGACGCAGTTCTGTTCAAAGCTATTCTTCCAGTAATGGCTCTGTTTCGGGTCGTTTCATTAGGAATAGCGATTCTGACACGAATAGACGATCTAGTGGAGAAACAATTTTTTCTGTAACATCATTGGTTTCTTCTTCTCAACAGATATTTCTGGGAAAGAGAGCTAGTCTTCATTCCTTGCAAGAACAACATCGTGACATGCTAAGAAGGTCAGCAATGTTGAGAAAGTTGTCTCTAGTTGATAGTCGGAGAAACAAGGTCTCTGGACAAATTCGTAAATTTAGTCTTCAAGTCGCCAATGGTATTCAGGAATTATTTGATGAGAATGGTAAGTTGAAAGTTGAAAAATTTGGGTTGATTTTATTAAAATAGGGATTTTAATTTTTACAAGATTTAATTGACCACAATGAGGAGATGTGAAGCGGATTAATCTTGTTCAGTTTTATTTAATGTCGAAAGCATGTATTGAATCAAAGGTCTGGGATTTAGCTTTGGATTTAGGGATTGCTATTTCTACCTCATTTTTGTTGGGCTTCGATGGCTTTAGTTGGGAATTTCCTTTTTTCCTTATTTTTCACCTTTGAATTGATTAGTTTTTAGAATTTTTGTAAATGTTAGAATTTTTCAAATATAATGAAATCAATAATGTTTTAATAATTAAATTTCAGTTAAAATTGGTGTTTTTTAAAAATAGTTGTTTATTATTTTAGAATTAATAATTTTGTAATTTTTGTTACTTTATGATTAATACTAAGCCAGGTGTTTTTTATAGTATAATTAAGTATTTCGCATGTGAGAAATAATTTATTCTGTATCAAGAAACAAAAAAGTCTTTAAAAAGATTCATTACCGAACCATAGCCTTGGGAAAATTGCCACATTGATGCTTTTTTCATGACAGAATGCGGAAAATCGAATGGATTCAACCTTATTTTTGGGCAAATTTAGGAATTAAAAAAATTTAAAAAAATATTGTTAAATTTTTTCTGAATCACAGTTTGGGTAATTTTTATTTGACGTTTTTCCGTTTTGGATTTACAAAATTGCTACAGAAAAGTTGAGTTTTTAACTAATTTGTACTAAGGATTTCCTTTGTTGAATGTATTTGACTTCCTAAGTATCAATAATGCCGTGGTTTTTATTCTAAGACTTTTAAAACAATGTTCCGTGCTCTGCGAAAACAGACCTGACATCTCTTAGTAACCAAAATTTTTTTTGTAATTTTCGATTTTAAAAAATCCGAATTTTTTTGCTATTTTATTAAATTAGACAAAATTAGATTTTTTTTTATAATTAGCTTGAAAGTAATTTAGTGTTGCTAGATAATTATAAATAAAGTTTTAAAAAATTTTGTTTTTCTGTTTTTAGAATTTGAACTAACATGAAAGGAAAAATGTTTTTGCAACCTGCGCAAAACTGATGAATATTTCATTTTTCTTTGGCATGAAAAGTTTAGCCTATAGCATAACTTGGTTCTGAGCCTTGTTTTTGAAAATGCATCCTAAATCCAACTTATTTCGTTTTTTTTCCGGAAAAAACTCATTGTTTTTTTAATCTTTGCCTTATTTTTAAAAAGAATATTAAAGTTTTTGTACATTGTCCTTATTTTGTATATTGAAATTTTTGGTTTTAGAATGTAACAACTATAGTTGAAGTTGAAACTCTTGAGAAATTTTCTAGATGAAATTTGCCAGTTCATTAGTATTGCTTTGTCGGGGAAAAAGGTCTTTTTCTTTACCCTTTCAGGATAATTTTTTTTAGAATTTTTTTCCACGAGATTTTTTTTGTTTATACCTGGTCGTTTTTCATTTGTGGCATTAGTTTTATTTTCAGTTTTGCGCAATTTTTGTGAAAATAAGAAACGTCAGTCATTGGGATTTTTTGTTGTTGTAAAATTTGGAAGATATTTGATTCATCGTGCTATTGTGAAGATAGTCAGATGCCTTCAAGTGTATGTGCTGAACAAGGTATTAATTTAAATCAAAAATCGAATGTATCTAGTAATGGTGGAAGATTGAATGCAACTTCAACGACATCGAATCCTTTAAGCGGAAGTTCTTTGAGAATTACTAATCCTGAATCATCATTGGCATCGGCTAAGGACTTTGTTGGTAGAGGAATTAGTAGATTTTCTGCATTGAATAGGAGTTTTAATAATGTTGCTAATTTGGCAAGTGATTTAAAAAGAAATATTGAAAATGCGACTACTTTTGGGAATTCATCTGGAACGGAATCTGCCCCAGCTTCTGCTTCACATGAAACGAAATCTACTAGACCTAGTAGATTTAATTCGTCTTTATTAGCTGAAGGAGCGAATCCGGATTATTCGTTCAATAAAAATGATAAAGAAAACGGTGTACCGAAAAGTGCGTCAGGTGGTTGTAATGTTGAAGACGAAAAACCAATAATAGTAACACCGTCGTCAGGATTTGTTCGTCAGTTATCATTAAGGGTTAAAACTCAAGTTGGAACAACTTTATCTGATCCGTTAAAAACGAAAAATGCTCATGTTAATCCATGTGAAGAAGCTTGTGGAACATGTCCGAGATGTCAACAAGCAAACATGCATCATGCTAATGTTACAAATAGTCCATTAACAAAAAAAGCTTCGATTAAGAAAAAAGTTGCAGATATATCAAATAGATTACAATTACCTAAATTTTTGAATGATACAACAGATGATCATGATTATGGTAGAGTTATTTTAAAAATGACTGTCTGGTATTTTTTAAATTGGGGGTTTAAAAATTTTAATTTTTTATTTTTTTAAAATTATTTTTTATTTTTTTTAAAATTATTTTTTTTCAGATGATGATGAATCTGTCGGGACTTCTGGAGACGAAATCGATGATAAAGAATTTCAAGATCTTATTGAAAGAGAATTGATTGTTGAAAAATATGAAAAAGGACCTGAAGGACAAGATATCGATCCATGGGAAAATCCGGATTTTGAAATTTATAAAGTTACAGACAGATATGGATTTGTTCAGTAAGTATTTAATTTTTTTCTTTTGATTATGAAATTTTTTGCAGTAAAAGTGCGGAAGAAATTGAAGCTGACAGAAAGAACAAAGAACGAGACAGGATAAAAAAAGAATTGAAAAGGGAAAATAAATGGTTATCCATGATTAAAGAATGGGAAACAGTTCGTCCAGCTAAACTTCCGGAAAGAATTTGGAAAGGAATCCCGGAGAAATTAAGATCTTCAGTTTGGCAAAAACTGTTGAGAGTAGAAGAATTGAAAAAAGCAGCAAAACCTAATCTTTATCAAGAATTGCTAATGAGAGCTAGACTTGTTTCAACAGATATTCGACAAATCGATTTGGATATTAATAGGACTTACAGAGATCATCTGGCATTCAGAAGAAGATATGACGTCAAGTAAGTTTGTTTTTATTTCCCAAAAGACCTTATTTAACAATATATTTTTGTAATAATTATGGTTTTTCCGAATATTTATTAATTTCATATATGAAAATTAACCCTAAAAGATAGATTTGTATTTCGTGCAACCTCGAGTTAGAAAGTTCTAAATCTATTGAAGCAGAACTTATTGTTAAGAAATTAATGACGAAATTGTGCAAGATTACGAAATAATTATCATCCAAAGCTATAATTGTCACATAGGCTGCTTTAACGCTAACAAGTTATATAAAATTGTCTTGACACGAATTGATATAAAAATCCATATATGGTTTTTGTAGTGTGTTTTGTGTTGTTTGATCTTTGATCATGTTTTTATTGAAATTTTCCCTAAAGATTTCTGTATTTTCGTAGATTTGATACTCCCACGTTATTTGCACTTGTGAACTTCTGTATCCTTTACAAGTTTTTACAAATTTAGGGAATTTGTTATTTGACTTTTTTATGGACATGAATTTTTAAATTTCTTTTGGAGGAATTTTTTATTAATTTTTGAGCTCCTTAGTTGTGCAACTTATAATTAAAAAGAATGATGATAATTTTATGTCTAGATTTAGAATTACAATGTCTAGAATTTAATTAGGTTTTTGGAGTTTATTGAATCTATGATTTTTCAGACAACAATCATTGTTTTCCGTTCTTGCTGCTTATGCGGTATATAATACTGAAATAGGATATTGTCAAGGTATGAGTCAGATTGCTGGTTTATTTCTGATGTACATGGATGAAGAAGATGCTTTTTGGTGTATGCATTCACTGATGGTTGGCAAATTGTACACAATGCATGGTTTGTTTTTGGGTTATTTGTTTTTAATAAAAGTGTTTTTAGGTATGTTTGCTCCCGGTTTTCCTAAATTACATAGATTCCAAGAGCATTATGAAAAAGTTTTAATTAAATATCTACCGAAATTGAAGAAGCATTTTGATCGTGAAGGAGTTATTCCTAGTTATTTGACGAAATGGTGGTTTGGTTGTTTTTTGGATAGAGTTCCATTTCCTTTGACTTTACGGGTTTGGGATGTCTTCCTGTACTATGGAGATTCAATATTGATTGCAATGGCTTATAATATTATGTACATGCATCAAAGTAAGGTTTTTTAAAATTTCATGGGAAAGGGAAAAATTTTTTTCAGAAAAATTAAAACGTCTATCAATGGAAAAGTGTCTAGATTATATTCAGAGCGATTTAGCGAAGGATTTTGGATATAGTTTTGATGAAACTATGCAATCGTTGGAGAAATGTCTGAAAAAATTACAAGTAAGTTTTGAATTTTTAAATTTAAATGAAATTTAAAATTTTTTAGAATGATAAAATGGCATTGCCTCATCCTCCTCCACCAGATGCTCTTCCTGAAGTACCTAAAAAACCTCTTGGTCCTATTCTTACTCGATCTATGGTGGATATTAGGATGGATATTGCTGAAGTTCATAGTAGAGGATCAAGAGCAAATTGTAAGTAATTTTTTCGATTTTTATCACCGTGCTTGAGCTTTGGTTTCCTTTGTTTTTTGCACTTTTTGGTATTTATTTGTTTTGATCACAACTAGCACCGATATTTGAAGCTGTACTGGAAGAAGTTTTTTATATCTGGATCTCTGCTGAATTAAGTTTAATTTTTTTGGTTTTTGATTTTTGGGGATTTTCTGTGTTTGTAATGGTGGTGTCTTCCAGCTGAATTGAACCTGACATTTCCACAAGATTTTGTCCTACGAACACTGGATGACCTCAAATTCATTGATGAAGAAGATGAACCTTAATAGTTTTTTAATATTTTTGGTGTTTTTTAATTTTTTGCACAACTGTAAAATTTATATTGTTTTTTTTGTATTTTTTAGCTCTTGCTGGTAAATCTCCAGCGATTAATCGTCGTAGAGGAAATAAGAAGAATACTGTATCTCCTTCGACAAATAAGAGATCTACTAGATTGCCTGCAACACCTAATTTGGGTCTTAATCATGTTAATGGAAATTCTCCTTCTCCACCACCAGGTAGAAATTCGCCAAATTCATTGGAAGATAAACAGACAACAAATGGACATAATCATCATGAAGGATTTAATAAAAGTATTAGAGCACCACCATTGAAACCGGTTATTCCGGATCAAGATGGTTTTGTACCTATGTCACCGAGAAAAAAAGAATCAGATGGAAGAAATAGGAATAGTGTGTATGATAATGTTCCACAACAGTCTACAACTCCTGAACCGGCAAATGTTTTTGGATATGGTAGTCATTTGAGAACGAATTCTGGACGATCACAGGGAAGAAATAATTTCAAACATTCGAGAGAAAGTAGTAGCTCTGGAAGAGTTAAACATACTACGAATAATGTTACTTATGTCGAAATCGGGGATGAACCACATATTCCGACTCCGGATTACGATGGAGCAGGTTTGAAAAATTCTTAGATTACTGTATTTAAAATTTTTTTTAGAAGATGGATTTCAAATGAGGACTGAGAAACTTTCAAGAACAGTATCTGCTTATCAACATAGGAGGAATTACGGTAGTAGTGCTCCCGCAACGAATCCTGCTTATGAACCTTCGAGAAGTGGACATTCTTTGAAACAAAGATCTAATCAAACTGCTGGTCGTTATTATTTTGAAGCAGATCCTCCTGGAGTCGTTCCTCAACCACGTGGAGCTAGTCCTCTTCAACAACGTCGGAATGATGTTCCTCGACACAAACATAGCTATGTCTAGCATTGACAAATAATAATTGGTACAATTATACTTATTATGAAAATCAAAAACGATTATTGTTATAAAGTTTTCTCGAGACGAATTTTTGGGATGTTACAGAATTTTTTAGAATTTGATTTCAGAAGTTTTAACTAGATTGTGGAAGATTTTAGAAATTTATACGACTCTGAGATTATAGTTTTTTTGGATTCTGTGAAGTTTTAGAATTTTTTATAAAATTCAGGAAAGCTTCAGAATTCCCCATTGAACTGTAAAAAGTTCTGAGATGTTAGAAGGCTTCAGTGCTAGCTTGGAACCAAACGCGAAAGTCCCTGCTAGGACAATAGCGATTCTGACCAATTTTAGAATTAGGTTTTCAGAGTTGTTAAATATGTAATAAATATCTCTAGAAAAAGAACTGTTAAAAAGTTGTTTATTCTGCCATCGGAGGAAGTCTATGCTACGTCAAGAAATATCCAATAAATTTTGGAAGATTAGAAATTTTCCAAAAAGGTTCTGAAAATTTTGAAACATTTACTGAATTTTGGAAAACTCGAAATTTCTCAAGTAATTCTAAAAATTTTCAGAGTTTTCCATATTTTTGGAATTTCTACCGTATTCTAGTTTTCGACATGTAAAATACTTTTCAAATTATTAAAATAAAAATTTATTTACAATTGGGATTGGCAAAAGTGAAAAAGGCTTAAGAAAAATCACCGGTCAAGTAGTTACAAGTTGGTTGAGCGACAATTCTAAGTCAAGGATGATGGCTCTGGGATTTCACATGGAAAAATGCCTTTTGAGAACTGAATGACAACTTGAAGGCCATTCTAGGACATTCAGGAACAGATGAGGAGGCGGAGCATCGGATTCGAAATACTTCACGATGAAAGTCCAGCAAGACTGAGAAAGCGGGTTCCTGTCGAGTTCTCCTTGGTGGAAACTGTATGCCAGAGAATGGTAGGTCCAGAAAATTCTCGTCGAGACAAAATAACCGAGAATAATGTCGATTGAATAGTGCTTCCTTGCAAGAAGAATCGCGATAATTGCAACGAAGGCAAGGACGTTGTAAAAGTATCCTAAAATTAAAAATAAACACTATTTTTGTGTAAAAATTATATTATTGTAAAACTTAAAAATTTTCGACGAAATGTTCTTGAGATGATTTTAGAAGGTTCTAGAATCTTCGGTGAGATTTTAGTTTGGTAAATAAAACTTAAAAATAAAGATTTTCGATGACATCGTCTCGACGCGAATTTCTAGAATTTTCTATAAAATCCAGAATTCTTGACTTTCGATGATTTCAGAACCTTTGCAAGAATTATTTTGAAGAAAAATAATCAAATTCAGTGGTATTTTCGGCATTCGAAACACTTTGCCAAAGCTTCGGAATTCTTGGCAAAGTGTTCTGAATGCCGCAAATACCACTGAATTCGACTTTTTCATTCCTATTTGAATTTTTAAACACAAATATATGAAATACTAACCGAAATAAGTAAATTTCTTCGGGGCGTACTGTCTGAACGTCATCATCGTTGTGAACAGGATCAATGTATGTCCACTGACGATCAAGTCCCCACAGAGTTCCCTCGGCCTTAGTTGCTCGATGCCTGCTGACCAGAAGATTTTCTTCACTCTTCCCATCAAACTAGAGAAACTTCCGTCTCCTTGAGGAGCACAATAGGTGTTCACAGAAGGAACAGGGACTTGGATTACGGTAATGCAAAGAGCTCTGAAAATGTAGGCCAACGCTGCACAGAAGAAGATCCTCCTGGCGACGACCCATCGATGTTGATGACAGATGACGATGATGAGACTGTTGATGACTAAGAACAACATTATGTATTCTGTGATTTTGATTGCTCCTTGGACTTCTGGAAACCACCCGAACCAGATATCCGGCAGAGGATCCACGTTCCTGGGGACTCTGTCATGGATCCAAGCAAGAGCCAACTCGTTCAAAAACCAAGCCAATCCCTGGAAAAATCCTACTATTATAAAACGACGGAAGTGGATGTTGTTGTGGAATTGTCTTGACGTGAATTTCTAGAACTTTTTAGAAACAAAAGTAATCTACGTGACTATTTTAGCTTTGCGTGGTAATTATTTCGTCATCTTATGTAATTTCGAAATCAACTTTTTAGAACTATATCTTGATTGGACAGATCTAAGATGCTCTAGATTACGGTCACAGGGCACACAACCCTCTGTCCATCCTCGAAGGTTAAAATTTATATAAAATTATCGATAAACATCCACAATATCTAAACAATCGATCGAAAACGATTGTTTATAATTTTGAAATTCTATATTCCACGAATTTATTCAATTTCAAAAATCAATGATCAACATCACTTGAATGAATAATATTTTTTCCAAAGTGTCACCTCGACAACAATCTGTCTTTTTATGAGTCAAGTGATATTCCGATCATTTTTTCGATCTTATCTAAAATGATAAGTCATCTGTGGACGACTCCATAACTGACTCCTAGTTGGCATTTTAGAAAAAATTAATGAAAATTACTTACGACGAAGAAAACGGCCCAGAGCGTTTTGGCTTTGTTTACTTCGTACTTTTTCGGATTTTCCACATCCTTGGCCGTTTGTGGAAGGAGATCTACCATTCTCTAAAAATCAAAAAATGAAATAGAATTAAAACTTGAAAAAAAATTTTACGGAATTTTCTCGACACGAAATTTTTGATTTTACAGAAAACTTCAGAATTTTGGAAATTTTTAGAAAATTCTGAAAAAATTTAAAGTTTTATAATTATTAAAGATTTTGCGAGTTTCTATAAGATTCTGCAATATTTGTGGAATTTTAATTTTTTTAATAATATACTTTAAAATTTTACAAAGTTGTCTCAATATGAATTTGTTAAAATTCGAAAATTCAAAATTTTAGATAATTTCGAAAATTTCCATAAAATTTTAAAATGTTCCAAAAAATCTCCAAGAAACTCCATAGTAACATTTCCGAAAATTTCAGAATCCTCCACTAGATTCCGGACAAGTTTAAATTTTTTGAAATTCGTTTTTTAAAAAAATTAAAAATTATTTTTAAATTAAAAAAATTGAAAATTGCAAAAAATTCAAACAAGTTTTAAAAACTAAGACGTATTTTGACATAATCTGCCAGAAACAATGTTTGGTTTTGTTTTTCCTTGACTCCAGAAAACCAAAAAATAAAGAATGAAAATGTTGCTAAGCAACATCTCAACAAAAATGATCCCCAAAAACGGATCTTCTTTTAAACTATTTAAATTTTAAAAATAAAAATAATTTTTTTAAAATTTAAAATATTACTTAAATTTTAAAAATAAAACTGAATTTTTTAAAATTTGAAATATTATTTAATTCGTAAAAAATAAAAATGATTTTTTTTAAATTTAAAATATTACTTAAATTATAAAAAAATTTATTTTGTACTAAATTTAAAGTGTAATTTAAATTAGAAGAAAAAAAATAAAAATGAATCCATATTTAAACAACAATAAACATGGAAATGACGGAATCGTTGATGTTCGTACTTTTCAGGATAGCCTGAACTGATAGCGACACATAGATACACAGAAAAGCCACATGAAAATTACAGATTAGAGGATAATTATGATTACTGTACTTTACTATAAAATCAATAATTCAATTTTTATTCAAAAAAGATATTTTTAAAAAGAGGATTAAATCTATAAAAAGGAATTTAAACCTCCAAAAAAACGGGAAATGGTTCACGGATCAAGTTTCGCATTTTTGAGGTTATAAAAAAACATAAAAAATTCGATAAAACTGGCCTGATTGATAGTTGCAACACTAACGTCAAAAATATCTTAAAGGACAGATCTGTAAATTTCGTAAGATTAAACATTTTCAGAAAACTTTAAAAAAATAAAATTAAACATTTCCAAAAAAACTTAAAAAATAAAATTAAACATTTTCAGAAAAATTTAAAAAAATAAAATAAATCGTTTTTAAATAATTTAAAAAAAATAAATCGTTTTTAAATAATTTTAAAAAATAAATCATTTTAAAATAATTTTTTTAATTAAATAAATCATCTGTGACTAAAAATAAAATTTCAAAAATATTTTTGAAATGTTTTTTTAAAAATGAATCACCTTGACTAGAATTCGGATTAAAAGAAAGAAATTTTTGAAACTTTTTTTACGGAAATTTTTTAGAATTCCCAAAAAATTTAAAATTTAGAATTTTAGAGAACAGTTTCGAAAGTGTATTATTATTATTACGGAAATTAGAAATGAGAGTTCTTATAACACCATATATATGTTACTTTTTAGAATTTTAAAAAATGTTTAAGATTATTATTTAAAAATTTAAAAATAAAAATTAGGAATTGATTCTGATATAATTTTCTACAGTATTCTAAACACTTCTAAAATAATATAAAAATTAAAATTAAACCTTATTCAAAATGATTCTAATTTTCTACAGTATTCTAAAAACTTCTAAGATAATATAAAAATTAACTTTAAAAGTTACTCGAAATAATTCTGATATAATTTTCTACAGTATTCTAAAAACTTCTAAAATAATATAAAAATTAAAATTAAACCTTATTCAAAATGATTCTAATTTTCTACAGTATTCTAAAAACTTCTAAAATAATATAAAAATTAAAACTTCAAAATGATCCTGATGTGACTTTTTACAATGTTTTAAAATCTTTTAGCATCTTATAAAACATTTAAATGGGAATTATTAAAAAATAATCCCAAAGTGACTTTTTACAGTATTATAAAAACTTTTAGAATTAAGACGTAAGAATATTAAAAATGGGAATTATTAAGAAATAGTCCGGATGTCACTTCTTACAGTATCTTGAAATTCTTAGAATCATGACGTAAGAATGCTAAAAATACAAATAATTGAAAAGTTTTCAAAATTCAGAATTTTCAAAATTTTTAATTTTTCTAATTTGTCTGAAATTTTTGATTTTTTAAATTTCTTTGAACTTTTTGAAGATTTTTGAATTCATTAAATTTTTTTAATTTTTACATCAAACAAAATTCGAAAAAAGTTGACCTTGAACTTAGGCGAGTCCGAAACAAAACCAAAGATTTGGTACACTTCGAGTCTAGGAAATCCTAGATGAGATTGGAATTTAAGCAGAAAAATGAATTTGAAAAATGAAAAAAATTAAAAACAAAATTTTACAAAATTTCAATTCAAACTTTTTAAATAAAATTTAAAAAAAAGTAAATTTAAAAATAACAGGAATTTTTTGAATAAATTTTTAATTAAGAAAAAACTGACCAAAGTTCAGAAAATCAAACTTAAAAAAAACGAAAATAGACATCTTGCAAAATTGTCTCGACAGGAAGTTTCAGAATTTTTCTAATTTTCTGAATTCATGGATTAAGATGCTATTCATAAATTTTCAACAAAAATAAAATTATCCAGTTCAAAAAATTAAAGAACAAAAATGGCAAATTTGAGCTCAAGGAAAAAAACGAATAAATGTCGATAAGGATTTTTATGTTATTAGACTAATTAAAAATGGGATTGTTTTCCAAATTGTCTCGAAAGGAATTTTCGGAACCTTCTGGAAATTTAAAATTTTTCGGTTTACATACTTTTAGAAATTCTTGTTAAATTTCGAAAAATTAATAAATTTTGATAAATTTGGAATTTTTAATTTTTAATAAATTTTCAACTTTTAAATTGTAAAAAATTACAAAATTCGAGTTTTAAAAAATAAAAAATAACTTTCGTCACCAAATGGTCCCGACGGGAATTTTCAAATCATCTAGAAACTTCGAAAGTCATTGATTTTAAAACATTCCAGAAGTCTGCTGGATTCTGGAATATTCTGAACTTTTTGAAAACATTTTACAATATTTCAGAGCCTTTTCTAAAATCCTCAAAATTATAAATTTTCTACCATATTGTAAAAACTTTAAAATCCTCAAAATTATAAATTTTCTACCATACTGTAAAAAATTTAAAATCCTCAAAAATTATGAATTTTCTACTATACTGTAAAAACTTTAAAATCCTCAAAAATTACAAATTTTCTACCATACTGTAAAAACTTTAAAATCCTCAAAGTTATAAATTTTCTACCATACTGTAAAAAATTTAAAATTCACATAATTTTAGTTTTAAAAACAGAATTTACTACGAAGATTGATTTTGAAAAGAACAATCTAAAGCAAACATAAAAAATCAGTTACAATAAGTTTTCGGGAACCTTCGACAAAATTTAAACAAAACTACTTTGGTTGTAAAAGTTTTACTTCAACCACCACCCGCGTGAAAAGTCAATCAGAAAGCGGAAATCGGGAACGAATAACAAACATAACCTTTGATGAAACTCATGCTCACTTCCAAAAACCCAACTGTACGGTCGATTGTCCGGAATGTAAATATTACAAAAATATGTGCTTTATGTCTGAAATAGTAACACGAGACAAAAACACCAAACTTGATTGTAGGTTTTAATTACAAAGTTTTCTGAACACAAACTACGGTGTTTTAATTTTGTTAAGATTAGAAATAAGAAGAATACTATAAATCTTTACTTACCAAATAACGTATATAGTAGTCGCAACCACAATTCCCACTCTTCCCCTACAGTACTCTAAACTCCCTGATATTCAGGCTATCCCTTCAGGTCCTATCTTTCTAGTTTTGTTTCTGTCCCAACATCTACATAAGTTCCAACACACAACAATCAAGAGTCTCATTCACCCCCTACAGTACTCTCAACTCCCTGATATTCAGGCTATCTCTTCAGGTCCTCTCTAGTTTAGTTTCTGTCCCAATATCTACATAAATTCCAACACACAACAATCAAGAGTCTCATTCATCCCTTACAGTACTCTAAACTCCCTGATATTCAGGCTATCTCTTCAGGTCCTCTTTTTCCGTTATAGTTTCTATCCTAACAAATTTTATGAAATCCATGTTGATGGAAATGATGATCTTAAAATCGACTGAAATAAAATTTTACAACAAAGGAGTGTAGTGTAAATACTGAGACAAACAATCCATCAAATACCATAAACGTCATTTCAGTTTATATAAGAAAATTTGGCAACTGGAGTACTTTGCCAAATTGTGGATTTTGTAAAAGTTCAAAATAAATCTTTTCAGTTTTTTTTAAACTCCATCTAATGGAATCAGAATAAAACAGAAGATTCTGGAAGTTTTAAAAATTAAATATAATATTCTAATTTTTTTTAAATATAATATTCTAAAATTCTTAAAAATTTTTCTTGGAAGTTTTTAATTTTTTTAAATTAAATATAATATTCTGAAATTTTTAGTTTTTTAGAAGTTTCTAAAATCTTAAAACATTTTACAGAAGATTTCGAAACTTTTCAGAATTTTTTGAAATTTTTAGTTTTTGAGGAAAATCTTTGAAATTGTCTACAACCATAAGGAACCATTTGAAACTTTGAATTTTTTACATTTCTAAAAATTCTCATTTTTTATTTTCATTTTTTATTTTCATTTTTATCAAACTAGAATTCCAAGGTCCTGGAACTTCATAGGATCGTCCAAAAGTCGGTAGACACTTCTAAAGCTACTTGAAATCGAGAGTTCTGATAGTTTTTGGAAAAACCTGGAAACTCGCGTTAACACATTTTCGTAATAATATTCATTTCTAATTTTTATATTTTTTAAATGCGAATCTGAATTTCGCAAGGAGATCTAAAATCTTGCAGAACTTTTAGAAAATTAAAAAATTTAATAAATTTAAAAATTTAAAAATTAAATAAATTAAAAAATTAAAAATTCTAAAATTTAATAAATTTTAAAATTCAAAAATTTAAAAATTTAATAAATTTTAAAATTCAAAAATTTAAAAATTTAATAAATTTTAAAATTCAAAATTATAGAAATTGGTCTCGAGACGATTTCGTAACATTTTTCAAGTTCATATTTATCGAATCAGAATTTCGTCGAGAATCCTAAAACATCTAAAATTTTTTGAAACTTTTCGAACATTCCAGAATTTAATAAGTTTTAAGAATTAAAATCAAAAACGAAAAAAGTTGAAAGGAATTTTTGTAGGGATAATTTCGTAATATTTTTCTTTTTAAATTTATATAGTGATGACTATTCCAGAAATGGTTACCTAATCTGTCGTTCGCAAAAGAACGAAGATAAGGAAAACTACGACGAGCGAGAGAGTACGAAACTACACTTTTCCATGTTATACCTGGCACGACGTGGATTAGGATCATTGTATAGGTTCTACAATAATCTTCAATCGATAACTTATCTTGAATAAGAATATTAAAATCCAACTTCAGCAGTTGGCATTAATAAGAATCTTGAATATCGAAATTTAATCTTTAACATTTAAAAAGTGTTTATTTGGATAATCTCGACAGATCCCACCTCTTGATTCATTTGAAACTGAAAAGCCGGAAAAACGTCATCAGAATACTACGCAAATTTTATAACAATTACAATTCGACAGAAAGTAAAAAGGAAATGAGTTCAGTGCATTCGGGTTTTTCAAGGTGGAACAACCGGAGCATTTTCACTTTCTGGATAAATCAAGGATCGTCTCGACGAGGACCTCCGGGCAGACAGCCAGCTGAGCGGATTACTTATTTGCTTAGTAAACATTGATCAATCCTCTTCTAAAGTTTTATTTTGTTTTCATTTCTTTATTGAGAAGAGTTAGAGATAAAAAAGGAAAAAAGTAGTTTGTGAAAATTTAAAAAAACGCAATTTTTTTTGATGTATTGACTTTTCAAAATTCGTCACAGTATATGGATAGAAAGTAGTAAAATTGAATTGTAAAAACGTAGAAAGTAAATTTGTCGAAGAATCGGGAGCGGATATAGGATGCATCTATGATATCATCGAACATCTTCGTAAGCCACCGAATCTCGATTTTGCCCTTCTTAATCACCTTCAAACAACTCCAACAACATTCAGATCAATTTTCGATATATGAATCATATTATTTAAATGAAATAAATTCCTAAAATCACATCTAACAAGAATTTAAAAATCTCTCCAACTCTTTTTTAAACCTTCTTATTTTCGATCGTAAAACTTTTTCGTTCCTGTTTTCTCCAAAACTAGCTTGTCACCTTATCAACTAATTGATAGTTAATTAGTTTTGAAATAGAATCAAGATGATGACAAGCACGAATCAACAAGGAACATGGCCATTCTTTCCATTGCTTGTTTGTCCTTCAGTTCCAAGCTGCCGGATGTTTGTTGCGATGGCGGTTGTTCTGTCAAAAGACATGCGTTTGTCTGTCCTCGTAAGCACTCTTCTCGTTTTTACACGCGGGAAAAACGGTTGCCGAAAGCTCGAAGTATTTTCTGTAGATTTCCCCAGGTTGTGTGCCAAATTTTCCAGATTAAATGTGCTCAGTACTTTCCGAAAGCAGCTGAATGTTGAATTTTTGGTAAAATTGGAAAATTTACGATGATTAATGTGATCTTTGGCTTTGAGAATTTTCCATTTTTGAAGATTTTTATATTACTATACTTTTCCGCGTTTTATTTGGAATAATTAAGTTATTTTATTGACTTTTTCGCTGTTTTTACTGTTGAAAATTGTTATTGATTTACAAAATAGAGGAATTTAAAACAATTGTTCCGTTCATCGTGTTTAATCAGCTTCCGCGGTTCGTGTTTAAAATTCACGAAATATCGATGTTTTGAGTCATCCTCATATGTGAAACTCCCATTGATGTTCATATATCGGGTTTTAAAACGATGATCATATATGAATTTTTCGGATGACATTGATATATGAAATCTCAAAACGACATCCATATATGAACTTTTGAGCTAATGTTCATATATGAGATTTCGAAATGACGTTCATATATGAGATTTCGAAATGACGTTGATATGTGAAGTTCTTGACTAATGTTCATGTGGATTTTCCAGATGAATCGTCATTAACGACTTGGATTCAGATTTGTCGCTACAACGAAGTTGATTTCTAGATGAAACTACTTATAATCTGTTCATCTCAAAACAATGACAGACACTAACCAAAGAGAGTCCAGACACGTGCATGTTTCTGGAGTTCCTGATGACTGGGACGACGATCGGGTCATGAAGCATTTTGGAGGGTAAAGTGGTTTTGTAAAGCCTGAGTTAACACTGCTTTCGGTCAGACACGGCGGGAAATCCATCTAGATTCACTTACCTTGAGTTTCATTATTTAATCGGAGCACTTTAGTCGGGTTCAACGAGTGGAACGCACAGCACCGTCCGAGTTCATGGTGAGTTTCCTCGAGGTCCGGACCGCCAAGAAGCATATCGCCGAGAACGTGGATCCGAATTTGAAGATTGTTTACTACGAACCAGGGAGTCTCCCCAGCAGTTCTGTCAATCAATATAACGATGGGAACGATAAGTGAGCACTATTTTATTAAAATTGGGACGGGATAGGCACATTTGGGATCTGGTTCCTTATACGGGATTTTGTTCACAATGAATCATGTTTCAGTGATCGACAACGAAAACCACGATCGGGATCTAGTTCCCCTCGACCCTCAGGAGATCGGATCATCCGTCCACACTCTGCGCAAGATCAACATCGCAGGTGAGCTCGCGAGTTTGCGTCCTTCAGCCCTAGAGAACTCACGCACATTGCGACTCGGACTAAATCGACAGACGTTCGACTTTCCCTGCTCTGCCAATACTTTGTTTTTCTCGCTTCCACGTGAACTCGAGATTCAAATTTTTCGAATTTTACCATTTCCACAATTACTCATTCCCTCAGGCAGTGTAATTCCTGCTTCTTTCTCTGAATTAAGATGATTACTAGAGCTGGTTTTAATTTCTACTAAACTTGAAATTGTAGAAAACCATCGAGTGCGAATTCCAATTCTCCAAAACACAGATCCATAGGAAGTCCCATCAGCCACTATTCCTCGGCTTCCTCCTCCGGCAGGAGAACCAGTGCAAATGACGAATCCCCAACAATGTCGTGAGTTTTTGATTTTGAGAGTTATCGAGATTTCTGAGTTTGTAATTTTAAATCCTTGACTTTTACTGTCTCATCGTTGACCTTGGAAAAATTGATTTTTTTGTTTTGTCCTAGTTTTTCTGATCCGATCAGTTTTCCGGGTCACTTTGATCAGAACAGTTCCTGTTTTGAAAGTTTGTTTCTAACACAATGTGATAGAAAATGCTCTAGTTTGAGAAATTACAGTAATTTTCGGTTTGTGGAAGTGTTCAGGAACGTTTGCCAAAATAAGTGAATTGTCAAAAGAGCGGTAGTTTTTCCAGCGGAGATGGTCGAGTGGTGAGAGCGCGCGTGTCCAAAATTTTGACCCGTTGGTTCGAGTTTCAATGATGAGGTTACGTACCGCCCCAGTATGACAAAATCTGATTAAGGGTACCCTCTGAGACAATTTTTTTAGACGCAAACTGACGAAATCCGATCAGGAAGGCGAGTCGACAACTTTGCACACTATCAGATTCGACAAGTTGCCCTCGACGTTGCTTGTTCCTTGGGAACGTCAAAGGAAGGATATTTTGGATCTTGTCGGCAAGTACAGCGCCAAAACCGAGATTGCTGTTGATGCTGTGGAAAATGAGAGACAGGACAGGAAAGCGACCTTGTTTCTCAGTTTGTACGTTCTTTAATTTTTTGAAATTAATTTTAGTTTAAACTTTCTAAAATTGGTTTTTAGATTCCCGGGTGTATCGATAGATACTGTGGTCAGAAGTATCAACACGATGCACATTGAAACGACTCCTGTTATTGCGAGAGTGATCCCGGGGAATGAGCCTTCGACTTCGTCCCTTCCTCCACCTCCACAGGTTCCTGTTTTGATAAGCAAGTCCGCCGGAGATCCTGGTCATGGTGGATTTATCCCGACGGATTTGTCCCATATTGAACCGACGAACAAAGCGGCTTCTAGAACTTTGCATGTTAGGAATCTGGAGAGACGAGTGACGGTGGAGTTGTTGAAGGAGAAGTTCGGGAAAATTGCGGAAATTATTGATGTTGAAATTAAAAATCCAGAAAGTCCGAGTCCGTATGCTTTTATTCAGTTTCCTGATGTTCATTCTGTGATCGAAACTATTAAGCATTATTATTCGTCTCGAGAACACAACAGAAGCAGATACAAATTGAATTGGGGAAAAACTAAAACTTCGTCGAAGTTGTGGATTGGACAACTTCCTCGAGGAATTGCCAAAGAACAAATTGCTTCGAAAATCAGATCTGCAACTGCTGGGGATGAAGTCCTAGAAGTCATATTTGATCCTCCTAGACAGGAAGCGATTATTGTTTTCAGACACAAGGACGCAGCTACGAAGGTTCTGGAAAATTTGAAAAATAAATTGTAAGTTTTTATTTTTATATAAACGAAAATTACACGTCATTTTTTTCAACCTTAAATCGTAGTGAATTTTTATTGTTGGAGATCCCCCGAAATCATATTGCACTTTTTTTAAAATTAAACAATGGATCCAGTAACAGTGGGATCGTAGTGGATTCTTAGAGTGCGTTTTTTGCCATTGTGGTTTGTGGGAATGGCGCTCGCTCCCACGGAGAGCTCTCGATTTCGACCGCCGGACCAGTGCTGAACTAGTCCATGTTCGGAAATCAGAGTTTAGACCTGAGTCGATTTCGACCTGAATTTAAATTCAAAAGTTTAACAGTTAAATTTCGAATTTTACAATTCTGATTCCAATCGAATTAGTTGGAATTTGAAAACGAAAAAGTTGGATTTTAAAATTTGAAAATCATGATTCAATTTTTTCTAGTTGCAATTCGAGAATGGAATTTGTTGAAAATGAATAATTTTGTTCATTTTTGCCAATTTCCGTGGACGAAGCAGATCTGGTTAATCGGCGAAGATTTGTTACAAAGGTGTCTACGTGACTTTTGGCGTTTTTCGAACAGGAAACTGTATCCAATGATAAATTCCGAAAGGTCTGACTAGGATTAATTTGTGCGAAAATGTGACCATAACGTAATTTTGCTTTCCCACTGTTTTGGAGCATTCCCGGGTGTGCACCAATTAGCTTCGTCCTTTGACAACATTACTTTATTTGAGTTATATAATTTGTGCTTTCCTGAGGGATTCATAGCCCCGCCTTAAATGAAGCCAAGTACATCTTCTTTGTTGGTGCTTCATTCAATGAGGAAAATTCTCTCACCGTCAAATTTTTTCTTTAGCTGTGTTGTTTGTGATTCAATAAGTCTGTCGGCACTGGCAACTCTAAATTTTTCTGGTCACGTTTGCATACGTGGAACCTGTCGTAGTCTGGATTGACTGACATGTTCCAAGAGTTCAAGTCCGTTTTTGGTCCTGCGTTTCCTGGTTTGATTAAGCTTTAAATCCACAAAATTTAAAAATGACTAAATTTTTGGGTTTTTTGAAAATAGAAAATTATTTTTTTTTAAAAATTTTGTGAATTTTAGAAAAATTAAAATTTTCTCAAAATTCTGAGATAATGTTTTTTGTAGTTTCGAAAGACTGACCAAGTTTTCCGGTTTTGTCATATGAAAAATTGTTCTTAATGAAACAATTTTTCTGAAGTTTTTGTCTTTATTTTGAAACTAATACGCACGTGATTAGTAGGTTTATTATGGAGGGTATATTCACTGACAAACAGTGAACTTTGTATCTGGAAAAATTAAATATTTTTTCTCGCTACGGTATTTCGTAAATTAATATTAAAAATTAGATTATTTTTAATTTTACGATTATCAGAAGTTTGAAAATAATTAAAATTCAAAATTTTTTATTATGTTCGATTTTGATCAATTTTTGTTCTAGAAAATCGAAAAACAAAAATAAAAAAGATGGAACTTTATTTTTCGTGAGAAATTTGTGATTTTTTGAGGAGTTTAGAATACCTACTTTTGAATCTAAAAATATATCCGTATCTCTTAGCTAAGCCGGTTTAATCGTTTTTTGAGTATTTGGAAGAAATGCCAAAATATCTTATTAAAATTTCTCATCGGTTTAAAAAATATAAAAATTTACTTTTGATAGATTTTTGACTTTGGGATTTAAAGTCTTTTTTGAACCTAAACACGTGGCGTTGTCTCTGGACGGGACAATTTTTCCATTTTTCCAAATCTCTGCAAAAAGGTCTTTTTTGAGAATCTTACTTCTTGGACCTAGAAGATTCGAACTAAACAGAATTATGTTCAAGTATTTCGTGTTGTTTGTGGTCTCGTATCCTAGGCAATAGGGACTGTTTTCGAATATAATTATTTAAAATAATTATTGTTATTTTCAGAACCTTTACAAGTTGTCAAGAGTTACTGCATATAGACTACTGTTCAGACAAATTGCATGATCATTTTGTGGGAAGAATTAATTCAGATACCCTTCCGCAACCTCCTGTTCCTCCACCACAGATTCATGGATATAGTTCTCAACAACCTCCACCACCTCAGAGAATAATTATTGATACTTCTCAACCTCCTCCACCGATTCCTCCACCTCCTAATCCTCCGAGAGAGCTGATTAATCCTGTTGGGATTGAGACGGCTTCTGGAGGATCGACCCCGGCAGAGATGGGATACAGAAGGCATTACAGAAGCCCGACTCCGGAGTACGACAGAAGAAGAGAAAGGGATCGGCATCGGGATAGAAGGGAGAGAGACAGGAGGTCTAGATCGCGGTCTCGAGGAAGAAGACATGACAGAAGGAGCAGAAGTCGCGACGGTGACCGAAGACGAGAAAGAGAAAGGAAAAGATCGAAATCCATGAGTTCTGTTTCGTCTGCCTCCAGTGAATCTGTCAGTTCAGGGGATTCAAGGAGAAGGCATGGTCATAGGTCTTCAAGAGACAGTAGACGGCACAGGGAACATGTGGACAGAGCTATGGCAATTAGTTCTGGGAGTGAGTCTTTGGAACCCCCACCACTACCTCCCCAGATTGAACATTCTACGAAAATGGAGCATTCTCATCATCAATCTACGTCTTCTCATCAGACATCTCAACAGCAGTCGGGCGTTAGAAGACATTCTAATGAAGTCGTTCCTCCACCTCCCCAACCTCCTGCTCCGGCTTCGAAGACAAACATCCCGCCAATGTCGAAAGAAACCGCAGCTCAAATGCAGAAAGCTAGGAATGAAAAGGTCTCCACTCCGAAGAGAGTCTACTTTGCTAAGCCATTTGTTAAATCTTTCAAGATCCCTGAACTCGATCCTAGACCGAGACCATTGCCATCGAAAAGTGAAGATAGAATTGTCCTCCGAGGATGGGGTGACTTCACTCCGAGAAGACTTTCGACGGAGAATTCTTCGCAAATACGGAAACCGAACTTTAATCTGCCTCCGTTGACCATTTCCGATGACATGAGACCCAGATTGTCGAGTACCTCTTCTTTGAACACCCCTACTCCGTCTTCTTCGAGTGCAAGTAGAGTTCAAGAAAGGTTGGAGAGATTATTGAAGAAGGACGACTGTAGCAAAAAACCTAGTACATCTGCTTTACATGTTGATACCACTTCCGTAGGTACCCCAACGAGTTCTGCTCCTACTCCGACATCCACTAATAGGACCGAAATGCTGCAACATACTCTGTCTGCCGCAGCTTTAAAGTCTCCGTCATTACTGTCACCTAGCTCCAGAAGACAGTCTACAAATAACATTCCTACTCCTAGCCCTATTTCGAGACAAACAAGTCTGGTCCAACCACAATTGTCCCAAACTATCGGGTCTCCGATAAGTTCTACCTCTGCCTTGTCTACTCCGAAGATGTCTTCCGGGGCTTCTCCGAGAAGTAACCTCGTAACTCCGACTTATCAAATGTCGATTTTGAAAGGAGCGAAAATGCCAAGTAATCCACCAACGCAATCCCAATCCGCTTCTGGGATTAAAGATAAACCTGTTTTTCCTGGAGTTCCGAAACCAAATGCATCTGCTCCTGGATCTAAAGTGAATACTCCCACGACACCGTACTCTGGGCATAAATTTGCCCCTACTCCAACTACCCCGAGTAAAGGTATTCTACCACTTACTCCTCAGCCAAAACCTAAATTACCCACTACTCCAGGATTACCTCCTTTGACTTCCAAGGACCAAAAACCAAAAACTCCGGTTACCACTCCAGATGCTAACAAGAAAATCATGGAGAAAAAAGCAAGTTCTTCGACGATTCCAATAACTCCTCCTGTTTCTGGAACTTCTGCTTCGAAATCTACGAAACCTGGAGAAAAGGACAAAGATGCGGCTATTGCTAATTCCTGGAGAGAACGACAACAAGAGAAAATGAGAAAGGACTCAGCCATGGCTGCTGCTTTTAACGCCACTAAGAGGACTTCTAAATCCGAAAAATCTCTCCATCAAATCCAATCTGGCTTCATTGAGAAAAAGAAGAAGAAGAAACTCGAAACAGAGGAAAAAGGAAATATTACGGACGAGTATATGAAAGCTCTGACTTCTGCCGGAAGAAAGGACAGCATATTGGACAAGGAGAAGGAAAAAGAACGAAGAAGACAGGAGAAAAAAGAAGCTAAAAGAAAAGCCAGGGAATTGGAGGCCCGGAGAGAAGCCAAACTTCAGAAAAAAGAAAAAAAGAAGAAAAAGAGACGGGAAAGCGACGATTCGGATTCTTGTGATCCTATGGAGTCTTCTGTGAGGAAGAAAATCGACAAAGAATACAAGGACTACTTGCAAGAAGGCGGAGAAGGAGCAATCGGATTGTCCATGTACGACAGAGTCAAAAGACGGACTTCTGGAGCCAAGGACGATGACGCTAAAAGGAAACAAGAAGCTTTGGAACTTATAAAGAAGAAAAAAGAAAAAGAAAAGGTAATTGATTTTACATTTAACCTAATGATTGTGTTTTTCAGAAGAGACTTACTTTTGAGGATTCTAGTGGAGATGAATCTTCTTCGAAACAAACCATCGGTCATCAAGTCAGTTTAGAAAACGACAGCGAAGCAGCTTCATCGACGACTTCTCAGTCGAGTCAGAAAAAGAAGAAAATCGGAGCCATAGAGAAAGAGAGATTCGAAGAGAAAAAACGGAAGAAAGAAAAGGAACGACGTGAACAAGAAAAACTTAAGAAAAAACAAACCGAATCAAAAACAGAAAAATTAAAGTCCGTTGTTCCTGATCTTTCATCCACAGAAGATTCTCTCGATAAAATCCCGTTAAAATCTAAAAAATCAGAAACTGAATCTGAAGACGAAAGTCCTGCAGTGAGCGGTCAATCAAGACGAGAATCGTTGCAGAAACAAAAACAGAAGAATGTTCTGAAAAGAATCAAACGTCGACGGCAATCTTCGAATTCTGAAGAAGAAGAACCAGAATCTCCACAGAAAATCGACATGTCTGATGTCTTTGGTGGAGATTCCGGAAGTGACGGCGAACGGAAGAAAGGTTCATCGATGAATAGCGAAAAGAAGAAAAAGAAGGACAAGAAACTGGCTAAAGAAGAAGAAAAACGAAGAGAAGAAAAGCGGCTTAAAAAAGAAAAGAAAAAGAAGAAAGAAGAGGATTCATCCGCGGTCGAAAAAGACATCGACAAAGAATCGGAATTGAAAAAGAAGAAAAAAGAAGAAAAAAAGAAACTTCAAGAAAAAGAAGAAAAGCGAAAATTAAAAGAACAAAAACGTTTAGAAGCAGAAAAAGAAGCCAGAAAGTTAAAAAAAGCAAAGAAACTTCTAGAAGAATCGTCCAGAAAACGAAAACATCAAACAGACGAATCCGATACTCCGGCAGAAATCACTCCAAAAGCAAAAAAACCACCAAAGAAATCCCGATCTCCTATTTCGAAATTGGACGATGTCATCGACAACGTCAGGTTGGGGGAGAACATGCCGATGGATATATCCAGCACTTCGGAGTCTCCGAAATCCACAATTGCATCTTCTGTCAAGGTTTCGGCCTCTCCTTTGGCGTCTCCTGTGTCTAGTAAGAAAGCTCCATCTGTCAAGTCTCCGAATCTGACTCAGCCTCTGAAGGTAAGTTGTTTTCATATATCAATAATTAGTGCGAATCATTTTTGTGCAATTTGTTTTTGCTGTGATTGTGTTGCACTGGAGATATGCTTATCCTTAGTCCACCAAAAGTATATATGAGTGAAAATTAATTTAGACCATAATCACTCACTTGGCCTTGTAATTTTTAGACTCCTACGATGACTAGATCTCCATCAATGAGCTCTTCGGCATCGTCGGACTCCTCCAGTGCCCCGACGAAGGTGTCTGAACCGTTGCCCCCAGTGAGAGAAGAAACTCCAATCCCGGTTCCTCTGGTGGCTCTTCAACGTCGAGTTTCAAAGGCTTCCGCAGGTTCTCGGACATTGTTGTCATCTGGAGACAGTAGTGCTGATGAAGAAGCCCTACTTCTGGCGATGAACAGCGATTCCCAGGTTAGAACATTGTTGAATCCAGTTTTGATTTCACTCGCACTTTTCCACATCACATTTCGTGATTGTTTCGGTGATTTTGATTTTCGGTCAAGTTGTCGTCAAATTGGATCTGTTATCTTTCGTTCGCAGCACATATCGACATTGACTAATTACGAAATTTCAGGAAACTGCCCAAGCTGCGGAAATCGTTCAACGACAGATGGAGCAAGAAGCCGCTGTTGCTGTGGATCATTATCATTACGGTCCGGGGAGAATCATGGAGAAGAAGAGAGAATCCGATGCTTCTATTGACCCAGAACTCGTCAGGAACAGCTTCAACAGCATCGATAGGAGATCTTCGCAAGATGTGAGTTTTAGTTGTTGTCCATATATCAATTAATTACCATATTGATATACGGGTTGATAACCATATATAGATTAGTTTTCGTGTGTCGAATGACTTTCGTATATGGACCAATTTCCATATATCAATCGGTTTCCATATATCAATTAGTTTTCATATATCAATTTTCATATTTTCAGTCCTCGGGTGCTCAATCGATTATGCAGTCTCCTCATCTGAGAAACCTTCCACCACCGATACAGTCGCCCTCTTTGATGGTCGGAACCCCGACTAAATCTGTAACTCCGGAACAGCTGATGGAATTCATCAGACAAGTAACGCCTCAAATGTCACCTTTGACTTCTCCAGTGAGCACCTCGAATGAACTCCTTAGAAGGCAGATTCAATTCCAAAATATCAACAGACTACATCCAGCTCAGAAGACCTCTAATCCGCTCCAATCCCCTCAGGCTGTTTTCAACTTCATGCAACAGCAAATTGATGCTGCTGACAAGAAACCTCATTTGAATATCGGAGGTCCTCAGGGCGGTTCGGCAACTTCTCCGTTACCTGGACCTTCGTCTACTTCCTACAGGAAACCCTCTGATCCGAAGCCGAGTGATGTGTTCGTTTCTCAACTTCAATTGTCTCCAGAAGATCCGTCCAAAGGAGCAATCGATGACATTGTCAACTCCATCGCTCATGACAGAGAAGATCAGAAAAAACAGAAGCTTCAGAAGGAATCCACTCCAACGAAGACGGATATTTCTACTACAAGTCAATCTTTGATGAGAACTTGCTTGGTCAAAGGTCAAGAAGGTTTGAAACTGCCGATTAAAAGACCTTGTTCGATGATGTCCTTGGCTACTGTTTCCGACAACGGTATCGATCCGAGTTTCATCGAACCTCAGAAGGAAAAACAAAATACATCTTCTGATTTCACGTCTGGAACTCAGTCTGCAGAATCCGTCGAAAGTACTCTCGGTCTGAAAGTCTCGAGTGATGTGGAGAACATCAGTCAAGGTACTGTAGTCACCGTTTACGACGATGCCATGAAGGTCATTCCAGAAGACGAAACTCATGCGAGAGTGAACAAGCAATATCCGGTCCTTTGGGAAGGCTTGCTACAGTACAAGGAGGAATCTTATCCGATCCAGTTCCATTCAGTCGTCGTTTTCAAAAACGATTTCCGTCCGTTTTTGAGCGTTCTGACTGAATACAGTACTCTTCATCAGATGAAAACAATGAAAGTTCGTCAAAGATGCAAAATGGACGAAAAATCAAGATTTCACAACATCGTGGCCAAAACCGTTTTTTCTCAAAATGTGCCTTTCCATCTGATGCTCGGGGTCCTGGGTGAAAGGACCGGCAGAGTGACTCAAGAACACGTCTCCGGAATGAAGAAACTTTTCTTTTCTCGTGATGGAGCTGAACCAGCCGGCTGTATCTGCACCGCTCTCGCAGTAAGTTATTCCAAAAATTAAATTTTAATAATATACTGTAAAAACAATTTTCAGAATTTTTAAATTTCTCAAAGTTAGGAAATTTTATAAAAATAAAAAACATTAAAATTCATTTTTTCGAAATTTTAAAAATTTCAAGTTTACAAAATTTTTAGTTTTAGAATTTTGAAGATTTTTGAAGTTGTGAAATTTTAAAAATATTTTTTACAATAATTGTTTTCAGGCAGGAGACAGACAAGTTGCTCTTCATCTGATGCTCAAGTCAGCTGGGACCGAAAGGGTATTACGGTACTATGCCCCCAACCTCCGGAATTACTTAACTGACAGGAACATCACCTACGTCCTGGGAATCCTCTGCTTCGATTTCATCAACAACAAAGAAGGCTACGAGAAGATGAAGAATCTGATTCCGGTCACCCTTCCCAAGAACCACATCATGCACAAATGGCTTCTGGAGACCAAAACAGAAGAACCCGAATCCGCCGTAGAAGTTGCCAAATGATTGTATTTAGAGTTTTATACTCACAATTACTCCAAAGATTTTGTGTCAGGAAAATGGAAATTTTCCATTTGTTGCTAATGTTATTTTTGGATCTCTTCAAAACGGGTATCTTTTTTAAATATCATTTCCATTGTCGTTATTCTCCAGAATCGAAGTCAGAATGACTGGACATTAATAAAATCAAAATTATCAAGTTCACTGACATTAAATTAAGGAGGAAAAGTTGCGTTGAAATCAGTTTTCGATTTCGGACTGGTTAAAATTCGAAAATAAAAAAGTCCAAATTTTAATTAAGAAATTAAAAAATTAAATGTTAAAATTAAAAAATCAAATTTTAACTGAATTAGTTCGAAAATTGAGAATTTCGAATCCGAAGATAAAAAAGTCTAAATTTTAATTAAATTTTAAAATTAAAAAACTAAAAGTTCGAAAATCAGCAATTCTGGTCAAGATCGAAATTTTCAAGCTCGGATTAGTTCGAAAATTAAGAATTTTAATTTCCAAATTCAAATTAATTCAAAATCAATAGTTCTGGTCAAAATAAAAAATTATTAATTTCGAAGTTTGCTTAATTATTAATTTTTTTTCCAGACTTCACTGAAATCTAAATCCAAAATATGTTTATTGAATATCATTCATAAAAATTTTACCGTGATAATATGAATCAAAACCAATGTTTCAAAATTATTTTATTTCGAAAAAAAATAAAATTAAACTTTTACACAATCGGATAAATCAGTCTAAATTTCGCAATAAATTACACCACAATTTTCGACTTATTTCTTGATTTAATGTATTCTGAACTTTAATTGTCGGACTTTGTACTTTTATTGAAATTATAAAATTTAAATAATTAAAGATTTTCCATGACAAATTTACCTAAAATAAACTAAATAATTACACCGTTGGGAATGTTACGAAAATTGTTTCCAGATCCTTGGTTTATTTTGGTCCAACAAATTTACCAAAAAATTTTCCGTTAATCGGCCAAAAACAGACGGTCAGACGACTTGAAGGAGATTCATAGTCATGTGTGACTCCATCAAGCCCGGGATAGAAAGCAATAGAAAGTATGCTGTGAATCGCAAGCAGAAACATTAGGCATAAATTAAGTATTGTGTGTTTAATTTAACCAAGATGTTATTTTTTGTTTTTAAAAAAGTTCGGTCAAATATTAAAGTACAACCGAAAACCGCGATAGGAATTTCTGTCCCAAGCATTTGTTTTAATTTTTATAGATTAAATTCAAAAATAAATAATTTTAAATAACTTTACATCTGTTACATAGTATTTCAAAAACCATTTTAGGTAAGTTTCTACTTTTTTTAAATGAAATTTTTATATAAAATTTCAGATGTCCTTAAAATCCAAAGTTAGTCTTCAGAATTTTGGATTCTGAAGGCTGACTATTGGTTCTGATTTTAAACCCAGGATCTGAGTTTTATTACAGTATTATAAGTACTTCTTTAGTTCCAAATCCGAGATTGGAATATAAATGCTTGGGACAAAAACGTCACGATCTCAAAAACAACTCGCGTTTTATTTTCGTTGCGAGAGTTACGCCTAGTCTCGTTTTTGATGAGAATTGCTCCTCCAATCTTGATGTTTCTCTTGCTTATTTTCTGCTTACTTTTCATTTGGTGTACTTTAATTTCTATAATTAAATAATCTCCACGTGTTAAACTTACTTGTTGTTAACGGTTTTTATATCGGATCTCTTCAGAATCATGGATGCCGGCGATTTTACTCCTGAACCTCGCAAACCCATCCCGGCCATTGGGTTTTACCCTATGGAACCGATCTCCACAGGAACTACTCTGATTGCTTGTGAGTACGACGGAGGAGTTGTCGTTGGAACCGACTCACGTACCAGTAGAGGGTGAGCTCCAAAATATAAACTACTTTGACTTTACTTTTCAGTTCCTTTGTTGCGAGCCGTGTTACAGACAAGATCACTCCAATCACTGACAACTTGGTTGTTTGCCGTTCTGGAAGCGCTGCTGATACTCAGTGTGTCGCCGACATCGTCAAATACTACCTAGAATACTACAGCGTTTCTGAAGGAGAACCTGTCTCCGTCTACCGTTCAGCTCAGATCTTCCGTCAATTCCTCTTCAAGTATCGCGACACGATGACTGCTAGTGTCATTGTTGCTGGACATGACGAAAAGCTGGGAGGACAAATTTACGCTCTTCCACTGGGAGGTTTCGTGACACGTCAACACTTTACTGCTTCTGGAAGTGGTAGCGGTTTTGTCACCGGTTTCTTGGATAATCAATGGAAGCCCAACATGACCCTCGAGCAAGTGAAGGATCTCGTTCGCACTGCTGTCTTCTTGGCTACTTTCCGCGATGGATCTTCTGGTGGTGTTATCCGTCTTGCCGTTGTCAACAAAGAAGGCACCCAGAGAGAACTCATCCGTCCCGATTCCAAAGAAGGTTTCCCCAAGGTCTTCGAGCCGGTGTCCTACTCTGCTCTTCCTCCTCATCTGTCTCAATAAATCGGGAGCAAATTTTTTTCAATTATTATTTATTCTATGTTTTCTGATGTAACGTCGGTGATAAACCTGATAATTTCAATTTTACTGACATTTTCTATAACTTT
Organism: Halicephalobus mephisto; assembly: GCA_009193035.1. Lineage (NCBI taxonomy): Eukaryota > Metazoa > Nematoda > Chromadorea > Rhabditida > Panagrolaimidae > Halicephalobus > Halicephalobus mephisto. The sequence goes on along the minus strand of SWDT01000012.1, from coordinate 14,550 downwards.
GTGCATTTTGTGGCGCAAGGAAAGTAATTATTCTTAGGTTTTTGCAAACAGTGTCCAAAATAGGATAATCAAATCTGTAGGGCCCAAGTCTGAAGTTGGAATCGAAGATTGATTTTCAGAATTCTAGGTTTTGAAATTTGAAACCTTATAACTCTAGATGAAGTCTGATCTCGGTTTCTTAGTAATATATTTCTTATAATCTTCAACTTTCCAAATACTAACTTCTGAAGTCTACAAAATTTTTTTATCGATTATTACTATCTAAATACTGTCTAGATTGGGATTTGTATGAGTTTATGTCTCTTAAGGTTGTCTATAAACTACAATAAATCGTAAAATCAAAAGTAGAAAAATTAATTTTAACTATTGAAAAATTTTTTATTTAAAAATTACTTCAGAAGGAGATATTTTTGTTGTATTTTTAAATACTTAATTTTTTTATAAAACGGAATTTTAGATAAATGTTTAATCACTTTTTAAATCAAGAATTATTTGCTTTCTTGGTTGCAATATTTTCTCCGTGTCGACAGATAAGGAAAAATGACATTAGAAATATTCATTTTTGTCTCATTTTTCGAGGGTTTTTTTCATATAAAAGTCGTCCACAAAAGTTTTTTTCAGTTTTCATTTTTCATATTTTATATAGAATAAATTTCCTAATTTCAGATCTAACGGTGTTTAATCATGGAGAAATTAGGATTAATTGCAGAAACACTATCCAAGGCTTTAGAGATAGAAGTTACTGTTGCAGGTACAACATTGAGAGCTGCAACAACTCATAGTGCTTTGGAAGTCTTGTTGGCTAATCCAGCAATTCAAACTCTCTTGATTTGCTTTGGATTTTCAATCGTCGTCAAGAACATCGGATTTCTGGTTAAGGAAAGAGGAAATATAATTGCTTACCTCAGAGGCAGTGATGACAATTAAACGGATAAGTTTGATGTTATCTGACAAGCTCAATTTTTAAGTGAATAAATTTTAAAAGTCAATTTGGTTTAATTAAACTGGTTGATATATCCAGTAAAAATTCCTTTTAAATTTACATTGTTGTGATCGACTTTTTTAGTTTTCAATCTTTGTGATTACTTTTCATATTTAAATTATTGTTTTAGTCATGGCTGATCATTTACAATCAATCTACCATGGAGAATGCATACTTGGAAGCATCAACATCGATGCTACATCCGCAACAAAAGAACTCATTGCGAACAATGTTGCACTTCAATTCTTCCTTTGGAGTCTCAAGTTTACTTCCGTCGTTCTTCCGATTGGACTCATGTGTTTCGGTTACCGAAAATTTCTGGAATTTCGTCGTCGTTTTCAATAAAGTAAAATACTAGTTACTCGGTGTTCTCTAAATGGAAACAAAACCAATAAAAAAATGAGAGGAAATTCATTAATCTTTCTTCGTTAGGATACTTTAAACTTAAGTAATCAAATAAGATAAACATTGTAAGCTGGATAAAAGACATATGGTTACCGTGTCGTTAAAACGTTTAAGACAATCCGTTCGAACTGTTTTTCGAATTGTTGGATCGTCTAACGCGATGATTACTGCATTAGGTTGTTTGATATGGATTATTCTAAAATGTTCAGTCCACTTGTATTCTAATTTATCTTTTTTCACATAACGTCTGAATAGAACTAGGTTTCCAGTCTTTAGACGATTGTCCTTAGCAGATCGAGCTAAAAATCTTTTCTCTGCTGTTGTGGTGAGATTCTTCTCTGATAATTCTCTTGCTAGTTTCCTGGCTATGTGAATTCTTCTTGCGTGTTCATGAGGAGTTAAATATTGCTTTTTTTGTTCTATTTGTCAATGATTGCCAATTGGTAAAATTGGATATCTATCGAATACAAAATAAAATGGAGATGTGTGGGTGGATCTACAAATTGACGAGTTAATTGCCAACATAATGGGTTTTACCAGAAGATGCCAATTTTTAATATCAGAATTCTGTTTTATTCCGTCCATGATGGCACGATTTATTCTCTCCACAATTCCGTTCCCGCTTGGATTGTACGGAACAGTTGTGATATGTTAAATGCCATAACTGTTTTCGAGCTTTTGAAATTCCTTTCCGATTAACGACTTAAAATTATCTGTTACTATCGATTCTGGTACACCGAATATCGAGATTAGTTGTTGTTCGATTCTGGCGATGAGTTCTGCTACCTCTAATATTTTTAGTGGCTCGAGTATTGTAAACCTTGTGAGAGCGTCTCGAATCACTAGAATATGCTTAAATTGGTTTTCCCTTGATGAGAGAATTTGTTCCATCGTGTCAATACAAACTCTTTGGAATGATCTTAATGGTGTTTCTAAAGTTCTCGTTACCACAGGAGTTATCTCTCCTGGACTCGTTTTGGTTAATTGACTCGTTCTGCAAAATTTAGTCTGTCCGAGGTGATTGCTCGAGCAAGCTCGATTCGTCTGGTGAGCGGAAAGTCGAAGATGTTTGTTCCAAGACTTGAGTATGAGGCATTAACTGACTGTCCTTCTTTGGGTCTTTGAGATATAGTAGTTTCCAGATGTTGGACGTTTTTCCTATGTTTTCAGTTTTTTTCTGTTTGATAATCTTTCTTTCTTCTTTGGTTGTTCCCTTCTTTGGTGGCGGTCCTTGATATCCGATCAGACTTTTCAATTCAGAGGACAGACCTTCTTTTGATAGTCTCTGAGTCTCTCTTTGGAGTCTCATGATTCTGCTCTCGCCAAAGTGGATTTTTATATTATTTTACTTTGCCCCCATTTTTCTGAGTAATGATGATTTAGCAATTGACTCTATCTATCTGTGCCATGTAAAAGATCTGGGTTGCCCTATTTGATTTTATCAATCTGATTTTCCTACTTGCTTATGATGTGGGTGTCTTATATTGTTTCTGGAAGAAAGGCTACTGTATTTTATTTTGGTAGGCCTTTTGCTTTATTTTGAATTTTTAGCTTTCCAAGCCGCTAATATGCTTGTATTTGTTTGTCAGTGTACCTTTCACGTTTGTTTTCCTACTTTTATCCTGATTATATTTCTTATCTTGATGAAAATGAGGATTTCTGCTGTACACATGCACGACTGCTGGCTCTCCATTCTCAAGACTATTGACCAGAGTCTATCTGTTAGGGACTCCTTGATTATTTCAGTTTTGCGGTCGTCGCCAAATGTAGTATGGGTCTTTGAAGCGGCGTAGAATGTTGAGTACGTGATGATAGTTACACGGTTCCGAGACCAAGCGGAGGATTGAGGTTCCTACTATAGGCAGTTTGCCAAATAAATTTATTCAACATTATCAAGCAAATTGAAAGGAGATATATCCCCAGGCTCGTCAGCCCGAGTCGACTGAGCTCTACAGAAATCCAATAGATTCAATAGACAATCTGATTCCCTCTCTTCGCAGGGTTTAGTTTTTCCTGGCCTTATATTGCGATCTGGGCGTGTCGGATGACAGGACGGAGACTTCCTGAGGGAATTGTGTGATATTTGGATTTTACGTACATTGTTTATATCACACTTAATTCAGTGAAAAATTAAACTGTCAGAGATGCTAACGGAAATAGTGCTAAAAAAAGTTAAGAAAGTACTGGTTTTTATTTTTATTATTTTTTTAATAAATTATTTCGTAAATATTCACAGCAATCCAATCGGCAATTGGATAGTGGTTTCGAGCACTTATTATGAAGTTTCTAAATTCTACGAAGACGATACTGTGGCCTTATTATTAAATGCAGACCAAAGCGTGTCACGGAATCAGGAATGGCTCTGTGTGTCCAGAAATCAGACTCATGAATCGATCACAGTAACCAAGCCTCGGGATGCTTTTATCCCGGTCCAGATCTGCAGGTAGGGAAGGTTACTTTTCAACTTTTTAAACAACAAAAACATATTTTCACTTCAGAATGCAAACTTTCATTGCTACTTGCAAATCGGTGAGAAATCCGAACTTCTTTGGTCTCACGACAAAACAGTTCATAAGAGAAAAAACTGTCCCAATACCTATCAGACATCCGGTGAAAGAACGTTTTCCTTTGGTTTCCTGTTTCTCTCCACTTTTCTTCAACGAAAGATGGCAGTTGATCATTACTAGTATTGAACTGTACAAATATTACGGAGTTCATTTACAGGCATACTACTTTATGTCAGCAACATTGCCTATTTACCAATTGCTACAAACCTACGAAAAACTCAAAATTATCGAAATCAATCCCTGGGTCCTTCAGGAATTAACAAACCAGACTAAATACGAAATGCAATATCGTAATCAAGCAGCCGCTCATTCTGATTGCTTCTTGAAATATAGAGAAGCTGCAGATTTCGTTATTGTCAGTGATGTCGATGATGTGTTGATTCCTATCAAGACGGGCAATCTGTACAAGGAATTATTGGACTTCTGGAACATCCATTCAATGGCTGCCTTCCTCGTTTTCCAGAGACTGAATTCAGGAATCCAAGTAGCTGAGAAGTTGAAGAATTTCCAGATTTCAAAATCGTTGAAAACCATAAAAATCGGTCCAAAAAGATCATTAGCCAAGTCTGTCTACAATACGAAGCATGTAGAAGCTGTCTGGATCCATTGGGCTTATTTGCTCAAAAGTGGTTCCCAGAGGATAGATGTAGAGGTTAATCGAGGTCATTTCATTCATTTGCGGGATTGGGTGTTTTTAAAGAACGGAAGCTATCGAAATCTGATAGATTCGGTTATTTCCACCGAAATCGCAACTACTATTGAAGAAAATTTCGCTTCACGGTTCCATATGGTCCCTAATCTGAATTCATCGACATTCCATTATTACGACCACATAAATACATGTTATTATAAATTTCTCTCAAAAAAGACCCCCGGATGTCCGACCCATCTGAGTTGCAAAATACCAGCAGTTGTTGGCCTCAAATGTGCTCAAATTGTTTCACAATTCAAGAAATACAAATTATCCGACATTTTCTCCTTAACAACAACTATAGGTCCAACAGTCATTAAAATAATGGAAAACGGGTGTTTTGAAAAGTTTATTCGAATAAAAATTATAAATTAACTAATTAAGATAGTTTTTTTAAAACAGTTTAAAATACGTTTTTCGGTTTTTGAATAAGAATGACAAATTTACTTTTAAAGTTTGGATAGTTTACTTGCATATTTGCACTGACCGTAACTACTTTCTTACAAAATTGTCCCGAATCAGAAATCACATTTTCGATGTTTATCAGCACATCTCACAATTGCTGTCAAAATGTTCATTTGCTATTTTTGATAGAAATCCACAATTATTCGAAAAAAGTTTTATACACAATTGGAAATGAAAGAAATTTAATAATTATACATCCATATTTATCATTTGCAAATAACGTTCGGATATTTCTTACCTCAAATATAGTTGGACTATCGATTATGAATCTAATTCGGGGGTAACAGAACATTCAAATGTTTGTTCTAAAATAAGATCATGAATCTTATTTACGTTGATGTTTTTAGCCCTATTTGTCATTGAACCCAAGATAGGCATATCTACATCTATTGTCTTGGACGTTAATCATGTAACTTCTTCTGAACCACCCTGGAGTATGGTCAATGTTCAAATACAAGTACTTTCCCTTTTCCGTCATTCTCAAAAATACTTCTAATTGATCTAGGGCATTTTGTTCCCTGGGATCATGGAACTCGATATTAATCTGACAGATTGGAGGATAGAGTTCTGGGTAATCTGGAAAATAAAATTATCCAAGTTAATTGGTGAACAAAGAGAATTACCAATCATGTGTTTCCAGAGGTCGTACTCATTCCCTTCAATATCCATCAACAACAAATCAATCACTTTCCCATCATTATATTTCTCAAGAAGCTCAATGAAAGAAAAGTGATCGAGTTGTTCAGTATGGTAGTTTTTGTTCGTGTTTCCGATGATACTAGAATTATAAACTCCGCTTTTAACTCCTACGAGACCCTTAATATATTTCCCATTTAATCGATGTCTATAAAGCCATCCCGAAGAGTACTCATCCGGGTCAACTCCTAGGAATTTGCATTGGGGATACTTGGCAAAAAGAGCTTCCTCTGCGTTAACATCTCTTCCTATTCCGAGGGTGATGACGTTACAGTCTTCGTCAGCGTAGATTGGCTGAACAAAGTATTTTAATTCATCCAAAGCTCGAAGCTTTTGAATCGGAAGCAAATCGACAACAGGTCGGGAACATTCCTGAAGAGTAGGAATTAGGGAATAAGAAAATTGAGAGGTCTTACATTTACGTTGGATTCGAGACTTCTCCATTCTTTGGTGAAATTACCGTCAATTGAGGCTCTTAGTCTACTAGTCAAGCAGGAAAGACTTTGTTGAATTATTTCGTCTGTTAACTCGTTCTGAAATGATTGTTCTAATAATCAGGTTTTATGAATAATGAGAATACAAAATATTAGATAGGGTTCTAGCATTGTTCATAACGTATTAGATGCTTTTTGAACATTATAGATTAATGTAAACATCGTATTCTAAAATTTTCGAACGCGTTGAAAATGTTAGGAATGTGTTTTAATGAAATTTCTTTAATTTTTAAAACAGTACAACTTCTAAATTATTTTAAATGTTCGATTTTAAATAGTTAAATGTTCTAATCCAAACTTCTCACCGATTTCCATCTATTAATTCGTGTGTTTAACGGATTCTTCTCAGCTAATCCCACTGATTTCTTTTCTTTACCATTAGAGAATGCAATATTACACAAAGCAATAAATAATATGGTTATGAGAATCATCATAATCACCCTCATTCTATAAGACATTTGTAGTTCATTATAAGAAACCATTGCTGCTATCGATGCAGGTGGTTGATTTTGATATATTTCCTTTTCTCTTTCACCCAATGATGTTCATCGAATAGAATATAGACAATTGTTTTTGCGATTTTCCTGAAGAAAGTAAAAATAAAATCTAACTTTATTCTCAAATCTAGATAACTGAACACCCATTTTCTTGATAAATCAAGTTCTGTTTCTCAAGCCAGTAGAAGTGAAAAGATTGATGAATACCATTTAAAATATTAAGAATACCCACAAAAGTGAATGTTCTTATAATATCGTAATATACAGCAAAAAATAACTGTGACATAACAATTTCACCCATTCCGAACAAATGAAGTCCAAATTTTACCCAACCTTTGCTTCAGATCTCTTAGAGGCACATTTTCCATTATACCATTTTTTACAGCGATTATGTTGATTAACAATATCTAACCAGATAGTTTGTTGTTAAAGTATTCTAAAGCCCATTATTCGAATCTTCAATAAAGATGAGATACTATCATTCTAGCTAGGAACATAAATACAGTATATTGTCCATTGCAGACACTTCTAATAATTATATCAGTGTTGACGCCTCCACAGAATAAGAATCAAGATATAGTAAATGAAAGTAGAGCATTTACAAAACAAAAAAGATTATGTTTAAGAAAAAATATATGGATCTAAATTTCATTTATTAATTTTTTCTTAAATCGCAAATTAAATCTTAAAAAATAAATCTATATCAAAGCTTTTTGGTATGTCGATTTGTCCAGTGAGATTTAAAAACAATAGATTAGAAAACGTAATAGACAAAAAAATACCAACTAATTCTCTAGTTAAAATTAAAGGTGAGGTATCATGTTCTTAGAATTCGAATTTGCAGCTTTCACTGATTTCATAATTAGAATCTAACCAACATTGTGTTTAATAAATGTGTATCGTCCTCAACTTCCAATGTTTTCAATTCCAACTTCCGGAGTTATACCTAAAAAATTCATAAAATATATTCTTTCAGTTTTGAGATGTAAAAAAATGGGAGTATGTGTTGGAAAATTCTTTTACAATGATTAAAGGCAAAGAATGAGATAACCTCATCATTTGGTCAGTGTCACATTCAGGTATAGACTTCCAAATTAAAACCAATTATTCAAATACAAGTGCAATTTGTTGTCTTTTAAGAGTTATCAAAATTTTTACTTCCAAACTGTATACAGAAAACTATATCGGCGTAAACTAAATCTTGAAAAACTATGATAATCATAACCAATTCAATTAATAAAAAGTGACAATAATACTAGAATGTAGGCAATTGGAATCCTAAAAGTTTGTAATCCCAATAATACATCCGTATAATGTATTCCATAAGGAAAGGACTTGATCTTAATCTTTTTTCGTAAAAAACTCGAGCATCAGAAGTGACAGTGGACTGAACTGTTCTTCCGCCTGTTATTTGGTCTCTAATGAATTGAAGAGATTCTTGAGGAACCTTCTGAATACGCAGAAGGTCAAAAAGATCATTTATATATCTCTCAGTATACTCTGGGGCAGAAGAATAACGAAGAAGTTTGTACTTTCCCATTTCAGATGAGAAATTACAGTTCCTAAATAATTGAACTTTAATTTAAGTTCGAAATCTCTCATACCATGTTTGCGGAAAGAAATGAAGGTCTTCAAAAGTTTTTGGAAATACTTCAAAAACTGATTTTTTCATTACTTTTTCATATTCTTTGATTACAAAACAAGTCATATTCCTTTTACAGTAATTACATCCATCTGCTCTAGGTTGTCTAGAATTTATAAATGAACAAATGTTAAATATTTGGCTTACTACCTAACACATCTATCGACATAAGCCGATACAAATCTTTCTATTGGATCCCTGATGGGTGCAAGATAAAGCCAATCATTATCTTCATGATAAGTCAAATTCAACAACTCCCTCGCTTGAGCAATGGAAGTGTACTCGTTTTGATTCCAACACAATCTAAAATTTGCGGCAATTATATAACTATTTGGAATGGAATCTTATAACTTCTAGGTAATGAAAAACTAACCGAAACTTATAACCTTCAAGAGTGAAAATACGGTTAGCTTGTTTGAACTTCTCTTCATTAAACAAGAAACACATTAAGGCTTGAAGTATTGTAAACATATTTTTCCGAATAATACATGTCAGAGTTTTGTAAGAAGGAGCAGACTAAAGCGAAGGGTTCATTATAGTTGAAAAATATATTAGATACCATCTAAGGTTGAGGCACAACTATTAGCTTTGTAGAAATAAACTTTTGATAAAATTTCTAAAGTGTTTCAGAATTTCGTTAAAATTTCCAGAATTATCTAAAATCAAGTAAAAATTTTTGGAATTAACGACTATGAAGTATTGAATTCTTCATGATACTACAACGATTGCTGTTAATACAACTGCAATGACCGTCGTTGTTTTTAAATATAATAAGATTTCTCAATTCTCATTGATTTACAGCTAATTTTGTATCTGTTTTAAGAACTAAAATTGACTATTGTGCTCATGATGACTAATTAAAATCGCCCTCAAAGGATAAAGATCTAAAGTACCATTCAATAAATAGATATTGATTCTGTCACAAACAATATTAACATTTCTAACTGTTGGATTGTGCGTGATCTATTTGAACGCAAGCCACACCGCCTTGGTCCCAAAGGGAAATACCCTGAGGATCGACGAAAGGCGTACGATTGTCTTTTGGCGGCAATTTAGAGATTGCGCAATATTTATGATAGAGTTATGTTTTATCTCGTGCCTGAGGCCCCAATAAAGTTGTTCCCATTTATTTGTATCTACACGCGGATCCGGATTCCCCAGCGACGATCCAACACTAACATAAGCTTGGAAACAAAATTTTGTACGAAGAGACTTACCCTTAACGATGCTTGCATATCTTTAAACTTTGTTGCACATCTTTTTTCGTCGCTACCAATACAAAGGGTATTTATCCAATCAGAGTTAGAGAAATCTGTTCCAAAAGCACTGCTTGTTGGTAATAACTAGATTTTCATATTGTTAATTTCTTTTCAAATGTATATGAACTTACATCGCTATTTTTTCTCATTAGGCTGTTTATGCGAGAAAGATTAATTATACTTTTAGCGCGTTCAAGTTCATGAGATCTCAAATTTGCAATTAATTCTTTATCAGAAAAAGTTTTCTTTAATGGCTGATTGAGTTCAAATAAAGATGGAGCAATAGTATTTGACTTAGTAATATAAATATAATATATAGCCATGATAAGTATTACTGGCAGATATAGTAATGTTGGTAATTTCAAAGGACAATATCCAAAAAATTGTAATTTTGAGTTGAACATCTTCAACATGTTATAAAAGACGAGATTTGAAGAAATACTCTTTGGTTCTGGATTTCAGATACCCGTTTCCCTTATATCGGGAATAAAATCTCAGAAACTAAATCTACGCAAAACCATTTTGTTACTTCTCTAATCAGATTCAAAAACAAAGAAACTCTGTAGACACAAAGCATGGAATTCAACCGACGTACAAACTTTAAAATCCCACAACTCCACTCAGTCGACGTTTCAGAAACACAACCGAGGTGCAAGACAGTCTTCGACAACATTCACCTCTACATCGGTCCCAATCTGGTTTCTCAGAAAGCAGAGAATATCGGCTTCGCATCCAAAACAGTATTTTGGATGGGTTTCCCAAATCTTGTGCATTTGTCAAGAAACCCATTAATGAACCTTTCTACAGGCTCTCTGACCACCACCAGATGTGTCCAGAGAGATATATTCTCATCTGTATAGTTGGAATTTTTCTTCTCTTAAACGGAAAGAATAGCCAAAGCTTCATTATTCATTTCATAGATTCTACAGAGGAAGAGACTATATAGGAGTGAAAAGACAAAAACAATGCTCAACCCCACAGATTGTCTAGTGATAGTCCTCTTGTACTTCAAAAACTTGTCTGCATCGTACAGTAAACATTCAATAGTACTCATTGAGGAAGACATGATATTTGGAATTGCACAAATGTTCAATTTATACCGAAGTATGAACTAAGATTAACTTTTTAATACCTCCATAATAGTAGAAAAATGTATGGGATATTGTGATTAATGGTGAAAAAGTGACTTAACAATAGTTGTAGTATTCACCTAAATAGTTAAACAACGTAAGGGATCCAATCCGACATTTTTTGCCTATAGGAAAATAGAATCTTGAGCAAAATGGTTAAAATCACAATTTTCAGTAGAATATACGTCATAGAATATTGTGGATAATTTGATTTTCGTTCACATCGAAATGTGCTTTTGAATTTCATTCATATAATAGACGAGCATCATCGTTATTGACTATTAAAGTAAAAGTAGAGTGGTTGATTGGATCTAGGAGTTTCAGTCATTCTTTGCAGCTCTGAGAGCGGTTTCTTTGTTGTTTCCTGAAAGTAGAACTGCTACGAAATTTCTTCCAGTGCCGTGATCTACGAAGGGATCGACGCAAAATCAAAGTAAAATTGCGAAATTTGCACACAACGCCCGGGCAAGCGGCTAGTACTTCCTCACCCATTTCAGGTTATTCCTTAATAATCATATGGGGAATTATATTCGAAATTTTCTCTTATTTATATATTGTTAGTAACAATACAATTTAGTTAATAAGGACAACGAATGCTTAAGGCTTTAATTATCCATGGTAGAACGTTGGTTCATGTTCCTTGAAATGTTGATAAAATAATCTTGCATATCGAAATATGAATTTCATTTTGACCCTGTTAATGTCGTTTCAGATGTTAAAACTGCTATTTGCCTTAGTTATTCCTTTTTCCCATACATAACATAACGTATATTGCGGGTAAAACTACGGAATTCAGATTGAGAAATAACCTGAAATAGGTGAGTAAGTACTAGCCGCTTGCCCGGGCGTTGTGTGCAAATTTCGCAATTTTACTTTGATTTTGCGTCGATCCCTTCGTAGATCACGGCACTGGAAGAAATTTCGTACAAGTTCTACTTTCCGGAAACAACAAAGAAACCGCTCTCAGAGCTGCAAAGAATGACTGAAACTCCTAGATCCAATCAACCACTCTACTTTTATCTCGGTAAGTAGTAGCGGCGATGATTATCGTCCATTATATAAACTAAATTCGAAAACATGTTTTTATGTGAACGGGAATGAAATTATGATTAAGTTATTGACCTCAAGAAGTCATACGAAATATTGTTGCAATCGCTACACATTGATAATTGTGGTTCTGAGTGTATGGCTCATGCTTTTGTTGTTTTACAGAAGAACCAGTTTGAGTGAATGTGGCTCCCATCCTGGCAACAACTCGTATGTGAATCAGTCGACGGCGATATTTTCTTGTGCTGGTGAGAACTACAATTACTGCCATAAGCTAAAGGCCGTTCTTTCATCTACATTCGCGATATGCAGTAAGGTTTTTAGCCAATACAAGAAAAAGCAAAATTCCTTCTTAGTTTGCACCTCAATATAACCTGAATCTCTGCATAATATCGAAGAACATGTCCACTCTAATGACAGCCATCATCTGCTTACTCTATGATACTGACAACTTCCTGAAGCACAATAAGACCATCTACGGGGAATCCTTTTATCATAAGTATAATTGTTGTCTTTGTAGTCTCAGTATAACCTCGTTCTTTGCAGGTTCTGCAAACAACTCAATAAAGCTCCAACGATTGCGGCTATGAAGGAGATGAGAAACTCCAACTATACAGATGAGAATGCATCTCTCTGGACACATCTGGTCGTGGTCAGAGAGCCTGTAGAAAGGTTCATCAGTGGGTTCCTCGACAAATGCAGAATTCACAAAAACTGGGAATTTATCCGCATCATTGTTTTGGATGCAAAACCGACCTCCCCTGCTTTTTGAGAAGCCTAGACAAGGTCATAGAGAACACCTCATTGGAAGAGCACAACATGGAAGTTCTTCACTTCTTTCCGCAAAACTGGGGCTGCGATATGGGAGCTTCCATGTTCCGGAATTACACTATTCTCAAGTATTCCCGAAGCAGCACCGAAAGTTTCTGGAACCAACTTGCATCAATCTTCAGGAAACAAGGAGTGCCTGAGGGCAAAATTACTTTAATTCATGATCAAATGACAGCAGGTGAAACGAGCCATTCTACTTTTGGACTGACTGATCACAGGGAAAAATTACTCAAAGAGCTATATCAACCTGAGAACTTTAAGTTGTTTTTAAAAATCTACTACTATGATTATGTTCTTTTTGGGTTCCCCTTGCCAGACATAAAGTAAATAGATTCCTTGTAAAAGAATAACAATTATTATTTAACTACTCAGGTGCCAATTATAGTAGAGATTAAGTTGATCGAAATTGGACAGCGGAATCTAAAGACGATACTGCTAATAATGAACATGAGATTGAAGTTCTGTTATTTTTTAACAACATTTTTCCAGCGCATCCTTAAAGATGAATATAACTACACCATACTTTTCCACTAATCCATGTAGTAAAGATACAAGGTGTCTATAATGGTGGAGCACTTTGGAGTTCTGTAATCATATGGAAAACTGTAAAGTCCTGCAGTATTTGCGACTTCCAATCGTGCTTTATTTAATGTATATTGATGACAGAGAAAGAAAAGGAGGAATCTTCGTCCAAACTGAACCAGATTGACACCGATGTAGAGGTGAATGTTGTCGAAGACTGTCTTGCACCTCGGTTGTGTTTCTGAAACGTCGACTGAGCGGAGTTGTGGGATTTTAAAGTTTGTACGTCGGTTGAATTCCATGCTTTGTGTCTACAGAGTTTCTTTGTTTTTGAATCTGATTAGAGAAGTAACAAAATGGTTTTGCGTAGATTTAGTTTCTGAGATTTTATTCCCGATATAAGGGAAACGGGTATCTGAAATCCAGAACCAAAGAGTATTTCTTCAAATCTCGTCTTTTCTAACATGTTGAAGATGTTCAACTCTCATTTGTCGTTTCCTCGGCTTCATTTCTTGAGAGGATTGCCTTTTTGTCATATACTGGCATTATTTGGCATAACAACATTCTTTGTTTACATTACTCCACAAAGGTCTATAATTCCATTTCAATTGGGGGATAGCCGATCGATAAAAACAAATTTACGTAAAGAAGATTTAGTCAACATATTTAAAAGACAAGAGTTGTGGCGAGCTAATAATCTTATTAAACTCTCCAATGTGAAAAAAATGGAAGAGGAAAATAGCGATGTAAGTTGATGTCGATTTAATCTTAATTAACAGAATGATAATTCAGTTATTGCCGACAAGCAGTGCTTTTGGAACAGATTTCTCTGACCCCGAATGGATGAAGACCATTTGCATTGGTAACGACGAAAAGAAATGCGGAGCCAGGTTCAAGGATATGCGACAAGGGTTGAGAGTACGTTTCTTCGATTGAGAAATAATAATCAAGTTCTTATGGGAGAAAGAGATTGTTTCTTGTTGGATCCGCGTCAACTCATGTGATGATTCTCGTGATTTTCATTTTCTAAGGACATTTGAAACGAAAATCCAGACATACGCATGACACATTTTCCACCTGCCATGAGACTACCGGTCTTTACTTTTGTGATGTTCAGTTTTTTAGGTTGCTCCTCCTTACAAAATGATGTCGTGCCTTATCGGGAAAACCATGTCAACAATAATCCAAGCTATCACATGTTTTTTGTTCAATGAGGAGGAATTCCGACAAGCTAATCGCGTCATTTTCCGAGAAACCGCCGATATTCGGTGAGTTGTTTATTACCTAGAGTCGAAAGATTCGGTTCACGATCAAACTTTTAG